>OY728158.1:1687155076-1688405076 GCA_963277665.1 Viscum album
TCTCATTGAACCACATTTTAGTCCTTGACATTAACCGCGTCTCTCCGATTTTTGAAAATCTACTCACAGAAGCAGTAAAATTATCTTTTATGAAAAATTCTGTTTTTTTAACTACCACTTAGTGGTTTCACTATTCATCAAAAAATGACAGTTTCCAGAAAAATAAGAAAAATTAGGCCTAAGATATATTTGATATTATGAATTAAAAAATGATGTCTATTTTACCCAATAAAAAACATATAAGTTACATTAACTAATTTAAAATTTAATTCCCGTCGTCAAAACAAATAACGTGTTTTTATGAGATAATAACTATCAAAAGATTGACACTTGTTCATGTTTGGTTTAAATATAAAATTACATCCAATGAACAGAATTTTATTAAATTGTAAAAATATATTCTAAATATACTTTAAAACCACTCAAATTAATAATTTATAACTAATAATTATTTCGATTAAAAATGTTGTTTTTAATTAAAATTTTGTAATTTTAACTATTCATCAGAATATGAAAGTTATCCGAAAAGTACCAAAATTTAACCGTAAGCTAAATTTGATATACTGAATCAAAAAATGAAGTCCATTTTGAAAAATAAAACTTACAAAATTTAAAAAAGTGGTTATTACTATTCATAATGGCTAGTTTTAATAATATTTTAATAGCATATCGTTGTTTAGTGAAACTCGGTATTGCGTATGACACAAGATATTGAGGAAGGCCGCGGTTGCGTTTAAAGCAATCCAAGCTAGTGTTTTGTGTAGTGAAAGATTCCTTTGATGATTTATATAACATAAAAACAAAATATTTCTCATAAAAGTCACGAGTGTTACGTTGTACCCCCCTTAAAATGAATTTTGCCCTCAAAATTGGTCACTTTGTAACAAAAAGATGAGGTTACCTCTCCCTCATCATATCCTCAAGATCCCATTTAGCTTCTTCTGATTGGTGGTTCCTCCATAAAACTTTCACCAATCGAGTGGTCTTGTTTTGTAGGACATTTTCACTACGATCCAGAATCTCTATTAGTTGTTCTTCATAAGAAAGATCTTGCTCCAACGGTACAACTTCTGAGCTGAGTACATGTCAAGGATCAGGTATGTCCTTTCTCAAGAGAGATACATGGAACACATCATGAACTTGATAGAGATTCGGTGGAAGCACCAATCGGTAAGCTACCTTTCCAACACGATCCAGTATTTCGAAAGGACAGATATATCTAGGGCTTAACTTTCCCTTCTTTCCAAATCTCACGACCCTCTTCCAGGGAGATATTCGTAAGAACACTTTATCACCCACTTCAAACTCTAGGTCTTTTCTTTGGTTGTCAGCATAACATTTTTGTCGACTCTGAGATGCTCTTATGTGTTGTTGAATAGATCAGACCTTTTTTGCCATCTAATCAACAAGATCAGGTCCTAACAACTTTCTTTCCCCAACTTCATCCCTACAAGTTGGAGTCCTGCATTTCTTTCCATAGAGAGCTTCATAAAGAGACATCTGAATACTGGAGTGAAAGCTATTATTATATGAAAATTACACCAAAGGTAGGTGTTGATCCTAACCACCATTAGAATCCATAGAGCAAGCTCTCAACATATCTTCTAGAGTTTGAATTGTTCTCTCAGACTGACCGTCTGTCTAAGGATGATAAGCAGTGCTGAAACTCAACTCTGTATCCAAATTATGCTGAAGACTTCTCAAGAACTTCGATGAAAATCTCGGATCCCGATCAGATATAATAGAAAGTGTTAGTCCATTCAATATTACAACTTCCTTTACATATATCCTGGAATGTTGATCTAGAGAGAAATTCTCTCTAATAGTGATGAAGTGTGCTGAATTTGTAAGATGATCAACTATGAACCAGATAACATTATTGCCTTTGGATGTTTTAGGAAGTCCTGTGACAAAGTCCATAGTGATGTTTTCCCATTTCCATTCGGGTATGGGTAATGGTTGTAACATCCCCTTAGACATCTGTCTCTCAGCTTTAACTTGCTGAAAAACCATGCATCGAGAGACATATTCAGCAACATCTCTTTTCATGCCATCCCACTAGAAGTACTCTTTCAGGTCCCTATAGATCTTCGTGCTTCCAAGATGAATAGATAATGAAGAACTATGAGCCTCATCCAGTAGCTCCTTCTTTAATTATGGTATGGGAGGAACACAAACCTGATTCCTAAGCTTTATTATCCCATCACAATCAAGGTTGAATTCAGGAACATTTCTCACATTTTTTTTGTAACTCGACATCTTCTTTCTGCACCTCTTTAATCTTCACATGCATAGATGGTTGAAAATTCATTTGAGAAAGATACGATTTTCCCCCCTCCATTATAATTCCAAGATCCAGCCTTTGTAAATCTGTAAATATTGGATCTTTTGTGATCCTCATCATAGATAAGCTAGCATGGTCTTGTCGACTTAATGCATCTTCCACATTGTTTTCTTTCCCAGGGTGGTAATTAATTGAGCAGTCGTAATCCTTAATCAGCTCCAACCATCTTCTTTGGTGCATATTCAGCTCCATTTGTCTGAAAATATACTTTAAACTTTTATGATCAGTAATAATATCACACCTTTATCTATAAAGATAATGCCTCCAAATATTTAATGCAAAGATTACCACAGCTAACTCCAAATCATGAGTTGGGTAATTTTGCTCATGGATTTTCAACTGTCGTGAAGAATAAGCTATCACCATATCATTTTGCATGAGAACACACCCCAATCCCTTCTTGGATGAATCACTGTAGATCACAAACCTTTCTCCACTACAAGGCAGTGTGAGCACAGGTGCACTGGATAACCTTCTTTTCAACTCCTTGAGATTCTCTTCACATTCCTCCATCAAAACAAACTTAACTCCTTTCCAAGTAATCCTGGTGAGTGGATTAGATAATCGTGATAAATCTTTCACAAAACGTCGATAATATCCAGCCAAACCAAGAAAACATTGGATCTAGGTTACTGTTGTTTTTATCGACCATCTTTCGATAACCTCTGTTTTTGCTGGATCCACAGATATCCCCTATTTTGAGATTATGTGACCCAAAAATGAATCTTTTTGAAGCCAAAATTCATAATTGGTAAATTTGGCATAAATCTTCTCCTTTCTTAGGGTCTTTAATACAATTCTCAAGTGATCTTCATGATCTTCCTTGCTCTTTGAATAGACAAGAATATCATCTATAAAGACTACCACAAACTGATCAAGATAGTCTCTAAAGAATCTATTCATCAAATCCATGATGATTGCAGGGGCATTAGTAAGACCAAATGGCATTAATATAAATTCATAGTGTCCATACCTTGTACGGAATTCTGTCTTTGGTATATCCTTCCTTTTGACCCTTAATTGATGATACCCTGAATGGAGATCAATCTTGGAAAATTATTGAGCTCCGCGTAGTTGGTCAAAGAATTCATCAATGCATGCGAGAGGATATTTGCTCTTGATAGTGATCTTGTTAAGTTCTCGATAATCAATGCAGAGTCCCATTGATCCATCTTTCTTCTTAACAAACAGAACAGGTGCTCCCCAAGGTGACGCACTAGGGCGTATGAATCCCTTATCAAGATTCTCTTAGATTTTCTTCTTCAATTCCTACAACTCAATTGGGGCCATTCTATAAGGTGTCTTTGAAATAGGTAAAGCACCCGGTATGAGTTCTATTAAAAACTCAACTTCACGATTTGGTGGAAGACCTAGAAATTCCTCCGGAAAGACATCATAAAACTCTTATGCAATGGGCATATTCTTAATTGCGAGTTTCTCTCCAACCGTTTGAGATAAATAACCTTCATTTAGTGGAATCATGACCCATAAGATAGATGAATTTTCCACTGGAAGGTTATGTTCATCCTTGCATTGATAGACGATCATAGATTGATCTGGAATATGAAATGTGACTTCCCTTCTTTGGCAATTGATATGAGCTTCATATAGAGAAAGCCAATCCATGCCAAGAATAACATAAAATTCCATTATAGGAAGGGTCACAAGATTTGCAGGAAGCACTTTCCCACAAACTTCAATCGAAGAAGAATTAAAAACTTTTGGTGTGACTGTTGTGCCATTAGGGGTTGTCACAGCTAACTCAACATCTAATTGTTGAGGTAATATGGCGATAAACTTATAAAATTATTCAGAAATAAAAGAGTGGGTGGATCCAGAATCAAATAAAACATTTTCTACTTTAATGTGGATGATAATTGTACCTTATACCACATCCTTATCGTACTACACATCGCTGATAGAAATTGCATGTGACTTTCCATTGTCTTTAGCCTTAAGAGTTGGTTGACGTCAACCATCATCATCAACCCTTGGATTTGGGCATTCATTGTCATAATGCCCCATATCCTTGCACTTGAAACATTGAAGTGTAGTTGGTTCAATCTGTGTATCCCTTCCTTTTTTTCATCATTAGGCATCTTCTTCCCATCATTGCAACATTCAAATGCCCGATGACCTTCCTTTACACATTTGAATCATTTACTTGTCCCTTTAAGACAACTCCCTCCATGTTTCTTTCCACACTTTGAGCATAAGGGAAATCTCATCTTTTTTTCAGTGTGCTCTTTAGATTTTCCATTGAATTCCATTTTCCTCTTCTTATCAAACCCATATGACTGATGGGTTACCCCAATCTCCATCTCAACCTTGAGAGCACATCGAACAATTTCATCATAACTATTGAAGTCCCTTATGGCTAACCCCCTTTTAAGACTTCGTTTTAAGCCACTAAAGAATCGATCGATCTTACTCTCAGGTTGGATAATAATACCAGAATCGTACTTTGTAAGTCTTGTAAAATTTTCTTTGTATCTACCAACAGATTCATCATCCTTTTTCTTCTGTTCAATAAACTCCTTACCCATATTTTTTCGGAGAATACGAGGGAAGTACTTATTGAAAAATAAGTTCTTGAACTCTTCTCATTCCATGGACTCAATTTCATCCCTTTTCCTCGTATTCTTAATAAGATTCCACCATTGATCAGCATCACATTCCAAACGATACACTGCTAAGATGGATTTATCATGTTTATAACATTAAAGAACTAAAAATATCTTTTCAGTGGTACTGATCCATTGTTCATCCACAAATGGATCAGAAGACCCACTGAATGAAGGTGGACACTGCCTCATGAAGGATTCAACAGAATGTTGCTCCTTCCTTTGCTCATTTGGAAGTCCTACATGATTCATAGCTTGAGAAAGTTGTGTGAGCACGGCTACAAGGTTTTTCATTCCAGCTCCCATATCATTTGGTTGCTCAGGGGGACAATCATGGCCAATCGCATTCCGCATTAACATGGTTCCTTCGGGTTCCATCCATTGACTAAAACCAAGAAGAATAGTGCAGGCAACACTAATTAAAATAAGAAAACCACATAATCAAGAACAAAATTTTACACCTAAGGTCTTATCATAGGTTGTTCATGGCAATTTCTAAAACACTACGATTGTGTTCTATGCTTAGAAATATCCTTAGGTCTCTTACTCAGGATTTCACATGCTAGTTTCCAAAGGTTGACTATACCTTTCCTCTGATACCAACTATAACGGTCTGGAATTACATCCAGTGGACTGTAATGGATACCTATCAGGGCACTCCATGGGCGGCTACACCACCTGGGTGGGAAACACCACCATCCCCAGTGGCATCTATTTCCTCATTAAGCCCTTGGGTGGAGAGCCATGCTTCGTCCAATGCTCACATGTGAGAGTTCCCAAGGATCGGATACATTCTTACATCCTTTGCCTCGGATACAAACTATAACGACCCATACTTTACATACATGGTTAATACGTCAAAATTGAATCATAATTATTATGACATATAACAAAACCATGAAAGGACCGTATAGGTATAGTGTCTTTAGAAACTGGGAAACATAAACAACTAGTTCATAAAGTATCTACACTATCTCCCATTTATTTCATCATATCTATAGTCCCTTTTTGGCATATATTACTTAATAACCTTCTTCCTGACATGGGGAAAGAAAACATACAAAAGGGTGAGATCAAATTCTCAGTAAGGGTAAACAAAAGAAACATCAATCACATCATATTCATAAGAACATAACATTTTTGAAATCATAACCTGCAAAAGAGATCATAATTTCATAACACGGAATAAATCATGGCTGTGAAATTTAATCCCAATAATCATAACTTAAAACATGAAACTTTGTGGCATATACACATAATCATAGAGAATCATTTATTATTAATGAAGACTTATTTCTAAGACTATCTTAGTGGACAAAGTCCATTTCTGAACCGAGTTCACTCCTCGTTTTAGTCCTGTTTCACTGAACCGGTTTGACCTGCCGTTCCATCCATGTCCATCTCATCAGATATAAAATCTTTACCCAATTAATTGGAGGGATATATATGTCCCACCCATCTCATAATTATACCATTCTTATGTGTGCCACGTAATCATAAACCATACATCATTGCATAACCCATGTAATAAAAATGGGATTTTTAAACATCGTGACATCATAAAACAATTAATATAAGATAAAGGAATTCATAAAAATAATTCCATCACAACATAATCAAATCAATTTAATAATAGTGATAGAAACAGAACCCTTTATTATCTTATATGGAAAATAATTTTGATAAAACACTTGAACTCAATTCTTGAGGAAAATATCCTTTCTACTTCAAAAACACTTTTCCTTTCTTAACATGTCATACAATTCTAAACTAAAAGAATTTGATTAAAAATAAACATGAAAATGTGTAAAGGAAGATTCTTGTAAATAATGTTTTAAAAATCCATTCATGCCGTATAAGTTAGAAAAACATTCTTCTCGTACTTTTGTCGGAAAAGTCAAAGAAGTACCTCGTATGAAAAACAAAAAAAGATTCCTTTCATATCCTTTACTAAAAACTGACCGAAGGGTAAAATTGGATTTAAAATTTTTTCTTTGGATGGAAATAATATTAAATATTTAGGAAACATGTATGTGGATGATAAAATACACCCAAGTAAATACCAAAGTATAAACAATCTCGGATAAAATGAGATTGTGATATTTTCCCTTACCTTAGGTCCAATTTGCTTCGTAAGTGTCTGGACCCCCTGTATAATGATTTAAATAATGTTATTGACTTATTCCAGAATCATAATTCTTTTTATGATATCATATATGGTCATATTATTAGCTTCTTATTAGCAATATTTCATTACTACTTGTTATTCGGTTGTTTATTACTTTTTGTTCTTATGCGTGTTTTGTCGAATAAATTCTTATTTTTATTTTTAGGTTATAGATACCTCATTTACAGAATGGTATTAGTGTAATATATATCATATTAATTCATTAAATTCATTTATATAATTATTATGCAATAAAGACCATGTATAACGAGTCACATCACATCGTGGAGACAGTATTCCGTATGTACGCACGAGCGATGATATCATTCCCATGATCGTGAAATTATAATGGAGTGTATGTATATTATTTCAGAATCAATATAACTTTACAATAATAATATATAGTCATTATTTACACCATTATACCCATCCATGTAAGGTGGTGGTGGAAAATATATTACACCACGGCGTGGAGACGGTATTCCGTACGTACGCACGCGCGGTGATTTCATTTTTCGTAGGATGGATAGATGGTGAAATAGGGATGTTTTATACTTATAATAACATATCAGTATATGAGTGATACTTATGTTATTACTTCATAATGAAAAAACTAAAGAAGAAGAAGAAGTGGAAGAAGAAATAATGTTGAAAGAATCGGTAACGGACATTACCTCTTCTTTGAAGCGCCGCTTTGAGACCTCCTCTTAGGGAACTAAAATTGGACTTTGAAGAATACCAGGACCTCTAGGATGTTTTTATGGAAGTGGGGAAGATAATTTGGCAGGGTATGGCCGAGATTGAAGTCTCAAATTGGTGTGAGGAAGAGAGGGAGGAGGTTCCCTTTTATAAGGGAAGAGAGGGGCACCTTTGGAATAACTAAAAATATTATTTTATTATAAATTCCAATTCGGTTTTTAATATCTCCAAACTAATATATTTCTAAGATAAGGATGTTATGGGTCTAAATAATCTCATCCAATAGATTTTATAAAATTTTAGGTCATTATATTAACCTTATCTTTTAGTTTTAACTCTTAGTTAATTAGATTGACATTTACCATGTCACTTTGTATTTTTATATTATATTGTTAATAAACATACCATATACATCCAAGCGACACCCAAGTGGTCCATTAATGATACAACTATCCTGATATAAGTATCTTGGACGAACCATATATTTTTATGAATATAATCACAATTAATAATATAATATTTGTTTTAAAAACCATTTTATGTCAATTTTGACACTATTTGGTAATTGATTTTTTTAAAAATCATAACAGGATTATTAGTTCGAAATAAATTCATTAAATCAATACTAACATGTCATATTAACATAGAAAATTATTTTAATTCATAAAAAGTCTCAAATTATATTTATTTAGGTATTTTTAACATCAATTATGTCAATATTTCATTAATAAGATAATTACTGCATCATCATTGTGTCATATATAAATTAAATTATTTTAAGTCTAAAAATTAAAAATAAAATACAATTATGTAGGAATTCGTTTTATATTTCTAATGAATATTTATAGTCCAATTTATCTTATGTATAACCCTATATTAAAAATGATTTACTTATTAAACTTTGATTTTAACTATTTTAAGCCTTCTTTAAATAAATTGATAATAAATGTCCTAATATAATCCAAGTGGGACTAAATGGTCATAGTTTACTCCTAAGGTTGTTTTTGGTCAAATTAACCTTATCCAATATAATTATGACATGTTTTAGGGTAATAATAATAACACTTTTACCCTTAATTACCCTATTTACTTTTAACCGTGGTAAAAAAAGTAAAAAGTTACTATTCACCAAAAAAATATTTTAATCTCATTGAACCACATTTTAGTCCTTGATTTTAACCATGCCTCTCGGATATTCGAAATTCTTCTCACATAAGCGGTAAAATTAAATTTTATGAAAAATTCAGTTTTTTTAACTACCACTTAGTGGTTTCACTATTCATAAAAAATGACAGTTTCCAGAAAAATATCAAAAATTTGGCCTAAGATATATTTGATATTATGACTTCAAAAATGATGTCTATTTTACCAAATTTAAAACATATCAGTTACATTAACTAATTTAAAAATTTATTCCCGTCGTCAAAACATATAGCGTGTTTTAAAGAGATAATAACTATTAAAAGATTGACACTTGTTTATGTCTGGTTTAAATGTGAAATTACATCCAATAAAAAACATTTTATTAAATTGTAAAAATATATTCTAAATATACATTAAAACCACTCAAATTTATAATTTATCACTATTAATTATTTCGATTAAAAAAATTGTTTTTAATTAAAATTTAGTAATTTTCACTATTCATCAGAATATGAAAGTTATCAGAAAAGTACCAAAATTTCACCCTAAGCTAATTTTGATATTCCGAATCCAAAAATGAACTCCATTTTGAATAATAAAATTTACAAAATTTCAAAAAGTGGTTATTACTATTCATAACGGCTAGTTTTAATAATATTTTATTAGCATATCGTTGTTTAGTGAAACTCGGTATTGCGTACGACGCAAGCTATCGAGGAAGGTCGTGGTTGCGTGTAAAGCAAGCCAAGCTAGTGTTGTGTGTAGTGAAATATTCCTTTGATGATTTATATAACATAGAAACAAAATATTTCTCATAAAAGTCTCGGGTGTTACATCCATAATGTGCTCTGATATCTATATGAACTTCTAAAATATTCCATGATAACATGGGGAACACATAAACAAAATGGATGATAAATAAATCATAGTAATAGAATAATCATTATAATGAAGAATAAAATATGTTTCATATATCATAACATGATATTATAAAAAGAAAGTATCATGAATAATAATATGGAGTAATGACATAAAGAAGACATAATCTCAAGTTCATCGTATAATAGGAATGTGTAAACATCATATACTTTGTATTATAATAATAAGTCAAGGCTCAACACTAATAAATCATAATATAGTGAATAAAGAACCATAATATATTAGATTTACTATTTATACCCATACATATCATATCATGAGATATAAAAATTATGAAATAGATTGGAGTGAAATCAGGGCACAATCAATATAACATATTCCTGAAAATTTATTCCCATGATGGAATTTAACATAAGGCATAAGAATAAAGAATACCCATGTAAATTAATGGGTTATATAATATTTCCACAATGTGTTATCAAAGGATATTTCATAAATATTTCAAATAGAATAAGTAATTAATTATTTTGGGCATAAATTTTAAATCTATAATCATCAGTCTCAAGTATGAATTTTATTGGAAAAATTCATGATAAATGGTAAAGAATTGGGTATAGAAATGAACAATTATAAATTTTTTAAGAAATATATACAATGATTTTAAAGTAGAAAAGAGTAAATAATATTCATTGAAAATAAATGTAAAAAATGTTTGATCCTAAAATAGTTATCATTTTCTGAAATAATGAATGGGTAAAAGACTTGAAAAGATTGTTACATGAAAATATTATGGGTTGGATAAATATCCCTCAATCGAGTTTGATTTTAAAGAAGATATTGAGAAATTAATTCAATGCATGTATAAAATTAGAAAATAAAGGGAGAATAAATTTGGAAAATATATAAGATATATATATATATATATATATTTGTATATATAATTTTTTGGAATTCCCTGTGATAAAGAAATTTATAAATTGAGGTAGACATAAATAAGGTATATCCCAAAATATAGGGTGGTTCAAATAGTTCCCTAACATTAGGTCTGGATTTTATTCTCACATTAACTTAACATCATTAATGAGATTTATTAAAAAATTTATCAAGAGTGTAATTCTTCTGTATTTTATTATTTATCAACCTTTTATGTTATTTTAGAGTCATTTAATTGAGATATTCAGTCTATATTAATTATCCAAATGTTGTTTGTGTCATGTGTTGAATGTTATATTAGCTTTAGGTAATCATTGGAACTTATATGTATTGGTTCTATAACCCCATATATGTGATGAAATTGATTTATTGAGTTTCAATAATTTAGTAATGTTCTTAGAATCATAAACCATTCATAAATAAGCACTATTTTTATATTATCGCTTTTTTGATATATGGTTAGTTCATTTAGGTGGGGTTTTAGACCATGATGAACATATGTCATTTAATTTAACATTATGTGTATTTAAAAATTCCATAATAATATTAATAAATACTTATTGATCTTTATTTAAATAATAATAATTTAATGTAAACAATCCATGATGGTGGTAGGTAAAATGAAATTCATCGTTTATGGCGGTGGTGAACCTACAATTAAATGAACATTTTTTAGAATCAATTTATTGGAGGGTAAAAATGGATATTATACCATAATAATAACCTATTAATATATTTAGGATACTAATTTTACAATTTCATGGGTTATGGATTTCAGTTGTGCAAGGTAAAAAAAGAAAAGAACCAAAAGAAATTTGGTTTAGAACTTTACAACATCCATTACGAGTCTACTCTTAGATACACGTTAATGATCCCTATGAAGGTATTTTCATAATTCCATATCTTTTTGGACTTGAGTATGAGGTTTGGGGTGATAGAAGGAATGATTTGGGTCTATCTCCATATTTTATAATGTGATTGGCGAAGGGGTAGAATTTAAAATTTGGGAGAGTGGTGTTTTTTTTAATATAATATTAATTAATTTATTATTTTTCTCAAGAATCTAAATACTGATGAATATTTGTAAAATTCAACAATCAGTTCTTCTGGGGATGAGACAATGATTTCATAAAAAACACCATATGAAGCTAATCATGTATTAAATTTACTATATGAAATACTTTATTTTGTTAGATATTACAATTCAATAAACATTCAAAATTTTCAGAAAAATATTAAAAACTATCCTAAAATAATATTTTTTGTAATAATTAAAACATGAAAGCAAAATCATGAAAACAATTTTCTAAATATGTGAAATTTTAACATAAATATGATCATTATTTATTAAAAATTCGTTTTTATGTGACGATCAAATTTCTAACACTTATAAAATTCACATATAGTGTCACAAAATTATATTATCATATTTTTTACAATATATATTTCTCATTAAACCATTTTATTAAATATAAATTTTATTTAAAAATTCTATGTTTATAATAAAAATTTATTTTAATGATCATAAATCATAAAAATTTTGTCAAAAAAATAATTATGATTTCATTAGGTCAAACATTTATTTTTTCATGTTTGTCACTGTTATTTATTTAAATTATGAATAAAATATTAATATTATTTCATAAAAAATATTTTACTTTTAAACTAGTTAGTTTATTATATCTTATACCTAAGGCGTTCCTTTGAGATACTTCATTGTGGGACTATATGATACTAGGAGTATCAACCAGTAGCTCATGGAGCGGACCCTCCCGGAGATGAGCATACGGAGTATGGAGACCGTGTAGCCGGCTGAGACCTGAAGACTACTTGACCGAATCGACTTGGAGTGAGTCAACTAGCCCAGTGTACAGAGCACTACTTTGTTTGGGTGCAGACCCATGGCGGATGGAGAACTACTTTGTTTGGGTGCAGACTCGCGGTTCTCGTCCGGAGAGTACCTCTACAGACTATTAGGGGGTGTGAACTATTGTGTTTGGGTGCCATACCCCAGCGGGAAGAACTAATGTGTTTGGGTGGCTGACCTGCGGTACTCGACAGGAGGAGTACCTCAGCAGTCTTAGGTTAGTGAGGAGTACCTCGGAGTTGTGACATGATCACTGTACACTCCAGAGACGGGGCTCTTCAGCAGTTACGGTTTTGATAATGAAAATCCTGGTTTGAGATGAGTCTATAACCTTTGTGTTTACCTCATGATTGAGATGGGTCACTTGATAACTTAGGTATATGTATGGTCATATACCTAGGTAGTGGTTATCCATTGATTTCATAACCTTTGTGTTTCCTCATCACATAGCAGTAACATTGTAACTGGTAGATCCCAATGGTCATATTATTCTTTACAACTTATATACACTCTACCATTATCATACCTTATCATTCACAAATTCGCTTATAAATTTTTATAATTCCCATAATAATTCTTACTATATCCCAAACTTGTATCTGCCTTTTTTACATCTTGATGTAAGTAGTGAACTTCGTGGTAGAATTCGGGCCTATGGAGTTTACATTAGTGCATGCATTATTCTTCTTTTTTCTTTCAATGTACTATTTATAGATATTATAGTACAAATTATTTCATGATGTGGAATGTTCCAATGAAATTTAAATGTCTTTATATGTGATTTTTAAAACATAATAATAAATTAGTAAGGAATCATGAATTATTTTACTAATATACAGAATTTACATTGGGTGCCTGTTACTTTCCAATTACCATTATAAGAGAATAAACCTCCTATTTTCACTATAATAGAATCCCTTTATCTTTTAGAAGATTTATAAAGACCAATACCTCTTTTATATAATTAATACATGTCCAATAAACATACAATCAACCTAGAATGAGGGAAACATTTCATAATGTGTGATACGGTGGATACTCTTGTATATAGTTTTGAAGAATAATTCTTCAACTTGATTAGTAGATAGATCAACATCAACCAAGATACAATAAAAATACAATAATTTTTTCTATTTCAATCACCATTAATATTAATGATAACACTTATCAAATTAAAAATAACACATAAGATATTCCAATGCTAGTAAAAATAGTTGAGTCCAAAAACATTGATCTTATTTGTGCATGAATATTGTTTGCAATGAAAGGATCAAAAATAATTTATTATTTTATAATTTAAATGGTAATTATATTATGTATAATTAGTTATAATTATAATGAATTTATCTTCAACTAATCAGTGGGAGAAATGATGTGATAATAACCATAACCAATTCATATCACCCCTAGTCCAAAATACCTAAATCCTTGTAATTCACTTAACCAAATCATGGAATCTCCATGGATATTAAACTATATGTAATGTGATAATATTTCCTTGATCACATTCATAATTTCATTAATATATAAAATTATTTATTTCCTTATGATATTTCTTGATGAACAATTTAAATACATGAAGTATCCATTTATATTTGAGAGAACTGCTACATGATACCCTTTAGAGAATTCCAATCCTGGGATCTCTCCTTAATCATTTCATTTTATATAGACTTATTATTGGATAAATTAAATTGATCAAAGTATCATGAAACATAATAAACCTTTGTATTAGACCACTTAATAGATTAAAAACTAACATAATCACTTATTTTAATCAAATAATCCCCTCACACAACCATAATAATAATAATAAAATAATGTTTAAGTCGGTATAAATTAATTTAAAAATAATATAAGGACCATATGATAATAGGGTAAGAAAAGAAAAAAACTATCATTCCAAAACAATAATGGAGAAAAAATTAAAAATGGACTATATAATTCAATCTTTATGGACCTAAACTCTCTAGAATATCTTCTTAAGAAAAAATACTCATATTGTGTTTGGACCCTCGATTTCCCCTACTGCATGGGAGATTTGATCTTCTCAATTTTTTTCTTTTCAATGCGCTATATTGATACATAGTATCTAGTTTAGGATTATTTATAATAAAAAGTTGGACCTCCTCCAAAATCTAAAGAACCACTAAAACAACATGTGTTTTATTATCATCATCCACTTCATAAGTGAAAACCGTTTTCCCTGAAGAACCACCCATAATGGAAAAAGATTTAGAATTAGTTATATGAATTCCCACCTTGTAAAAAAATTTATGGAATATTTATTACCATTATTAAAAACAATAAAAAATAAGAACTTATGAAACTATTTCAACAAATTCTATAGATTTTAAATTTTTTTTCCAATATTCAATGGGATCTAGGATTCCAGTAGTAATAAGAGTAATCATAAGATCATTAGGAATCCTAAAAATCATCGAATCCTTGGGTGATCTTTGATCCAAGACTTCTTTATTGAAATAGAAAGCTAGTTGATCATATTATCAATGATTTCATTAAGACTTATATGGAGTATAAATTAATCCACCATTATTTATGTGAATAAAGACTATAGATAAAAATCATCTAGAACTATAGGGTGATGGTTTTGGTTTTATATGATAAAAAATTTCATTTTTTTCTACCCCTTACGATCACACTATGTAAGTAATTTCTTCTCATAAAACAATTATTTGTCAGCCACATTATGTCTATTTAGTTTCCTACCATACTCTTAATTGTCAGTGTCATACCTTGCCTTGATTTTTATGGTAAGAGGAAAATGGAAGTATAATACTTCATATTTGATGTCAAACCATGGCCATTTAGTTATATAGTTTACATGATAGGTATTTTTATATTGTGGAGTAGTGAGACCAATCTCATATTGGGACACTATAATTTTTCTAATGCGATGTTGATTACACTATAATGAAATTTGAATACTTTTAAGCCCTAATTGAAAAATATAAAGGTTTATAATTTTGAGAGTTAACTTGTATATTCCCTTAAACATTATCCATATGACCAATACCCGAATCAACAATTCTAGACCCAATAATTGGAGATGTGGGGATGTGTGTAGTTTCTCACTACTTATAACAACTTGAACTTATTGGGAAACCCAATTAATATTAGAAATTAAATTATTCATCCAATAGGCATAAGCATTAAAATGATTATGAGTCAACCCATTATTAAGTATACCAGGTCTAACCCCATAGGAAATTGATCCCTATAATTTATGTACAATTTTATATTAACAATGCCACATTCTTTTATAATGTTGATGTTTCTTTCCCTTTTATTGAACACATGTTATAACTAATATTCTTATGACACTTCTACTTTATAATCCTTAAAAAATATAATATTTAATCATATTTAGTGGCCCTTTTATCATTATAGGTATTCCAATAATAGAAGATATATCATATAATAACATCGAGTGTTATAGAATCGAGTTCATGCTAAAAAATAAAAACCATATATGATACAAAGTGTTTTGATCTGAATTTTTTCTTAACATGGGATCCCAAAATTGAATTCAAAATTTAAATGGATTTAGAAAAACAACACATTCCCCATGGATGATTCTTTAGATTCTCATAAGGGAAAATGTGAATGAATCCACACCTAATATGGATGAATTTTCATCATAGAAATCCCTAAACATATAAGAGGTGATGAACCATAATTTTTACTCTTCATGGGTTAAATACTTAGGGTACAAAAATTATAAAATTAATTAAGAAAATAAAAATATTTAGACTATAAATAATCACATACCAATTGGATAGGAAATGAAATGTGGTTCATATCATGATAATAAATTTCAAGACCCCATTTTTTAGAGAGAGAATGTTCTGATGATTAACACAATCTACATCTAAAAATTCTCTACATGATAAAGAAGAATTTCCTTTTGAGTCTCTTAATGAACCAATCCTTTTCATAGGACCATTAAAAGATCCCACAACTAGATAATCACTAACACAATCTATTGGAAATGCCATCTAATCATGGAAAACCTATCTCACAACATTTCCTCCAAGATTACAATTCATATTATAAAAAATAATAATTTATTATAAGTAATAAGGATTATAGAGAACCAATGAAACCCATACATATTAATTTGATCAACATGGGTATGATTACTAGCCTTATTTAAGGTGTTATCCTACAATCTATAGAGACCCACATATTAATATTGATGCAAGGTAAACCTTACTTTTTGTCAAGGGCATGTATATTTTAGGTTTTCATAACATTTTCACTATAGTTTGTCCACTATAATATAGTAACTAGACTAAAGTGATTTTAACAAACTTCTAATATCCATTAGGATACATAAATACTTAATGAACTATTAAACTACTACCGGCTATGCCAAACCATCTCAAATGAAATGAAATTGACACTATTTATTTGGTATATTATAAAAATACACATACCTAATACTTGGTTTTACATCATATAGGTAATAATAATAATAAAACATTTCATAATCAAAAATGTTAGTGAATTGGGTCAATTAGGTTCATAAAATATAAATACATAAGAAATTTTAAATGTTATTTAAATCCTTCTTCATAGTCACCCAAATATATTTCATCTTCATTTTAGTACATGTAATCAATCTATGATATATTTTATATAAAGGGTGAGTTAAAATCCAAGAATGTTATTGGATAAAAGGGAATGAACATGATAGATTAATCCATATAGTACATGGGTGAGAACCATCATAACATAAATTTAATATCATCTTCATAAGAATAAGAAAATAATTTTTAGGATACATATTATGTGGAACATGCATAATAATGAATCATCATAACATTTTTGGTAAATTCCATTCCTAAATTGTGAATAAATCATGCATATGGTTCCGAAATGACCTATAAGTAAATCGTTACATAATAAAAGATGAAGAAATCAAGATTCATATTCAAAAATAACAGTCATAACATGAGGTATATCACTTTAACCAATGCATTGGAGGGATATATTATTTCTATGCAACCCATAACATCAAAAAATAATGATAATCATTCATTATACATAGAAATAGAGCATTTACCAATCATAATCATCAAATAAACCCACGGGAAAATATAAGGATTCATAATGGCGTGACAATGAATATATAAATAAATAAAAAATATAGGTTCCCCAAAATAATAATGGGGAATAAAATTTTAGGAATTAATGGGTTTGGTGAATAATGATATGATCCTGGTTTAAAAAACATTAGAAAAAATCAACAAGGGACTTTTAGAATAAACATTTCGTTATTAATCATTAAGGTGGGTTAATATATATCCCAATGAAGTAAGAAAATCCATATAAATGCGAAAGAAAAATGTAAAATTAAATATAATTCCATAATATCTGGTTTTATAATAATCATGTTTAATATATTGAGAAAAAGGAGATGACCCAAAATGCATGAGTCAGGTTGAACAATCCACGTACCTTAGGTCCCATTTTTCTTCATCATGTTTACATCACCTGTATAATAAAATTAGGTTTATTAGAAACCTAATAAAAAATATTATTTCATTAATTTATGTTATTAATAATCAGTTATAATTATAAGAATTTATTTATTGGTAATTTTTTGTTAATGATAAAATGCTTTGAAGGCATGTTTTCTTTCAACATTAAAAATGTCATTTCATTTTTATTATTTTTTATTCATTTTAATTTATATTTTTTTCATTTAAAATAAAAAATTATAAAATATATTAAAATAATTTCATAAATATAATATTCAGTCTATAGTAACAATTTGTGTAGGATGTAATACATAAATTTCTGAAAAACGTTTTTGTAGGTGGATGAAACAAACAATTAAAAGGATGTGTTAGACTTGGGGGAGAGTATATATATATATTAATTGGATTAAAATTGTTACACCATATCATAATAACATTAATACATTATATAATTATAATTAATATAGTATAATAAGGTATAAAATTAATATAAAGTTTGAGATTATATAGAAGAAGAGAAGTTAAAGGAGATGGTTTTAGAGTTACCACTTCATTGAAGCTTACTCTTTTGATATGAGACTAAATTATAAATGGAATATGTTTGGATAATTCCCAAACATTTCTATGGGTACTAGGAGGATTAGGATAAAATAATTAAGTAGATACTATATACCATCCACTATCCCAATAATGATAATCCATGACTAAATTGGGGATCTATAGACCAATGTCATGCCTACCTGTATGCTAGAGGCTTCCGGATAGCTAAAATTGTCTAAGAGGTTACCATAGAGAAACTACAACCTCTATAAAAAACTAGAAAATTTCTAAATCAAAATAAATAATTGGAAACATCCAAACAAAAATAATAAAAAATAACTATACAGTATTATTTAAAAAAATATACAAATACTATGTCATAGCAACCATATAGAAAGAACCAAATCACTCAAGGGATGATAGAATACAAAAAATAGAGAAAATAAATAGAAGGATGAATCAAAAAAAGAAACTATAAATCCATCCAACCCATAACCAAAACATAAACATATGGCCTTATACTTCTGTGTTCAATTCACCGCCATACACTACGCTCTAAAATACTTGGATTTACAATTACCTGATGCATGAGACGTAAAATATTCACATGTCTCAAAATAATTTTTTAGGTCAGAGATTAAGAACTCAGTAATCCTCTACCAGTGGTTTTTCAAAGTAACATCCTCATATATATATATATATATATTTTATTGAATGTGTGATGTATGATTAAACTTTAGGATCACAAGCATAAACAAATTCTAAAACACCATGTGATGATGAGCTTTGAGTGGGTAATTTACCAACATTAGAATATGTCAGAGTGGGAAGACAGACCTGCAATCCTTCATACCCAAAGGAACCATGGTTCTTAATCTATCTCATGATAAATGGAAACACATGTCATTCAAACCACACCATAAACAAGATAAGTCAGTGGTGCTACTAGAAAATCACACAAAAATAGATCAATCCCATTATAGTGGTTCAAAAACCCCTCGATATCACATTCTAGGTTTTGTGCCAATAGACCTAACACTCCACATTTTTAATGATCCTACCAAGATCCCAACTAGAGATCATGATCACCATCCAATTCACATGGACTCCTAGGGTGTATCTTCCTATCTCAATAATTAAAATCACCATTATAAACTAATAATATAAAAAAGATGTCTCCAAAATCAAATAGTTGACACCCCTTTATGGCTATATTATATGGAAAATGACCCAAATGGACACAACCCCATAGTGAGCATTATCACTTGCAACCACTGCTTGTAACTCGATAAACCTCTAATGCCACCATATTCTTTGATGATCAATATCACCCCAAATGTTTTGTCGACAACCCACATTCCCACCATCCATATTCTACAATAATTCATATTTTTAGAATCACATTAAGTAACCCATGTACAACATCATGCTTTGAAAAAAAATATTTCCATAGGCCCTCATATAGTGAGATCCCACCTCAACCATTCATCTAAAAACGTTTTAGAACTAGACGTCCCTAGGACACCCTCATAAACATTGGAGACCAATGTTGGTTCTGATTCCAAGTCTCACACACATACATACCCAAAACATCAATTACATGAAGAATATACACATACATAATAATATAAATATTCACGGACCCCTACCCCTTAGTTGTATGACCCCACTCATCTAATCCCATTATCTGATTAGATTCTAATTGGAAAAATCTATAAATAAAACATATTTATATTATTAGGACATAACTATTGAAACATAAAGGAATTTAAAAAGTATGAAAAACACTATTTTTTATTGATATCCATACCAATGATGGCCACTTAGAACCAAAACAATCAACAATGTACATGAATCAGATGAAATACACCACGAAGTGAAAAAGAGAATAAAGTGGGAGACTAGGACATTTTCCATTGTCAAAATTGTCTCCGGTAAAATGTTAAATTATTTTAAAAACATTAAATAAAGAAATTAATTAATAATTATTTTGAAAATGATATAGCATACCCATCACAATGTTTCTAATAAGTATCATGGTGTAATGAAATAATGATGGTCCCACTATAGTGTAGTAACCCCACCATAGTAGAATGTGAATTGTCTAAGAAGAACTAGACAAAGCAACTCCCAATACCATATAATGATCCTACATTTCAACATTCATAACATCTCAACATGATTTTAATCACGATACAATATATTATGTTGTGGAATGATCCATTAACATGCCAAAAAATTAATCATATGGTAAATTCTGCTAATATTATACAACACCTTCCATACTAAAATTCCCTTAGATGCGATGTGGTGTTCAACTATCCCAAATACATTAATATTGAAAATCCACATGTCACATATTACTTCCCTTATCTATGGAATTACTATTAAACGGTCATAGAAATATCAATTTTCCTAACATTAAGCTAGGTATAACTCTCAAAAGCTCAACTCATTTCCAAAATTAACACCCAGATACCTCAGTATGGTTTAAATACACCTGACCGACTCATATTCCAACCCAAATTACTTTCTAGATAACTCGATCCATTAAAAACTTCCCCCCATATGACAACACATCATAATATTTCTTAGGACCAAAAAAAATAAATCCAACTAGAACTCAAGTGTTCGACCACTATACCCCCAAAACATATAGATGATGATGATCACTTATATCAAATTAGGATTAAACTAGATAAGGAGAAAACAATTGGGAGATTACCTCTTTGGGAACCCCACACCATTAAAATCACCAACTAGATAATGATCCAACTAGTCTATCTAATGCATTAATATTACCATAATGACTATCATCTTAGAATATACCTACCCTAATGATCAAATATACAATCATCCACCACCAAACATTATTTTCATACCTTACCCAGAACCTACAAGAACCATTTTCACATATTCACATCATGCGCCAATATCTATCATATAAAAAACCCAATACTACACATTCAAAAAATTCCTATGACTGTCACCAAATTATATTAATACTCAGAAAATCTAAAATAAATTATATGATACTATCTCAATCCATGATATTTAGATGACTGACCACCACACAACATCAAATTTGGCATTGATAATGGACACCATTTTTTATTACCATTCATACTCCCTTTGCCCCGGGGTAATGAAAAAATAAAGATACTTCCCAACAATGTAGATCTTAGTTTTACTTTTGATTCCAATGTATACCTAAAACTATATAATCAAACTACCAAAATTGAATTTCTACAAAATCAATATATACTTACTATATATCTACATGGAATATATTTTTTCATCATTCAATCACATTGGGACCAAACATTCCATCTTCATCCCAGACAGAAACAATTTATAGAGATCCCACAATACAATGGTTACATTGATCCCCTACCCTGACCTCCCTTTTAAATCTACTGATATAACCACATTTAGTTATTCAATGATACTCTTCCTATCACACATGAGGCCATTTTGATTTGTGTATACCTCCATCAATAAAATTTCATTTCATTATTAGTTCATGATTCAACACTATAGAAAATTATTTTAACCTTAATGTTTTTACATGAACCCTAATCATATGTAAAATTCCATTATTGAAACATCGTATCATGGAGACGTCATTCCCTATAAGATTCAATGAAAAGCGCTTATAATATGTAAATTAATAGTATAAATCATGAATGATTCCACCCACTATGTCATCTGTATGAAATCCCAAGATATATCTACTATCAATGTCTAGGGGAATAATATTTCAATGAAAATCACCTTGATTTCCCTCCACAGCATCCCCTCATACCCCCATTTTGGACATCTATATCCTACCAATATTGTATTATAAGATTATACATTTCCAATTTCACCTTCCCCTAGTGATTTTTCTCAATTTAATAAATTATAACACATACAAAATAAATTGATTACATTACTAACCATAGTTTTCCATTTATCTAAAATAAAGGAGGATTCTCCAACTGTAACTCACTTTTTAAGTATGTCACATACAGATCAACACCCTGAGTCACCCAATAAATGCTCTATATAACCCACAATAATCATTCCATTATCTAATCATTTAACCACTACTCATGCTCCACTGCCAATATAGATTCCCTAGATACCTAAGATCTTTTACATGTAGTGAATTCTCATCTCTGACCTTAGGGGCCCCAATATTCATTGTACCACCTGAGACTCTATTGTAGCGTTTAAATGTCATATCTTCTACTATTGAACAAATGAACCATTTATTGAGATATTATTAAAGACTTTATTTAAAATTTAAATTTTATCATTTGAATTTAAGAAAAAAATTTATATATTTTTAAATATTATTCTATGTTAAAAACTCATTGACAAATATTTTTAGAAATAAATACAATGATAATTTCACATAAAAACATTTTTTTGTTTATTTTCATTGAATTATGTATTTTCAAGGGAGATTTTGTTTTATATTTCCATAAATGCCGTAGAAAATTTATTTTTTGATAATAATAAAATTTCAGTCATTAAATTAAATATGAAATATATTTTTAAATTATATATAAATTTAATGATTAAAAACATTATTTCTCTAAAAAATACATTTTAATGATTAAGTGTCTTGATATTTAAAATATCTATTGAAAATTATAGAAATTTTATTGTTGATTTTTTAAAAAATTTTAAATTATAATTATTAAATTAGGTAAAATGGTAAAAAATAATCTTTTTTGTTAAAACAAATTACTATGATTATAAATTAATTACCACGGTAAAATTAAAAGGGTTAAATTGTGTTTAACCTAGAGTAAATGTAAAAAATCATTTAAAAATATGTATATAATTGAATGGTAGATATTTTATCTTCAAATAATGGTTTCTTTTACAATTTTTGACATTGATTTTCCATTGAACCATCAAAAGTGAGATGAAATTATTGAATGATGTAAAGGAGTTCCTATGACAACCATTACATTCAATTATAAAAGGGGAACATCATCACTACAACAAGACTCACATCCCATTAAGTTTTCATAATTTCCTCTATATTTCTCTCCCTATAACCGTCTCCTAATAACATAATCCATTTTTAACTCAATTTTAGCCTAATAACATCAAATACCGGATGACTTGGAAGAAAAAATAAAGTCCATAACATGAGTTTTATAAACTACTTAGTTTTATTCTTAATTTTATTATTTAAAAATATAATACATAAAAACTAATATAATGATATTATTAACATTTATATAATTAAATATAACTATATTAATTTTATTATCATTATTTATTCATACAATATATAAATTAAAAAAATAAAACTATTGGTTTGCGAGTTGTGTAGAACACCACCTCTATAGTGTAACATGTCTAGTTTTCCTGCATTTCCTTACATGATTGGATATAAGGATATATATAAATAATAAATATTATTTTTAGGATATGATTAAGGAATTTTTTCTCAAAATATATGTATTTATTAATGATATGACATAAATTTCACCATTATTTTAATCGTTTAGAATAATCGTAATGAGAGGATGGTCTTTTATTCAAATTTCATAATGTTTTATTATTTATTAATTATTATTAAAATACATTGTAATTATGATATATAAAACTAATAAAAACTAAATAATGACATTATACTCTCGTTATAATGATAATATAACTAAACTATATTATAATTGTTCATTAATCAAGGTAGGCTCTTGTTTGGGTCCATTTAACCACCTACATGAACAATAATATAAATTTATATCATAGATGAATATGATATATTATTTAATTATATAATATAATATAAATGTATAAATAGTTATTTTTTGGTTCTGTATATAATATATCAATATATAATTTATCAATTAAGGAAAAACTCTTTGTTCATCAAAAACCACCAAAGCATGCTTATTATCCATTTTATCATTAATAAAAAGGTCTTAAACCCTCAATAAATTAATTAGAGACATAATATATTATTATAAATCATCCCTAAGTGTTTCTTTAATGACATGGTAAATGTTTAATTTGGAATAATTAGGAATAGAAATACCGATATTATGAATCTTTTATAAAAAATCAAAACTACAAACATAGATATAGAAAATTTAAAGAATTATTGTACATAATGTCTATTTATTTATAGTATGAATGAAAATGAAAATGAATATGTTAATTAATTAAGATATTAATCTATATTTTCTTATTATTATTGGGGAGGATATATTATGTTTGTGGAATTCAGGATAAAAGGTAATGATTTTTCAATAAAAAACTCCTCTTAAAAGGAAATAATTTGTATTAAGCACCTAATTTACATTATGAGGTTTACATACTACCTATTGGAGAAGCTATATCATTAATTGTTTTGATTAATTTTATTTTGAGATCTTGTTTAATTCCTATCTTCCATGTTGATATAATTTAATTTCTACCCAATCCATATGTTTTCATTTTTCATCTCAACTGTCATTGTTTGGGACTCAAGTTAGAATTATCACATATTTTATTTTCTGTTGTTCATGTATTACTATTGATATAAATTTCCCATGTAAATCGTAGAATTTTAGGGATTTAAATTTCTATATTTTTAACCTCTTTTATATTCCATTGGTTCAAGAGTAACATTTACCATTGAGTAAAAATCCCCATATGTTTTGGTAATGTAAATGTTTGTGTAATGTCATTGAAAATAAATTCTTTTATGGAAACTATAAAGTGGGTACATATGAAACATAGATTATACTAGTGGTAATCACCCCAAATATAGTTGGTTGGTTAATTATTGAATCATCACCCTCATTCTTGATGAGTGTACCTAAGACATCCCAACATGAGAGATACTCTTGTGGGATATTATTTGGAATAATCACACACTATTAATGAAACATAATTAAGGATTTTTCAAGAATTGCCTCAGTATCCTAATAATTGAATATATTAAATCCAATTAATGTATTCCATGGATAACATTGATCCTTTTATTTTACCCCGCCACTATATTTAGTTGATAATGGTACTTTTGGTCACATTGATGATACCTATAACATTTAAAAGTTGATTAAGTGATATTATCTTGGTCATCAACACTATTCTATTGAATTGGAATGTATTTAATTCCCATATTTCTTTATATATAGATGTAAATGTTTTATTAAATAAGAGGTTACTTAGATAATGGATCGAAATGTATTGATGCCTTTTATGGTGAATTCACTGGAATTAATCAAGATATGGTTGGGGAATGTAATTATATACCACCTCAATACAAAAAAAGGTACCATGAAAGAAAATAGTATGGTATTGGTGTATTAATCATACCAAAATATGATAATTTTGTTATTATGGTCTCAAAGTAATGTGTCTTGGTAAAAACAATTGATAAAATGTTTTTGGTTTCTTGAATTATATAATCTATCAGTGTGAGATAAGTTATTATTTCTATCAAATTTATCATTTATTATCATGGATATATAATTATCTTTGTTTGGGTTGATTATAGCTTCATGATTTTCATTTATTTTTGAAATATCACTTATGCCATGTTCCAGTTATGAAATCTTCCATTATATGATAATCCGTACTATGTATATGAGATGAACCTAATTTGTTTTCCTTTTACCGGGAAACCTAGAGGAAGACTTTGTATAATTTTTAGGGATACGATAGAATGAGTAATTATGTTCTCATAATATTTTATGGTTTTATCTTGTGTTTTTACATGTAATTTATGTATGTCTCTATCCTTAGAAGACTAATAAACTATTTGAACATTAGAGAACTTCTTTTTTTACCAATAATGTAATATAACAAACAGTTATGGGTTCCTAATGTCTAGAATGTTGTAGTCGTTATCAAAGGATGTTTATAAATAAAAATTGAGATTAAATTTAAATAAACCAAGTTAGATAGAAATTTTACTATAAAAGTACCTCATGAATTATAGGGAATAGTTTAGAAACATTATATGAAGTATATTTTATATTTTATTGTCTTGAGATAATTACGTGTATTGGATTTTAGAGGTATGGAGATTTAGTCAGAGAAATGGGTACTATATCAAGACTTGTAGTTAATTTCAGGATACTCCCCCAGAACAAATTAATTAAGCTAGAGTTGAGGATAATTAGTTTTTAACTAATTTTGGGTTGTCTACCCATGTTATGAAACATAATATTTCCTACATAGAAAATACTATAGATCTAAACCATGGTATAACCATGATGACTCACTTCATGCCACAATCCATCATTGATTGGAACTACTAATCCATGGGTTTGTGAAAAATGGATCAATTCCCTACAGAATATGGTTCTTTCTTTGGGATGTAGTGAAAAAGGAAAAAAGTAATCATAGCGGTATATCATATAAAGGATGATACAGAACAATGGTGCTAACAAATTCAAAACACTATAGAGGAATATGGGATAAAATTACGGGAATGAGGATCTTTTAAGATGGTATTCAATAAAAAAACATTTATCATGATAAAAGGGAATAAAAAAGTTTGTTCCTAAATATTTTAAAAAAAGAGGCATAAAATGTTGTAAAGTATGAGATAGACATGAAAAGTCTATCCAGGCATGTTACAGACTATTTATATAGACCATAAAACTTGATTGATCATTTATTTAACAGGTAAAAGGTAGTCCTTTGAAATTTTTTGGACAGTAATACCTTTTCATCATATGAGTATATAATCTCATGTTTTATTTTGACTGAAAAGGACTTACATAAAACATATATATTCAATGGGAATTAGGAGAAAATGATGTTATTTGAGCATCATCGGAAGAACAATATATCAAAGGGTAAGAAAGAAAGCATTTTATTTCCCATGAGTGATAACTATGGGAAGAAACAACATAGGTCTTTTAGGAAGGGAAAAATGAGATTGGTTTGGGTATGGAGAAATGTCCATAAAGATCAATAATGTAAGGGAAATGTAGAAGCTATTGATCTTAAATGATTTAGATATAGGTAGGAAAACATTATTTGACCCAATTCCCTAAATTTCAAAGAATGTTTCCTTTGAAAATGATAAGGGATAATGTCCAAGATTATACAGTTATCACAACTGAATTCAAAGTTATTAGTGATGTGGTGGTAGGTACATTGAACATTACCAAAATTTTAGATAACATTTTATTTGATTCTTTATTTTTCCACTCTTTTATATATTCCATTTAAAAAACATTAGATATGTCCTTATAACCCTAGTAAGGGAGTTACAAATTAAGACTCTATGTGTGAGTCTTATAGAAATAAATATATGTTAGGTAGTTCCAATTAAGTTTCAAGGGTATAACCTGTTTACAAACATGGTCAATATACTCATGCAAAAATTTGGTATGATACATGATATAGATATTATTTCAATTTATAATGAATATTTTTATTTAAAAAAGATGGAGAATAGGATTCATAAAGGTGATGTATAATTTATTTCCTTATGTGGGGAAAATTCATAATTTAAATAATGTTGGATCCCCCCATTATCTCTCCTTATTGAAATTTTAGGTAAAGATACAGATCAAGAGTGATCTTTGGATGATTAAGGAATCATATGAAAAGATGTTATAACCATGGTACAAAATTTATTTTATGTTTTTACCAAATAATTATGTTGTAACCACAAGATTTTTAATTTTAATTCTACATTGAATCCATTCCCGACAGAAGAACCATATCTAAAAATCCTTACATTGTAGAACTAGAAGAGTTGGTATAGTTTAATAAACAACTACATGAGTTTATTGATAAGATACATATATTCTCTATAGTTTCATTATGGGGAGGCACTATTTTATTTATGAAATGGAATGATGAGATTATGACATTATGCATCGATTATAAGGAGATCAATTACGTCAAAATAAATCATAAGTATCATTTTCCACATATTGATGACTTATTTGATCATATTCAAGGATCCCAATACCTTTTAATTATTGATATACATTTTTCTTATCATTATATATGGATAAATAATAATAATATATCAAAAATTAAATTTCCAATAAATTATGGAAATTATACGTTTATGGAAATAAATATTGGATTTACTCATGAACCTTCCATATTTGGGGTTATAATGAATAGGTTATTCATGGAGTATAATGAAAAATGTTTCATGGAATTAATTGATGATATCATGATATACTATTAGAGATATAAAAAGCATAATATTTATCTACATATAATTCTAGAGAACCTCAGAAAAAAGAAATTCTATGGGAAGTATAGTAAGTGTAAATTTTGCTTCAATGAATTTTCTTTTCTTTACCATATTATCTCTAATGATGAGATATCTTTTTAACCCTAAAAGACAAAGGTTGTCAGAAAGTTTCCAACACTAATGAATATAAATTAAATATGAATTTTCATGAACAAAGTAGGTTACTATTTGAAATTTTTTATGAATTTCCCTAGTTGGATAAACCATCAACCTTGTTAACATATAAAGGTGTTAAATTATCATAGTTAATGAAAATTAAGGAATGTTTTGAAAATATAAAGAGGATATTGATTAATGATAAATTTTACAATCTTCCATCAGGTAAAGATGTATATTTAACTTATAGTGATGTATCAAAGAAAGGACATGGTTGTTTTTCTTTATGTAGAATGATTGGGTGATTTTATATGAATCATGGAAATTAAAAATCCAAGAACAAAACTATCAAACTTGTTACCTTGATATTGAAGTTTTAATACTTGATTTGATAATATGGAGGAACTACCTTTATGGTAAATGATGCAATATATAGATATACCATAAGAGTTTGAAGTATATATTCATTCAAAATGAGATCAACCAGAGGTAAATAAAATGGTTAGAAGTACTCATAGACGTTGAATTCTTGATAAACTACCACATAAAGAAAAAAACAGGGTTTCTAGTGGATTTTATTGGAGGTAACATGGTGTTATAAAAATAAAAATTATTGACAAGGATAACATATATAGTAATCATGTAAAGATGGATGTGAGGATTTCATGGAAGGGGAAACCTTAATTTATTTTCAATGAAATTTATAAACAGTCCTTACTAAAATGAATTGTGAAATACTATTAGGATGAGGATAACATTAAAAGTAATTATAAACCATAGAGTTATGAGAAATTGATATATACTAACTACCCAGATAGAGTTTTGATTTTTTGAAAGAGGTTCTGTTTTTAATCTGAACCAGAGTTGAAAATGGAACTTCTAGATCAAACATATATATAAAAATTCTCTTTAAACGCTTGTAATATAAATTTTTATAGTTTTTTATGAGAAAATTTATATTGGGTTGGTTCAATGTGGTAAATTTTAGTTTTTTCTATATGATTAGTATGAAAAAAAGTGATGTTTAAAAGAAAACATAATAAGAGAGTCCTGAAACCTCTACCTATTCATATATGGAAATGGAACAATTTTACAATGTTCTCTATCAGTATATTCCTAAAAATAAAATAAGGAACAATGTTATATGGGTCATTATTAATCTTATTACTACGTATACTCATTTATTATGAATAGAAGAAGATATACACCTTTATAACCATACTTAGTTTTATATAAGTGAAATCATAAGGATTTTATGGGAAACTATATATGTTGTATCTTACAGTGACCCTCAGTTCAAATTGAAATTTAAAACAGGTCTTCAAAAGGATCTCAACAATTAGATTCATTTAAAAAAAACCCTATCATCCCCAAAATGATGGGCAGTATAAAATAACCTTCTAAACTTTAGAATACATGTTTATATAATATTCTATTGACTTTTATGGTATGTGTGATTAGTTTCCACCTTTGGTGGAATATGAATACAATATTATCTTATATTTAAAAATACACATGGAATCATACGAAGCATTATATGTGAAGATGATTCATACTACATCCTTTTGGTAAGAGGTCAGTGTAGGAAAGTTAGTTGGCCCAAAACAAGTGGATGAGATGCCATTTAAATTATAGACTCTTCAATATGACATTATAGAACCCCAAAGAAGACAAAGGTTATAGGTTGATATTCAAAGGAAAAGTTTGAATATAAAATTGGGGATCAATAATTATTCAGGTTTTTACTATGAAACTCACTTGAGATATTTTTTATAAAGGAAATGATAAGGCCATGGTATATTGGGCATTTTAAAATATTAGAAATAAGTGGGTTTGTAACTTACTAATTGGTTAAGAAACCAATACTTTGATAATTACATGATATGTTTCGTGTTTCATTAATATGGAAATATATTATAGATCCAATATATGTTCTCACATCTAGGGTAATATAGTTGATGTCTCACTTTTCTTATAATGATTATCATGTCTAGATTATATACATGATAGAGTAAGTATTTTTGGAATTGAAACACTCGATTTGTGAAATTCTTTTTTAGAAATCAATAGTTATAAGTGGAAACCTGGAATCCTAAAAAATATATTAGGAAATAGTATCCACATTTGTAAAATAGTTGATATATACACCAATTTAAAGGAATAAATTGTTTAAGGGGGACAATGTAACACTTGGGGCTTGACAGTAGTAGGTAAATAACATATCATGAACTATTTCACAAATAAACTACCAAAAGATCCATTATTCATGAATTTATTTAAATGTTAAATTTTAGAATTTAAAATTTTCCAAAATAATTACATTTTTTAATTAATTATACTCAAACTATAATAGTAGTACTTTTTGATTTATTTATAAATAGGTCATGTTTTAGTCAAAAACTACAGTTGTCATTAAATTTATTATTTTGATGACTTTACCATTATATAATAATCACCTAGAAGATCAGAAACCCTTTTAAGTAATAAAATATGAGTTTAAGTAATAATATTATATATGTTAATATCTTTTTTAATTATAGAAAACCATCGAAAAAAAATTCAAAACTAACTAAAATGTTACATTAATAAAAAATCCATTTTTTTGAATTTCCACTGAGTCACATATTTTCAAGGGAGACTAAATATAATATTACCTCAAAATTATCATAAAATTTATAAATTTTCTAATAAATCAATCTAGGCCACTAAATCTAGTAATCAAAATAATATTAAAATATATTTAAAATTATATATTATAAACATTACTTCTTTTAAAGGAGTTTTTATAAGATTAAGTGTATTTATTTTAAAATTGACTTTTCAAAAATTTAGAAATTTTATTTGATAAAATTATTTTCAAATTTTAAATTTTATGAAAAAAATTTTGTAAAATTTTTAATATTGATATTTTTCATTAAAATTAGTTACAATGCTTATAAATTAATTAAAATAGTGAAAGTAAAAGTTGTAGATTGACTATAACATTTTGTAAAATTATTGAAACAATTGATAATGTGGAAATAATTGAATGGATGATATATGGATGGAACAATAAATTATTCCCTTATAATTTTTTAAATTTTCGGGGCACAATTCATTAAACAATTCCTTAGAATTATTGAAAAATGTAATGGTGTTCCCAAAACTACCCTTCCCTTCACTTATAAAAGGGAAACATCTTCACCAATTCAAGAAATAACTCCCATTATAATTTTTCATTAAAATTATTACATTTTAATCTCCCTATAACACAATATAATTAACATAATCCCATCCCCACTCATATTTATCCTAATATCATCAAATTCATAGAGACTTACGAGTAAAAATCAAGTCCCCAACATGATTATTAAAAACCTTTATATTTTATTCATAGTAATATTATTTAAAAACTATTATATATGCACTAATATAATTATATTATTATTATTTATTTTATTTAACATTTCTATGAGGATATTATCATTATTTAGTCATAGACGACCTCTATTATGAACAAAAATTTTGTTCTTGCATAGTGGAGAGTAACGCCTCTACAATGTAACATATTTCTTTTTCCGTCACTCCTAATATGGGTTGATATAAGGTTTTTTTAAAAGACAAATATTTTTTTTATTATATAAATATTTTTCTCAAGTGACAAATTTAATAACCTAATAATTATGTGACTAATAGACAACCATTGTTAGATTAGTCATTTAAAATAAGTGTACTAAGAGGATAAGGTTTTATTCAGAATAAATAATGAATACAAATAAATTATTTATCCTTATAAATTATTATGATTATGATATATCAAACTAATAAATGATATTTAAAATCCTTATACTCTCTGTATAATAAAATTACGATGAATCCTTCTCATAATCATCCACTAATCAAGGTAGGTTCATGTTTGGGTTTGTTTAACCACCTAAATAAACAAAACCATATATTTATTACATGGATGAATATTTGGTCTAATTTAATAGTATAATATGATATAAATATTTAAATAAAAAATTTGGTTATGGAGATATGATTTCAATATGTAATTCATTAATTAAGAAAACACAGACTTTTTATCAAAAATCACCAAAACATTATTATTATCAAAATTATCCTCATGGATGATGTCCAAAAAAACATTGAATGAATTTTAAATGAAATAATTTCTTATAAATAAAATGTAAATTTTCCTTTAATGACCTAATAATAATGGACTTTGGATGAATAATGAATATGAACACCACTATTATGAAACTAATTTATGTGATAAAATCCACAAACACCGATGAGGAAAACCTGATGAATTCAAACAAACAATGACTATCTATTGAGTGTATGAATTAAAATGGATAAGAGTAATGTTATATATATATATTAAGATATAAATGTTTTTGTTAAAACATGTTAAATTATTTTTGTGGAGTTTGGCACAAGCGATAACTGTTTTTCAATATAAAATTTTTCTCCTTTGGACATAATTTATACTATGCACGTAATCTCATTTATATTTTGTATATACTACTAAATTGAATTTTTTTATCATAAAATTAATTTATTAATGGTATTTTAGGATCATTTTTAATCTATATGTTCTAAGAGGTTATGATTTAATTTCTCAAAAATCACTAATTTGTGGGGTTTCATATAAAATTTCACTCATTAGGAATCAGGATATAATCACCACCTATTTTATTTTGTGTAATGCAGGAAATTACATGGAAGACATAAATCTATATTACTCAATAAATTTAATGGATTTTAAATTATATATTTTTATCCCGAACTCATTTTTTTTTATAGTGTCAGCATTTTTGTTATAGAAAATTAATCCTATGTTTTGATTATGTAAAAGCTTGTGTAATTTCCATGAAGGTAAATTCATATCTAGATAATTAAAAATGGATGTTGTTATTGAACTGATTCCCCTAGAGATAATCACCCCAAAAGGGTTGGGTTATAATTTAGTCAATCATCAACTTTGTGCATGGTGAGTGGACCTAACACAGATAACCTAGAGAGATACTCATGAGGGATTTGATTTGATATATTCAAATTCTATTAATGTAAAATAATAAATTATGTTTCCTAGCATTTTTTATTTCTAATACAAATCAAATAAGTAGAATTAAAATACTATATTACGTGTAAAACCTACCACATTTAATGTGCCATATCAACTATATTTATTTTAAAATGTTACTTCATATTATTTTGATGACACCACATGGCTTCCAAGTTGATTAAGGGTTGTTTACCTATAAATAAACACCATTATATTGAAGGGGATGTATCTAATTTCTGTATTTCTTGATATATTGATAACTAGGTTTTATTCAATAATGTTTTCTCATGGAATGGTATAAAAGGTTTTGATGACTCTTATAGTGAATTCATTTGACTTAAAAAGGTGATGGGTGTAGAATAGAATTATATATCCACTATATATATAAACATGTCTCATGAGACAAAATAAAATGAGTTTTGGTGTTTCCATCTTCCTAAAACTTGATAATGTCTTAACTGTAGTCTTGATGAAAAGTAATGTGTCTTGGAAAAAGACATTGAGAGAATGTTTTTTATGTCTGAATTTTTGTATTCTATTAGTATAAGAATAATGATTATTTTTATCCATGTTTTCATTTATTACAATAGATATATTATGTACTTAGTATAAATTGATTATGGATTCATGTTTATTTATTCTTTTCATATCACTTATTAATTTTTATGTTATGTAATATTCTATTATATCTTACTCATTTATGAGAAACTGAGCTTACCGAAATTTTTTATTTTCCCTAGGAATATTGGTAGAGGAAAATGTGTACTTTTTTAGGGATATTATGGAAGGTATAATTGTCACAAACCAGCCTAGGTATCATGGTGACCCAATAACCAAACTGACTCTGATAGACCCCGAAGGGGATTCCCGATCCCCATGGGTTAGGAACTAGCACCTAGCATCATACAACATGCTAGTGGGAATTATTTTTCCACTAACAATGAATAAGTAAAATAAGCAATAAAATATTAATATCAAAAGAAAATTCCATTGGTAGTAATGTACCAAAATACACTATGGAATAATCATGCCCAAAAAAACATTAGTCCAAGTACTAATACATGGAAACACAACCTAGGTCACTAAGGACACAACACATCAAGACCATGATTTAGTAGTTGGATCCACCTCCATGTTTTCCTTTCCCATTCCATGAACAAGAAAGAGGATAATATACAAACACCCGAAGCACAAGTAGGGTGTGCACAAAAAATCTTCACAGGGTATCACCAAGTATTCCATAATAGATTCATATAACAGCTTAACCAAAGGAATTCTATCAGTTTTAAAGTAAACATGTTTGAAATTTTATATCATAATTAAACAAATCATGATATATAGTTCAAATAATAGGAAAATATTTTAAACAAATGATTCACAAATGATGTAATATTTCTTGAATAACGGATTAAATAAGAACAGTAACATAAAATAGTTTTTTCAAATTCAGTAGGCATGTAAAGAAGTTAAAAATTAATTAAAAAAATTTATATCTCAATTATAAATAAAAAGAGACTAACATGATCATCTTCCATATAGGTATGCTAGTATGTTTTGTGATAGGACTCTATACACTATAAGTGAGCTCCAAAATATGTGTACTCACACATTCTCTAGAAACTAGTCAGAGAGGAATCCTCACCATCACCTAAGGGATGCGACTAAGTACATGTATGTTTAAAATGTTGTGATAATATAGAGTGTGTCCAAATAACTCACCAAATACCTAAGTCTTTCATGTACTCTTACACAATCAATGATGGACAATTTATTTTCAGACTGATTAAAATATAATTAATATAATTCTTCCATTTTAATGCCACTTTTCTATTTAAAACCAATATGGGTTTTAATCAATAACATGCATTTTTCAAGATAAAACCATTCGGTTTATATCAAAATAATTTAATCCATTTTCACAAGATTGAAATCCATTCAAAAAACAATTTCATAATTCCACAACTCATTTCCATATTTAAATTTAACCATTTAATTGAAATTAATTCAATCAAATACCTTATTAAAATCAAATAATTAAAAATAACCAATTTTCCAAATCACACACCAATTCAATGGAATTACATGGTTTTCCCATTTTCCATTCTAAAAATATTTCAAAATAACCTAATTCACTGGAATTTGGTTTTATCAAATCGATTGAAATAAATTTTGAGAAACTGAAATCAAAAAATAAATACAACATTAATTAATTTTTTTAATCAGGAGGGAACCACCTATATTGAGGTTTTCTATGTCAGTAACAAAGATAAATCACCCTATGTAGTACAGTCGACCTCCTCGAGGCCTTATTATCACAAGAATCAGCACACCAGTGGTTTAAGTTCATCATGTGTTCCTAGAACCGAAACTAATTATTTTATTTCAAAAAGAAATAACATTTCACTTGAGATTATACATTCCCTCCCCGGGATAATTTTAAAATTCTGATTTAAAATATTACAAGTGATTATATTTTATATCTCATGTATAATTTCATATTATTGATTAAAATTTTATATGTGATAATATTTTATCTCTCTTGGATAATTTTCAAATTATTATTTTATATTTAAAATAATTGTCCTTTGTCAAAATACATAATTATGACATTATAATTTCTAAAATCTATATCACGAGGTAATCATATTAAAATTATATATTAATAATTGAATAAAAATATCTCAATAATTTAAGGAAATTTTGAATTGATAATTCATTGCGATTATCTTTTGATAATTTGATGAAATTATCATTTGATGATTTTTCATTATAATTACATTCTAATAATCATGCACATTCAATCATTGATAATTCATCAAAATTATTATATGATAATTCTTAACAATTATCTTTTGATAAAATAGCAATATTTATCCTTTGATAATTTAATTAAAAGTTATCCTTTATAATTATATTTTACATTTTTTAATAAAAATCATCATTTATAATTTATCCATTGATAAATGTATTTAGTAATTATTCTTTTATATTCTAGAAATTATTTTTAGATAATTTAAAATGATTCTCCTAGATAATTCAATGTTTTACCCTTTAATAATTTTGATAAATTATCCTTCGATAAATTATTGAGGATATCATTTTATTATTTTGGGAAATATATATTCATCATTTATTTAATAATTAACTTTGATAACTAAAATAATTATGACATGATAATTTAAATAATTTTTTTATTGAACATTTGATGTGATTTTTGAATCTTTAAAAAAATTATCCGTTGATAATTTCTTGTGAATTTTTCCTATTAAAATTAAGTTTAATTATTTGTTTTTGTTTAAAATAATGAAATAAAGGATTAAATTATTTAACTTAAGGAAAAATAAAAGAATAACTCACCCAATACACATGGAAGAAGAAGAAGAACCACATGCTAGAATCATATCAATATACTTTCTTGAATACATCCATGTAATATCAGAGATTTTTTATACTTGATGGAATGAACCAACATCAATAACTGAATAGGTTTGAGTATAAGACCTGAAGCCATATCAATATGGTGGAACACCTAAATTCAATTTTATGTTTTACCCTGAACTTCTACTAAATTGAAGTTACGGTGTTATTCATTTAGTCATGTTAATGTGTTGGAACATAAACCAATCAAAACAGCCAAGAAATAGAGGATTTTGAAATCCTGAATCATCAAAAATGAGGTAATGGTTTTGGGGAATATGGATAAACAATGAAATCCTATTTTTGGAATTAAATACATAATTAAATTAAAATAATTATTTCACTTATTTAATATAATAATTAAATAATATAAAATTTATTCACAACCAGATCAAATGCATTTTGTTTGTGAAAGGTATATCTCTCATAGGCTAAACACACCATTCTAGATCCAATAGTGTCTTAGATTTCATATACGACACACCTTTTTAGAGATATTAATGATTTATTATTTAAAAATTGGAAAAAATAAATAATTAAAAATAAAAATGTTTTTATCATAAGCCAGCCATTCAAATGTAAGAAAATTACAAATGTTATACCCTGCCTAGGGTAAACACCACATTCCAAACCTATAAGGGGCCTCCGATTTCCCACACAATGCACTGTTTGTGAGATATTTATTTATTTTGAATAATAATATAATAAATATTATTTAATAACTATATATCATTAGTGATGTAACACCCTGAGCTTTCATGATACGCTTCTCTTTCAATAATTCATTAGCTTGCATTGTACGCAAGTTCGGGATTCTAACACACCGCGACCAATCAAAATAGCCATTATGAATAGTAATACCCACTTTTTGAAATTATATAAATTTTATATTTCAAAATGGACTTCATTTTTGGATTCAGAATATCTAAATTAACCTTTGTTGAATTTTTGGTATTTTTCTGAGAACTTCCAATTTTTTATGAATAGTGAAAAATACTTAAAAACAACTTTTTTAATCAAAATAATTTATAGTGATAAATTATAATATTTAATGGATTTAGAGTATAATTAAAATATATTTTTACCATTTTATCCAATGGTGGTCATTAGAATTAATTTCACTTTGAAATTGGACATAAAAAGTTGTCAATCTTTTGAAATATATTGTTTCTTAAAAACACACTATTTGTTGTGACAACGGGAATAAATTATGAAATTAATTAATGAAACTTATATGTTTTTAATTTTTTAAAATAGATATCATTTTTTTAATTCGGAATATCAATTATAGCCTAGGGTGTAATTTTGGCGTTGTTCTGAAAAACTTCAATTTTTGATAAATAGTGAAACCACTAAGTGGTAGTTATAAAACTGATTTTTCATTTAAATGAAACATTACCACTTCTATGATTTGATTTTAAAAAATCCTACATACATGGTTGTAATTAGGAAGTAAAATGTGGTTCAATGGGATTAAAATAAAATTTTGGTGAATAGTAACTTTTACGTTTAATTAATCGCGATTAAAGGTAATTAGTGAAATTTAAGGTAAAAATGGTATTATAAAAATATGAAAATACCTTTACACTTGTCCTACCCCTATTGGATGAGTCATAGCCGACCAAAAAAATCCATGGGTCAACTTGGGGAACCCATGGAGCCACTTTGGTAGGAAAATGACATAAATAACTTTTTATTTAATGTTAAAATAAAAATGTCCCAAACAAGAGTTGTTTTAATAAAACAATTTTTAAATGGGGTTATACAAGTCATATTTTTGCCTATAAATATTAATTATAAATATAAAAAGATTTCCTACATCATGATATTTGTTTTATTATTTTTAGACATTAAATAATTAAATTATTTATGACACCATGATGATGCATCGATTACCTCAGTAATTAACGATTTAAATAAAATGAAAAGATAATGTAAAATATAAGCCTTAAACTTGTAAAAAACCTATTTAATGAGTATATTTAGAACCCTTATCACCTTATCCTCGAAATATATAAGCGTGAGACCTTTAGAATCCGAAAAAAAAGTTTTCATAATAATGTAACATTTCAATCTTTCCAAGAGTGCCCCTTCTCTCCTCTTATAAAAGGCCCCCACCACTACCACCTTACTCCACCTTCAAAGCCTTTTGGATCGTCCAACCTTTGTCCAAATAATCTCTCAACTTCCCTCCCTTTCTTTTATAAGCCTCAATTTGGGCATAAGTCTTCCCAATGAAACCTTTGGCTCAAATCCAAAAAGAGTTACCCGATTTTAAGGTAATGTCTTCTCTAATGTTGTTTTGTTTTATTTTTCTTCTCCAACCCCTTAAACTCTTTTTATTCATTTATTTTATAACAAAACCAGTATATAAAATATACTAGGATGTTTTTATGATAAGTATTTTGTTTACACTTACACACACATTCATCTAATGGTTAAAGAACATACTGTTTCTATGGGTGGCGAAATACTGCCTCACGAAATGATGATTGTTCAATATTCTTTTAACACCTCTAATGGTGGTCATTTTGATGACAATATTTTCATATATGATATATATATTATGTTTATGTTTTCCTTATGCTTCTGTATTTCTCATTTATGGCATACATTAAGATTTCCATTATGGGTAAACGCGAAAATTTCATTTTAGGAAGTTCGGACTACCGCCCCCTCAAAGTGATTTGAATCGTTAATGCCATATGTGGGATGTATAAAGGATGGAGTAAATGGTATTATACATTATATTATAATTGAATTATATTATACCTTTATATAATTATAACTTCATTCCATTAAATATGAAATGGAAATGAAAGTAGTGTTAATGCGTACGTACGGCTTACCGTCTCCATGAACGGTGCATTTCATTTCTTACCTCTAAATGTTATGTTATATTATAAATAAATGTATATACTGGATATATATATTATATATCATATCTACATCATGAATATAATTCTGGATATAATGGATATTTCACCACATGAACAACTTGTAATTATTTGAAGTATATTTTTGACTTAAGTACCAAAGATCGACAAAACGACTGTTATTAACATAAATAATTAAATAATGTTCATAACATGGTAATAAGTGATATAAAAGGAATAATGAACATGAAAAAGGTTCTTAAGAAAATAGAAATTAACTCTAGTTTATTATTCAGGAGATTATAGAACGATCGAGTCAAGTCGGACGTGAGATAAGGGAATTTCTTAACCCAATTTCCTTTCTTTGGGTTAATCCCCTACTTTCAAATTATGTCATGATATTATTATATCATATCATTTATTTGTACTTTCTTTATGTGTAATTATAGTGAATACACATAATAGATCTATTTTATTTTAAAAATGATCTTGTAAGGACTTCGTCTCAATCTACTTTCATTGATTCATATTTGGTTTTGTACACAACTTTCATTTATACGGTGTATAAACCCCTTTGAATTTTACATTTATTCAAAAGGACTCTTTTTTATACGAAACGTTTTACTAAATGACAAAAAGGAATGTTTTTCTTGCCATACGTTTGCGGCGACAACGACTTCTCCGCCGTTGTGACTATTATTTCAGTTTCGGCTTCCTCTACAAGCCATAATTTTTTTTAAATTAAAAATAAATACAATGTTTTAATTTTTTTTAATTTTGGTATTGAAAATGGTTTTGAAAGCGTTTTTGTTACATAAATTTTTTGTATTGATATCTTGTGATTGAAATGTGGAAATGTTATGTTTCCTTTATGCATGTTTTATGTGATACGATTATGTTATGGTTTATGATATATTTAAACCTATTCATATGAGGAATGCATTGGACATAATAAGTGATGGGTGGAGCCCGCTATAGCTCCTCGATGCATCGGTAGGTCTCATGAGACAAACTAGTGTCTTGGCACGATGCTTTGACAAAATCTTATTTGTGGTCTTGGCAAGAGGCCTTAGCTACGTGGTTATGATAGTCTGGCATTATGCATTCCATCATTATGATAGTGGTTATTGATATTGCATGTGATTATTCGACTAGTAAAATGTCTATGTGAGTAAGTAAATGGCATTATTTAATTTTATTTTTTCCATATTATGCTGCAGTTCATGTTTAAAAAGGCTTTTGTTTTAGTTATACATTGCCTTAAATGTTAATTTTTATTTATGAAAGCTTCCGCAATATTTCTATCCTTACTGAGCATCTGAGATCACCCTTTTCAATGTTTTAATATTTTCCAGTATGTGAAGAAGTATTTTATGAATGACCTGCAAGGATAGTAAGAAGAGGATATGAGTGTTGACTAGAGAGACTTTGTTATTGTAGTTTTTCACTTTATGATTTAATGTAACATTTATGAATGTATCTAGTGTTTCCAAGAATATTAAACTAATCGGGCTTTTGAGACTTGATCTTTTGTGATCATGCCTATGTTACGCAATAATGAACAGACTCTGGGAAACTGGGGTCAAGGCATTAAAGTTGGTATCTGAGGCAGTTTAGTACTAACCTTGGAATCTAGATTTAGATAAACTCTGATTAGAGCACATAGCCCAAAGATAGACTTTGAGGATTAGTATAGAAGAACTTCCTAGAATTTTGGTATTATAGAGATTTTGTGAGTTTTCCGAGCAATACATCCTTGTCTGGATACAACCAGGTAGAGGCGGCTCTGGCACAGATGTACCTAGGGGTAAAACCCGAAAACACCGCTTTGAGCTAGACTCGAACGGGAACTAGTGCACGGCAACGGGCCTTGCTGCATTCTTGGTTACGACACTCCCAGGGGATATGTTTCGGATAATTCTCATTTTTTTACAAACCATTATGAAGGGTTTATAAGAATATACTTCCTCAAAGAAAACATTTATTTTTATGATTATGGATTATATCCATAAATAGTTCAATTTATGTTAAGTATGGAATTATGTATTTTGAATCATAAACTAATCTAGTTTATGCCATTTTTTAGAAATGGAGCCTAGTGGAAGGAATGGAAACCGTATCAATGCACGCACTCCGTGTAGGGATTTCCCTCCTGCTCAAGATAATTATTGTGGATCTGGAGATACAAAGGGTGCTGATCAACTTATTACCATCCTGGGACAACTCACTCAGGTTATGAATAATAACATTACTCGTATGGAGCACCCTGATCCGCAATGTGGAGGATCAATGTTAGAACGCTTCATGAGGCAACAACCACCAACATTTAATGGGGGTACAAATACATTAGTAGTTGAGCAATGGATAAACTCTTTTGAAAAAATATTCCATGCCTTGGGGAGTAGCGAAATAGAGAAGGTTGTCATGGCAGTCTATCGCCTCACTGGAGATGCCGATCAATGGTGGTCGTTGATTCAAAACACAATGGAAGATGATGAAGTATCAAATATATAATGGAGAGAGTTAAAAGATCTTTTCTTAGATAAATACTTTCCACATGACCATCGAGCAGATATGGAAAGGCAATTTCTGAGTCTGAGACAAAAGGAGGATGAGAATGTCGCAAAGTATGAGGCTAACTTTACAAGGTTAGCGAGGCATGTAGCATATTATATACGTAACCCAAGAAGTAAGATCGATCGTTTCTTTGATGGGTTAAAACCGTTTCTCCGTCAAGCCTTAGTCTCACAATCTTTCTCGTCGTATTAAGATATAGTCTCGTGTGATATCAAGACAGAAAAGGAATTCTCTAAATCTTATGACAATAAAGTAAAGCAAGATAATAAGATGATGGTGGAACAAGAGACAGATAAAGGGAAAAAGGGAAAGAAGGATTTTCCATCATGTGATAATAATGGGAAGAATCACCCCGGTACTTGCCTTAAAGGAATGGGATTTTGTTATAAATGTGGAGAAAAAGGTCACCAGGCTCGTGATTACAAGGGAAAGAAAGAGGCTATCAAAGTTTAATGCTAAAATTGTAGGGAACTGGGGAATTATGCAAATGTATGTCCTAAGCTTCAGGGAATCTTACCTCAGAAAAGGCCAAGGGATCAAGTACAATCTTATGTTGTTACTACAGTTGAAGCGGAATAATTAATGTATCGGTGCTTTTGGACACAAGGATTATATTCTGGTTATAAGGATAATGTGATATATATATAAGGATTGTACTGCAGTACTTGTTGTTTTCATTAAGGTTTTAATATGATGGAGGTAATCATATTTTTAGTATGTGACAAAAAGAGAGGCTTTATTTTGTTTGGGGAATCTGATGTTACAATTGATTTTTGAATTTAGAGACCTTTTAGAGAAAGTCTGGATATAGGTATTTTGGATAACTATAAATGTTAGAATGGATTAAGTTGATATTTGGATAGTATTGTTTAAGGTTAAAACATTTCTGAAGATTATTTTTGGAATATTATAATACTATAGTTTTATGAAAAGGACAACCTGCAGGGTGGGGCATAACCCGTCGCGTCAGACAAAGCTGCAGGAATCGAACCCACAACTATAGTGCAACAGGCCTTTATTACCTACCACTAGCCTACAGGAAGTCCCTGGTTATTACAAAATAGTTTTCCTAATCTAAATGGTATGTGGTAATATTTTGAACCTTATACAATTAGGATAAATAGAATATTTTTGAGTTCTACTACCATTTGGAGTGAAAGATGGGTTCGTGGTAAAAATTTATTAAATAATGAAAGCCTACATGACAAGTAATTATATTTACTTATATTTTTATTAAATCTCTTAAATAAATTCCTCAACTTTTTAAAAGGTAACTTAAAACAAAAACGTTGTCAGTTAACTTTTCCAACTGGGGATTGAATGACCATTTAACAAATCACTAGTTTGTGATTTTCTTGTGGTTAACTTTCTCCAAATCCTGTTTTCTACAACTCTCCATCAGACCTTGATAGTTTGTTTCTCCTCCATATCCATATTTTCAGAGAATCCTAGAATGGGCTATCTCGGGTGACTTTGTACATATCTTTCTTTCTTTTAATGTTATATTTTTATTAACCTTATTTCTGATGTGGGTTTTCCACAAAGGTATTTTCTATTTTCAACCTTTTATTTTCAAAGAAAAAAATTATAAATTGCGAGGACGCAATTTATTTAAGGAGGGGAGAATGTAACACCCCGAGCTTTCACGATACGCTTCTCATTCCATAATGCAATAGCTTGAATTGTACGCATGTTCGAGATTCTAACACACCGTGACCAATCAAAATAGCCATTATGAATATTAATACCCACTTTTTGAAATTATATACATTTTATATTTCAAAATGGACTTCATTTTTGGATTCAGAATATCTAAATTAGCCTATGTTGAATTTTTGGTATTTTTCTGAGAACTTCCAATTTTTAATGAATAGTGAAAAATACTCAAAAACAACTTTTTTAATCAAAATAATTTATAGTGATAAATTATACTATTGAATGGTTTTAGAGTATAATTAGAATATATTTTTCCCATTTTATCCAAAGGTGGTCATTACAATTATTTTCACTTTGAAATTGGACATAAACAATTGTCAATCTTTTGATATATATTGTTTCTTAAAAACATGCTATTTGTTGTGACAGCGGGAATTAATTATGAATAAAATTAATGAAACTCATATGTTTAGAATTTTTTAAAATAGACATCATTTTTTAATTCAGAATATCAATTACAGCCTATGTTGAAATTTTGGCGTTGTTCTGAAAAACATCAATTTTTGATGAATAGTGAAATCAATAAGTGGTAGTTAAAAAACTGATTTTTCATTTAAATGAAACATTACCACTTCTGTGATTTGTTTTTTAAAAATCCAACATACATGGTTTTAATTATGAAGTAAAATTTGGTTCAATGGGATTAAAATAAATTTTTGGTGTATAGTAATTTTTAAGTTTAATTAATCGTGATTAAAGGTTATTAGTGAAATTTACGGTAAAAATGGTATTATAAAAATATGAAAATACCTTTACACTTGTCCTACCCCTATTGGATGAGTCATGGACGACCAAGAAAATCCATGGGTCAACTTGGGGACCCCATGGAGCCACTTTGGTAGGAAAATGACATAAATAACTTTTTATTTAATGTTAAAATAAAAATGTTACAAACAAGAGTTGTTTTACTAAAAAAAATTAAATGGGGATATACAAGTCATATTTTTTACTATAAATATTAATTATAAAGATAAAAGGATGTCATACATCATGATATTTTTATATAATTTTTATAAATTAAATAAATTAAATTATTTATGACACCATGATGATGCAGCGATTACCTCATTAATTAACTATTTAAATAAAATGAAAAGATAATGTAAAATTTAAGACATACACTCGTAAAAAACCTATTGGATGAGTATATTTCGAACCCTTATCACCTTATACTTGAAATATATAAGTGTGGGACCTTTAGAATCCGAAAAAAACATTTCATAATAATGTATCATTTCAATCTTTCCAAGATTTCCCCTTCTCTCCTCTTATAAAAGGCCCCCACCACTACCATCTTACTCACACCATCAAAGCCTTTTGGATCGGCCAAAATCTGCCCAAATACTCTCTCAACTTCCCTGCCTTACTCTTAGAAGCCTCACTTTGGGCATAAGTCTTCCCAATGAATCCTTTGGCTCAAATCAAAAAGAGTTACCCAATTTTAAGGTAATGTCTTCTCTAATGTTGTTTTGTTTTATTTTGCTTCTCCAACCCCTTAAACTCTTTTTATTCATTTATTTTGTAACAAAAACAGTATATGAAATATACTAGAATGCTGTTATGATAAGTATTTGGTTTAAACTTACACAAACCTTCGTCTAATGGTTAAAGAACATACTGTTTCTGTGGGTGGCGAAATATTGCCTCACGAAACGATGATTGTTCAATATTCTTTTAACACCTCTAATGGTGGCCATTTCGATGACACTATTTTCATATATGATATATATATTATGTTTATGTTTTCCTTATGCTTCTTTTTTTCTCATTTATGGCATAATTTATGATTTCCATTATGGGTAAACGCGATAATTTCATTTTAGGAAGTGCGGACTACCGCCCCCTCAAAGTGATTTGAACCGTTAATGCCATATGTCGATGTATAAAGGATGGAGTAAATGGTATTATACATTATATTATACTAGAATTATATTATACCTTTATATAATTATAACTTCATTCCATTAAATATGAAATGGAAATGAAAGTAGCGTTCATGCGTACGTACGGCTTACCGTCTCCATGAACGGTGCATTTCATTTCTTACCTCTAAATATTATGTAATTTTATAAATAAATGTATATACTGGATATATATGTTATATATGATATCTAAATCATGAATATAATTCTGGATATAATGGATATTTCACCACATGAACAACTTGTGATTATAATAATTATATTTTTGACTCAAATACCAAAGATCGACAAAATTACTATTATTAAAATAAATAATTACATAATGTTCATAACATGGTAATAAGTGATATAAAAGGAATAATGAACATGAAAAAGGTTCTTAAGAAAATAGGAATTAACTCTAGTTTATTATTCAGGAGATTAAAGAACGATCGAGTCATGTCGGACGTGAGGTAAGGGAATTTCTTAACCCAATTTTCATTCTTTGGGTTAATCTCCTACTTTCAAATTATGTCATGATATTATTATGTCATATCTAGTATTTTTACTTTCATTATGTGTAATTTTAGTAAATACACATAATAGATCTATTTTATTTTAAAAATTATCTTTGTAAGGACATCGTCTCAATCTCCTTTCATTGAGGCATATTTGGTTTTATACACAACTTTCTTTTATACAGTGTATAAACCCCTTTGACTTTTACGTTTATTCAAAAGGAATATTTTTTATACGATGCGTTTTACTAAATGAAAAAAAGAAATGTTTTTCTTGCCGTACTTATGCGGCGACAATGTCTTCTCCGCCGCCATGACCATTATTTTAGTTTCGGCTTCCTCTAGAAGCCATAATTTTTTTTAATGAAAATTAAATACAAAGTTTTAATTTTCTTTAATTTTGGTATTGAAAATGGTTTTGAAAGTGTTGTTTTATATCATTGTGTTATATTGATATCTTGTGATTGAAATGTGGAAATGTTATGTTTCCTTTATGCATGTTTTATGTGATACAATTATGTTATGGTTTATGATATGTTTAAACCTATTCATATGAGGAAAGAATTGGACTTAATAATTGATGGGTGGAGCCTGCTATAGCTCCTCGATGCATCAGTAGGTCTCATGAGAAAAACTAGTGTCTTGGCACGAGGCCTTGACAAAATCTTATTTGTGGTCTTGTCATGAGGCCTTGGCTACGTGGTTATGATAGTCTGGCATTATGCATTCCATCATTATGAAAGTGTTTATTGATATTGCATGTGATTATTTGACTAGTAGAATATCCATTTGAGTAAGTAAATGGAATTATTTAATTTTATTTTTTCCATATTATACTGAAGTTAAATTTTAAAAAGGCATTTGTTTTAGTTACACATTGCCTTAAATGTTAATTTTTATTTATGAAAGCTTATGCAATATTGTTACCCTTACTGAGCATCTGAGCTCACCCCTTTCAATGTTTTAATATTTTCCAGGATGTGAAGAAGTATTTTATGAATGACCTACAGGGATAGTCAGAAGAAGATATGAGTGTGGACTATGGAGACTTTGTTATTATAGTTTTTCACTTTATGATTTAATGTAACATTTATGAATGTATCTAGTGTTTCCAATACTACTAAACTAATCGGTCTTTCGAGACTTGATCTTTGGTGATCATGCCTATGTTACGCAATAATGCACCGACTCTAGGCAACTGGGGTCGGGGCATTACAAGTGAGGCATCCAAATGTTCATCTACATTGAATGTTATACCCCTTGTAGTGTAAAACACCAAATTTTAGACACAATAGTTGCCTCAGATTTCTCATACGACGCATCATTTTTTATTTATTCAATTATTTTTAATAAATTTCAGGCATTTAATATAATATAATTATTTTTTTATTCATTCTTCAACGAGGATTTGTGGGTCTCAGAATCTCACACTAGAACAGAGTCAAAACCCCAAAATATTTAATTTAATATTCTAATATAATAACCGTTAGTTTGGTATTTTAAAAATTTTACCAAATATTATTCGATAAATAATTTTTTCCACATAAGATATTAATAATATACCATTAATATGGTTTAGGAATACATTAAATAGCAACAAGATGTTATAGTAATCATGTTCTCACAATATTGATATGGTGTATCTTACATTTTCCATGTGCAACATATGTATTTATCCAATTTTCCAAGAAATTAAATTATTTTATCCATCATGAATTCTTGTAATTTTTACTAGATTTTTAATATAACTACTTTTTACAGGATCTTGGAGTGTGTGATGTTATATTAATGACTCGGATTGTGGAAATATTCACCCTCCTTGCACTCTAATGGTACTTATCAAGGTGGAATATCACAAAAATATTAATTAGATGGTCAAATCACATTTTATAGCTCAAATAAAAAATAGTAAATCTATAATAAGCATCATGACCCACTACCCAATACACTCTCTTATTCAATTTCTGGATCTCATGTTATCCAATCTCATAGCCCCCACCTACGCATCAAAGGGTTAGGTACTACAAAAAGACACACATACAAGATCCGCACAACCTATAATTCCAAAACCACCATCCTTCATAGTTTATCATTGTATAATTACACAAATAAACAATATAGAAAATAATTTTATAGATTATTATTGACACATTAAACAACTAAACCATTCCTTCTCTAAAACACGTTAATTAAAAAAATGAATATTAACAGAATGTGATCTCTATGTGAGTAAAATTATGTATGAGAGTATCTCAATATTCTTATCACCTAGAGGAAATCCATAAATCTATAATATGAAAACACCATTTTTATAGAAATTAAATAATTTAACCATTAAAACTAAAACAAAGTTCCATGTTCACCGGAATCATGGACATACACATATACTTGTGCTTACCTGACACACCACATGTAATTTTTCATATGTGCAATATTTATTAATTTATCAAGGAGAATTTACTTAATCTCTAATATACAAAATTTTAAAATATTAATCATAAAAACACTACATAACATTTAAAACAACCTGCTCTAATACCACTAAGTAGAATTCATTAACATGGACCGCCTAGTATATAATTGAATGGGGGTTCCACATACCTCATGCACACCTCCTAATATTCTAGTGTTTATTAACTAATGGTTATGGGATAATAGGTGACTATGGGGAGACTTCACGATATTTAAAAGAATTTAACAAAAATTGAATAAAAAATAAATTACAAGAAATATCCCAGAAACAAAAACATAAATAAGTTATTATATAATATTAATTAATAAATTTGATAAATACCTGGTTATAATAGTCATATATAAAGAAGCATGTCACATGTGGTATGATCAAATACATTCATAGAAAAAATTCAAAGAGGTTCATATACTACAAGGAATTAAAAAATCACTAGGACCATCAATAAAATATTAACTCATGATGGGATATCAATGTATCCATAAAAAATTCATCCACATATCTTGATAATCCAAGCCTTTACCATTATCTAATTCATGAGACATAGAATCATTACATGTTTAGAAGGGATAGTGTTGGGTGGTGAGTAAGAAACTCATTAGCTCCCCACTAGTGGTTCTTCTAATAGCCATCAACATGTAAATGATTATAAATAATTTATGATGTTTTATTAAACAATATAAATACCAAATTAACCAATTCCTTTCATCTATATTCCCCACGACTCTTTAGTAGGTACTTCACCAATGTTGGCCCATGTCAAAGTAGGAAGAGATACCCATGGTCTGTTCATCATTGATTTGGCCATATGTTTTGTTTTAGTGGTCAGGGGATTATATAAATTGAGCTAAGTGATGTGAGTTTTAAAGGTGAGGAATTGGGGGTATTTATACATGATGGTATTTGTATTTTTACGTTAAAATAATGAATAAATCTAAACATCCAATGTAAAAAAATTCAATAATGATATTTTTGAAAGTATAAATATTATTTTATTGAAGTTTCATGATTTAATGACTTTTTGACCACTTTATAATTTTTTTTTAATTTAACTCCATGGAAATAATAAAAAATGATATTTATTATTGGAGTACTATATATTTTTAGAATTTGGAAATCAGTCTTCCTTTTTTTAAATAAATTTTTCAGTTTTTAAATTTTTCATTTATCTTATTAGATTAAATTTAGAATCATATAACCATATAATAGTTATGAAATTGATTTTCACTTAAATATAATTTCATACTAGATTATTATTTTTAAAAACTATATTCTTTCTAATCACATAAAAGTCATGATTTTGAGAATATTATCAAAATTCACTATAAGAATATTTTGAAATTGTAATTCCATGAATGAATTTATGTTTATAAAATAAATTTTTAAATATTTAATTTTATTTTTTTTACAAAACAATTATGGGTTTTAAAAATGTTTTTAAAATACAATTTATCAAAAATAAAGTTTAACAATACTTGAGTTTATAATTAGAATATATATATTTTAGAATTATAATATTTACATTTATTTAATTTATTAATGGTAGATTTTATTTACAATTTATTCTAATATTCTAATAATAATGTTACTATTATAATGATCATGATAGAATTCCAAAAATTTCATATACTATTCCAATGTTCCTATTTGTTTTATAATTCCAAAAAATACCCCAAATTGCCTTCATTCATCTCCAGATTCTATATTCATAATTTCTAAAATTTCAATAATATTTTTAATTATTTGTTTATTTTTTATTTTTTTATTTTTAATGTTATTGGAGACCACAATGATAATGATTATTCTATTTTTCTTAAATAATTTATTTTATATTTTCCCATTTTACTTATTTTAATTTTATAGAGTATATTTATCCTTAGAATGTAATGTTATCCCATTGATGAAATAAAAATAATGTTACTATATTTTACATAGAGAATATATTTTATTAAATATCTTATACCTAAATATAAAACATATATGTATATATATATATATATATATTAAAAATTAAAATATTTAATACGAAATTATAGTTTTCTACATAATATTTTCCTTTAGAAATTATATCATTTAAATTTGAACTCATATTATTAGATGAAAATATGTGAGGGTACTTTTTTTCATTACATTGTCAAGTTAGAATGTTTCCACTTTATAGTTATATTTTTTTCGAAATTATTTAAACAATATAATTTTTCTTATTAATGGAAACCTTATCTCTATAGTCAAAAATTTTCCTCGGTTTATCTTCAGAGGAGAGGTCATGCTCTAGTTTTACAAAATCTATATTTAGTATATGTGAGGGATCTTGTATATACTTCCTCCTAATTGGTATATATAGTACGTCAATAATTTAATATAGATTTTGTGGAAATATTAGTTGATAGGCCACAAATCCTATGAAATATAGGATCTGAACTAGGATAATGTAACTAAGGAAGAGTTTGAAGGTTATGGGGAACATTGTAAGTTTTTTGACCCATTCCCAATAAATTTTTTCATCATATTCTTTTGATAATTATTCATAATTAGATTTTAGTAATCTTAAGATATTTTGAGAGAGAATATTTTAATATAAATTTTTTCTAATTAATTTATAAATAATAAATACCTGATTTTTTTATTCTATATTCATTTATGAATCTAGTTGACCTTGTTATGTAACAATAATTTTTATAAAAGATCCAAATGAAGAACCCAAAATTTGAATCTTGTATTTTTTGTCAATAAAGGAATAAATACACATTATATGGTTCTTTGATGTATTTATATGTCCCTAATAATATTCAGGAGAAGAACCATGGAGTTCCCAAGAAAGTTGTCAATCTATTTTGAGGGGGAGATGCTTACAAATATATATTCAAGATGAATGTGATGTAATATTCAACTACTGATTATTTTGAAATTAACTTAAATGGAAGTTCATGCATGTGATTCAAGAAAACTGAATCACTCAATGGAATGGATGATTATAGGAGTTAGTTTTTACTAAAATTGAACATGGTCAATGATATATCCACGTGGAAAAGATCATGTGATGTATAAATATGAAACTATTGTACAGTCAACATACATGTAAGATTTGGGATGATTTTTCTTATAGTAGAGAAATGATTCAATAGAATATTCATAATTATGGAATTTATATGTCTACAGTTACTATAATGTGTTACGATTGGTACTATATGCATTATGTTAAAGAAAAGTACCAATGAAGTGAAAGTGTCCTTTACAATTGTTTATAGATGTTTGATGTTTTTAGAATGTGAAGAAATTGACCATTTGATTTCATGATTGATAACATAACTATTAAATAAATTTGAGAGACCATCAATTGTGTTCTATATATAAAGGATGCAGCAATTAGTTTTGATACACTGTTGGAATAAGGTTTTAGAATATGTGGATTCAATTAGAGAAGCCTTGATCTATTATATAGAAGTGTAAAATTATTGGATATGGACTAGGGGAAAATATTATGTCATATATCAAGTGATTATAATTCCAATTCATATGAAATTGAGCTATTTCTTGAAAATGGACAAGTATATAAGTCAAACTATATTTTGTATAAATTCACAGTCATACTAAATGGGTTTCATATGACTATATTTAAATTTTTTATGAATTTTGGATTTTTTCATGAATAGATTGCATTTCATTTATTTTCATTCCCAGTTCAAGAATTTATTTATATTTTACAACTTCATGAATATCATATCAATTTAGATACTTTTTATGACATTAGAATCCATACAACATTATAGTTTTTTAAAATTTGTTAAAGGAAGGTAGATTTTGTATGAATTTCAGATTATATATCACCTTAGTGAATTTGGAGTATAAATTCTAAATAAAATGTGATTGTTTATAGAATATTATCAACTCTAAATAATAGAATTTAAACATGTGGATTCATTAAATGTTCTGTTATTAAAATTAAAATATCATAATGATGTTACAAAATATTCATAAAAATGAATTTTCTAATAAAAAATGAAGATGAAGTGAATCATTGTAGAAGAAGGTACTGGAGTGCGACCACGGTGTAGTAAATAAAGACCACAACCTAATATTTTCAAAATAGGAATGAAATTGAGACTGCCCAATGGTGGTGGGGATTTCTTGGAAGTGTTTTCTCATTGAGATACATCAATACCCATACTAGTTTATGAAACTACTAAATTATGGGTTAGAGAACACCACACTTAAATAGTGACAGTGAAATATTGAAAAACATATATGAGATATGATTATATAACTGTGAATATGTCATAGTTCTAATCATAGTGAGATTATAAACTTTCTCTAAGAAATTGGGAGGGTCATCCATTCCAATGTCAATACTGTAATGATGACTGGAGATTTTTAGAAGTCTTACACTATAAATAAAAGGGCTATGATCATTAAATTATAATGAAGTTAAAAACATATTATTTTTTGTAGGTGGTTTGGATTGATACTAACTAAATAAATATAATAGATCTTTAAGGAAGACCAAAAAATAAGGATAAATGATAAATGAGATTTTATTTGACTGAATATGAGAGAGTTATGAGGAAACAATTTTCATGGAATATAGTGAGTATAGATGAGAAGAACATGAAAAAAAGAATATGATAAAATTTACTATTCATAACCTAATATAAATTCTATATGTAAAAAATAAAATTAAGGGAAAATATTCTTTATCCAAGAAGAAATAAAAAGTTATAGGTATCGATCAATGATAAGGGAGTTATAATGTTGTAGAATGATATATTCTTATGCAATAATGAAAACAGAAATGGTAGGGTTTTATAATCTAGAATTTTTTAATACATATCAAATACAAGATAATATTATGAAAAATCTATAATAAAATAGTATACTATATAATTATGAATATATGGTGGTATATTAGTTTATTTTTGAATTCATGGAAGAAGATCATTAACATGGTCTATAAGGGATGCAAGATATTCATTTATATTATACTTCACAAGGATAAATCAAAATCATATATTCAATTATGAGTATTGATAAACAAATATATACATTCATTATAAATATTTGTATCTAGGATAATAGGTTCACTATCACGCATTCTAAACATTATTTGGATAATAAAATGGAATATATATATATATGGAATAATAACCATGTTACATTAAGGATATAGTCATATTTATGGATTTTATTAAATAAATCATATTATTCGCTAATGATACTTTACTTTTCAACATTTTCATGCACCTAAACTAATAGTGAGATAGAGAGTTACAATCAATGGACAAGTAAATAGTTAATAATGGGGTAAAAGTAAAAAATTAAATAAATGTATACAACACTGATTCACTCCCTCAATGTTAGAAATATCCCTATACGATCTTAACAATTCATATAAAAGATGATCACACCTCTATTGAATTATCATATTTGATGATCTCTTTATGAATATATTTTTTTAAAAGGACATAGGAAGTGAATATTTGAATAAACCTATAATTTTCTTATTAAATAAACTATGAATGATATATCCTGCAATAATATTAACAATAGGGAGTAAATATATGCAAAATACTTGATAAACACATCATCCATGGAATAAGATTGAAATGACTATACACTAATTGAAGGAATTCAATTTATAGTTTATCATAATATATTTATATATAATATGACACTCAAAGAAACCTATTATGAGAATCCATCCTTTTAAAGGATTGAAATAAAAATTAGTTTCCCTATGTAAAATTATTGATCAGGAAAAAGTAGGCATGTAATAAGAAGACTTTTTAGTAGAATTACCTACTTAGGATACAATCAATAGTTCTAACCCATTTTTTCATATCTAAATGATGAGGAGGTAATAGAAATTTATTGTCAAACTCATTATATTAAAGAGGAATCTACGAGTGGTGAAGATCATTTCATTGATGAATCATGTGATGAGCCATACAATGATTCATGTGCATATTTAATGAAGAACGTATAGTAATTTACCAATGATGTAGTCATTTTTATTTTTTTATTTATCAAAATAATATATAAGTAGATCACTTAGTAGGGAATGATTCCAAAAATATAGAGAATGAATTCTAGTTAAAGATACTAATGTGAAGAAACCACTCTAAATAAGAAATATACTTAATTAACAATCCTAAAGCGGTAGAGTAATGATTCCAAAATTTTTAAAATTAATGGATCACTGTGATTCATGTGAGATAAGAAGCCAAGATAATGCTTTAATAAAATATCCATGAAATTAAACACATAACTACAATCCAAAATGATCATTTAGAGATCATAAAATATATGATTAATGATCTTAAAAATTTTCTAGAATAAAAATGAAAATTTCACGAGGATAGAGCTAGAGATATTATAAAGGGATGTGATGATATAATGAATACAATGGGAAATGAGAAATAAAATCACATTATGAGGTTATTTTAGCTTATAATAAAATTATAGAACCTGGAAACAACTCATGTTCCCTCTTTACAACATGTTACGAGGAAATAAGTAGCCCCAAGAACTGTTAAGGAATATTCTTATTCTAAGAAACCTCTATATGATGAAAAAAATACTCTATCATCATCAAAATATCAATATACATTAGAGAAAAAGGGAAATGTTCCATAAAACATTGAAAACAGTATATGTGTGAAAATAATCTCCATGAATTGTATAACTCAACAAAAAATAGTATAAACATGAATGGGGAAAATTATATATTATCCCACCACTATAAAGAAGTTGGATAGAAGAAATATTATAATGAGTTTTTTTAAATTAAATCACAAAAAAAATAATTAAACATAAAAAGAATAAAGTATATTGTAACAAATCTAGATTTTATATTTAGAACCTTTGGATATTTATATATATAGGTTGTTTTTATTTAATGTTGGTATGGTGTTACAGGTATCATATTAAAATTAAATAAATATAGTAAAAATATTAAATATAATAAACCACATATTTTAATCTCTATTAAAATAATGGAATTCTCATTTCATGGCGTGTTTGATAGAAAATATATGTCCTTAGTTGGATTCAGAATGAATGTTTACCCTATGTATGATAAAATGTTCATTAGCATCAAACCATTGTTTGATATGTAGTCAATGGTTTATGATCCATGAAATAAATGAATAAAAATAATTTATTAATTTATTTCTCTATTTTAAATCACAAACATAGTGAAAATTGTTTTTAATTACAATTATGGTAATTATCTAGGGTTAGCTATGTAGCCCTATAGAATGAGGGAAAAAATATTGATGGGATCATCAATAAACCAATATAGGTGAATCTTGGATTGAAAATTGAACTCACTGAAATCCATCATAGATATTGACATTGAACCCACAAAACCATTCCTTTTCAATGACTGATCAAATGAAGAATTATGGATTTGTTATTTGCATATTCTATCAATGTAATTTGAGATTATAGGTGTGTATTATTTATCGACTTTGAATTTAAAATTCCAAATTCTTAAGAAATTTCCATGAAAATTTATTTATTTTTTTACACTGAATATATTTTTTGTTCCAAATTTCAATTGAATTTATTAATTTTTTGGGATTACGATAGATGATAAGGATTTCTCTAACAAATAATAATTTCACATCATTTTTTGTTCTATTACACATACTTTCTAGACTATTCTTCACCATACTATCGTAGGACAATGATTCCATGAACTATGTAATTTTCATTATTATAGTACATAGATTAATTCTTATTTGGGAATTTGACGACATAAAAAGAATTTTATACAAGTGGTGATGACCCATGATGAATTTTACAATGAAAGATAGTAGATTATACACCCATACAATAAAAAACATAGTAAAAATTCAAATGGTTGACGGAAAAGTCTATTTTCATCCATTAAAGAATGTAAATTTTGACCAAAGGATTATTTTGAGATCAAGGCCTTGGATGGATAATCTGTTGAGAATGGATGAAAAATTGATAGAATTTGGAATATTCATAAAAGGAGATTTCTTGATTTGAGATTATTGACTATAAATCATGTATTCTTGAGGAATACAAACCATACAGTCAGCATTATATGACATATAGTTTTTCTTATTTAGGTTAAATATCATATTACTATGTACTATTCCCACACTCCATGTGACACTACATGTCATGAACCAATCCTAGGATGTGATCTGACCTAACACGCATCCCGACCCATGACATGGCAAGAAGAGAATTTTCATTCCCCAAGGGCTGGATGCTAGTGTCTGTCTATCAATATTACATATTTGGGAATGATTTCACCAATGATAAATAACCAAAAACAAATCGTAATAATGAAACATCACACTATGTACAATATCAATTAAAAAATAAGATACTTCTATCACATGTTAAAAATGTTACAACTTTATCCAAAACACAAATTACCAAAATACGGAGGGGGACCAACTACAAAACTCAAAATCCATAAAACTAGTGCGAAAACACCATCATGACACCTCTACAAAAACCTAAAAAAGTGGAACTAATAGTAACTAGATCCACCATTACCACCATGAATCATATTTATTTTACCTTGTTAAAACATAACAAGGTCAACATACACCAAAGGGTGTATATAGGGTGTGATCTACTTCCTTGTATGTTATCACCTAAATAGATTCAATTGTAAAACATTATAAGAAAAATCAATATGGAATCTATAAGAAAGAGATTGGAAACATTTTTAAGAATACATTTTAATGAAAAAAAATTCAATAAAAAGATTCTTTAAAATTAAAATGAATACACGGTACAACATATGATTATGGTAAAAAAAATCACTAGATCACCATGGGTAATTCCTTAAACATAAAAGAAATAGTGGGACCCTAGGAACCACATATCTTTGTGATATGGTATAAAAACCATAACCCACAATGTCCTTGTGCATAGTCCACTAGATAAAAATTAATGAAATGTTTTAGTGGTCTCCAATAATCATCATTGTTTAGTTATTATTGTAGTGTAAATCCTTCATGAAGGAACGTAGCATTGGACCCACTAATCTGACTAGCATAGAAGTCCCAGTCTACACGTATATTCACTTGGGTTACCTTATCATTCTCAATTTACAATTATCATGTCCCAAGAACCACCACTAAAACAAACACACATACAACATCAAATAAACCAAATACCTTCAACCATTTTTAGTAGGAAATATATTTTCAAAACACTTTTCACGCACACAGATTCCCAACATTAAAAACATCCAATTAAACCCAACATTTTACTTTATAATGTAATATATCAATCCATATACAGACCAAAAACTATCCAAAACCTGATTTTCACCACACAAAAAATCATTGAATAAATCAAGGTAACATAAAAAGATCAAAAAACTCATCCAATAATTCTAAAGCATGGAATCAGCAACCTCAATATTAGAAACATATAGAATCTTATGGAAACCCACAACCGCACTGCAAGGATTCCCGAGAGAGGTAAAAAAACCATAAACATCAAGATTAAACTCAAATAATCCTAGTTCAACCCACACTAGTGTAACCAACCCACTAGGGAATGAATATCCCTAGTGGGGATGATGACATAACTAAGAAGAAGGAATAAATCATGAGAGGAGAGGCTTATTTGATGTTTCTCTATGATTCCACAAAAAAGGACCCATGTTTTGAATGTCATATAGAGAAAAGAGGAGAGAGAGGCATGACTAGGGTGAAGAATCCCAAATGGGGGTCAGTTAGGGTGTTTAGTGTCTAAAACCTGATGAGGTCAAATAAGGAAAATCAATATTTTTGTGTTCTAGGATGACCTCATGGTTTTCCCGCACAATTTTACAAACCTATAAAAATTTTGTGGTACTTATTACCAATGGGAAAGGATATTGTACAGTCTCTTGTGGAGAGCCTCATGCTAGTGTGGTTGACCATGTACCTCAGATAGAATCACTAGTGTAGTCATATAGTTAGTTTCATGCTCATGTGGCCTAGATAATCCAACTATCGAGGGCACATGATCTCTAGTGTGTTGGCACATTTTTTTTTCTAACCATGCACGAACCAAACACCTCCATCTACCAGGTCAAAAAAAACAACATGTTTCACCAAAACACCTAGGAAATCCATGTCACTACGATAAGTAAAAAATAAACATGAACAATTTCTCAAAATAAATCATGTATATGACAATTATCCCACTAAGAAAACATTCCATCCCATGAAAGTCAAACCAATGAATGATTAGAGAACAAAAATGGGTACTGCTCCTTAACCCATGATTTCTAATCCCATCTTCCATTATCATCATTTACAGACTACCAAAGAACTCAGATAAATGGTACAATATTCCCTTGAAACACATTCTCCTAGGAATCCACAATCCATACTGGATCTTCAAACACATACATATCAGATTCCATCACCAATTTCTCCCAAGTCAACACATGAGGCAGATCTGGAATATAATTTTATTTCTAACAAACATGGAACAAATTATGAATTGACATCAACTAATATGACAATGATAACTTGTATGCCACCGTACCAACTCTTTCGGTAACCTTAAAAGGCCTGATATACCTCAACATTATGTTCCTATTGTTACCAAGAAGATGGTGACCCAAATGGGGATCCACCATCAACAACATCTGATCTACCACTATGAAATATAATGCTCAGTGCTGCTAATTTGTATAATCCTTTATTCGACTACACATTATCAACAATCATTTCCTAATCCAACAAACCCTTTCAGACATCTCCTACATGAGATTTTGTCCCAACAACGAGGTCCAGTCCACTTATGACCAACATAAGGCTGAACCACATAGATAACCATAAATTTCCTTGAAGGTATCCAATTTTATTGACTAATGGTATCTATTATTATACTGAAATTCCAACAACACTAAAAAGGAAACCCAAGATCCTCCTGAATCCAATCGACATTCTCGGAGCATTTATTCCAAAATCTAATTTCCCTACTGTACCTGGCCATCTATTTGAGGATGTTATGTCATAGGAAACGTGACTTATGACCGTATTTCCTATTGAGTTAATTCCAAAAAAAAATGAGGTAATATGGGGGTCCCTATCTAAAATGATAGCTAACGTCACACCAAGAAGCCTCACTATATCTGAAACATATAATCACCCCCACCTTGGGAGAATCCCTGATCAAAATTAAAATTTGATTTGGTAAGATGGCCAATGACTACTAAAATTAAATTCATTATGTAGGGAGTATGAGTTAAAAAATAATAAAATCCATGGAGACCTTGTCTCACATCGAGGTAGGAATTGGTAATGACTGAAGAAAATAAGAGGGATATTGATTCTATTCCTTAATCTGATGATATTTATAATGCTGGGATAAAAAATGAGCTATATCGTGTTTCGTACCCGGCCGCTGGAACTAATGATTCAAATCATAAAACGTCTTGGTGGCCTTTTTAAGGATGACCCAATGAGACTTGTGGATATCCTACATCACTACCTTCTAAAGAGGCAACAACACCACCATATGGACCTTGAAGAAAATAATTCTATCTAAATATAGAGAACAAATATTGGGAACCTCCCCATCATTTTAAACTACATATAATACTAGAATAGATCATCTATAGGAATATCCTGCTGAATCAGCTCGAAGAGGGAGGGTCTCAACTGAACACTAGAAAATAACACTCCTAAACTATTATCCTTGCTATCTAGATTCATCTAGGAAAAAAACTCCAATCATGGTCCATTCATCATAGGAATCAATCCGTACATACACCTAAATATCCCCTCTCAAATCATAAACTACCACATTACCAATTCCTGAGGTATACACAATATCAAAATCGAGACCCTGCAGGTACTTGACCCAATGACACCGCCTTAGATTCATATCCTTTTAGAAAAAAATGTAGGCCAAGAACTTATGATTCGAGTAGATTAAAAAATTCTCCCTAAATAGTTAAAGATGCCACTTCATTAGATCAGGAATCAATATTATTAATTCAAGGTCATGGGTAGGATAATTATTATTATGTGGTCAGAGTTAGAGAAAAACATACACCACCACAAGATCAAATCGCATCAACACACACCCAAGACCCGTACCTGAGGTGTCAAAATATACCACATATCACTTTCCAGATTATAGATAGATCAAAATATGGGTTAGGGTGACCACCATTTATGTTCCTATAAGAACTCTTAATACTCTATGACCCATTCAGACTCTACCCCTTTCTGGGAAAGCGAATTCAAGGGTGAAGCAAGATGAGAAAAATCCATGACGAACTGTTTATAGTGCCCCACCATACCCAAAAGTCATCTGACCTCAAAAACATTATTTACCTATCCCAATGAAATTTCTAAATGAATCTTATTAATGTCAAATGAAAACCAATATTATGAGATCACATGACCTAGAAACTTTACATCCCTAATCCAAAAGGTAAATTCAGAAAAACTCTCATAAAAAAGATAATATCAACAAGTTCTCAACAGAATCCTCAGGTACAACTAATTCTCTTTTTTTGTCCTTGAGTATACCAGGATGTATTCCAAAAATTACAAAATGAAAGAATATAGGTATTGATGGAAAAAAATAATCATGAGATCCATGATAACTAATGGATAATTAGTCAACCTGAATGAAATGACCAAATACATATTGTTTTTGTACCTTCTTTGGAAATCTATTTTCAAAACATCTTCCTCTCTAAATCTAAACTAGTGATACCAAGATTTAAAATTGATCTTAATGAACAACCTTTTCCCCTTTATCTGGTCGAAGATAAAATCTATATGGGGATATTTATAGTTACACCAAATCTTTATCTTATTCATCTTCTATTAATTGATACAAAACAAGTGATATCCATTAGCTTTCTAAAAAATAGAACTAGGGAGGCCCAAGGTGACATGCTCAAGTGATTGAATAATTTGGATTCAAAATCATCAATCTATATCATTAACTCCATAAAAATGATGGTTCTATACAATATAAGGGAAGAAATATTGGTTGTGTTCCCAGTGCCAAATAAATTGTGAAATCCACAACCCACTCAGTAGGAAAACCTGAGAATACATATGTAATACATCTGGGAACTCATCCTCCATAGGAGCTAACCGAATCTGGGAACCACAACCTTCATCCTCCCCCATGAGAAAAGATATCTGAAAAATGATACATCCCAATACTATAAATAGTGGTAAAACATTTCCTTGTTAAGGATCCCATTCAACCTTAAAAACCTATGTACCCCCATTAGTTGCAGAAAAAACTCTCCCTCCACGAAGAATTACCAATGTGATCCTAAAATATACCATCCAATCCATATAAGGATCACATAAAATGTCTATTTCCAGAACCCTGAAATCCCATTAAAACTCAACACCTAACATTGTGATTGCACATGATGGACACATAAACCCCTAGTCAATATTCTTACTAAGAGGCATCTCCTAACCCATTAAATACATCATGAGATTAGTAGAAAATTTTAAAACATCCACTAAATGAGAAGAAATAAACTAAATAGTGGAACCTATGTCAAACATGGATTAGAGGGAATTCTAGATCCCCATATTCAAGAAGCTAGTTCATGGGTATCAACATTACACTTTTGGGAACTAATTCACCCATGATGAAAAAAACCCAAAAAATCCACTGATTGAAACATAAAACCATGTTCAAGATCAATAAACAAAGGATAAACAATTATCACAAGTTACACATTTTACAACGTTAACCAAAAACTGAAATACCATAACCGGGAGGGGAGATAACTATACAACTCAGCATCTATGAAACAAAAAGTCCAAATCCGTCATGCCACCTCCACAAACTATTATAATAAGAGGAACCATTATTAACCAGATCCTCCTTCAACTCATTGAATCATCCTTCCCTTTTCTAGGTCAAGCATAATAAGGTCTACATACACTAGAGGGCGTCTTTAGGGTGTTATCCAATTCCCAATAGGATATCACCAAAATATATGACATGAAAAAAAATAATTAAAATCAACATGAATGTTTTAAGAAAGAGATAGGAACCGTTTCAAATAAAACATTTTATGGAAATATTTTTTATGAAAATAATTCTTTGAAATTAAAATGAAAGAATGGTCCATCATATGGTGATGGTAAGCACAACATCACTAGAGCACCATATGCAATCCCTTAAAGAACTACCAATAATAGGACACTAGGAACCTCATACCTAGTTGATATAGAATAGAATACATGATTCCTAGTGTCCTATTTCACGAAAAATAGAGAGGAATCCATCCAATGCTCTAGTGTTATCCAATAATCATCATAGTTTAGCTGGTGTTATAGCCTCAATTATTTTAGAAGGAATCAAGCGTCAGCCCTGTCGATCTAAATAGCATAATAGTCCTAGTCCTCTAATATTATCACCTAGTATTCCGTTTTTCATGCTTATTTTCCCCTTTTAATTCCATAAAAACCACCAATTACATAATCACACTTCCAACATCGAGAAAACCCAATAAAATTTACCATTTTCAGTTGGAAACCCATTTTAAAACCTTTTTTCACACATACATTTCCAACATTAGAAACATAGATGGAAACCAACCATTTTCCTTTATTAAATCAACTTTCACTCTATACACACACAAAAGACATTTGAAAACATCATTCAAACCACCCACACAAACCATAAAATATATTTTTGTAACATAGAAAGTATAATGAAATCGTCTAATAATTCTAAAGAATTGAATCCACTACCTCAAGCTTAGAAACATCCAAAATACATTGTAAACCATAAATTCACTACAAGGAGACCCTAAAGAGGAAATGTAAAATGATAAATATCAATGTTAATATCAACAAACCATGGTTTAAGCCAATTTAGGGAAACCAACCCACTAGAGAATAAAGAACCCAAGAGAGGAGGAAGAAGGAACCAATAAGATGGAAGAAACAAGATAGGAGATGCTTACATGATGTTTCCTAAAGTTTAAACACCAAATACACCCAAATAATTGAATGTCTAAGGAAACCAAGAAGAGTGGGAGGAATTACTAGGGTGGATAATCTTGAATGGGGGTGAATTAGTGTCCTATAATAAAAGAGGAAAAATGGTAAAATTAAAATTTTTATGTTCTAGGAAGGTCAAATAGTCTTCCAATATTTTTGGAAATAGTGGGACACCTCATTCCAAAAGAAAAAAGGCCTCACCATCTCCTGGGGAGGGATGCACGCCCATTTGGATGACCGTATCTCTCATATCTCTTAATTTATTACTCATAAGTATACACACTATTAGAAATTACATATTATAATTATGTGAAAAATGTGATAGTTTCCTTTGTTTTCACACATAAGATATGATGTCTAGTGATATGAGAAAGAATATTCTTCCAGTGATGCTTAGCTATTGATAGGGATTAAATATGACCATTATATTGATATTGGGTTAGGTACTACCATAATTATTTTTTTTCAAGATTACATGTGTAGATACACTATTTTTGACTTTTATTAATTAGAAATATATCTAGAAATATTTTCATTTCTAGATACTGAGATATTGTGCAATTATATGGCTCATTGTTCCTAGAATAAATTATATAAAAATATTAAATATATTTTATATTAAGTGTGCATGATTTATTAAAAAAATGGGAAAACTCATAAATGAAATCATGGATTATAAATATAGACAATTGTTAATTTTAAAACTAATGATTCACCCTAAGTGCAACCTAAAAGTTTTTTTTCTTGGGCTTTCATATCGAAGAACCATTTTATGGTGCATTTAATAAAGATAAATAATTAAATTTATTTATTCGAAATTAAATAACCGAACTTTATTTATATGTTCAACATTGTGGAATATTTCATGGTTTAGCTGCATAACCCTAACATCATTTAATGTATTTTCCTTCCACCACCTACAGGTGAATCTAGATCAAATGACGATGAAACATCAAAACCCGAAAGATCAAGGCACAATGAATGTAATTAATTATATCATTCATCAGTGAGAATATTCTTCATTGAAGACGAATCCAAATTGAGGTATGACTCGTCAATTTGAGGATTCTACCCCTATTAATAGAACTTTTTGAGCATGATAGATTAAATTTCATTTATCTGCATCAATAACAAACCTTTTCATGGATGATAATACTAATTTTAATTATTTATTAAATCCATGTTTGTAGAAATGATGTTTTCTCAACCAAATCTTGAGATTATGTATTTTTATAGACAAGAGCACTTGGAAGATGATTTTGACATCTTCGTTTCAGTTCTCTTATCCCACTTATTCTTCTTGATATTTACTATTGAGAATGGGGCCATGGATCAAAAATTTTGGGTGGGATCGAGCCCGATCAAACCCCTAGATTCATTACCATTTTTCATGTGATGAAAGGACTAGTGATAAAGGATTGATTTGGGAGGATTTACATGTTTTGGGTGAATTATTTTTTGATCCGAGATCCTAATTAGTGATAGCATAGATAGGAGATTTGTGTAGTGTATACGAGAGTCAAATGAACCACTTTTGAATCCATTTTAAGGCCAATGGATGGTTAAAAACATTGATTATAGGCTTTTAAATTTATTTTGAGTGGCCTGTGGGTGTGATATGAGGAGGAAAGGCTGAATATAAAATAATGGAGGAGGATATAACTTTATGTGAAAACCCCAACTACATGGAATGTACTGTGATGACCAAACATCATGTGGTTTCCCATTTCTTATGATGCTAGGGTTTTGGAAAAGTTAATGATGAGACTTTATTTGGATAGCACACACACCGTGTGACCCTCACCAGGTAGACCAGATACGTAAGTGGAGTATATGGAAAAAGAATCATGTTATAGAACACGTTGTGTTCTAAAATAAATAGATATTGTGATTCAATACACAGACACAAGCAAGAGCATGAGCTGGACCCCGGTTGGTTGAGGTATGTTGTGTAGTACCTCTAAATGCCATGTAGGGTTACATGTGCAGATATTCATGTACCTTTAGGGACACAACTAGGAATCAATGTAGGAGAACACATCATGTGGGTCCCCAAACATGCCATGTACCCTTACATTCCATTTTAGGAAACATAAACCTCTCATATATTCTTTTCTTGGACTCAGATTTTGGACCATGAGTATTTTATCCCGAGTTTTTTTTTGCATAGAACACGATGTTTTCCTTCAGAGTGCATTTTGAGATACAATGTTGGATTTTCGTGGAATGTTACATTATTAGGAGATGTTCAATAATTATAGTGATCTGGTGCTATCACCATAGGCTTAATGAGTGTTACCCTCTTTTTGGAATGGGTATGAGTCATGTATATACTAATAGAGTGGAACCCGTTTACTTGGAAAGGGAATTCGTACTCTATCATCAATCTAAATGGTACCCTACTATGTTATTAGGGTATGGTTCCTCTAACACTAGTGTGGAGACCAATAGATATATAGAGAAATAATCCTCTACTGATTAAAGAGTGAAACACTCTTGTTGGGTTGAGCATAGTTCCTTTATTGAATACTATATTGGAACCCACAAGTCCAGATAGAGAATGGGTACTCTATCTACAATTAGAGTGTCACCCTCTAGATTGTCTAGGTAAGGGTCCTCTACAAATTATTAGAGTGGTATCCTTCAGCTAGGCTAGTCCAAGGTCATCTACCAACTATTCAATGGAACAGTAAAATGGAGCCATGGCATGATTCCTCGACCCTCAATGTGTCACCCTCTTTCTGGGATATGAAATGGATCCTCTAACTCTATATATGAGTGACAATGTCCCACAGAGGCAGTGCAGGGGTCCTTTATCATTTCAGTGAAACCCTATTATGGTACAAAGAAAGGGTTCCTCTATATTGATATTGTTCCCCTCAACTATGTTTCACTATGATGAGGTGTGGGATAACATGGATTCCTCTTTAGATAGACACTTGAGATTCTTGGCTTCAATGATGGACCTCTTGGAACTATTGGAACTCATTTCATGGGATGGGTAGTGAGATGTATATCCCCTCTATTTCTCATATTGAATTCTTTGGTTTGAGCATATATATATATATATTGAAACGTCTTGGTTCCAGGTTCCACCCAGAGGCACCCCGTACCCAGTAGGTTACATAGCCCCAAGTGCAATACCCCGATTACTAGTGGAAGTTGACTAGCAGTGATGTCCTTGGGTTTGATAGTGGGGAAACTATGCCCTGATTGGAAGAGAAACACAATGGAAGTAAAATAGATAATAAAAATGGATGTAGTAAAACATGAAATAAATTAACAGTGGATGTAATAACAAATTTAGTATATATATATATATAAATGATGCATGAAAAATATATCTAGGAAAGTATACAAACAAGTCACAATGCTGGAATAAAGTATTAAACCAATGGAAAAAAGAAAAACAAGTAAAAAAATCCACAATAATGCAATCCACTGGCCGATCCCATGCTCTCTAGCTCCATAGCAATCAAGAACCTGAAGTATAAGGGCACATTCCCCTATCTAGACCTGGAACAATATAATCTGTTTGGGCTCAATATCATGACACAAATAGAATGTGAGATGAATCCCAGTTGGAAAATACTCAATGATATGTTCCTAATAGTCAGTGAATATATATGGTAGGAAATAAACAAAATGAAGTAGTAAACAAGGATGTACACATAGAGACAGTCCTACAATTTCAATTTCATTCATTTTTATATATCAAGAGAAACCAATAAAAAGTAGACAACCCTATGGGAAGTACTCACAGCCTAACCACTATGGTTGGACCAAACAACAAAAAGACACACTTTGAGAAGTACCCACAGTCTAACCCCTATAGTTCTGCTTTAGCAAAGACTCTCTGAGGAAGAACTCACCATTAATTCCCCCTATGGTCTCTTATCGGAAACCAATAGGAACTCTGAGGAAGCACTCAACATCCAATTCCCCCTGTGTCCCATATCTAGGAAAATATAGACACAATTAGGGAGAACAAATTTCTTCCCTCTTATGGTCTCACAACTTAACAGTAAAACAAACACTCTAGAGAAGCCCTCAACGTCCATTATCCATATGGTCTACTACACTAGGTCCCCACCGCCCTTTGTAAGTTATTCGTGAACAAATGATATGTGAAAGACAATTTAAACCTCAATAACTACTTGGATAAATAGTCTAATGTATCTCACATCATGTCAGGTAAAATCACTACATCCTAACAATACTAGGCAAGGACAACAAAGCACCATCCTAAGAGGAAAAGCAAGACCAAATAGTCAAAAAAATAAAATGTGGAAAAACATCCATTGCATGGAAAAGTTAACCCTATTCATAAAAAATTAACCTCTATCCAAAAAACATTTCATAATAGGAAACAACAGGGCTAACACCCATATACACATAATACCTCGAACAAGGGTATTGGGCACTTTTGTAGATATAACTCAAGGACTAACTACGGAAAGGCACAAACCACGTACCTCGATGATGTGTTATTGATATATGTGAACCTTAGGCCTTGAATCACCATAGAAATCCATATATCTACAAAAACACTAAAAATGTTCAACTGAGTATATCTCGTGTAAGAGGGGAAATCAATAAACTTGGTTCTAGAAGAAGGAAGAACTCACTGATGCGATTCCAACACAACCGACAGAGTTCAGAATAGAGAACATACGGCGAGTTGGGGGGTCGATGAAGATCCAGTGGTCTCGTTCGCTCCCAGAAGAGATAGGTCAAGAAGAGGACGGTTGTATCAATTATACGTGACCCCAGTCTGTTTAAGGAAATTAAAATAAAGTAAACAACACATTCTTTAAAATTAAATGACTTGTACTTTCCTTTTATGTCCTCTGCTTTAGGAGGTCTCCAGGTCACCACACATGACTATGTACTCAGCTAGTACATGGTCACCCACTGAAACTGCGTACATGGTACGTACTTATAAGCACCTTACATGTACTTCAGAAATATCTAGAAACTTCTCTCTTTCTCAAAAACAACCATAAATGAAAGACATACCAGAAACGAAGATCTCGGTTCTTACAAACTTCACACCTAAAAGAAATCCATCCCCAAATTTCCCAAGCAAGGTGGCGTAGAAGAATAATCCTCGAACAGTTCCAACCATTGAGATCGTATATCGGCATCCCTCTCCAATGTCTCATCCTGTACTAACTGATGCTTCCATATCACTCATTCCAAATTAAAATACCAAACATGTTTAACCTTCGCATTTCGATCAACAATCCGGATAGGATGCTCCTCGAATGAGGCGTCCACCTCGAGCTCAACCTCCTCAGGTTGAAAAAATGATATCGGTCTGAGAAGTAATGATGAAGATGAGAAACATGAAAGATGTAATGCATATCCCGATACCTCTGAGGTAACTACAACTGATAAGCATCCATCCCAACTCTCTCCATATACTTGAACAGTCTGATGTACCTCGGAGAAAGCTTGACCTATATTCTAAGTTTCCTGTGTCCTAACCACGGTGTAAAACATAGAAAAAAATGATCTCCAACCTTGAAAACCAGAGGAATTCTTGGTTGATCAGCATAAGAATTCTGTCATGAATGTGGCATAGACATCCCCTTCTGAATCAACTATATCTGCTTTGTGGTCTCCTGGACAAGTCGAGGTCCCAACATAGCTGTCTCTCCTTCCTCCACAAAGCATAAAGTTGATCGACATTGCCTACCGTACAAGGCCTCATGGTGTTCCATCTGAATTTTTTCTTGAAAACTATTATTGTCAGAAAACTCCACAAGAGTTAAGTACTTCTTGCAAGAACATCGAAAATTCTAGATGCATGCTCGAATCATTTCCTCAAGTACATGAATAGTACAATCTGACTTGCCATCTATCTAGGGATGGTAATCTCTACTCAGAAGTACCTATGTACTCAAAGCCCTTTGAAGTCCCTGCTAGACCTGAGAAGTAAAATGTGCATCCCTATCTAAAACAATTGAGTGTGTAACCCCATGTAGATGTATAATCTCATGGATGTACAACCATCCTAGCTCATCAACACATAAGGTCTCCTTGATCGACAAGAAGTGAGCATCTTTAATGAGTTTTCCAATGACAACCCAAACTGCATCATTCCCTCGAGGCGACCTTGGTAAACCCAGCACGAAGTCCATCGCAACATCATTCCATTTTCACTCGGGAATGGGTAACTGCTATAAAATCCCTGCTAGTTGATGATGCTCCACCTTCACCTACTGACAGGTGGAACATCTCTTGAATAACCATGAAACATCTCTCTTCATACCTGGGCACCAATTCTGATGGTGTAGATTACGATACATCTACATGACACCAGGATGAACTACCCAAACTGAGGAATGAATGTCCAGCATCAGCTCCTCACATATTTTTGTTGACAATAATACGTTCCCATGAAAACACAAGATCTCATCCTCGCCTATGGTCCATCTAGGAATGGGGTCCTCTCCCAACACAGTATCCCATAAAACTATGACATTAGAATCTGATAGCTGCATCATTCACTCTCGATCAAGAAGAGTAGAGGTAACAGCTAAAGAGAATAGAAACATCTACCCCTATCTATTTTGCACCTCCAAATGCATCTTAGAGAATAGATCCATAAGCTACCACTCACTATTGGCCTCCTGAATTTCTTGTATCTGATTTCTTCTACACAATGCATCATCCACTGTGTTTCCCTTCCCGGGCGTGTAGGTATGCTAAAGTTCAAAACACCAAAGGTACTCAACCCACCATTGTTGTCTCAAATTCAGGTCAAGATAAGTGAACATATACTTCAAACATTTTTGGTCGGTGAAAACCCCAAAATTCTCTCCCAACACGTAGTGTCTCAAAAAGCATTAAGCATGAAAAACTCCATCCTAATCGAGATTTTTCATCAGGTAATTTCTCTCATGTGGCCTCAACTGTCAAGACCAATATGAAACGACCCCTTCTCCCTGAATTAGCACTGATCCCATCCCGATAACTGATGCATTACAGTAAAAAATATAGCTGTAGACCAGCTTTGGAAATACTAGTATCGGTGTTGAATTCAACCACCCATTCAACTTATGAATGGATTACTCTCAAGAATCTCACCACAAATACTTCGTACACTACTTATTTAGGCCCATCAGGGGTGCTGATAAGCATGAAAAGTACATTATAAAATTCTTGTAGTAACCAACCATCACTAGAAAACATCATCACTCAAATACATTCTTAGGATTATCCTAGGAAGATACTGGTCTCACTTTCTCGGGGTCTATATGTACTAATATCATTGAGATAACATGACCCAAAAAGGGAATCTGGTCCTTTTGAAAGTGGAATTTTGAGAGCTTAGCATATACCTAATTCTTTCTCAGTGTACTCAAAATGATCTTAAGATGTGTGGAATGGTTGTGTTGTGTGTGATAGTATACCAAGATATCATCCATGAAGACCACCACGAATGAATCCAAGTATGGATGCAACACTCAGTTCATCAGTGCCATGAAAACTGCAGGTGCATTAATGGGACCTAACAGCATAACCACATACTCATATAGACCATACATACTCTGAATGGGTTTTAGAGATATATCTAATTGTGTAACACACAACTAATGATAACCAGATATCAATTTAATAATCAAGAATACCAGGTATCCTCTAAGAGGATCAAATAGATCATCAATCATCCGTAATGAATTTTTGTTCTTGACCGTCAACTGGTTCAACTTCTGGTAATTAACACAATATCTGAGGGTCCCTTTCGCTATTTTCGTAAATAGGACTGGAAAAACACAATGTGAAGTACTGGGTCTGATGAAACCCTTTTCCCGCAACTCCTCCAACTTCTTCTTGAGAACCTACAACACTGGTGTAGCCATCTTATAAGGATGGATGGACATCAGTGTCGGTCCTAGTATGAGCTCAACAGGAAAGTCTGCCTCTTGCTTCAAAGGAAAACATGAGAAGTCCTCTAGAAAGACATCACTGAAATGATCTACCACTAGAGGAAAGTCCATCTGTGAAGTCCCCTGGTCATCAACATTTAGACTAGAAATCTGGGTTGTAACTCCTCCCAACCCCTGATGCTCAGGTCCTGCTCTCCTCTCCTGGACATCCCACTCACCCTTATGAATAAATGATCCTCTGGCTGGTGATATGAAACTCACCCTATGAAGATAGAAATCAAAAACCTCTTGGAAGGTAACTAACCAGTACATAACAAGAATGACATCATAGATTTTCATCTCTAGAACAAAATGGTCCCATAGAAAGTGACACCCACAAACCTTGAGAGGGAACTCCTTTCACGGACGTATAATATCCGTTCTTGTCCCCAACGGTTTTTCTAGAATCAAGATATCAGCAGTAGAAAATATACAGAGCCCAAGGCTCTCAACAATAATAATAGATATAAAGATATGGGAATCCCTTATATTGAGAAGAGGAGATGCTAAAACTGAGGAAATTAGGATCTTTCCTCAAACTATAGAGGTTCCTAGATGCTGCTTCTATTGGGTCAACTCCACTAAAAAAGTATGTCCTACACTGTGGACCTGTAACCCTATTTCACCACCCTGAGCTGATCCAACTTGTTGTCACTGAAGACATGGAAACTAGATACCAAGGCCATGACCTCCACCTCATCTTGAATGGTCTGAAGAGCTCCAATTTCCTGATTATGTGAAACTGGTTATGTTTCTCCTGAACGAGGAGTCATATAATAACCCATGTAACTAGCTACTGGTTAGAAAAACTGATATAAACACTAAATATGACTCATCTTTCCACATGATCGGCACTCCACTAGGTCTCTCAGGCATTGTGGCCTCGTATTCCCGCTCTTCCAGCACCGGTAGCACAACACCTTACTACCAGAAGAAGTGTCCCACCTCCTCAAATCCCCAAACATTGACTCTCTATGGTGCTTCTAGCTATCAGTAGGAGAGATACCAACTGCATATATCAAACCACCCTATCTCACTACTCCATAGTCCCTTAGATTTCACTCTATGATTATCACCTGGTTGACTATAAATGTGATGGAAGTCAACAAGAATATGATCACCTAATATTGTATGTCGTTGCTGATACCATCCTAAAACTTCCTTGTTAGGAATAACTCACCACCTCCTAGAATAGGTGTGAAGCACTATAGCACTATGAAGCAAGAATAGTACACCACAACTGAAAGAGTACCGTACTCCGGACTCATGAACTCTCAGGATCGATCAACCCTCAAAGTATCCTGGTAGATGTAGTCATAGAAATCATGCTGAAACTCATCCCACTCCATAACCTGCTGGTGTCCCACCTATGATATCACATCCCACCATCTCTAGGGAAAATCCCAAAGAATATATGTTGCGAGCTTAACCATCCACTCCAAAGGAATCTCTAGATGATAGAAGATAGAAATCATGGGTTCTAACCATGACTCTGTAGCCTGAGGTCATCCTTCCCCTATGAAGGTGGGAGGATGCGACTATTGGGAAACCCACATCCACTCTTCCATAGAAGGGGAAAGATGTGGTACTCCATAGAAGGTTTTCATAAACCTCATAAAGCCCTCTCAGAACAGTGCATTAGAAGCTGTGTCCTTAATGAAGGATGGTGCCAAGACTGGCACAAATGGATGATCCACAGGTAGTCCATGATCAGCCATATCCGGTGTTTGATCCCTACCCTTTATCTAGTGGACAACCGGAGGACGTCTCAATGGAAAGAATATTCAAGGTCAAGTTCACACATTAGATCAAGATTATCAGGGACTTAAACATAGAAGTGTAAGGAGGAAGTAAGAGAAAAAAATCATTCATGTTTTTCAAAACAGAGATAAACGTCATGTAAAATGCGTGCTCAGAGTGTTCCCTTAAGCCTTCACATGAGCATGTACTTTTGCCAACCCAGGTCATGGAACACCCCAAACACATGACATGTTGTCCTAACACATGACATGTACTTGAATCCTCTTTCCCAACCCGGGTTCTTCTACACGGCTAGGCCATAAAGTTTCCCTAGAACAAGACTAAACAGCGTGTTAGTGCTAGACACGGTGTGTACCAGACGAACTTCACTGGCTCGTGTTTCTTGTTACACAATCAGTTACACAACTGAATCTACATGGAGTGTTTATGCTAGCCACAGTGTGTACTAAAAATATTTCAAAGACCTATGATGCTCGCTACACAGCTAGATACATGGGATACACTACACAACGTGTTCAAGCTTGACACGACGTGTATAACTTTAGTTTTATATATCCATGTCTTTCTTCACACGGGGGGACACATGGTCCTTATAACACAAAATTTACATCAAGAAACACAACGTGTTCGTCGAAAGATTTCCCAACCCTGTGTCTCTGCCCACATAGATAGTGACATTGTTAAAGACTCCACGGCGTGTACATACAGTACACGACGTGTATATACAGTAGACGACATGTACATACAGTACACGACGTGCAGTTAAGAAAAATAGTTCCTTCCCAAACAGAAGGAAACATGGCATGTATTTATCATTACACACTGTGTATTCTGGGTTCTTCGGGATAGTAAGACTCAAAAACTACTCCGAAACATAGGAAAACACTGAAACGAACATTAATGTTCCAAATTTCGCTATATGAAGTCCCATACTCACTATGAATCAAATCTAGGTATCTTATACATGTTATATATAAACATAACATTGCAATGATCCATCAAATTCTTGTCTACGAGGGCCCATAACACCTTAAGAACCAATGTTTGACATCTATTCAGAAAAAAACTTACAAAAAATATTACTTTATTCAAAAGAAGGTATTCTATTAAGGCATCTATCACAACAACATGCATATATATCACAACATCTATCACCACAACATGAAATCACTAATGCACCCTAAATGGCATGTCAAGAATGAATGACATGTGATCTATAGAAAGTCCCCATATGATGCATGAGACGACATTACCTCATATCATTGGATTAAAATAGAAATAGGACCACAATAACATCAAAAATAATAACAAAATACATATAAATCCTCCATTGGTGAAATCAAATTAACTCTAAAATTTCAAAAACATAAAAATTGCAATAACTAAGGAAAATAGAATTTTCCAGGTACACGGGTTAGAAACTCCCAGGAATAGATTATTACCCACTCCATATTCCATCCTATAACTAGATATGGGCCCCAAAGAGTAAGTCAATAAAAAAATAATTCCTCTAATACCACTTTATAATGTCCTGGTTATATGTGCCGCCTAGAGATGGCCCGTACCTGGTTGGTCACAAGGACTCATGCACATTCCCTTGAATGCCAGGGGATGCTAATTAGTAGAGAGGGCCTTGGGTGTGATAGTGGGGAAACTATTCCCTCATTGGAAGAGTAACATAATGGAAGTAAAAAAAGATTATAATAGCTAAAGTAGTAAAACAAGCAATTAATAAATAGTGGAAGTAATAACAAATAGAGTACATATATTCACTGACAGTCTGGCCTCTACTTTATGCGGTCTTGAAGTCACAACACATGGCCATGTACTCAGCAGTTACACAACCAATACATGGTCACCCATGGAAACCGAGTACACAACGTGTACATATCAGTACACGGCGCGTACTCTTGAAATTTCTAGAAACTCCTCTTTTTCTCAAAAATAGCCAGAAAAGAAAGACATACATGAAAACAATATCTAGGATCTTACACGCACACACACACACACACTTATATCCATGTCATTGTAAATTGGTTACACTCTTTCTTTGGGTTGACTATTCTGACTATTTATATCATGTCTCTTTCTTCTCCCCCTTCATATTCTGCGGCCTCCTATTGGGTTTGTTTATACTCACCCTTGTATGGCCTTGTTCCACACATGTAATTTTTTATATAGATGAAATATTAGGAGGAGGCAATTACAGAGTGTCTTAGGGAAACCTAGTGCATTTGGTTGTTTATAGTGGTCGAAGCATTGAGATTTGAGATTGAATCTCATAGAATTTACTTTTCTAATGTTTTCAAGATGGGAAATATTATTAGATGGGTGTGTATTATTCCATTTTACGGTTTATTTTACCATATCATACTCCTGTACACCATAGAGTTTTTTTCTTTCATGGGTTTTATCTAGATATTGCTTAATTTTATTATTATTCCTCTGCACTTATGCATTTAAATGGTCGTCTGTGTGTATACAGGTACATTAGGATGAGGTCTCTCATATTACATATGGATTTTGATGCTGGTCACCAGTCCTTGGAATATGAAGGTGGGATTGGGGTAGCTAAACCTCGAGGCCCATTAGGTTGGGTCATGATAGATTAGTATATGAGGTGGTCTAAATCATGGGATGGTGTTTGGATTAGTCCTCTTGTAAGGAGTTATGTGGGATATAGGGATATTATTTCAATGTGTCTCGAGTAACTACTAAAAAAATGAGTCTCTCCAGTGCTAGATATTTAATATCTATACCTAAAATCGCGGTTAAGGACCCCCTGTCTCAGCACTAATAAAGCACCATAAAATGGTGTCTTTAACATCCCTTTTATGTGTTGTTAAATGGGGTCTTTAACGGTGCTAAATAATTCATCTTTAAAAGGGGGACCATTATCATCATTTTTTATAAGTTCGGATAAATGAGGTCTTTTATCTGTGCTTGTAAAAAAGCACTGATAAAGGGGGGTTTTATCCGCACGTTTTTAGAAGAACTGATAATGACTTTTTTTATTAACACTTTTTATGGACAAGGATAAAATAATACTTAAAAAAATTATAGTTCATTAAAAATAATATATTAATATATAAATATATTTATATTGATATAAATATGATATATATTTTTTTGGAATATGTTTTACATAAGGTAAATAGGAATTTACACATAATATATAAAATATTTAGTGAAAATGGATTTTAAAATAACCCAAAAAATATTTTTAATTAATAATTTGATTATTATTACCTAGTAATAGTTATTTAATATCAATTTGAAGATAAAAAAATAGAAAAACAATAAAATATATAAAATAAGTTGAAAAGATAACTATAATTTCAAACGAACATAACTTTTGATCTGGGTGTCTGTTTTGACACTACCACATATCAAATCTAGGTATGCATCGAGCTCTATGCCATCACGACCTGGGGAACCATGGTCACTATTGTTTCAAGGATAAAAAAGGCCCATAAGGCCTACAATACTATGTTTTTAGTCGAGGTACCCCAATTTTGTAACATTCGATGGATTTTAAGCGTTGTTTATGGGGGTCTTTTTTCCTTTTTCAACGAGGACTAAATTTATTCCCAGGGATTATATTCATATTGATATTATGTATTTTAAATTATATTATTTTTCATAACATAATTTTATTTATAATCTTATATATGACAATATATACATATTTTTTATATTGGAAGAAAAAAATATAATTTTTTAAATAAATAAATTAAACATATTTACATATATAATAAAATTATTAATACATAAAAATATATATAAACATATATGTATAAATATATTAACAAAAAGTGTAATGAAATATATTAGTATATATTGGAAGCTCATAAAATGTTCAACAAATCATTATAGGGATGTGGAAAAGGATTTGATATATGTAATGTAGGTCTAGGGTTTGAAACTCATTAGAGGCAAGGGTGTGTGTGGGAGGATGGAAATATCTAAAGCATAGATAAAGGGCTGGGGGAAGAATTGATAAATGGTTGTTTGGGTGGGAATCACTGATAAAGGGGGGTAGGTGGTGTGTGGGAATTTTTTATATACCATTTATCAGCACTGTTAATGGCCACCTTTAACAGCGTTAAAAAAGTGCTGATAAAGGTGGAATTTTACATCACTTACAAAAATAATAGTTAAAGGAACCATCTAACATTGACTTTTTAGCACCATTAAAGGGGTCCATTATTAGTGGTTTTTAGCACTGTTAATTGTTTTGGAATTTTAACTATGGTTCGATTATCAGTACTTTTTTTAGCCCTAATAAAAGCCTTTTCTAGCACTGTTAAAGGCTGATTTTGTAGTAATGAATATGGATATTAGGATAAGGAATGATATGTTGGTGTGGTGGGTGATGTATCCATTCACCAGGGATCTGACTATTAGTCCGTTGACTAGACTTACTATTAAATTGTTTGTAGGGATCAATGGTATATAAATTATAAAGGATTCATTCATTGACTATCCTTGTCAAGCCATATCCCCATTGTATATATATATATATATGTGATCATACGAATGTGGTATGTCTGGATTAAATTTTCATTATTTCTATGTGATTCTAGTAAACTAGGATACCGATTCTGGGTAACTATGATAATATAATGAGTGACGACAAGTCTGTTTGGGGTCTGCCTTATGAGATACACCCTCTACGTGGATAAGTAGAATCACTACAACCTGTGATTATATAGATCATACAAGAAATGTAGTATGGTGATGCATACATGCATAGATTGATCCTTATGTTCCCGCACCACAGGCCGTTGAGGTTTCATGGTCATCCAGATCCCTAGGTAGTAGAGGATTGTCTAGAGTTGGTGATATTAGTCTTTATAATTATCTGAAAAATAACAAATTAGGTGGTTTTATTATAATATATACTATTCCATAGAGAAACTAGGAACTTTTGGAATCTTGTTACATAGATTCATTAGTAGAAGACACTTTCGTGGAATGACTTCAAGTAGGCATTCTACGAGTAGTACTACAACTACTAGTTTTGATAGGTTCAGATTTAGGATCATTTGAATCTATAGTAGAGAGGGATAATATTGGATGAGTGTGATGTGAGGTTTACATAACTTATGAAGTACTCCATTAACATGATCAAAAATGGATACATCCAAGGACTGATGTTTGATTAGGGACTTCATAGGGAAATTTGTTCCAATGTGGTTACCTTGGAATTGTCACGTATGCTGGGTTGTTGGAGTGTGTTCTAGTGATGGAGAGATTCATGTTTGAGGGACACCAGGAAGCTAGAGATTTTATTAATGGTTTTAGAGTTAATTCATCTATACAAGATAGAAGAGACCAATCAACACGATCTCAACACATGAGATATTACCAGGATTAGGCTTGGGAATGTGGTTAGGGCCACCACAATGGACCAGGAAATCCCTAAGAGGTGAAGTGCTATGAATCTGAAGGGTTAGGTAACACGATGCATGATTGCGTAAACTAATATCCTATGAATTTTTGGTAGATAACATATGGACCATTATGGAAGAGGTAGTGTCATGATCACGAGATCCCCCAGGCGAGGTAGGGTGACCCCTATGGAAGTGAACCTGATAGAGGAGAAGTTAGTGCTCCCAGAAGAGGATCTAAGGGTGTTGGATAAGTCTATTATATCATTCCACCATCACTATTGTGCATCCCACATTGATCTCATGTAGATTAAAGTTATGTAAGAGGATAGTTGTAGGGTATGGAGGCATACAACCCAGAAACACATGAGATGATTAGTGGTACAATATATGATTATTATACACTTTCATCGGTATTATTAGACATAGATGTGAGTCATTCCTTTATCTCTTTACTTATAATTTGATAGATGGAATCCCAATTAAGGATTTAACCTAGAATCATTGTTTTGGGTTCATATGGGGAATGATCCTTCAAAACCATTTATCTTTTGGTATTGTGAGAAATCACTTTTTGTAGATAGGTTTACATTTGATATTTCGGTAATCATGGTGGAATCGCGTGCCATAATATTGGGCATGGATTATTTTTCCATGGTCCAATCCTAAATTATGTTTAAAAATACATGATTTATATTCCTTCATAATGATGGAATTATATTCTCTATTGTGGGTGAGAGACATCTTCTGGAGAGAAGAGTTGGTTTTATGAGAAGGAGGCTTTATCCAATTAACCTTTAGTTGGGAAGTGTATCCCTTTGTGAAATCTATTCTTTCAGAATATGAATTATTTATTTCATGGTGTATTTTTTGTATGTCTTCCTAAAGGATGTTATGTGACGAATATAGATGTGGGAGATGGTATTTTTTATCGACCGTTATCTTTGGATCACTCAGTTATATTCTATGGCATATTATATTTCACTTATAGAGGTCTAAGATCTATTGTTATTATTAGATGACCATTAAGGGAAGGGATATATTAGACCTAGCGTGTCACCTTTGGATTCTATGATATTTTACAGGAAAAAGGAAAAGAAGAGATTGTGGCAATGTTTATATTATCATCACCTGAAACAATCTATGATAAAGAACAAGTACCCCTTTGAGGATTGGAGATATCTTCGATCAGTTGAAAGGACATTGTTTTTGAATATCGATATCAGGTCTATCTACCACAAGCTGAGAGTTCATGAGGAAAATATTTTTTATTTTTTATTCTGATGTTACTATAGACATTATGAGTTCCTTGTGATACCTTTTTGTGTAAATAATTCCACCACCGTGTTTATAGATTTGATGAATTGTTTATTCCTACCACAATTGGACCAATTTTGGGTGGTATTAATTAATGAAACACTCATATACTCTGTGTTAGAGGAGGAGAATGTAGAGCACTAATGGATGATCCTCGATTTTCTTTGGGAGCACCATATTTATGGTATTCTATCGAAGATTGAGTTTTGAATCCATGAGGCACATCTTTTTTGGAATATCATTTTTTAGCAAGGATTGGTCTTGGACCCATTAATGAATGACACATTGATTAAATGGGATCCATCCTAGACCATGTTAGAGTTGTGGAGTTTCCTTTTCTTGGTAGGATACTATCAGTGGTTTGGGGAATACTTCACTGCGATTTCATCCACTTTGATAGATCTAATATGGAATAAGAGGCCATTTACCTAGACTGTGTAGTCCCAAAGGGCATTTGAGGAGTTGAGGGTAAGTCTAGAAAGTTCTCCTATTTCGATACTACTAGATAAGGGAGTGGAGTATGCAATGTATTGGGATACCTCAGAAGCTGGGGTCATCCATGTGTTGTTGTGGGGATAGGAAATTATGGCATGTGAGACAATGCAATTTAGAAACCATGAGAAAAACTACACAAATCGTGACCTAGAACTAGAAAGAGTAGTATATAATTTGAGGATGTGTAGGTACTATATTTTGAGAGAGAATATTATGGTTTACATAAAGAATTCTAGCCTCAAGTACGTGTTCAACCAGAGAAACTCAAACATGAGACAAAGGTATTGGTTGGAGTTCCAAAAGGTTTATGAAATTGAGATAGTTTATAATATTTGGAAGGGAAACATGGTGGTTTATTCCCATACCAGGAAGTCCCAAACACATTTGGTGTAGGATTAATCTGAGTATTTTATTCATTATAGTTGACCTTGGTTGAGTAGGAGGGTAAAACATTTCTTCAGTCAATGTTGTTGACATCCTCACTTCTTCATTATGTGAGAGAGTACCAGTTGGTGGACATTGACTATGAGGTTTTATGTGAACATATATGCCCAAGATATTCACCTAATGGATTTTATGAATGAGGAATCACATCAACATTGACCAGGGACAGACGTTGGTCCCAATCATAATGCAGGAGGAGGTGATGAGAGATTTCCACATATCTCATTTTTCTATAAATTGTGGTATGGGTACCATATAGAGCAAACATTAATGGGAGTGTTTCTGGGATGATAAGAGACTGAGTGTGGATGATTATATCTCTTGGAGCCAAACATATCACTAGGTTATGGATGAGAACCAAGTTTATTTAGGTATGTTTCATCCCCTTGAGATCCCATAGAGGAAATAGAACAACATATACATGGACTTCACGATAGGGCATACATGGATATTGAGAAGCCACAAATCCATCAAGGTAATATTTGATAGACTCATGAATTTGGGTTACTTTGTTATTATCAAGGAAAAGAGTTTGATAGAGTGTTTGGGGATGTTTTACATATAGGATATAATTTCATTTCATGGGGTTCTCCTGAATATTGTCTTCGATTATGATGTTAATTTCATGCTATGATTGTGGGGAGGCTACCATAAGGAATTTAGAACCATGCTGAGGATGATTACATCCATTCACCCCTATATATATGTGAAAAATTAGGTAACTATCATGATATTGGAGGATATAATATGGTATTTCATGTTAGGATTCAGCTAGAGTTTGAATCATTACATTCCATTGGAAGAGTTTTTGTACAATAATAGTTTCCACTTATTCTATGTGCATGGTACCTTTGGTTGACCACTATGGGAGAGCATGAATGACACCCTTATACTATACATATACCACTGAGGCATCTATTTTTGATCCAATGTTAGTGAAGGAAAAAGTAGGGAATGTAAAAGTCATTGATGAGTGTATTAGGAAATATTAAACTAGGATAATATCTTATGTTGATCTATATCATAGGCCCTTAGAGTTCGAACACGGAGACCACATATTCCTGAGAGTCTCCCCACAATGAGGAATTTTTATATTCTTAAAAAAATAAAATAATTCTCCATAGTTCATTAGGCAATTATATATCTTTTAAAGGGTTGGAAATGATTCATACCACCTCTCTCTACCCCACATAATTGTAGTTGGAACACAATATCTTACATTTGAAACAGCTGAGAAGATACATGAATGAACACAAACACATTATTGAATAGGGTGAACTATACATAATGTATGGATACACATTTGCATATCACCTAGTGGAGATCAAGGATTGAGAGGAGAGGACCTTACGTGGATGTATTATCACCTTGGTTTGTGTGATTCCACAGTATGAGAGCATGCAATAGAGCTCCTTGGAGAATGAGAGACATATGCGAGCTCATATCCAGATATTTTTATTTAGTGTATTTATTCTTTTGGATGAAATTATTGTTGTATTGAATAATATAGATACCAATTTCCTTATTCAGAAGACTTTGAAATAAATTTATAAATATTTTTAGTGTCGGGTACTAAGAGGGTGTGAGATTTTGAGGCCCGATGTTCTTGGAATTAATTTTATAAAAATATTAAATATATTATATATTATGTGGGCATGATTTATTAAGAAAATTAGATAAATCATAAAATGAATATTGGATATAAAATTCGAGACCACTTTTGATTCCAGAATGTGAGGTTTACCATAGGAGTAACCAAAAATTAGTCAGCATATGATGTTTACATACGATGACCATTGGAGGGATTGTTTAATTAATATAATAAATTTAACATATTTATTTTAAATTAAATAATGTAATTTCATCTACAAATTCCCCATTGTGGAGGACCACTAGGGTTAGCCTCATAATCCTACTACAATTGAGAGGATTCTTATTCCACCTATTATTGATGAATCAATATTTGTAGTCAAGAAAACATTGTATCTAGATTGATTAAGGAACATCAAATTCAAATAATTCTCTCATTCATTGGTATGTGTATTATTCATCTATGAATTATCCAAATTCATGTAGAAATCATCAATTTTTGTATTATACCCCTATTGATTACCCTATTAGAGCTAGATGTATTCTATTACTTTGATCAGTGAAAATTGAAACCTTTTCATGTTCTTGGTTAATAATAATCATTAGTTTATTAATTCTATATTTGTTATTTCAGGTTTTCTCATTTAAATCTCAACAATTTGTGTGGTTTGTCCAACAGATATTGGCCAATTATTTTCACACCTTTGTTTTTGTGCTTTTCTGCGAACCCTTCATCGCATTATTTTCCATTGGGAAACGAGGCCATGGTTTGACACAGTACGATGGGATAAAGCCCGATAAAACTAATAGATTCACAAAGGATTCATATAAAACTAAATAATCAGGGGTAAATGAATTATTTTTGATGGGATTAATGTTTTGGGCGATTGATTAATTGATTCAAGATCCGAATCCTAGATGGTGGGGATTGGAGATGTTTGCGGATCATAGAGAAGTTGAATGAACCAATTTGGAATCCATTTAAAAGCCAACAGATGGATGAAAACATCGACTGAAGGATTTCCCATAAATTTTTTGAAAGCTGGAGGTGAGATCCAAATATTAAAGGATAGATCTAGAACATCAAAATCAGATCTAACTTTATTCAAAAAAACCCAATACATAGAATGTACTATGATAAACACAGACAGTGAAGATACTATTTGTCTACAGAGCTAGGGTTTTGGAAAAGTTATGGTTAACACATCGTGTGTCTGGACTAGAAAACATGTGACCCTTCCTAGGAAGACATTCCATTTTACAGGAGCACATGGGATGAACTCTATATGGGTGAACAAATTGTGTTCCAAAATACATATACTGACCAAGGAAAACATGGACACAACAAGGAAAAAGGGTAGAAAATCAAGAGGATGAGACATTTTCTGTAGTTACTCTACATACTGTGTAGGGATACATGTATAGTTAGTCTTGTTAAATCTGGGACATAACCAAGCATAGAAGAGGCACTACACGCTGTGTGGGTCCCCTTATACACTGTGTACCCTTAATTTCCTTTTAATGAATCTTCAACATATTTTATCTCTTTAATTTGGACTTAGATTATGTAAAATGAGTATCTTATCCTGATTTTTAATACACAAAGACAATTATATTTGTCTCTTGAGTTTATTTTGATATTAGATGTGAGATTGTATTATAAATAATCTTCTTTAGGAAATGCTCGATGACAATAGTGATCATGCATGATCACCAAAGGCTTCTGGAGTGGCACCATCCTACTGGGAAAGGTATGAGTAATCAATCTTTTATAATAGTTTCATCCTTCTTCTGGGATAGGGAATCGGTCCTTTTTGGGCTATTTGAGTGGCACTATCCATTGGTATTAGGGTACAAGTCCTTGACCACCAGAGTGGAAACCTCCTACTTGGTAGGGCATGGGTTGTCTACCGATTACTAGAGTGCAACCCTCCTATTGGGTGGGGCATGAGTCATGTACTGATTACTAGAGTGGAACCCTCCTGTTAGTATAGGGAATGGGTCCTTTATTTATAGTTATAATGTAACCATCTAGTTGGGATGAGCATTGGTCATCCACCAACTGTTAAAGTGGACCCATCCAGCTGAGCTAGACATGGGTCCTCTATCAACTATTGGTTAGAACCATAATATAGTGATAGGGTGTAGTTCACTAAACATTAGAGTTTCACCATCCTTATATGATAAGGAATTGGTCATCTAGTTGTCTATGTTACTGGTACCCTCCTATGGAGTTAGAGTACATATCCTCTATTTAAAGATTGGAACCCTCATGTTATACCATGGAATGGGTACTACATCTAGATATTTTTTCCCATGATTACATGACATTGCGATGAGGTGTGTCTTGACTTGGATGTCTCTTTGAATAGAAATAAAAGATGTTGGAAAACAACTATGGACCTCTTGGAACAATTGGAACTCTTTTCATATGATGGGAAATGATATGGAGATTCCATTTATCTCTCATTTTTTATTCTTTAGTTTGAGCATATATAGGTATGTATGTATGTCATTTGATTTTGGTTACTCTCTTTCTTTGTGATGAAATTTCTATCCATTTTTATCATGAATCTTATTTCACCCCCTTCAGCTTTTCGGATGCCCTACTAGGTACCTATATAGTCACACCTACATTGAATTTTCACACACATGTCATGTCTTATGAAGATGAAAAATATGTTGATAAATATTAAATATGGAATTAGGTATACCATATGAATTTGACTTCATATGGTGGTTGGAGTTTGGAATTTTTTATATTGGACATATCCACATTTACTTATCAATTTATATCAGGTTTGGACATATTTCTAGTTGGGTGTGTGTTTGTCCTCATTGCTATTCCTTTTCCACTATCATGATCTTGTACACCATATAGGTTTTATCTAGCAAGGATTTTTCCAGGATATCATTTCTTGTTATTATTATTCCCATAAAACATTTCATTGATATGGATGGGTGTGTTTGTAACATTACATTATGTAAAGTCCTCCTATTATAGTTAAGCATTTCGATGATTATCATCATCCCCCAGCCTATGGAGGCTGGTTCAAGGTAGTTGTGGTATGAGCCACATTAGACTGGACGTGATAATGAGACTCCTATATCTTATGTATTGGTATAGTATTTACTAGTCTACATTAATGGGATGTGATACATCTATATATAGAGTTTTTAATCCCTTATTATCAAGCATCTATATAGATGCGGTCATCCAAAATAATGAATACTCCCTTTAGCTATGATACACATCAACAAGGTGTGGGATACCTGTTATGATACTCATGAGTTTCAGTGTGTTTCATTGATTTTTATATGCGATCTATATAAATGAAATAAGACACTTTATTAATATATATCTTTGATAATTGAGATCACTCACTCTTATATTTTGGTTTTTTATGAGTATATTAATTGTGGGGTTGGTTTTCCCCTCCATGTCTTATGGGTTGAACTTACTATCTTATTCAAATTATACACTATTGGATACTCATTCAATCCAAATGGGTATATATAGAATTATCCCATCATAGGATCTTCCCACATTCTTCGTGTTTTAAACAGAGGATATGCAATTAGAAAGTCACATCAGAAAGAATGTTGTTGGTGGATCATAGTAGTACAGGGTGACAATGATTACAGACAGTGGTTAGTCTTGGTGATCATGTGAAAGAACATTCCTCTACATAATTTGTTAAGTTATCAATCCATTATTTATGGTCTATTTTTTATTTACACCCTTTTATAACTTGGTTAAAATTATATTGGTTCACTCTAGCTAGTTTAGAGTTTTTTGAGTGCAACTTTTTCCTATTATATTTGTTCAGTCATTCATTATACATGGTTTTAATTTACATGGAGGTCTGTGTGTGTGTTTCTTTTTGTGTCTAAAGGTTCATTAGGGAAAGAAATCTTATTTTTGAGATATTAATACTCAACATTAATCACTATCCCCTAGCCTATTAGAGGTAGGCTTGAGGTGTGACACTCAGCTTACTACTGGTCAAAGCGAGGGAAAAATAGGCCAGGTCATTAATGAGTTGTATTAAAGATGTATCAGAATTATAAATGTTTTTTGGAGATAGAATTGTAGTAAGTAATAAGTTGGCTTCTTAAGGAAATAATGTAATGTTTCTTTGATTTTAGATCATAGGATAATAAAGCTAGTAATGGCGTAGAGGATGATGTGACCATGAACTAGAAATCTAATAAGAAACTTTCCCACTCAATATATTAAGACACAAGTTTCTAGGAAACCAATATTACACACATCATATAGGAATGGGTCATTTACTTTCATTACCTTCTAGTGTAAAGTACCCATATATGGTCATTTAACCATAGTTCGTATTTTTAAATCTGAATATAAATTTATAATTACAACCCAATATGATACATTTAATGGGCTATGATGATTACCAATTGAGTTATGAGTATCTAATGTTGAGAAAAATCCATGATTTATTACCTCAATATGATTTTAGATTAGTGATCATACTCCATGAGTGATTTACAAACCTAGATCCTATGGTACAATAATGTTTTAATTTTCAAGTTGAGAATCTTATTTTTTCCATAGTATGGGAGGATAATGTGTGAAATATTAGCACATTGGGAATATTTAGTGATAGAAATATATTAGGTTTCATAATGAGCAAGATATATAGGAAACAAAGGACTAGATTGATTTAGTTATTTTAGTTTTTGACTCCTGCAGAACCCAATCGATCAGATGATCGGGCTTGAAACCAGTCTTCTATACAGAGTAAAAAGGCTATGGTGGAGTGTGGAAACTCTTACTAATGATGAGGTGGCACTAATATATGATATGTTTCATCAATTTTTTCATGATTGTTAAAATTCTTGAACCTTGAGCTCTATATGGATTCATAAGCATCGGGAGTTGCAGAATGGTGATAATACTGTTGTGAAGTACAGACTGAGGTTCACCAACCTCATGTACTACCCTCTCAACATGTTGTGAGATAGATATTTCTGGGTGGGTATTTTTGAGAAGGGACCCTATAGGGACATATGAGATAGTGTATTAAATCTATGAATTCCAAATTATATAGAGGTACTAGAAGGGGAGTTCGTAGCACATAACATTCTGACATAGGGTTATCGAGCAACTAAATGGGGTAGTTCAAAACGATGAGAATACTTCTCTATTGTGGCTAATAGACACCAGAATTTAGTATATTGATGAAGAATACATAACCTATTATATAACATAACATATGCGTAACATGGGTAGGTATTAGAAAAATGATCTGGTCATCCTATTGATAGAAATTATTATGCTTATAATAGTCGCGGTCACATTTTATTTGATTTACTAACTCAAGACATTGTAGTTGGTCTGCATTTACTAAATATATCTCCATAGTAAAGGAAGCATCACTATTAGGGATTTTCCAAGGGTGGTTAGGGTGTAACCCATAGAGGAAGTGTTGACAAGGGGTTGGAGGAGCCCCATGATTTTGAGTTTTTGCAGGAGTGTAATGTTACGACCCACTTCCTTCAATAAAAATTGGCGGGATATGTTAGGAATAGAGGGATGGCTTCCAAGGGCATGATCAATTGAATGATATGGGGGCATATGCTCAAAATATACATGAAATGATTTTAGGTATTATTTGTGTCTTTTAAACTTTAACATCAGTACATTTTTACACAAGAGTGATTCATTCATTCATTACAATATCCCTTGTGTAAGAGTTTAATATTTCTACGGAGTCTTTAAATCCTCAATTTTAATGGTTATTGTGGTGGGTATAAACTTTGAAATCCCATAAATATACTGATCCTATCAGATATTACCTAGTATAATGATATTTTAATGGAACCTATTACTAATTTAAATGAATCATTAAGATTCCATCTTGGGGATAAAATGGCTATCTGTAGTACATGTCAAGATAAACATCCACTATATAAGAGTGAAATGTGTCTGGAAATATGGGGTTAGATTATTCTTAAATGGGGACAAATGTTTTTTATCTCTAAGTGGGGCTCATGGGAAGAAATCTAAACATATCACCCACCAGTAATCATGATTAGCCCTTGGGGAAATGAGCACTTTGATGAGTGTTATCACACACAACATCAAAAATATTTGTGAATTTTAAACAAAATATATAAAATTATATTCCAGAGGTCATATATATTGATAAGTAAGTGAATTAAATAATCCCTAAAAGGTAAAAGTAACAATGAAAAGAGCTGAAAAAAATTTGGTACATAAGAGGGGGGGTGGTTGATTGATTTATGAAAAAAATGAATCTTTAGAGAAAAACATTACATTGAAACAACTAATATGAATTTTTTTATTAAAATATTACCTACCACTTAATTAATCATTTATAATTATCCATTAAGATCAAAATAATTAAATTATGGTTCCCTAATTTTTCAACCCTGAACCCTTAGGAAGAAAACTAGACTATAAAATCAAAGATAACATTGAGACTTCCAATCACCTCACCCTTATATGATTTTCATCCAAAATATAACTTATGATCAATGGGAATTTTTGAAAACACCTCCACTCAATAAATGATTTTTTTGAGTTAGGAGATTATACCTGAAGCCTTTCTATCGATCCCTAGTTGATTATATTTAGCAATTAACGTGTTTCTCTCATAATTCAAAAATTTATAGCCTCGCGATAAATGTGTCAATAATTTAAGTGATATGAAATTTATAATAACATTCCATTAACCATAATTTTATCAAATAAATTTAGTACATGTATTAATAAAATTTAATTATGGATGTAATAATATGATCATCCTAAAAAATAACTACTCTCCCATTGGTGGAATTATCATTGGGGACTCAATTTTTATAACCAATGATTGAAAAGGGTAGCAACCAATATCACCAAAAATAATATATTAGAGATAATATTTTCCAAATTAAATGATGAAACCATAATAAAAAATATGTTTTATTAAATATTAAAAATTATTACAATCAAGAATATAAAGTAACACTAGGTAGAGGTGGGACGGGAGTGCCTCACCAGAAGAGATCATTGCACAAATGATTTCATATTAAAAATGCTTAGTTAGTGAAATGGAACCAAAAATTTTAGTCACACATTCCCAAAGCCTTTAACAACTCTCAGAAATATTTAAATATCATTTAAATTGAGTGTGTGATGGTCAGGGATTGATGTTTCAAATGGGGTACATGTGTCATTCTGCCTCCAAAAGTTACACCACTTTGATCTCCTTTTTTAACCACACTCTCATGCGAACCAAGTGTCACTCCAGTTTAATAAATTTTTGGAATACATTCCTCTAATACCTATCAATATTTCTTCTAAATAAAATTAATAATTTATATTATATGTATGAATTAGTGAAGTGGGGTCTATACTATAAAATTCAATCCATCCTTTCAATAATGTCCATTTTCGCACCCCCCAACAATGTGTGATCAAGATATAATGATATATTTTAAAAAAATTAAAAACAATATAGAATAATACATTCATAAAATTCTTAATCAAAATTTTTAAAACATAAATGTTATTGAAATATTATTAATGTGAATTTAAAATGATAAAAAAAGAATTTTCATTCATTTTCAATGTTCAAGAAAAAAAATATAATTTCATTAAATATTAAAATAAGGATCAATTTGGGTAAATTGAATCAATTATTATCAATCAAATATTCATACAAAACATATCTTATAAACTCCCCCAAACATTCCATTTTTCACTATAGGAAAATATCCCATGTCATTTAATCCTGAAAATGAGGTATGTTGAAATTTCCCAAATTATGATGCAAATATGAGTAGAGAAATAAACCCAAAACATATCCACACATAATAAATAATGAAGTTTTGGTCTGAAAAATTATATAAAAAAAAATCTAGTCTGTTTAATTAAACTGATCTCGAGTAAACATCTAATGAGTAAATCGTTCAAAAAAATCAATATGTGTGTGTGCTAATCATTTCCATCCTAGCTCTCCACATTTTATATGGTAAATTTATTTCATGTTAATTTTTTTTACACAATGGATTCTATTCCACCAAACCTATTCAACATCATGTGTAATAAAAATCCAAGATCCACTCATTAAATAATTCCTAGTAGTCAATCCTTATGCTCCCAACCATGATATCCTTATGTGTTGTACCTCTAATCACTCCACCCTTTCTTGTTTTTTATTTTAAATATATATATTTATTTTATTGATGAATATTTTTGAGGTAGTATAACATTTTAAAATTAATTATACATTCATAGGTCAATATAGTACAATAATTTTACTCATTAGAAGAAAAATGAACTTATGTAAATACCATGTTATAATCTAAGAAGGATTACATAATAAGGTTATACCATCAACTAGATATGAGAAAATCAAATGTCAAGATTGTGTGTGATGTGTGTGGAGATATTAAATGGGATAATTTTAACATAAGAAGTCCCAAAATGAATGATATCAAAAAATTAATATCGTTATAAAGAAACAAATTTATCATAACATTTTCTAATATCCTTTTCACAAAAATTAACCACTAAGGATGAAAAAATTACCATGCTATTATTCCCAAGAGGGTGGAAAATTTCAACATGGATTCTCAAATGGTTATATGGAAGTGAGGATAATGTATTTCTTTTACTTAATTTCTTTTTTTCCATTTTTTTTAATTAATATTATTAAAATAAGAATCCAACAAAAATAAAAATCTAAAATAATCTACCTAATATATCATCCCCACTTCTATACGTAAAATTTTACATTTTCTTCAGTGTGACTTTATAAAATTATAATATAAATATAATGTTTAGAATTAAAATTAGGAATAATAACATAAAAGTATGAGGGTAATGGATATCCTAATATTTTAATGTGATGATTTGATTGTGCAATGTGATTAAATTAACTATATGTGGGGGGACCCCTCAATGTAATTCTTCAATGACGTACCATTAACTATATATATTATTCTTGTAGCCTTTTGTTTGAACTCAACTTCCCTATAATTAAAAACATGTGATAAAACATAAGGTTCCCACCATCTTGATCGCAACATCCAAAGCATTAGAATCAATTGTTAATTGTAGAGAAGACAATTTTCTCCTATATGCATATCCCTTTTATGGATCGTTATATCATGAGATTATTTTGATATTTCCTTATATTACCATTAGTTCCCATATGATGAGTATTTTAACTCATCAATATCTTGAATTTGCATCTTCCTTTGATCTCTAACTTGGTATAAATCCTTGTTTAGTTTATTTATATCCAAATATATCTGCTGATCGGCCTTCTCGATATGATGAAATATTCCAAAAAATGGACTGGTAGGGGGAAATTCCATATGGCATTTTGAATAATTTCTTATCTGATCATATTTTATCATCCAATTTCTTTATCCAATCATTTCAATTCAATGACCCCATTTTCATTAATATTTATTTCACCTCATTATTGGAAACATCAACATGAACATTAATTTTGGGATGGTATGGATTTGATGTTATGTATTTCAACCCAAAAATTAAATTTAGGGAAGCCAAATTTTAGTTACAAAATTGTTACTCTTGGTCACTAATGTTATCCTTTGGTAAACTAAGTCTATAGAAAATTTGATCCTCGCAACAATCCACCACAACATGATAATAATTATTTTTAGTGTCCTTGGTCTTTGTCCATTTACTAAAGTAATCAATAGAAAGAATAATTAAAAACAAACCAAATGGTTTTGAAAAAAAACATAAAAAAATTCTCAATATCTAAAAAATATCACCTAATAATATGGGATTTTGGAAAGTCGCATGTCTTCTAGAAATGTTTCCATAATGTTTTCAATATGATCATGAATTACAAAACTCATGGGCATCATTTATCAATGTATGAAAATAAAAAATAGACATTAAATATTTCATCGATGTACTTTAGGGTCTAAGGATTTCACCATAAGAAATTTTATGAAAAAATATAAAATATAATACAACTTATGATCAGGAGAACATATCCTAATGACTTTGTCACTACAAATGTTCCAATGGTAAGGATTATGACCTACATAATACCTACATTCAGACTGCAATTTTTAATATTTAATTTTCATAACGTTTGTAGGAATTTTAATGGAAATCAGGAAATTCAATAAATCAGAAAACCAAGGATGTGTACCTTAGATGGCATAAAGGTGATCATCCGGGAAGGTGAACCAAAGTAGTACCTTGTTTGTGGTGTCATGATCCAATATGTGATTTAACTTTCTTATGTGGTTATAAATTAATTTATATGATTCATTATAATCCCTTATCAAAATGTAATAATCTTTAATTAGGAGAATTCAATGAATAATTCATGGTTTCACATCATACATATTTGGTAGATACCTAAAAGATGAATGATTGGAGAAAAAAACATTAGTTCTCAATAAATAAGGGAAGAATTTATCTAAAAAAATATGACAATAAGAAGATAACTTTATATTGAGGTGTAATTTGATTTTCAAGAGTTAAAATTTCTCAAGGCATAAGTAATAACATGGGATTACTCTTACACCCTTTGAGATAAGACTACTCAAACTATGATGTTTGAAGTATCACAAATAAGAAGAAATGGGATTCACCACCTTGTGGGATGTATAATTAGAGTTATATTGAAAAATACATTGATCTCATCATAGGAAATACTATAAGGATCAGTAAACACAAAATCATAATCCTTTTAATGTAACTTTGTCAAGGGTAGAGAGATCTTACGAAAATTTCTGATGAATCATCAACGAAATATTGAATTCCCCAAGAATGATCTAAAATCATTAACATGTGAAGGATATAGAATGGATGAAAAAATATCTACCTTAGATCTATCATCCTTTATTCCATGTTTCACACTACATTCCCAAATACAATGCTATTCCCTAACATGAAATAATTTTCTCAAAGTTCAAAACTTGATTCTTATAAATAAAATTATGCAACATCTTATCCAAAATAAAATTCCTTCCTCTATTGAAGAACTATACATTGTAAGTTTATCCATTAAAATTTCCATCCATGTCTCAATAAAATCTAAAACAATACTCACCATGAATATGTAGAAGTTACCTAGTGAATTGAGATATATAAATGGAATCATTTGGTCAGAAAATATACTGAATGGGTAAGTGACTTTCATTTCATTTAGTCATATAGACAAATAAGAAGCTTAAAATATTCAAAAAATCAATTGAATAAAAAATAATTGTCCCTTACAATAAGTATCTTAGGAATATAATCAATTAATGATATGTTGAAATGGTACTTACAAGTGGATTGATTTATTATACTATAATAAATACACAGAAGCCATCTATTTTTCTACCTCATTTAAACTAACTTGTCCCTCTCATTTCTAAAAACTACAACACCCTTTTCTAGACACAGTAAGAATAAGAATAACCCAATGAGAATATCAAAAGGGATAAATCATATATTCCTTGATAAACATTAGAACTTATCTTTTTTACAACATCCATGACAATTTTATTAAGATGACTTTGTGACAAAATTATTAGTTTATTCACATCCTAGAAAACAATCCTATACCTAAAAATGGATGGGTTAGTCCCGGTTATTCCATCCAAGTTCAACCCATTTTCCCAAATCTTCTCTCATGAATTATTTCAAAGTCTATATTCATGTTCAAAAGGGGTATTATTAGAAATTATAATACTTAATCTTTCACCACTCAATAGGTATGAGTTTCTGATATTTTGTGGAAATGGATTCAGTTCCAATATGGGGGTGTGGGGGATGAATGGATTGATACATAAAAGAAACTGAAATATGAGATCAGTGATAATCAATATCAATAAATAAATTATAAAAATGAAAGTATAATTAACAACTACAACAATCATACTTCACATTCATGTCATAATTGGAAATAAAAATCTCAATATTAGAATATCAATCCATATACAAATAAAATTCAAGAGAGGATTGTTCATTATAAGAATGCATGAAAATACACATAGACATCAAACTAAAACCAATTCTCATAGTCTTTTTATGTATAGAATAATAAAAAACCAAGTGAATTTTCATGATGATTCAAAAGGTGTGAGAAGAAAATCAAAATGATCCTATGAGGGGAAACTCATGGAGTATATAACATTAAATATCAGTAATTCATCTCTGAAAACAATGGAAAGTGAACTATCATGGTCATTTATAATTATTTTTTTAGTCTTTAGGATGGGATGACCATAGATAATGGGATAATTTTAATTTACTGGATCTTACTCTATGTTAATCATGTATAAATATTTAGGAAATATCATATCTCTTACCTAAACAAGTACATCCTCTTGGAAACCTGTTTTTATATTGATGCAATATTTTTTAATTGAACCACCTCTCTTTCCAGCATCAATTCACCAATCTATAAATGAGACAAAAATATAGTGTGGTATTACATTTCTTGAAGCTCCCAAATTACATAAATCATAAAAAAGTGTAACTCCCCTATAGTGAAAGGGATGTTGAATGTCTCAGGATACATAAACAATGGTGTTATATCTTGAGTTGGAGTAATGAGTAATAACTCATTCCTTCCAATATTGACCCTACCATTTCTCCATATCCTTGTTAGTTCGAAAAAATTTCATTTAAAAATTTGGTATACCTTGGAATTTTCTTAATGGACTCAAGATGGGAGATGTTTTTATAAACACTCTTGAATGTATCTAAAACCTCTTTCTATTTCACCTCTTAATCTATATTTTTAATTTTTCAGAACTCTATTTTGGAAATGTATGGGGTTCTAGTGGAATAGAATCAATTTTATTTATGATAATATCATTCTCCTTTGGTTGATAGTGACAAGAGATTATGGTGGAATCTCCTCAGGTAGGGTGAATCCAAGTGGAAATATAGTAACACTCCACTCTACTATCTTCATTCCAATTTTCAATTATATATCACTAACAATCCCATTGGGATTTTTAGTGGGTTGAAATGGAAGGTTTCTAGAGTTATTATTTACTATTTTATGGAGGGGGTGACAATATAGATAATTTTTCACTTTTTCTCCATAAACTACATAACATGACTCTTCATCACATTTTATTGATTAAGAACATTGTTTTTCAAAATATAATCAATTTTAGAGACTATATTTTATTGTAATTCCTTTTTTATTATCTTTTTTATACTTATGATTCAAATATATTTTGATGTTTTTGATAACTCCGCCGATAGGGCGGAGGTTGTTGAAGTTTTTATTGAAAAGGATCATGTTACTGTTGACCAGATCTATTCCTAATATTTAGGTGATACTTATATCATTGATTGTATTTTTTTATGAAGGAATCATACTTCATTTTTTGGAATTATTTTTGTTGCTGAAATGACCTCCATGTGAATATCATATCAATATTTTCTATCTCTTATAGTTCTAGGAAAAAATCTATTGGATGGTATGGTGCCTTGAAAATTATGAAAAACATCATTGGTGTGGGTAGAAAGGATTTTGTATCCAATGATTTTTTCCTCGCTATAGTGGTTAATTCATCCAATATAATATTAGTTAAATGATTTTTAAAAGGATATGGACTGACCTGATGTACACTCTTCATAGCCAATATACCCCAATAACTGAATTATTAGGTGTTTTGTACAATTTCATCAATAAATACTTATGTATCCATCTTGGTTTTGTCTACCAATATTCCTCCGGATGTATCATCCACCATAATTCTATTTATTGTAGTGATACCTTCATATAAGTTTTGGATAAGGATATTCTCAATGATTTGATGATATGGATATCTTTCACATAACATCTAAAAGTTCTCCAAGTACTCATAAATTTAGACTCCTTGTGATTTCTAATTTCCATTGATCACTTTTCAAATAAATTTGTTTTTTATTGTATAAATAATACCAATAAAAAAATGCATTCAAAATCATTCAAATATGTAACATCTTAATATTTGAGTTAATACGTCCAATCATTTGATTTTCTACAATGTGATAATGGGATTTCCATATATTTTATTTTTTATCTAGAGACATTAAATCGTTTACCAAATGAGAAATTAGAATTTAATTATTTTATATTTTTTTGGATCTTCACTAGAGAGGCTATGATATTTAAGGATATGGTGAATTTACCTAAATTTTAACTTAATGTCTGAAACAAGAGTTGGATATGAAATGAATGTTTTTTGATAATTAATTGAATATTAGGAAAACATAGTTAATCTAAAAATGATAATTTCTTCTGTCTTAAGATTATATTTAAACACTATGAATCAATCCCAGGTTTATAGGTTATTATTATTAAAGTGTCGCTCACATGATTCAAGAAATCTCAGCCTCATGGTCAGTGTTTCCACTGATTGGGTGGTATTAATTTTAAAATCTCATTTTAGTAACCATTATTTTTTTAATTATATTGTTTACATAGATTCATAATCACCAATTAAGGAGGAAATAATAATATCAACCAAAAAAAATAGATACTCATTAATGTGTAGAATTATTATCCGGGAGATAATTTTCATAACCAATAGTCTAAATGTGTAATACCCAATTAAATCCCCACTCATTGAATCTAGAAAAATGAATCTAAATAAAAATATTAAAATAGAAGAATAATTAATTTTTATTTAATATTAAATGGTATTACAACCATGAAATAAAAAAACCAAGTAGAGGTGGGAGAGAAATGCCTCTTTGGGAGTGATCCTTACGTAAATTCATGCATATAAAAAATGAAAATAGAGTAAAATGGAATCTCCCCATATGGTCACACATTTCAAAATAATCTACCAACCCCACCAAATAGTGAAAATCTCATTTAAATTCTATGTGGGAGGGTTAGGGTTGGAAAAGTAAAAAAGGATACTGGCATCATTATACCACCAGAAGATACTCCATTTTGAGCCACATTTTTACCACACTCCCCTACCAACCATAAGTCATTACATTTCAATTAAATTATAAAAAATTTAGTTATTGAAAACCTATAATAATTTCACCCAATTCCCATTATTAATAAATATTTTATGACTGAATTAGTGAGGTGAGGTCTATTACGCCGAATTCAGTTCAATCATTATTTAATGTCCATTTTAAGCTCCCTAAATATGTGATATATCTATACTATCGTCAATGTAAAATTTATTAAAATAATATTTATGGAAAAAAATTAAAAACCAAATTCTTTACAGATAAAATTAATCTTAAACATTACTAAGGTGGGTAAAAAATAGTAAAAACAAATTTTATATGCAATTTTAAAATGGAAGCTCAAAGCACGTATTTGCACTAAATATTAAAATAAGGATCCATGTAGGAAACTGAATCAATTATTATCAATAAAACATTTATTAAAATAACGTCTTACTAATCTTTTAACATCTAGTTTTCTATGCAAGTGGATGAATTTATGTATGTTTTCCCCAATAATATTTCAAGACTACGACAATATTAATTGATTGAATTCTACATAAACATGCACCCTGAATCTAGACTAATAACTTCCATATAATTTGAAATGATATTTTCTATGATCATGGAGGTTAGGGTATATTTGGAGGACGTACAGGAGAAGAATTTAATCAGATATGGTGTGTTCCCTAGAACATCTCTAGTGTTTTTCACTAAGAATGAAGATGGGAGATTGAGAAAATATATTGATTATTGGTGCCCAAAAAAATAGATGATAAAAATAAGTACCTATTTACAAGGATCGATGACCACTTTAAAAGTATTAATGGCATGGGATGTGTCTTGATGATTAATATGCGGCCTAACTACCACCCATAGAGGGCTCACGAGTAGGATCTTCCAATGATGGAATTTCAATGTCTCTCTAGGAATTTTGAGTTCTTGGGGATTTGATTTTGTGTGAAGAATTTCCCCAATATCATTATAGTGACAATGAACCAAATATATCACATGTTCTTTGGTTAGTTCACAATTTTCTTTATCAATGAGAATCATATTTAGTCTGTGACTTATGAGGAGAACACAAAGTATTTTAGGTTGTTCCTAGAATTACTTAGATTGCACCAGTTGTATTTTAATCTCATAAAGTTTATATTATAGATTAGGGTCATGTAATTTCAAATAATGATGTTCTGAACGACCTAATAAAGATAAATATATTGCTAGATTTGGCGACACCCAATAGTGTCTTGGAGGTATAGATTATCCTCAAGTTGGAAGTGTAATATTGGAGGTTTTGGGTATATTTTTTCAAAATTATATCTGCTTTTATTACATTAATATGAAAAGGGTATTCATTTACTTGGAAAATGTAGTTCCAAAAATCCAATGAGGAGCTAAGGCCACTCTTAACCAGTAATCCTATGTTGAGGATTCTATAAGAGGGTGTCTAGCACATGGTATTCTACGATGTCTCAATAGAGTGGCTCATATGGATGTGGATGTAGAGTAATGTCATGTTAAATTAAAGGTCAAGGAATTTGAGAACCCATGAGAAAAAATATGAGATGCATGACTTATAGAAAGAAGAAGATGTATTTTCCTTGATTATGTCAAGGAATTAAATTTTGGAAAAGTTTTGTATTTGTTTAATCATACCACCAATGTTTTAGTTACATATTTTGGAAGAGATAACATAACATAAGATATATATGCTTGATAGATTTATTTCAGTATGATGACTTTTAGATACTATATAATCTATGGAAGGTTAATGTGGTGGAATATTATATTAGTAGGAAGTGTTGATATCTCTTCCTGGAGGAGGTATTAGATCAGTTGGCCACTTCTTAGTTAACCCTAGTAGAGGGTGTGGAGATAGCTTATTAGTATTATATGGTAGTGACTCCACCACTTCTCTAGTGTACGATAATGGTTTGTTTGGGTGACATAATAGGTAAAGTTTTAAAGGAATAGATATATTTCTGGACATAAACCAGTTAAATTTTATATAAAATTGGGGATATTGTTATCTTTTTCCAATGGTTCATAGTTGTTTCTATTATGTTGCATGAGGAGATTATGGGGGAGTTCCAAAAAACAACCTTAGTGATACATCATGGGGTGAAGAAGATGCACCTATTCCTTCAACACTAATTCCGGTGGAAGGGAAGAATTAAAAATGATGTTGAATTTATTTTATGATTCCTCATATGATAATTGATAATGGAAGACAATCATGTTATATAATTTTTGAATCATCCTCTTTGGATAAAAGAGTGTAATTGGTATAGAATATCAATGGATTTTTTGATGGTAAATATTCAGGCAATGAAATGCCATAAATATGTCTTGGGGTTTATTGGTTGTATTACCATGTTGTATCACATTCATTACCTTTGAGAGTAGTTTTAAGTATAGAATTTAGATCACTTTTATGTGATGAAAATTTTATAGTTTTTTATGGTAACCTCAAATATTTTCTCCCAACAAGACGTTAGTTTCATACAACAGTTGTGGTGAGGTTTTGGAGTTTCTTTTAGGATCTATTTTAGGATTTTAATTATAATACACCCCAAACAAATATTCATATTGAATGAATAATATATATTTTGAAGGATATGTGGAGAGAATATGTGTTACAATTCAATTGTATTTGGGATGATCACATTCAATTTATTGATTTTTCTTATGTTAATAGATATCACTCAACTACTGGATCAGAACCTTTGGAATTTCTATATTGGGGACCTTTTCTGTCACCCTTTTTCATGAATAAGTGAGGATAATAATTTATTATGGGACCATTTATGGTTCAAGAAATTATGGAGAAATTTTATGTCATCCATGATTGAATTAATATTATTATAACATAGTATAAATCTTATGCAGTCAGACATTGTAGACACATGGAGTTAAAACAGAGAGAAAATGTGTTCATGAAGGTCTCCCTAGAGAGGGGTATATTGACATTTTTTGGGGGTATAAGCTATTGAAAAGTTTCATTATGTCATTCCAATTACGACACAATATTAAAGAAGTTTTTTAACACCTAACTTTACCCTCTTAGTTAGTATATGTGCATGAATTATTCAAAATATAACAGCTGATAAGATATGTGCATGTCCCATCAATGTTTTTTAATGAGTAACTCTATACCTTGAGAATGGAGCCACATTTCAACGTACCCTATATCCATATGTGATCCGTAGGATATGATTCTTCATGGGTGATCATACATTTGGGTAGAGTTAATTGGAAGCATAAGAATTTTTTGGAGAGATCATGGGAGTATGGGTCTTATAAGTTGGCTCAGTACACATGTCACGACCCGTCCTCGGGGCCCGTGTCGTGACTACCCCAAGCCCGCCTTCCATAGGCCAGGGGCTGGCGACTAGCACCAAGGCGTAAAATCCCAGTAAACAGGGAAGGCATTGCCTTTATAAGTAACAACCACACAGAGTCAGCAAGCGGAAAGTAAAGTGCAGAAAAGTAAAGGGGGCCGGAAATACAAGCCCAACTGTAAAGTACAACTGAAAAGTAAAGTACAGCAACTGAAGAAAAGACGGCGGCCTCGTGTCGTCCACTGGCAATCCCACCTGAAGGGTGGGTACAGATAGCCTCCAGGCTCCTCGGGTCCCACGTCCGCTCCGAGCACGTCCCGCCCAGTGGTCCACCTCCAGGTACCGTCCTGCTCCACGCCCCAACCGTGATCAGTGTTGTCCGTCGTCTGCATCCAACACAACAAGGTGCGGGCATAGCCCGTGCAGGGGTGAGTATAAGCTACTCAGTAAGGACCCCGAGACCCCCGAAGGTCTCCCGAAATCCACAAAGGATATAGCACAAAAGAAAGATGCAATCACGAAGTAACATCTGACTCGACTTAGGTATATGCCCAAACATATAACTAAGTCCCCAATTCTAGCTCTGCTCACGAGCTCAAGAACAACTCAATCCACAAAGGAAAGCAAGACTCAAATCCACAAGGAGAGTAAACAGTAAATCCACATAGGATAGTTCAACACAATCCACAAAGGAGAGTAACAGTAAATCCACAAAGGATAGTAACATAAGGTTCATCTCAACCAGGTATACTTTTTCAGATGATGTCAAAGATGATCACTGATCCATCTAAGTCGTCGGACCCACGAAGGATCGATAGGTACTAACCCCCGCAGAAGACCCACACAGGATCGGGCTCACACAGAACCTGTAGGCAGTGGCTCACACAGAACCGGTAGTAAGGACCCACATAGGATCGGGCTCACACAGAACCTGTAGCACTGATCCACGTGGGATCGCTGAGTGCAGTAGTCGACGCAGTCCACTGAGGATCTCTGCACAGTCGTCGCCGCAGTCCACGAAGGATCTCTGCTCTGCCGTTGTCGCAGTCCACGGAGGATCTCTGCTCTGTCGTCGTCGCAGTCCACGGAGGATCTCTGCTCTGTCGTCGAAGTCACAGCCAGCGCTAGGGTTCCCGCACGCAGCGAGCTCGTTTAGGAGGGTCCGCTCCACGAGCCGAGAGGCTGATACATCAACTGACACATAGTCCGAAGTTGATGTATCCAAAAGTTCTGTATCGACAACAGGATCTCAACGCAACAGACGGCGCGTCAATCGGACGCCCGGTCTGAGAGTTATTGGCATTTTCGTCCCAGGGGCCCGGTTGGTTTTTAGGGCAAAACCAACCCGACCGTACTCCGCCTGTATCCGATCCTCGGGCGGAGTATGCCAAAAGTTCCGTCTCACTTAGAGGAAACTACCACAGCTGACGGTACGTCGTTCGGACGTCCGTAGCTCAAGTTATGAGTGTTTCCGCTCCGAGGGCCCGGTTGGTTTCGTGTACGAACCAACCCGGCTGAACCCAAAGTCTTCCGAAACCTTGAGTATAATATACCGAAACGACTGTATCGATCCAAGGATCGCGTAGCCGCTGACGGTTCGTCAATCAGAGGTCCCAGGCCCAAGATATAGGCGAACGACCGAAGAGGGCCCGAAACGGGGGTTCTGGGCCCGGGGCGACCCGGCCCGAACCCCCCCTTGGGTCGGCCGAACCGGGTCGGCCCGAACCGGGTCGGTCCGGCCTGGGCGCGGCCCGGCCGACCGGACCGGCCGGCTCGGCTTCGGCCAAGCGGCCGAGGGAGCCGTCGCGGGTCAAACCCGCGGCTTTGGAGAAACGCGGCCCGCGCGGGCCGCGTGCTGGGTGGCCGGACCGCGGACGCGGTCCGGCGGTTCGCCGCCGCCGCGGCTCGGCCGCGGCGGACTCCTCCGGCGGCGCGTCGGGCGCCGCCGCCTCCGGTCGCCGCCGCCGCCGGAGTTGCTCTGGTGGCCCGTTTTGCCTCCCGTCTGCGCCATTGTTCCTCCCGGGACGCGTCCTCCACTGCGGAATCAATAAATGGCCCTTGCGTCATGCTTTTGCCGTCGCCCGCCAAATCCGCACAAAAAGGAAGATCGGCGGAGGGTTTCCCGGTCTTGTTCGTTAGACCCGCATCCTCCGCGTTAGTCATAAACATCGGGAGAAACAAGAAACGACCAATCAACAATTTTAAATAAATTTAAAATTGTTCTGTGATCGGTTCCTTATTTTAAAAGAAATAAAATCACGGGAAAGGAAAAAAATATTTCAAATCAACCCTTACCTCGCAGCTGTCGTTGCCGAACAAGGGATCGTCGCGGGATTGCTCGTCGCGGAAGAAGGGGGATCGTCGCGTCGTCGCGGTATCCGGCGTCGCGTCGCCAACCTCCGGATCAAGATCAAACGGATTAATTTAAATCCGTTGATATTGAATTATAAAAAGGGGAGAAATAAACGATTCGTTTCTCACCTTAATTGCCGAACGAGGATCGGCCGCGGAAGAAGAGGCGTCGCCGAAGAACGTCGCGGGTAAAGCTCGTCGACGTCGCAGATCTCGGTGTGCGTCGTCGAATTCCGGTCGTCGGCGTTCTTCGCGTTCTTCGCGTTCTTCGCGTTCTTCGCGTTCTTCGAGGGGAAGGTGGAGGCCCAGAGAATCTCGCACAACGAGTAATCTTCCAAAAGAAAGAGTTGGTCTTATTTTATTATTTTGCCAACGAACGCAAACGCGTAAGTAACGACCCATTAAATTCGTTGAATTAATTCAACGAATGAAACAGCCCAATTAATTCACGAAATAAACCGCCCAATTAAATGGTCTGTTAAGAAATTAAAGAAAACGCGTCGGTTGACTTTTCAGTTACTTTGACGGGTTTTCGCGGGTGCGTTACTTAGCGAAAGAAACGGCGGGGCTCGTGCGGGCCCCACCTCACAAATATCCTACCAAGGGGGTAGGATATTTCTGGATAGCATCCTATCCAGTTCAGCTCAGATCAAGCCGCCTTTAAGTGGCTTCAAGTGGCTTCCAAGCAGCTTAAGTGAAATAAAATAAAGTTGTCGCACAAATTTTATTTTATTTCTGACTTAAAGCCCCAAAATTTAAAAACCACGTCTGAGCAAACGCAACTCCGGAAGAGGCGTTTCTAAGCAAATACTGGCGCTGCGATTTCATCGGTGCCCTCAGAATTCGATTCCGGGCACCGGTTCAAAAGATAGAAAAACCCGCTCGTTCGTTCACTGAACGTACCCGAGCCAAACTTCGGAAATTGATTCTGGGCACACCGGGCCTCGGAATCAGGTGCCGTCGGAAGCTGCGCTCTTGTAAAATTCCAAAGAAAATTAAGAAAAAATTTCCTTGAAATTTGCGGGTCTTTACAAAACACACCTTTTAGAGTAGGTTTTTTATTTTGGGGAGAAACAAATTAATATTTGGGAGATTGTGAAAAATGTGATTATAAAATTTGGACCCTTTGGATATATATATATATTACAAGGGTTATTATATTTGTAAATGTGTTATGAGTATGGCAGGACCCATGAATTGATATATTAAAAACATTAGATATATTAAACCATAGTTGAACATTTTTTTAGATATAATGGTTTTATTATTGATCATGTTCTATAATAGAAACTCTAATACTACTTTTGAATTTAGAATTTTGGGTTTAACCTAGGTGGGTTATGAGTATTTTCAACATCATATCTTTAGTCGATGTGAAATCATAGGAAGATGTTAAACGAGATAAATTAGTTAAATTATTTTATTAATTTTTTTATAAATTATTTCCTAAACGTAGAGACAACACTTTATAGTTAATAATGTTAATATTTTCCCTAATTAATGCCAAAAAACCTGAATATTGAGGGATCAACAATTGAGAAAATATTCGATGAACCAATATGAGGGAATCATGGATCAACAATTGAATTTATCAAAAAGCATAATCGACATTGGTGTGGAACACAGACAATCATTACTAATTAATTATCAATCCAAAGATGATAAATATATTTATTATTTTTAGATTAATTCATTATTATTTGATATTTTAACCATGGATTACTAATCTACATTTAATTTTTTCTTCGACCATCTTAAAGTTTTGAAAAATAGATTTATTTATTTCTTTGAACTCTGATTATATTTACTATGAAATATTTTATATTTTTTCATGGGGTTCTATGATTACAATAAAAATATAGATTCCTTATGGACAACGATGATTTAAGTACATTAATATTCACATTTTCTATCAGTTCATCATGTGTTCAACATTTCCCTATGGTAGGACAATGAATCAAAGACCAATCTTTTTTGAGATGTGATTGATCATAAAAATTCATGTTGGTTTCAGATATTTATGGTTGAGACAATGTTTTATAAATGTGATTATGACCCATAGTGGTTTGGGGATGAAATATACATGATTATATCATCATAATGTCATAGAATAATGAAGTGATTCATGTGGTTTACTAAAAAATATGATTTACAACCATTGGATAATAGAAATCGGTTACTGAAAGTGTATACTTCATGATTGAGGCCTTGGATAGTGATTTGGGAATGAATTGTAAAAGAATCAATAGAATTGGAAAGATCAAGTGGATAATAAAGACTTGTTTTAAATTTCAAACTACATACCATGTATTATAGAGGAACACACACCATGTTATTATCTTTCTATATTGTATTTAGTTCCAGAAAATGTAAAAAATCTCATGTCCATTTGTGAAACAGATTGTGTGACCCCACCTAGATAGCTGATTTGTGTACATGGAGTACATTATATGACTATAAGTAACCCCCAATCAAAGTTCCATGTTAAACCAAATATTTATGTTAATCTCCATAGGATGATTAGAGAAAGAAGACATGTCTAGGATCAGACTTGAAATTACACCTTCTGTACACCAAGGTACATGTTGTGCACATTTCATTAAAGGTTCTACCTCTCAGAAACCCTTCTTTAGGAATCACAATCAACCATGTGAGTAGTCCTTCATTATTATAATACTACATAGGATTTTATAATTGAATTTTTTATACATTAGATGTGACATGAAGGGATGGTGGGGATAATTCGTCCATAAATTCATGGATGACTACAAGGCTCAAGTATGATCATCAGGGTCATTCTAGGGTCGGTGATCCCCTAATAGTTAATTTTTTTCCATAGATCCTCTATTCTATGTATACAAGTAGATTATATACTCCAAAGCATTATTAGTTCATGATTCCTCTATCTGTGGAGTTGGTACTCCTTCTACTGAGATCTAATCAGGAGTGAGAACTCTACTAGAGTCAATAATCCCTCAACTATGGTACCCATAGACTAGAAGTGAGTCTCCCATTATTATCTATTAGGGATGAACATGGTTCATTTCATTAAATATGGGATACATGGACCTAAAAAAGGCTTATAATTATTATCTTTATACAAATATTGATATTCTTCCCCTTTGATTGGGGTTTCATTATGAGAATATCTATTCTTTGGTTTATTTTTCCCAATATGTATTTTGGGTTAGGATGGATTTTTTATTCCATTTCTTCCCTTTTTCATATTTAGGGTGCCCTACTGGGTATGTATATACTCACTCATACATGTGGTTTTCCAACACATGTCTATTATTAAAAATAAATTAGGTAGTTAGATGGTGAAATCGGAACGAATGGTTTAGGTGGATCTTAGCAGTATAGGGTGGTAATGATCACATGTGGTGGACAATTTTGTTGATCATGAGAATGAATCATCCTTCACATTAATTTTTAGGTTGGGAATCCATTATTTCGGGTTGGATTTGTAATTTACCCCTTTCAAACCATGTTTATGATTATATTACTCCAGTATGGTGGTTTTAGAGGTCATTAATGCATTTATTTCTTCTTGGATTAATATAAACTTTTGTCTTGTAGATTTGTGACATACTATAAGGAGTGTACGAGTACATGTTCATTTGGCTAAGGAATACCATTTATTTTATATTCCTAATTATTAATAGTAACCATTCCCTAGTCAATTGTTTTTAGTCTTGGGGTGTCACACCTAGCTTACTAAAATAGTCTATGTGGGTCCCTAGTTGTTCAGTCCATAACTTGTATAAATATGGAAAACATATAGTCTATATAAAGAAACTAAGGTTGGTTGATTATTATTTTTACTCTATTATATTCACACAAATGGATCTATATATTAGGCATAGTGTGTTATCTTATAGAATAAAAAGACATCCTTTATCAAGGGAGATAAATCATAAGATAAAAAAACCACCAAATGTGAAAGGGAATAATATATATAATTTATATATTTTTGAAAATCACGAAAATATGTATGGTATATATAATGGATGTGATCATAGGAGTGATAAATTGTTCATTAATTCATGAAATAATGTACATAAAAATAGAGAAAGAATACCCCAGACGTTGATGAAAATATGAAATATTACATTGGGAAGAAGTATACTTAAACACACTAAATAAAATAATCCCAATAAGATTACGTAGAAATGTGATTCTTCCATAGGATCTAAGAAAAATAATAAGTCTACTCCAACTTATTCTGATAAGTCATAGAATAATGAATCACTAAAAAGATTTAGCAATTTTTTGTGAAAAATGGATATACCATGGGTACATAGAAACCGTCCATTTATTAGTGTGTTAAAGGATATAGGAATAATCAAAATAAAAAACTAATCCAAATAAAAAATAAAGAGACTTAATTTGTAGAGAACTCTTCCAAGAAAACCTTTAGAATGACCAATAAGGATGACTTAATTATTAATGTGTGTTTTTAAATCTATCAAAATAAATTATATAGACAATGAGAAGTGGAAGAATAAGAGATGGAAGGAGAAAATGGTAAATATAATACTCTACCTAAAGAAAAAAATTCATTTCATAAAATTTCATTAAGAAAGTAATCCCAGGATATTATGAGGAACAATGTGAGAGGTTCATGGATGTTCTATATAAGAAATATTGTTATCTAAAATTCATAATATCCCAAAAATATATAATAACGAACATGAAATATAAACCAAGTGATGTATGTTCCTTAATGTATCATTTGGAAATGATGATCTGACCCAAATAGAGGAGAAAAGAATCCATATGACCCAAGACACCCAAAAGAGCCAACATTAAGAGTTCTCTCAAAAGTGATGAAAATAAATAACTGTATCATGGATGCGAAGATATTCATATCCTCATTTCTCACAATAAGTAAAAACATAGATTCCACATTATTCCCCAATTTTTTTAATTTTTTAAAAAACTGTATAGGGAATTGATGTTAATTCTAGTTCTAAAATAGGAAACTAATGAAGTAATATAATTTAAAAAACTAAGATATAATTTAAAATTCCATTATAATGGTATGATTTATCAAATGCAATTCCAATGAAAATATCATGAATAGATCTACTTCGATGAAGTGGACATGGAGATCAACCCTCAAGGGGTATTTGACTTTGATATGTTTCCAGAACATTTTTTCCTTTAAAATAATGAATTTAAACAAATCTCCTAAAAATATTTGATGAGGAATATATTTATATTCTATGATCCCTATATTTTGAATTAAAAATGTCTAATAATTAGGTGATAAATTTATTTTAATTATCAACAATTTTTGGATAAAAATTTGAGGTGGTACATATCTAGTCATAGAACTAAAAACCTTATATATGATCTTGAATTTTATAATCTATGGGTTATGATAAGTTCATGCATTTTATGATGAAATTATTTGAATGAAAAATCTATTAATTATAGTTAGATATTTCATATTTGACATTTTTTTTAATTTCATAAAGATGAATATTCTCAAATGGTATGAGATGGTATCATTTTTCATTGATCAATGGAAAATGCTTGATTTTAAAATCAAACCCTCTTATTTTTGACATCGAGCATGACCTCGTTATATTTATATTATAATTTATTATAGATAATTACATGAGAAATAAGTGAAACAATATTATCTCATATGATTTTTAATTATTTTCAATAATGGGGAGAGAGAAGAAAATTAATTTTTTTATTGAAAACAAATACAACGAGAGATATTGATGAATTTAAATTATGGGTGTTTTATTTATTAAAAATAATGGAATAAATATAAAAGATAATGTTTTTTTATGTATTTATATTTCCCAATGAATATTGGTGAGAAATACAATCGATTTCCCCTTAATGATTCCAATTTATTTTCAGTTAGTGGTGATAAGAAATATTCCATAAATCATAGAAGTGATTTAAGATTCCAATACTAATTATAAGGAAAATTAATGGTAAGAAATATTCACCATGATATTCATAGAAAAAAGTTCACAATAGGGAAATGATAATTTATGGAGTAATTGTTTTTCTACCATCAAATATTTTTGATGATCCTTAGACTTAGAAAATATCATTTGAATTTTGAATATTTTGTTTCTTGGCATCCTATATAAGGTTCTCAATCAATAATATTTATCTAGACAAGAATATATGAATATATATACTATTAATAATGATTAATTTTGTATCTCAAACAACATTATCAATTAATATAATTGATGAACTAATATTTATGATAAATATCTTTACTGATGAAGTTTATGTGTTTCCAAAAAATATTTATAGATGTTGGAAAACCCTAGAATGTGACTAAATATGGTATTTGATTTCATGATTGATATGAAATATGTTGATGAATGTAAAGAAACAATTCAATGTGTTCTATATAATAATGGTTCTTAGAGATTATACACTCTTGGACGACAGATTGAAAATAGTTTTAGTTTATTAGAGAATATATTATGCCATATGATTATGTATGGAATTATTGGAGTAGGAATAAAAAAATGATTATGCTATATTTCATATTACTTCAAAGCCACCTTGTATGACATTAATCTAAAGTTTGGAAAGTGCATATTCCCCATTGTCACCCTATGTTTAAGATAAATTCAATTTCATATGATATGTATTTCGCATTACATTACCTATATTAGTTATGACTTCATGAGTTTCATATGACTCCAATATATTTCATATGACTTCCCCATTGAGTGCATGACTCTGCTAAAACTGAAACAAATCATGTATTTAATATGAATTCAATGATTTTTCACATGAATTCGAATTTCATATGGAATTATATATTTTTCAAAACAAGGGAAGATTTTGTATTACATTTATTTTCCTTATGAATTCCAAACATAGTAAAATTTTAGGAATTCTATCAAATAAAAAATTCAAGTTTCTAGAGTACGATTGATTATGAGGAATAATATTTAAAACTATGTATGAAAATTATGTTTTATAGTTATGTGTTAAATATTAGGATGAAGTTAGTCTTGATTCACAAAAAAGGAAATCCATGGATGAATATAAGTTGAAAAATTGTATGTTGAATATGGTACTTGAGTATAACCACATTGAATAGAAATAGCACTATGTAGTGTTTGAAAATATGAATAAAATTGAGACTATGTCATGGGGGTGGATGTTTAGAACAAGAGGTTTCTTAGTGAGATACATTGAGATTCATTAGATCCATATAATTATTCAATTGGAGAGTTGGAGGATTCCATGACCATGTATGGATTGTGGTGTGTTCAAAAATAACCTCTAAGAAAAAATAATAGAACATGGACTACATTGTAGTGATCAACTTGGAGAGATTACATATTACCTATGATTAAAATTATGGCTTAAACACACAATTTTCAATTCCATAATAATGTACATGGATTACTAGAGATTTTTCTATTACAAATAAAGGTGTTAGGACCACAACCATATAATTTAGTTATGAAAAATAGTTTTTTATGTGGGTTTGATGGAGTGATGTGGAAGAAGTAAATGAGACTGAGTCGTAAGGAATAATAAATAAGAAAGAAACTTAAAGTTTAATATTTCTTTAGATTCATCATGTAATAATTATTAGGAAATAATATTCTCACAATATAATTAATATACAAGAAAAGAAGAAAAAAATAAGAATGTGATGAAGTTGACAGTTCTGACCCAAATATAAATTCTATAGGTTAAAATGGAAAAAAGAGAATTTACAATATATCAATGAATGAAGAATAATATATGTATATCCAAGAAAAAAGTTGGAGTTGTAATGTTTTACCAGTAGATATTTTTCTCACCAAAGAAGAATAAAAATAATGATAATAGAATACAACATTAACTCAATGCAAATCACATTCACCGAAACGTTTTAAGAAGTAAAGCATATAATATTATGTATAAAAATTCTAAATATCATAAAGTAGCATACTTGATAACCTAGTTTAAGTAATAAAATCATTCATATTTTCTTGGAGGGACTCAAGAGAAAAATTTATAACCCATTTCTCTAGTAGTAGACCATATCATGTATTTTGTTAATAGTGTAGAACAATAAGTTGATTTCTTTGATTCTGTAGAGTCTATGTTCGGATAATTCATTTAAGGACAGATGTATTACAGAGCTTATTTTGGTTATAATAATAAATTTTTATATGTGGGTTAATATCCATGATAAACTATAGATGTAGTCATCCGTATTGTGGAAAACCTCGTCAACAAATCCTTAGATTCTATGGACCAACTTTACAATTATATATTTTCATACATATTATATAAGATAAATATATAGTGAGATCCACTAATTGAAAAAGTGATGTGGTGATAAAAGGATAAAAGTAAAATTGTAATTAAAGTATTAAAATACCAATTAAAACTCATTATAGTATTGGAAACATACTTATTTGGTTCTAACCATGAAGAAGAAGAATTGTAGCAGTATTTACGTATCCTCCATAAATCTTGAAATACCATACATAGAAATCAAGGTGACATAGAGGAGGTACTGATCATATTCATGATTCAAAATTTATCACAAGAATAATCCTTTTGGCCTTGAAGGATTATTCCTTTTTGTCTCAGTCTTGAGAGGGTGGAGGAGGATGAAAATATTTCCTTATTTAGAGAAATCATGAGAGAATCCCCATTGTTCTTGAGTGTGATCTCTTAAGAGAAATATTATTTACAATAATTCACATTAACTCAAAAATAATATAGTATGGGTTATATTCTTAGGTTTATAGAAATAATTATTTCACATAGGCCCTTGTCTAATATTTCATAACTAATTAAACTCCATAAAGAATAGAAATATTATTTTAATGGAATACACTATCTCACAGATTGTTAAATATATTTCCCTTGAATAATTAAATTAATATTTATTTGAATGATATTAAATAAAATTTATAATTATTATCAACTATAACAACCTAGAGTCAATTAACCTTGAGTAAATGTCTACTTTATTTCATTTTCATGGATACTACAGTTCTAATCCTAATGATCAATTAGTTTAGTAGCCTTGGAAATCCAGATATATACATGATAACCATTTTACATTTGGAATAAAATATAAAAAATAGTATTAGACAATATTAAGCATCCTCTAAATCAGTCAACGAATTATTCTTAATATCCAAGAGAAAGGACCAAAATAATAGAGAGATCATATAATTTTTAGGGGTTACATATAATTTAATATATAATGAGTAAATGAGTAATAATTTATATATAGAGGAAAATAACTGAAAACAAGATCCATTTAATCAATAACATGAGAATGAAATGAATCCATGGATAATTTCATTGCAATAATATCATGGATAAAAAAACTTAATTCTTAATGAAGGAAATGATTAATATTAGACATCATGATATAAATTCAATCAATACCTTTCCCCATGACATACTTTACGATGGGTTAGTATAAACCAAAACCCAAATTAATTTAGAAGACTAAGTTTCCTCATTAGACCGATTGATTAATTGATTCGTCCCTACAAATCAGTGCATGACCAATTCATTCTTCATATATATAATGATGAAATCAGTTTAGAAACAGTATTCCATATCAATATATATCCACATTGAGATAAGAAAATATATTTATCAAGATTTTCCCCACTAAATTAAATAACATTAAAATTAAAACACCAAATGTTAAAATAGCATATGGTTTTTGAAATAATTGTCTCTGTGATACAGAGAAAAATAATATTTAACTGAAAAGAAATATCCAATGATCATAAAAAAAATAATGCTTCAAGATAAATTTAACCACCAAAAAAATCAATGAGATAAAATATATTTTTTATAAATTAATGTATTTTAGGGGATAAAACAAAATATAAGAAAATAATTACAATAATAATTCTTAAAATAGTTTTCTCTATAAACCCATTGTAATATAATAGAATATGATAAATATCAGAAAAATATTACATTTTTGGGGAAGTCTGTTAATGTCATTTACATTAAAAACATTCCTCCTGACAATTTATAATGAATATGGGAAATGAAACATTCATATTACACTAAATATATTCCTTTACTAACATTTAAAAATTAAAAGATAACATAAAATTTCCTTAATAAATAATTTGAGTAATCAAAAGGGATTTTTTTAAACAATTATAAAAAAATATGGAAATGGAAGTAAAATATACCCAATAAAAATGGGAAATAAGATAAACATTTAAAAATATTTATTCAATTATTTAATGTTTCAAAAAGAGTAGTATTTGGAATAAAATAAAAAAAATAAAAAATATATATAGTATAATAAAATAGATAGATTTTATGAAGAATAGATGATAATATTCCGTCAACAAAAATTAAGGATAACTAAAAATATGTTATTTTAAAATAAATCCTTACCCATTTGGTAACATTTAAATTGTAATCCTTGAAATAATAATATTTAATTGAGAGATTAATCATCATTAATAAATATTTATTTTTGTTAAATATATAATTTTTGTATTATATACAGTATATAAACTTTAAAAAATTCATAATACTAAATATGTCTCCATGGAGTGGAAGTAAAAGAAAAATTCCATTACCTCGTGCTTTAGTTTAATTGAAAACTCTTAAATATATTGAATAATGTTTTTAAACATGTTATGAATTTATACCGCATACATATTAATATTACCATATTATATATTATCCTCTTATAATATCTTATCACATATTCGTTAATAATATTTCATTATTACCATTGTTTCAGGTGTTAGGTATTTCATTTTCTCATGCATGTGTTGTCATCTAAGATAGTTTTCTTACGCATAAGATATATTTACATCATTTATAGAATTATATTTAAATTATAAATATAATATTGTTTTCATTAGATATATTTTTATAATCATTATTGAAATCATGACATGAAAAATGACCACATCACCTCATGGAGACGGTAAGTCATACATATGAACGAGAAAAATTATCATTTCCTTAATGGGTTGAAGGTTATGTTTGTAGATAATATATTAAAAATATAAAATATATATTATTTCATATGTATCATATATATTCATTGTTTTCATCATTATTATTATCTATGTTATCCCCTTATGGGAAATAAATTACATCTGTTTGAGAGGCTGTAGTCTAATGTACACAAAAGAGATGGATTTGTTTCCCATAAGATGGAGAATGAGATGGATAAATATTATTAAATCAATATAGTAACATATATTTATATGTTATAAAATATTTTTAATATAATATTATTATTAAAAAATAATTTAAGGTGAAAAAATAATATGTAAAAAATGAACGATCTTGGTGAAGACAATTACTTTTCATTAGAAAAATATCATTTAGATCACTTATTAAGAACCATAGGGTTGGAACATGGGGAATGAAAATATATCTATAATGTATTTGAGGATTTTATAGAGCTATTTTAAAATGATTTGGTCAAGATAAATGTTTTGAGATGTGTAAATAACAGAGGGAAATAGGTGACCAATTATAATGGAAGTGAGTGGGGCACTAGTAGTTTTTAAATGTTTTACAATAATGTAATGTTAGTTTCTTCGAAATATAGAAACAAATTGTCAATATTTTATGTTTATAAGGTTATAGTTCAAATAAAACCATCCAACGGAAAATAAGAATGTGTTTAAATCATTTTAACCTATATTTATAGATTAACCCCTTAGTAAACATGTTCTTACCACAACCGTAGTAATCATTTTGTACTATTTTTCTGCTCATTGGGGCGAATAATTAAGTTCAAATTATTAGATAATATTAATTATCTTATTCCAAAAATAAAATCCATTTTATATAATTCATTTCGCATAAGTTATATAATTTAATTTTAAAAATATCCATAAAATGTTTCAACATATGGGTTTTCAATAAATTCAATTTTCAAGCATAATATGTAATGCCCAATCTATAGAAGCTCCAAAATAGTGTATTATTTTACTAAATTGGAATGATAACAGTGAATAAATTAGGGAAGGGAGAATTATTTTCGCCATTTTTGAAGAAAATATTACAAACATGATACTCATAGTACATTTGGAAATATAGAAATTACAATATGATAAATAAAAAACTGAAATAAACAGCATCCTTGGAACTCATTTATAGGATTCCGCTTCATAACCTAGGAGAATGAAAAATAATAATGGTCAGATAATGTTATTAATAATGGTTAGATAATTTAATATAAATCTTTGTAATGTCAATATGTCATAGACATTTTGGCATGGAAAATAGTATGAAAAACGAGATTACATCAATAAACTGGGAATGAAAATGCGTCCATAATTTTGGATATAGTAAAAATATCATGGAGAGTAAGAAATGAGTACCGAATGAGGAAAATGATAATTTAGTTGATGTATTGTTTTTGGAACATGATCCATTATACCGTCTGGGTAATTTATGTATGTGGGTAGAGACCCATATGATTCTGTTTAGAAACAAACACGATGGGTTTCTTGCCAACTGTTCTTCCTCATGAGACCTGTTGTTGCATCTAGGGGATATAGAGGGAACCACCCATCACTTCATGTACAAAACACTATTCATACACAAATATAAAACAAGAAAAATATGCATTATAAATATCCTTATTGAGTAGAGTATATGGATTCATCAATATTTCCCTAGTTAAAACAACATTTAAAATAAACACCATTTGTAAAATAGTATACATCTAAGAAAATAATCACATCCATAAAACAAGTATATTTATATTTAATAGAAATATAATTTCAAATGAAAAATGATATCAAAATTTCAGTAAATTTAACACATAATAATTATTAGGTGCAGAATACAATTCAAATATCAATGAAATAGAAATTGAGACAAAGGACGACACTTTAATTCCCACTTAAATGTGTCGCAATTGAACCCCATGAAAAACAACCATTATTTATTAAAATAATGGCCAATAATTTAGTTTGTTGTTTATATTATTATTTATCAATTATAATAAATGAATAATATTTTTAAATATCCATTGATGAAAATTGATGTGTTTAATATCATGTTTTAATTAAAAATTTCTTATTTAGCCACACAATTTTCTATTTTATTTAAATGTAAATAATAAATTAATATAATTAATTATATAAGTATATAATGCATATATTTATAATTTTATATGTTATATTTTTTTAATAACATTCTCCATTGATGATGGTTTTACGTATAGACATGGAAATGTCTCCATTGGTGGTTGACCGACCAATAATGGGACATTGATGGGAGAGTGGAAATGAGATGTTTTAAAAGAATACACGTAGTAGTATAACACCTACAGTATGTTAACATAAGTAATATATAGTTTAAACATTGATTCATTAATTTTATTTAATTATTGGTTGTGAAATGGTTTGTGGAAGAGGAAGCATAACCTTTAAAAAATAGTGGTTTAGGATCGTTTGTTTCCATGGTTTCAATGATCAGTTTCACTTATTTATAAGTAACGAATTTCATGTAAAATGGGTATAATTCTATAGAATTTTTGTTATTAATGAAAATATATATGTTTTAAGGGTAATATATATCATTTGGATAAATTTTATGATGGAAAATATTTAGATAAACTTTTATAGAAAATTTCATAGATTATGTTGGGCGTTTTATTCAATCATTATGCACTTTGTGTTTTTTAATAAATTTATATTATGTATAAATAATGGTTCCAAAACATTAAATAGGATGTAATAAATATTTAATATTTTGTTTCAACCATAAAATGTTTTTATAATAGACCATTAAGGGTAAATTGAAGAATGAAATTCCTTCATCCGTGAAGGTTGTAAATAGGCACCACATAGATGATGATTTCATTTTTAAAATAAGAGAGAGATAGATAGATAGAGAGAGAGAGAGGAGTTCCATGATGGGTATTCAGTAAACATTATATCATTACATTATATAGATTATACTGGATTTATCCTAATAATTTGGATTGAGGAGGTGATCAGAGTATTAGAAACGAGATAACTGGATAAGAAAATAAAAAGAAAATGAAGATGATTTTAAATCTTGAATACTCCTCCTTGAGATCATCCATAAGCAAAGGGGTTTTTGTCATTTGGGAATAATAGGAGCTCAAAGACATGGGAATAGACTAGGGTAGAGTATTTTTTCATAATATTAAATATCATTAAGGATTATAGGATTGAGGTGAAGAGAAGGGTGATGGGTGGTTTTTATACTAGAGGAGAGGGGTGATTTCTCATTATTTAATTCATTATTTTATCATTTTTCTCAAGACAATAAAAAATGTTGATTCTTGTGTATAAATACAGTAATTAGATTATGTGATTTCAAATCAATGGTTATTACATCATTCATGACATAAAAAATAGTCTATTTAATTTTTAATGTATATATACTGCATGTTACCATGTTTTACTATTCACAAAAATTCATTTATTTTAGAAAAAATACCAAAATAAACCGGGGAATTTTTTACCTGTATAATCAAAAAATTAAATCCATTTTATTAAAATAATTATATAAATTTTAGAAATTCAATTTTAAATTTAAACCTTCATTTACTCAAAAAATGTCTATGTTAATATTATATATGTTTTTATGACACTTTCAAAAATTAACTATAGTCTCACAAAATTATCCTATAATCATTAGAAAAAATATTAATAAATTAATTTATTTTTTGAAGTCACATATTCTTTTAAATTATTACATTTATCATAAAAGTTTAATTAAATATGTTTTCTATACAAAAATAGCCACACAAAATTAATAATTTTTGAAATATTTATTTATGTATACTATGATATAATTATATCATAATTTAATTTATACGATACAAAAATTTTATTTATTCACTCATGGTTGAGTTTTCTATTCATTTTGTTGATTTAATATTCATAAGGGTCATATTACGATTCATAAGGTTATCATTACTATTCAAAAGGGTCATGTTACTACTGACCAAAAAATCATGTTGATTCTCTCAGAATCGAAATATCTTACTAATCATAATTTTGTATGAATTTATTTCAAAATTTGATTCACATAAGTGGAAAAGTCATTGTTTAATTTTTAGGTTATTACAATATTGTTTACATAATTATAATAACAGAGTGTTTTTTCACTGTGACTCGGTGTTATTTGCAATATAAGCTATCTAGTCAATTGGAACTATTTAGAAAAAAAAATACAATACATTTTTGGGGTTTTATATACTTCCCTCCATCATAAATATAATTCTCTAAATTATTCATGTATATTTCCCTCTAAAAAGATGTGGGTTGTTTTTATTCATAACATCCTTTCGATCCCACATGAATTCGTCCATATTATGGTTTCATTAATGAACTTTTACCAATCACATTGTTTGATTTTTCAATACTTACTCCGCAGTGTCAAGAATATTGATAGGATCTTCATAGAAAGATAAATCATGTTCATGTACTATTTCCACATGGGTGAGTATGTGTGTCGGTTATGGTATGTAATACTTTAACAATGAAATGTGGAACACATCATGAACTTGGAAGAGACTTTGTGGCTTTGCTAAAAATAAGGTACACCTACAATTCTTCTTGAAATTTCAAATGGTCCAATCTACCTGGGGCTTAGCTTTCCTTTTATACAGAACCTTAAGACACCATTCGATGGATATATATTCAGAAATAATTGATCTCCGACATAAAATTCTAATCCTTTCTCGGTATGACATAATAACTCTTTTTATCACATTGGAGTACTTTAATATGGGCCTAAATTTTAATTATCTTTTTTTTGTGAGTTTAATAAGTCGTAGGCCTATTTGTTTTCACTCACCAACTTCATCCCAACATGATGGATTTTGACATATCATTCCATATATTTCTTCGTATGTTGCCATTCTAATACTAGAATTGAAACTATTATTGTATGAAAATTCCACGAAAGGTGTGTATAGATCCCACATACCTAGAATGTTATATGAACATGAAGTCAACATATATTATAATTTTCGAATAGTCCTATCAAACTATCTGTTGATTTGAGGGTGATAACCATTACTCAAATGTGGTACATTATCCAAAACCTTCTAAATATTCTTCCAAAACATTGATGTTAATTGTTGATCTCTATTAGAGAAAATCAATAAAAGTTCACCATGATGTATTATAAATTCATTAATGTAGAGTCTTTCTAGACTCTCTAGAGGAAAATATTTTCTTATAGTGAAAAAATGTACTGATTTTGTAAGATAATCAATAAGTACTACTATTGCATCATTACTCTTAGGTTTCCTTAGTAGTACTATGATAAAGACCATTGTAATGTCATACCACATCTACATAGGAAGAGGTAAATGCTTTATAACTCTTCTAGTATGTTTTCTCTTGACCTTAACTTCATGAAAAAGTAGACACCTTGAAACATATTCAACAATTTTCTGCTTTATGTTTTCCAACCAAAAATGTTCCCCTATATCTCAATACTTCTTGATTTCTACCATGGTGTATTGTGAAATTTGTGATATGAGAATCTTCAAAAAGTTCATTTTTATCTTAGGTATTGAGGGAACACTTAAACTATTTATAAATTTCATGACTCCTTAAAAATACATGAAGAATTCCAATCATCCATCTTTAACGGCTTTATTTCTCTTTTGAAGTTTTTCATAATCAAAATGAGAGATTTTAACCATCTCCTACAATGATGGATTAAAAATCATTTGAAAAATTAAAGATATTTCCACTTCTTTACAATTCTCATGTCCATCTTCTCTATATCCATGAACATATGATCTCACTTAATCCTAATTTTGTCCAGAAGTCCAAGATCTTTTCTTATTAATGCATCGGCTGCTTTATTTTCCTTTCCTGGGTGGTAGTTTATTGTACAATCATAATAGTTGAGTAACTAGATCCTTTTTATTTACCTAATGCACAGTTATATTTATGTAAAAATGTATTTCAAATAGTTATGATCCATATATATCTCCAATCATTCACCATAGATATTGTTTCACCATTTTTTTAGAGTATAGATTACAACTTCTAACTCAAGATCACAAGTTTAATAATTTTCTTCATGTGTATTGATATTCATTGATTCTTATGTAATATATTTATCATTTTTCATAAGGACACAACCCATTCCATTATTTGATGCATCAATTTATATCAAAAACCCATCATTTCCAGATGAAAGAGTCATAATCGAATCATTGTCCAATCATCTCTTGAAAAATTCAAACATTATGTACATTATTTTTCTTATATGAATATAACCCATTTACATGTGAGATTCGTTAGAGGTTTGGCAAGTCCAAAAAATATAGTATGATACGTCGATAATAACTTGTGAACCAAATAAAACTATGTACCTCGGTTATGTGTGTTGGTGTAGGAAATCATGGATTTCCATTGTCTTCGCATGATCAAATGAGATTTCATCATTAGAGACAATATTTCAAAAATAATAGCGACTATTTTATGCTATAATTTTCACATACTAAAATTTCCATAAGGCTCTTTTCTCCTAAGAGTCTCCATAACTACCCATAAGTGGTTCTCATGATTTTCATAGCTATTAGAATATATAAAAATATCAAAAATAAATACCAAAAAAATCAAATAGATATTCCTAAAAAAATAAATTCATTAGATCCATGAAAAACTGGTCATTAGTTAGTCCAAATGGAATTACAATAAAATCATAATGTACATACCAGGTATGAAATGTTGTCCTTAGAATATCTTTGTTCCTCACATGCATCTAATGATATGAAGATATAGGCCAAACATTTGGAAATATTGAGATCTATGAAGTTGGTCAAATAAATCATCAATGTGAGAAATATGATACCTGTTCTTTATTATAGTATCATATATTTATCTATAGTCAATGGAAAACCTCATGGATCCAACTTTCTTCATGAAAAATAGAATAGGGGATCCATATGGAGAAAAAATTTCTATAAAAAATCCATTGTCACTCAATTACACTAATTGTTTATTTAGTTAAATTAATTCAATAGTGGCCATGCTATAGGGATTCTTTTTTATAGGTCTTGAACCTAGAGTTAAATCAATTGAGAACTCAACATCCCACTCTAGAGAATGTGCATGAAAATCCTAGGGAAATATATCTATATATTCTTGCACAATTGGTACATCAGCAATTATATGATTACGTTCCTCATCGTAATATGTTGTTTTATCTTCTACCTAAAAGAAATTAATTTAGTAGAGATACTAGAGGTGGATCTAGATAATAATTAAATGACGAGGTTTCTACTCTGAAGATAAGGGATTCTACACCATTCTCACAACTTTTAACATCTATCTTCTTGTAATAAATTTTTGTATCATAGTTTGAAATCTAGTTAATACATATGATTATATAAAATTAAATCATAAGTACAATGATAAGGTCAGAATCTAATGTGCATTTATGTCTCATGAAGGGTTCTAATAGACGCATCTTTTTCCAATGATTCTCCCCTTTAGAGTTTTGACAGACAACTCCTTTAATAAATCAAAAGGGAAAAGAATACTTTTCATGGAAAACTAGGGGATATAAATGAATTTGATATCAAAAATCAAATAAATCATTGGATAAGATTTAAAAAATATTAAAGTACCTACCACAACATCATTAAAAACATCAAACTCTGTAGTTCTGATCACATAAAAATGTCCTTCCTCCCATTCCCTTTTCTAATGAAATATTCCTTGATGATTAGGAAAATAATTTTTATAGTATCCCATGTCTCAAAAATTTCATCATTGAACATCATTTAATTGTTTCTTCCCATTTAATTCATTATCTAGGTGACCCTTTTCTACCCACTTATATCACACTTCCATGCCTTTCAATCATTTTCCTTGATGAATATTTTCACAATTTTTGCATAACAGGAATTCCTTCATTACCTTATTATTCGTTGGAGCTTCACATTTAATATGGTTATCAATATACCTTATCTTTTCTTTATTTACCTTAAAAAAAATTTATCTAGAAAATACATTTTCTATTTTGATTGATCTTAAAACTATTTCATAATAAGTTGAAAATGACTGACTAGTGAGTACCCTTCCGAGACTTGGCATAAGGCCTTCAATGAAATGGCCAATATTGTCTTAAAAATCACATATATAATATATATCATTCTTGGTCAGTATTGTGGAGGTATCCTAATACTCTTCAACACTCTCTTCTTCCCTTTTCCTGAATCTAAGAAAAGTTCCATTCATTTTTGTTCATTTTTCGTGATGGGTGTATTTGTTGAAGAATGTTTCTTCAAAATTTCTCAAATCTATGTCTTCTATTTCATCTTCCTCTTTAGTTTTTTGGATTAATGACCACCATTGATCAGAATATATCTTGAGAAAATATACTATAAGTACTACATTTTCATCTTCATTTAATCCCAAGGAAAGAAATATATTTTCAAGGGACATCATCAACTTCTCATCTACCACTAGATTAGTATTCCAACTAAAATATGGGGGACACAACTTCATGAATTCATAAAATATGGGTGATGTTTGTTTATTCATCACAACCGGACTATGTTTTACTAAAATTGTCATGATTTTCATAGCTCAAATAATAACTATGTCTACGCACTCTGTGGGGAAATCCCTAAATTGTTTGTATGTATTGATTCCATTTCATCTATCAGGCGCCATCACTAAATAGGGGAATACACTAAATTAGCTTATGAATTCGTAATTTGGAATTGGAAAACACATGAAATAATTTAAAATTTTTTATATATTTAATATCATAAATGTAAACACTGTTTTGTTAAGGAGATATTTACTTTTAAACCCTTGATAATAGTTTTTTAGAAAATTGGAATTATCTTAATCATAACCTTATGAGTGTCAAACTAGGTTGTAGTAAGACCAACTGTCGTGTAGCAAGTTACCTTGAGTCAGGCCTGAAACACCTTGTTAGAGTTGTTACTCCAAGGTACATCTCTACCCAAACCATATCCACTTGTAGCATCTAGACATGGATGAATTGATATTAAGACCCACATAATCTATTCTTTAACAAAATTCTAGTATTTTCTTATATGATTATCACCAAAGTCTATCATATGGTTATTTTATCTAAACTATGTTTTTCAAAATCCAGTTTCCAAGGTTTCTACGAAACTTTTTATGATACCAACTATAATTCCCCAACCATAGAATATTGGATTCAGTGCATTATTTGTAAAAAATTTCATGACTAAAATGGGGAAAACCGAAAAGGACTAATCAGTTTAGAAGTTTTGGAACACTATATTATATAAATGATACTTATATAACATTAGGAGAAAGAGAAAATACAACACGATACAGAAAAAAAACGAAATAAATAGAATCCTTGAAACTCATTAAATGGGTTAATCTACATAATTTGGGAATAAAAAACATAAAAAGGGTGAGCTAAAGTGTTCCATGAGGGTAACATGAAGCCAGAAAAACAAAATTATAGCCAATAAGTCATAGAAATTATAGAATTGTAAATAATCTGGAAATCCCATTCCATCAATAATCTAAGAATGAAAATTCCACCATAGATTTTTTCATAGTAAAAATATCATGGAAAGTAAAAAAATGACTACTGAAAGATGAAAATTTTTATTTAGTGGACATGATGTATCTGTCACATGAACCATTATACCATCGTGATGGTTAAAGTCTATCGGCAGAAACCCATCTAATACTATTTGGAAACAGACATGAAGGATTTGTCACCAACTATTGTGTATCATGAGATCCATTGATGCATTAAGGGGCTACAGTGGACCCCACGCATCACTGCATGTCCAACTAATTTTTCACACATATATTTCATTCATGAAAAAAATTCCTTATGTAGTTTCCCAGATTCGGGTGCCGCTAAAAGGTTCCCCAACCCCAGTTGGTCACATGACCTCAAGCACATTTCCCCAAACACCAGATGTTGCCGACTAGTAGTGATGGCCAATGTGTGATAATGGGGGAACTATGCCCTCATTGGAATAATATACACAATGGAAAGAAAATAGTAAACAATAGAAGAATAAGTAATACTATTTAAAATTAAATAGTGGATGGCTGATAGTAATATAATAGATGGAACATTTATATAAATGATTCATGACACACGTGTCTAGGAAAGCATCCAAAAAAGTCAAAATGCTGGAAATGCAATACTAAAACCAATGTATAGAAAATTAGTAAGCTCCAATAACACATGAGGCCTCAGCTTGGTCCCATGCTCTCCAACACCGACAACAATCATGTACCTCATGTAGAAGGGAACTATCCATTATCTAAACCTGTAATCATATAATCTGTTTCTGTCCAAAATAATGACCCAAATAGGGTGAGAGATGAATACCAATAGGAAACCATCTAAAGATATATGCATTACTATCATTTAATATATATATATATATATAGTAGGTAATATTCAAAAATGAAGCAATAATCTAGAAAGTACTAAGAAGTAAACAATCCAATAGATTTCAATTACATTCATTAACAGTTATTAATTATTCAATCTGTTGAATCATGTAACCCTGGGATGTAGCCTAAGCTTTTTATCCTCTTTATAATAGTAACAAATATATGTCCCTGAGGATCATCTAATCAAACAATTATGTTCGAGTCCATGATTGTGCTTTGTCTTGGTAGACTCACCACAATCATTCAATCATTCAATAATGACCCTTTAGTAATGTTCTCACAACCTAATCCCCATAGTCTAACATAACAACAAATAATTTAAAAAAACCACCTGGTTAGATCTCATGTTCAATACCCATTGCTGGAAAAGCACGAATAAAAAATAATGACCCCCTAGGGGCTCTCAAAGTCAATAACCGAGGGTCCAATATACTATCAAATGATTATAAACAACCACCTGGGAAAGCTATCACAGTCTAAACCCCTTAGTGGATGACCACCTGGCATCCATCAAGGTCAATTCCCCTTTGGTCAAACAATAGTAAAACATATATAAATGGCCCTACCCCGAGAAGCTATCATATTCAATTCCCCTTAGTCAATCATTAATAATGCATGAACACACACATTTCAAGTAATCATCAACACCATCCTAACAAAACAACGAATGAAAAAAAAGGTAATCCTACAAGTATCCCATGCCAAATGGTCATAAACAATCAAAAAAGGGAACTCACACATAGGGTGTCCCATAAAGAAGGTATCTAACTTTACACATAGGAAACAACCCTCAATTAATCTACCAAACCATAGCAGGTACTAAATAGGGTTAAATTCAAAATATGCAACACCCCAAACATGGTTAAATGACAATTTTAGCAGATATAATCTACATACAAAAAAAGAGGCACCAAACACCTACGTCGATGTCTTATGATCAATACACATGAATTTTGGCCCTAAAATTGGTCTAGAATGTCGTAGATCTACAAAAAAAGTGAAAGACATTCAACCTTTAAAAACTCACGAGAGATGATGAATCTAGAAGACAAGATCTACTTGAATTGAGAACTCCCCGATGGGATTCCAATGAACCTGAAATCATATCAATCAGAGTTTAGACCTACAAATAGGGGCTTGATCGTTGTTCATCATTCCCAAGTGCTCCTGTAAGAAACATGTGAAGAAGAAGACATTTTCGAGGATTCAACCCAAACCCATTTTGATTTTCCAAATAAAACGAAAACTAGATGGGGTGTTCATTAAAGGTACACACCATGTATTAGCCTTAACCAGATCTCATCTTAAGAGGTCTTTTAGGTCACCACATATCTAGGAACTCGATTGTTACCTGACCAATATGCGGCTGTACATGGTACCCGGGTACACAGTGTGTACTCATAAGTACACAACATGCACTTAAGAAAATTTCGCATTTATTCATTTTTCTTATAAAAATCAGAAATCAAGATCCATACCTAAAATGAAGATCTGGGTTCTTAAAAAGTTCCCCTTAAAGCAATTCTCCCTCAAATTTCCCATCTATGGGTGGTGAAGAAGAAACTGCTATCAACTCCGGCTATAGTGATCATTAATCGACCTTCCTCTACCTATCCTCATCTTGTACTTGTCTGTGCTTCCATAGCATCCATACCAAAGGAATAGACCAACCATGGAGAACCATCATGATGCGATCCACTATTTTAATAGGGTTCTCCTTGATGGATGCATCCACCCCTAACTCAACCACCCAGGGTTGAAAAAACATGAGATGGGTCTGAAAAGTAACACCTAAGATGAGAGACATGAAATATGCCGTTCATAGACCAATACCTCTTAGGTAAATTTAATTGATAGGAAACTAGTCTGACTCTCTCCCAAACCTCAAACGGTCTGACATATCTCAGTGAATGCATCCCCTGTCTCCTAATCCTCATGTGTCCCATGCTTTGTGTGGCATGTATGAAAACTTGATCCCTGACCATGAACTCTACAGATTATATCCATCGATCAACATAAGTTTTTTTGTGAGATTTTATAGTATCCATCCACATTCAAATCAAATCAACCTGCTCAGTGGTCTCCCAAACAAGACGAGGTCCCAGCATATCTCTCTCTCTTGGCTCGAACCAACATAAGTGTTATAAGCAAGGCCTACCATAAAAATCCTCATATGGTGCCATCTGAATCGTTTCTTAAAAATTTTTATCGTATAAAAACACCTCTAGTGGTATGTGTCTCTCCCAAGATCCCTCAAAATCCAAGACTCATGCTCGAAGAATGCCTTCCAAATCCGAAATTGTGTGCTTAGACCAACCATCAATCTGGGGATGTTAATTTGTACATAGAAGTACTTGTGTACCCAAAGCCCTTTGTATTCCCTACTAGAAATGAGAATTAAACCGTGCATCCTAGTCTCAAAAGAAATAGTTTATAAACACTTGTAATTATAAAATCTCCCAAATTTTCAAACACCAATGCTCATTAGCACTAACATTTTCCTTAATCAGTAAGAACTATGAAACCTTTATGAGCTAGTTGATAATAACCCAAACAGCATCATTTTCTTGAAGAGACCTCGGTAAAGCTATCATAAAATCCATCACAACATCATTCCACTTCTACTCGGGAATGGGTAAGTGTTGTAAAAGCCCTACTGACTGCTAATGACCTGCCTTCACCTATTGACTGGTGGAAAATCTCATAACAAAACTAGCTACATCCTTCTTCATACCTAACCACCAATACTAAAGATGTAAATCTCAGTACTTCTGGGTGACACTAGGATGAACTGCCCAAATGAGAAATTGAATTGTCCCATCAATTCCTCATGTATATATGAAAACACCAATATGTGTCCATGAAAATGAAAAACTTCATCATCACCTACGGTCCACCCAAGTGTAGGGACCTCGCATGACACACAACCACATTGTAGTAGGCCTTTATAATCTGACAGCTACATCATTCTCACTCAATCATGATGTGTAAGGGTAATTGCTATAGAGGAATGAAATGTCTGCCCTTGTTTTTTAGGAACCTCCAAATGCATATCATAGAACATAGCCATAATATGCCACTAACTGTTGGCCTCCTAAACTTCTTGTATCATAGTCCTCCTACATAACACATCAGCCACTGCGTTGCCTTTCCCGTACATGTAGGCAATCTCAAATTTAAAATACTGAAGGTACTAAACCCACACCCACTGCCTAAAATTAACATCTCATTGAGTAATGATATAATTAAGGAATTTGTGGTAAGTGTATACCAAAAATTTTTCTCCCAAATTATAATGTCTCAAACATTGCAAATCATGCACAACTATGGTAAACCTAGTATTGTGTGTAGGGTAATTCAACTTATGTGGCTTCAACTACTGAGACCCATATGCAACGAATCATTCCCCCTATACATGAAATGATCCAATTATGATACCTAATGCATCAAAGTAATCGGTGTAAATCGTTCCAATCACTGGAATAATCAGGATCCGTACTGATGTCAACTTCACTTTTTTTATCTTTGGAAAGGCTCAATCGCATGAATTTGTCCACAAGTACTTACACCATTCTTTGTTAGTCCCTTCAGTGGCGTTTCTATGTGTGAAAAGTCCTATATAAATTGCCTATAGTAACTAATCAACCCTAGAAAAATATATACCTCAACGGCTATCTTTGGATTATCCTAGGAAACTACAGCTCTCACTTTCTTTGGGTCTACTAACACTTCAATCTATGAGATGAAATGACCCAAGAAGTGAATCTGGTCCATCTAAAAGTGTAATTTTGAGAGCGTGAAATATAACTGATGCTTTTTTAGTGTACTCAATATGATCTCAATATGGGTGGCATGATCATGTCGAGTGTGAGAGTACACCAAGATATCATCCCTGAAGACTATAATAAAATAATCCATGTAAAGGTGGAACACTCGGTTCATCAGTTCCATGAAAAATGCCGACATTTTCATGAGACCAAATTGCATAACCAAATACTCGTATAGACCATACCTACTTTGAAATACTATAAGAGTGAAATATGTTAGTCTAACACACAACTGATGATAATTGGATCTCAATTCAAACTTCAAGAACACCGTATATCCTTGAAGCTGATAAAAGAGATCATCAATCCTCGGCTTGGGATATCGGTTCTTGATGGTCAACTGGTTTATTTTCTGATAATAGATACAATGTCCAAGGGAACAATCAACCTTATTCACAAAAGTACTAGATAACTGAAAGGATACGTACTGGGTCCAATGAAACACTTTTCATGTAACTCCTCTGACTTCTTTTTGAGCTCATGTAACTCTGGTGTATCCATCCTATAAGGAGGAATCGACACATGAGTTGTTCCTAGAAGATGAATAATAAAGAAATATACCACTCTCTTTAGATCTAAACCTAAAATTTCTTATGTAAATACATCTCTGAAATTATCCACCACTAGAGTAAAGTCCATCTGTGGAGTCCTTTGATTATCTAGACACAGACTTACAATCTGGGTTGCAATTAATCCCAACCCATGATGCTCATGTTTTTATCTACTCTCCCTGACATCCAATTCACCCTTGTGTATAATATATATTTTCTTTAGTGATGTGAAAATCCCTATGTGGTGATAAAAGTCAAAAAAGTATGAGAAAGAGGGAAATTAGTCCATTCTGATAATGACATCATAGCCTATCATCTCCAAGACATAGAGGTCCCCTAAGAAGTGACACCCACCAACCTCAAGAGGGAACTAATTGCACTAATATACACTAGTCATCTTAATCCCCAATAGAGTTTCTAGAATCAAAATGCCACCATATGTAAAGTTACAGATCCCAAGGATTTCTACAAAGTCAACAGATATAAAACTATGGGATACTACTGTATCAAAAAGTGCAGAAGCTAAAACCAAGGAAACTAGAATCGTATTTCTAACCATAGAGGGTCCAGGATCCTGATCCTACTGGGTATTCTCCATAAAAACAGTATGACCTATACCGTAACCATGTGACTCTTCCTGACTACCCTGAGCTGATCCACCCTGTTGTCACTGAAAACCTGACATCTGTCTACCACGATCATGAAAACATCCTAATTCGAAATGGCCAAATGAAATCTTGTTCCCTAACTGTTGAGAAACTGATGGTCCTACTCCTGAATGTGATGTCAAAATAGATCCCCTCTCACTCGCTGTTGGTGAGAACATCAGGTAAAAATGTTGAATATGACCTATCTTGCCACCAGATTAGCTCATGAGTGGGTCATTTGGAAAATGTGGTCTTCTATTACCAATCTTCCTGCATTAGAAACATAACACCTATTTACCTGAAGAATCATTGCATGAAATCTCTCTACGGTGCTTCCTACTATCTGTCGAATGAGTACATGCCCTAGATGCTGAATTTCCCTAGCTCGCAACTGCTAACTCCCTCATATTGTTTTTGTTAATCAGTGCTTGTTTTACTATATAAGTCACCAAATTCAAGGTGAAAACATTCATTTATGACCGGATGTCTTACCAGATACCATCCTCTAATATCCTATCCAATGATAACTCATCACCTCCCAAACCGGTGTGAAGTGATAATGCTTTGTAAAATGGGAAGAATAATATATCACTAAAAGAGCCCCCTCTTCCAATTACATGAACTCCCAGACTCGATCGTCCATTAATATATTGGAGGAAGAAGTAACCATAAAAGTAACTTTGGAAATCTTCCCAAGCCATATCCCAATGAAATCCTTTATGTGAGATAAAATCCCACAATATCATGGGGGAATCATGTAACGCCCCGACCCCAGTTACCCAGAGTCAGTGCATTATTACATAACATTGGCATGATCATGAGAAAGATCAAATCTCGAATGACCGATTGGTTTAGTAGCCTTGGAAACACTAGATATATTCATAAAGTTTTACATTACATCAATAAGTGAAAATCAACAACAATATATTGTCTCCATATTCCACACTCATATCCCCACATATTATCCCTGTAGGTCATTCATAAATTACTTCTTCACATCCTGGGAAAAATAAAACATAGAAAAGGGGTGAGCTCAAATGCCCAGTAAGGAAAACAATAAAGTAGAAACTTTCATAAATAAGAATAAAAATTTAAGGCAATGTATAACTAAAACAAAATCCTTTTAAACATGAACTTCAACATAGTATGAAAAAAGTAAAATGAAATAATGCCATTTTCTTATTCACATGGATATTCTACTAATCGAATAATAAAATGAAATTTCAATAACCACTTTCATAATGATGGAATTCATAATGACAGACTATCATAACCACATAGCCAAGGCCTCGTTCCAAGACTACAAATAAGATTTTGCCAATGCCTTGTGCCAAGACACTAGTTTGTCTCATGAGACCTACCGATGCATCGAGGAGCTATAGCGGGCTCCACCCGTCACATATTAAGTCCAATGCATTCCCATATGAAAAGGTACAAACATAACATAAACATTCGTATTAAAACTAGCATACGAAATGTCAATACATTCTCCATAAACCATGAATGGTATAAAAACAACACATCCATAGTAGAACATATCAAAAAACATTCAATACAATATAAAAGTTTTGTATCAACTTCAAATAATCATAAAATCCATCAAAGTATGTTTACATAGATGAAATCAAACCTATTTGAGAGAAATATCTCTCTTTTTTTTAAATCATTTAAAAGTCACACATTTATAAAGGAAGTAATTTAAAAGATATTTTTGAATCAAAGTGTCCCATACCACTTTGAAACTTTTTTAAAGGAATTAACATTTTAAAAACATTCATGTCCTTATAAATAAATCCTTAAAAACCCATTTTTAATACATGGAAATTAATTAAAAATATTTAGAAAGATAAATATTTAAAACATATAGAATTCTGATTTTGATAAAGAGTACTTTTAAGAAACTCTTAAAATATTCATTTTGAAATCATTTAAAAGTCACATAATTATAAAATAAAACATTTACTTTCAAAATATCCTTATAAGCTTGTAATGGAAACTTCGAGAATTTTATAACGGTGGAAAATAGCTGCACTTACCGTATAAGTTAAATAAACATTTTTACCTTAATTCTGTCGAAAAGGTTAAAAATGACCTTGTTTGGAAAACGACGGAAAGATTCCTTTATAAACTTCTTATAAAAAGAAAAACAAGGGTATAAATGAATTTAACACATATTTTGTAAAATAGTAAGAATGTTTTGAAATACACTTTCAAGAAACATGGATGTGGATGATAAAGAGGTCCCAGTAGATAATTACGTATAAACAACCTCGGTTAATAAAGAGATTGTGAAATAACCCTTACCTTGTACTTTTCCTTGGTTGAGGGTAGGTTAAACTCATGTATAATGGTGAAATAATTGTTATTAAATTATACAAGAATAATATATATTAATATGATATCATATATTATCTTTTAATATTTCTTTGTTAATAATATCTTAGTATTATCGTCGTTTCGGGTGTTAACTTACTCGTTTTATTTTATATGTTTTGTTACGTAAGACATGTTTGTAATGGTTAGGTTGTATATTTTTCATATTCATAATGATATCAAGTCCTTACACATTATTTTTAAATCATAAAATGATAATTATACTTGAATGGATATGATGGAGAATGAATCTCATCACGTTCATGGAGACGGTAGTCCGTACGTACGCACCAACGACAATATCATTCTTTTGATATTAAAATAATATATAATTGGATAGTATATCATATATACAGAATCATTATAATGTTATATTTATTATTCACATGAGTTACACATCATTATTATACCCATCAAAATAATAATATATTTAATAACAATTACACCACAACGTGGAGACGGTAAGCCGTACATACACACGTATGGTGACATGTTATTCAAAGGGTGGATAGAATACTGAATACGGTTGTACCATATTTATAATAACATCAAAATATATATAAGATACTAGAGTTATTATTTTAGAATGGTAATAACAAATAAAGAAGAAGTGGAAGAAGAAATGAATTTGTAAAAGGGTGGTGAAAACATTACCTCTTCTTCAGGTTCTTCTTTTTGATTTGATCCAAAAGGCTCCATAGGTTGGCTTTCTGATCAAACTAAGGCCTCTAGGTTATAGTGAGGGAAATTTAGAGATTATTTCATCAGAGTTATTCCGATCCAAAATGCTTTGAAAGTGTGAATAAATGAGAAAGAGGAGTTCTCTTTTATAAGAGGGGTGAGGGGCACCTTTGGAAAAGCTAGAAATATTAATTTATAATAAATTCATATTCGGTTTCTAATGGCTCCAAAGTTGATTATTTAAATTTTAAGGTGGGGATAGGTCGAAAACATTCAACCAATAGTATTTAGACAGGTTTGGGTTACTATATTAACGTTATGTATAAGTATTAACTCTTAGTTAATTAGTTTGACATTTACCATGTCACTTTGTATTTTTATATTATATAGTTAATAAACATACTATATACATCCAAACATCCCCCAAGTGGTCCATTAATGATAGAAATATCATGATATAAGTTTCTTGGCCAAACCTTAGATTTTTAGGAATTTAATATCAATTAATAATATAATATTTATTTTAAAAACTCATTTATGTCAATTTTGACACTATTCAATAGTTGATTTTTTTGAAACTTATAACAGAATGATTACATAGAATAAAGTCAATTAGATCAATACTAATATGTCATATTATCCTATAAAATTAGTTTAATTCATTAAAAGTCTCAAATTATATTTATTTGGGTATTTATAATATCAATTATTTTACTTTTTCACTATTATGGTAATTACTGCATCATCATTGTGTCATAAATAAATTAACTTATTTGTTGTCTAAAAATTATATATAAAAATATCATTAGGTAGGAAATCTTTTAACTTTATAATGAATATTTACAATTGAATTTATCTTATGTATAACCCTATATTAAAATTTTTTTAGTAAATAAACTTTGATTTTAACTCTTTTAACTCTTCTTTGAATTAAATAATAATAAATGTCCTAATCTAATCCAAGTGGTCCTGAATGATACTATTTTATTTGTAAGGTTGTTTTTGGTCGATATATACTTTTCCAATATAATTAGGACATGTGTTAGGGTGATATTAATATCATTTCTATCCTTAATTAGCCTATTTACTTTTAACCGTGGTAAATAAAAGTAAAAAGTTACTATTCACCAAAAATTATTTTCATCTCATTGAACCACATTATACTTCTTTATATTAACCGTATCTCTCTGATTTTCGAAATTCCCTTCACAGAAGCGGTAAAATTATGTTTTATGAAAAATTCATTTTTTTTAACTACCACTTAGTAGTTTCACTATTTATCAAAAATTGATGTTTTTCAGAACAATGCCAAAATTTCAACCTATGCTATAATTGATATTCCGAATTCAAAAATGATGTCTATTTTACAAAATTCCAAACATATAAGTTGCATTAATTAATTTTATAACTAATTCTCGCTGTCACGACAAATAGCGTGTTTTTAAGAAACAATATATATCCAAAGATTGACAATTGTTTAGGTCCTATTTAAAAGTGAAATTAATTATAATGAACACCATTGGATAAAATGGTAAAAATATATTCTAATTATACATTAATACCAATAAAATTCATAATTTATCACTATTAATTATTTTGATTAAAAAAGATGTTTTTAATTAAAATTTAGTAATTTTCACTATTCATCAAAATATTAAAGTTATCCGAAAAGTACCAAAATTTCACCTTAGTCTAAATTTGATATTCCGAATCAAAAAATGAAGTCCTTTTTGATAAATAGAATTTATAAAATTTTAAAAAGTAGGTATTACTATTCATTACGGCTAGTTTGGTAAGTCATGGTGCGCTTTAACTCGGTGTTGCGTGTAGTGCAAGTTATTGAATTATTTTGATGAAATAGAACACTATTAAATCTTGGGGTGCCACATTCTCCCCTCCTTCAATAAATTTCATCCTCGCAATTTGAAATTGTTCTTCCAAAATAAAAGGTTGAAAATAAAAAATATCTTTGTGGGAAAACCCACATCGGAAATTGGGTTACTAAAATTTAGTCTTATATGAGGAAAAGTGAAATGAAAGGGTCACCACCAAATTATGATATCGATTAGGAGAACATTTGTGGGAATTAGAGACATATAATTGGAGGAAAAACGTAAATATTTATAGGTATTGATTGAGGTCATCAATCACAAACAAGTTTAAAATTGATGTCCTTAAATTCATCAATCTATGATGATTTGAAATACCATCGGTTCAACAAAACATAGGGTATTAGGATAACTCATTTTTGGTTTTTGGATTCCTTAAATAAAGTATAAGAATTAATTTCTTCATAGAATAAGAGAAGAAAAAAAAATATTCTTGACAAGTATAGTTCCATCCTTTAACTAATTTCTACCACAGACTCATCTTTCACTCTAAAAGATAATAGAACTTAAATATAATATTCTATTTATCATATTCGTATAGGGTTAAAAAATGAATTTATAATTCATCTACCAGATCTTTAATAAAACTACATTATTTAATCCCGGAAATCACGTGGGTCAGTGGTAGGTGATGCACCCTTGTCGCCCTTCGGTTGTGGGTTCAAGTCTTACGGCCTTGCCGGACACGACGGGTTGCCGCCCGACCTCCGGGTTGTCCTTTTATAGCAATCCAAAACAATCCAAACTAGAACTATCCAAAATACTTCAGTCCAAAATTTATAAGGAAGGTAAACACAATGAAGATCTTTTTTTTGCCGCGTAATAACATGTGATCACCTTCATCATGTATTCTTTTAAAACACTACAATATCCTGAATTATCTTAAAACCTTATTGATTAAATTCATGATCCCATATACCTTATAGAATAATAGATATACTCCTTTAATCCAAAAATGTTGTAAACCCCAACAATGATGGAATATACAAATCATTAATCAGTTTCAAGGTAGTCTATAATATCCAATATAATTTAACCAAAAAAACCATTTATTATTCTAAAATCACTACCTCGGTATCAAAACCATATTATGGTTTATCTTTCTCTCAACCATATATTTTCCAAAAATTTAACCTATTGTTCAGTCACTTTTCGTTGTTCCACACAATCTCAAGTCCATAATGAAATAGTACTATAGGACAATCCTTATATACTCCATAATTATTATAACAAGTACATTGTTGATACAACACTCAAATGACATAATCAACATAAGAACTCTAATCATTCCTCTTCATCTGTGGTAGTATCATAACATGATTATTATCCAATAGCATCATTTGCGGCATAGTCTGATGACTGAGACATAGGTTCGCATAGTGTCCAATCTCCTTGCAAATGAAACATTGTACATTTGAAACCATTTTCTTACCCTTGTAGTCACGTACTTTGTTCCCTTTTCCTCCACACTTATAACAAACTCTCATTCCTTTCAGGCAAGTTCCAGGGTTTTTTCTTCCTACAGTTATCACATATGGGAAAATTCTTCTTTTCCCTCTTCCCTTTATCCATCTTTCCTTCTTCCATCCTTTTCTTCTCTTGCTTCCCTTCAAAGCCATAGGACTTAGTAAACTCTTTACTTATCTTATCAACACATGATATAATTTTTTCATATTATGATAATACATGGGAGACTGTTTCACTTATAAATTCTAGCTTAAGACCATGAAAGATATGATCCTTCCTTCTCTTTGGATCGTGTGCATTGCTGGACTTCTCATTCCTTCTACTGGGCACCATTTCTAAACAATGGCATACACTAGATTAGTTTATGAATAAAAATACCTAATCCCAAACTTGTAAAACACATAACATAAATCAAATAGTTTATGGATATAATACATAATCATAAAAATTTCTCCTTTGAGGAAGTATATACTCATAATCCCTTCATAATGGTTTATAAAGAAAATGAGAATTATCCTAAGCATATCCCCCGGGAGTGTCGTAACCAAGAGTGTAGCAAGGCCCGTTGACGTGCACCAGTTCCCGTTCGAGTCTAGCTCAAAGCTGTGTTTTTGGGTTTTACCCCTAGGTACATATGTGCCAGAGCCACCTCTACCTGCTCGTATCCAGACAAAGATGTATTTTTCGGAAAACTCACAAAATCACTACAATACCAAAATTCTAGGAAGTTATTCTATACTAATCCTCATGGTCCATCTTAGGTCTATGTGCTCTAATCAGAGTTTATCTAAATCTAGCTTCCAAGGTTTGTACTAACCTTCCTCTGATACCAACTGTAACGCCCCGACCCCAGTTACCCAGAGTCGGTGCATTATTACATAACATTGGCATGATCATGAGAAAGATCAACTCTCGAAAGACTGATTGGTTTTTTAGAATTGGAAACACTAGATATATTTACAAAGTTTTACATTACATCAATAAGTGAAAAGCTACAACAATATATTGTCTCCATATTCCACACTCATATCCCCACATACTATCCCTGCAGGTCATTCATAAATTACTTATTCACATCCTGGGAAAAATAAAACATAGAAAAGGGGTGAGATCAAATGCCCAGTAAGGATAACAATAAAGCTGAAACTTTCATAAATACGAATAAAAATTTAATGCAATGTAAAACTAACACAAAATCCTTTTAAACTTGAACTTCAACATAGTATGGAAAAAGTAAAATGAAATAATGCCATTTAATTATTCACATGGATATTATACTAATCGAATAATCAAATGCAATATCAATAACCACTTTCATAATGATGGAATGCATAATGCCAGACTATCATAACCACAGAGCCAAGGCCTCGTGCCAAGACTACAAATATGATTTTTCCAAGGCCTTGTCCCAAGACACTAGTTTGTCTCATGAGACCTACTGATGCATCGAGGAGCTATAGCGGGATCCACCCGTCACATATTAAGTCCAATGCATTCCAATATGAAAAGGTCTAAACATAACATAAACATTCGTATTAATACTAGCATATGAAATGTCAATACATTCTCCATAAACCATGAATGGTAAAGAAATAACACATCTATAATCAAACATATCACAAAATCTTCAATACAATATAGTAGTTTTTTATCAACTTCAAAGAATCATAAAATCCAACAAAGGATGTTGACATTGATGAAATCAAAACTATTTGAGAGAAATATATCTCTATTTTTAAATCATTTAAAAGTCACACATTTATAAAGGAAGTAATTTAAAAGAGATTTTTGAATCAAAGTGTCCCACACCACTTTGAATCTTTTTGAAAGTTATTAACATTTTAAAAACATTCATTAACATATAAATAAATCCTTAAAAACCAATTTTGATGACATGGACATTAATTAAAAAGATTTAGAAAGATATATCTTTAAAACATTTAAAATTCTGATTTTGATAAAGAGTACTTTTAAGAAACTCTTAAAATATTCATTTTGAAATCATTTAAAAGAAACATAATTATGAAATAATAAATTTACATTGAAAATATCCTTATAATCTTTTAAGGGAAACTTCGATAATTTTATAAAGGTGGAAAATAGTTGCACCCGCCGTATAAGTTAAAAAAACATTCTTACCTTAATTCTGTTGAAAAGGATAAAAAGGACCTTGTTTGGAAAATGATAGAAATATTCCTTTATAAACTTCTTATAAAAAGAAAAACAAGGGTATAAATTACTTTAACCCATATTCTGTAAAATAGTAAGAATGTTTTGAAATACACTTTCAAGAATAATGGATATGGATGATAAAGAGGTCCCAGTAGATAATTACGTATAAACAACCTCGGATAATAAAGAGACTGTGAAATAACCCTTACCTTGTACTTTTCCTATGTTGAGGGTAGGTTAACCTCCTATATAATGGTGAAATAATTGTTATTAAATTATAAAAGAATCAAATATATTAATATTATATCATATATTATCTTTTAACATTTCATTGTTAATAATATCTTAGTATTATCGTCGTTTCGGGTGTTAACTTACTCATTTTCTTTTATATGTTTTGTTATGTAAGCCATGTTTGTAATAGTTAGGTTGTATATTTTTCATATTCATAATGATATAAAGTCCTTAAACATTATTTTCAAATCATCAAATGATAATTATTCTTGAATGGATATGATGGAGAATGAATCTCATCACATTCGTGGAGACGGTAGTCCGTACGTACACACGAGCGACAATATCATTATTTTGATATTAAAATAATATATAATTGGATATTATATCATATATACAGAATCATTATCATGTTATATTTATTATTTACATGAGTTACACATCATTATTATACCCATCCAAATAATAATATATTGAATAACAATTACACCACGACGTGGAGACGGTAAGCCGTACGTACACACATATGGTGACATGTTATTCAAAGGGTGGATAGAATACTATATATGGTTGTACCATATTTATAATAACATCACAGTATATATACTATACTGGAGATATTAAATTAGAATGGTAATAACAAATAAAGAAGAAGTGGAAGAAGAAATGAATTTGAAAAAGGGTGGTGAAAACATTACCTCTTCTTCGGGTTCTTCCTTTTGATTTGATCAAAAGGGCTCCATAGGTTGGATTTATGATAAAAATAAGGACTCTAGGTTGTAGTGAGGGAAGTGGAGAGAGTATTTGGGCAGAGTTTGGCCGAACCAAAAGGCTTTTAAATTGTGAAGAAATGATAAGGAGGAGTTCCCTTTTATAAGAGGGGTGAGGGGCACCTTTGGAAAATCTAGAAATATTAATTTATAATAAATTAATATTCGGTTTCTATTGGCTAGAAAGTTGATTTTTTAAATGTTAAGGTTGGGATAGGTCTAAAACCATTCAAAAAATAAAATTTAGACAGGTTTGGGTTACTATATTAACCTTATCGTTAATTATTAACTCTTAGTTAATTAGTTTGACATTTACCATGTCAGATTTTATTTTTATATTATATAGTTAATAAACTTACTATATACATCCAAACGACCCCAAGTGGTCCATTAATGATACAAATATCATGATATAAGTCTCTTGGACGATCCTTATATTTTTTAGAATTTTATATCAATTAATAATATAATATTTGTTTTAAAAACTCTTTTATGTCAATTTTGACACTATTCAATAGTTGATTTTTGTGAAACTTATAACAGAATGTTTACAGAAAAAAAAAGTAAATTAAATCACTCATAATATGTCATATTATTCTAGAAAATCTGTTTAATTCATTAAAAGTCTCAAATTATATTTATTTGGGTATTTATAATATCAAGTATTTTAATTGTTTACTATTATGGTAATTAATGAATCATCATTGTGTCATAAATAAATTAACTTATTTATAGTCTAAATATTATAAATAAAATATCATTATGTAATTAAACTTTTTATATTTCTAATTAATATTTACAATCGAATTTATCTTATGTATAACCCTATATTAAAAATGTTTTAGTAAATAAACATTGATTTTAACTCTTTTAACTCTTCTTTGAATTAAATAATAATAAATGTCCTAATCTAATCCAAGTGGACCTAAATGATAATATTTTATTCCTAAGGTTGTTTTTGGTCGAGATATACTTGTCCAATAGAATTAGGACATGTGTTAGGGTAATATTAATATCATTTCTACCCTTAATTACCCTATTTACTTTTAACCATGGTAAATAAAAGTAAAAAGATACTATTCACCAAAAATTATTTTCATCTCATTGAACCAAATTTTACTTCTTGATATTAACTATATCTCTCGGATTTTTGAAATTCCATTAACAGAAGCGGTAAAATTATGTTTTATGAAAAATTCAGTTTTTTTAACTAGCTCTTAGTAGTTTTACTATTCATCAAAAATTGAAGTTTTTTAGAAAAATGCCAAACTTTCACCCCAAGCTATAATTGATATTCCGAATTCAAAAATGATGTCTATTTTACAAAATTCCAAACATATAAGTTGCATTAATTAATTTTATTTTTAATTCCCGTTGTCACAATAAATAGCGTGTTTTTAAGAAACAATATATATCAAAAGATTGACAATTGTTTAGGTCCAATTTCAAAGTGAAATTAATTCTAATGATCACCATTGGAGAAAATGGTAAAAATATATTCTAATTATACTTTAAAACCACTCAAATTAATTATTTATCACTATTAATTATTTTGAATAAAAAAATTGTTTTTAATTAAAATTTAGTAATTTTCACTATTCATCAAAATATTAATGTTATCCGAAAAGTACCAAAATTTCACCTTAGGCTAATTTTGGTATTCCGAATCCAAAAATGAAGTCCATTTTGATAAATAGAATTTAAAAAATTTCAAAAAGTAGTTATAACTATTTATAACGGCTAGTTTGGTAAGTCATGGTGTGCTTTAACTCGATGTTGCGTGTAGTGAAAGTTATTGAATTATTTTGAATAAATAACACACTATGAAATCTTGGGGTGTTAAAAATCATGTGGAATATATTCTATGAGCTTCACCCTCCTCTCCAGATGTGTCTCTAGATGCTCGATGATTGAAATATTGGTATCCAACCATGAATTTTCAGCCCTAGGTCCCCTATATGCCAAAAAAGTGAGAGGATGTTGCTACTGGGATAACAGTGTTAGTTCAGCCATAGTCGGTGCAGGATGTGGTGCTCCCTAAAAATTCTGCATCATCATCATAATGACTTCACGGAACTCTGCATCAGCACCCGGTTATGGTATAATAGTTTGTTCCAAGACATGCACTATGGGAGGATCATCTGGTAGTCTCTAATCTACCATTTCTGGTGTCTGATCATGGACCTATACCCACCGTACAGCTAGAGGATGTCTCAGTGTCATGAACTTTCAAGGTCAAGAGAACACCTTAGTTCAAGATTATCATGGATAGAAACATAGAAGTGTAATAATAGAACAGTATAAGGAAGGTAATCATCTTCTACAAATTAGTGTTACACGGAATATATAACAATCACATAGCATGTTCTCATAGGCGTTTAACCTAGGCGTGTACCTCTACTAAACAGGTTGTGTAACACCCCACACACACGACATTTTCCTCATGATGCACATCGTGTACTTGAATATTCCCTCATTCACAAATTGTTCTACATGGTTAGCACTACACGGTTCTCTCCTACTGTAACAATGCACAATGTGTTCAACCCAGACACAACATGTACTAAATTTTCTATCCACCCGTTTTGTTAGGCACATGGGGAGAGACACAGTTGATCACTACAAAACATTTATAAACTATAAACAGTGTGTATAACATAAGTTTCATCAACCTATATCGTTAGTCACATAGATAAATATGTGGTCTCTTACAACACGTCGTGTACTCCCAATATACAATGTGTCCTACCAAACATTTGTCAACCCCGTGTCTCTACCCACATAGTCTGTCACATAGTCAAAAACTACACGACATGTATATGATATACACATCATGTACTTATGAAGAGTTGTTTCTTCTAGAATAGAAGAAAACATGGCATGTGTTCATAACATCACACACCATGTTGTCTAGGTTTCTAGATACTAATCCTCTGAAACTTCTCCAGAACACCCTAAATCATAATATTTTGTCCCAATCATGCCACATTTTGATCTGTGAGAGCCCATAATCCAATGAATCAATGTTTGGAATCATTAATCTTGTCACATCATAACATTATTCAATTAATGTTCAAATTTGATCCCCCAAATTATAATCCAAGAGGTCCCATAACACCATAGGGACCAAATCTTGGCATCCATCAAAATGAAACATCACATATAAAAATACCCTATCAAAAAATCAGGTATTATATTATGACATATATCACAAAAACATGCAATCAGTAATTCATCCTAAATAGTATGACAAGAATGCATGACATGTGATCTCTGTCGAGGTTCTATTTGATGCCTGAGATGGAATACCCTCATCTCAATGGGTTCCAACAAAAATATAACCACAATGATATGAATCATGACATCACAATACTTGTATCACACAACTGTGAAATCAAATAAACTATAACAATTGAAAAACAAAAAAAAAATCAATATTTTAGGTAACATGGATTTTTTCTATACACGGGTTAGCTAGTCCTGAACACAAATTCTTTCCAACTACATATTCTTTCCTATGCGATTCTATTGGCTCCAAATAGTTAGGCAAAGAAGAAAATAAATTCCCTTAATAATTCTTTATAACTTCCCCAATCCAGTTGTGGCCCAAATGTCCTTTGTACCCAGTTTGTCACATGACTTCAAGCGCATTTTCACAAATGTCAGAGACTGGTGACCAGTAACAAGGGCCATAGTGTGATAATGGGGAAACTATTACCTCATTTGCAGAGTATACACAACAAGAATCTTATAGTAAATTGTAGCAGAAGTAATAATACAATAAAAAAACTAAATAGTGTAATACTGATAGTAATATAACAAATGTATCATATATATGCACAATGCATGTCACATGGGTCAATTAAAGCATCCAAAGAAGTGAAAATGTTGAAATACAATAATAAAACAAATGAACCAAAAAAGAGTAAACTCCAATAGTATCACAATCTTCAACTTGGTCCCATGCTCTCCTGCTCCAACAACAATCATGTACCTGATAAAGAAGGGCTCTTGGGTTTATCTATAACTGCCTACACATAATCTATTTGGGTCCCAAAGCATGACCCAAACGGGGTGTGAGATGAATCCCAATAGGCAACCACCAAAATATCTATGCTTAAACTATCATTGAATATATATATATATATATAGTATGTAATATGAAGAAATGATGCAATAGACAAGTAAGTATTCAAAAGTAAAAAATCATACATATTTCAATTACATTCATATACATTTATAAATTATTCAATCTATTGAATCATGTATCCATGAGATCTAGCCTAAGCTTTGTATCCTCTGTGAAATAGTAACTAAAAGATGTCCCAAAAGTCTATCTAATAGAACAAGTAAGTCTGAGTCCAATCTTGTACATTGGATTGGAAGACTCATCACAATCATTCAATTATTCAATAACGACCCTTTGGGAATGTTCTCATAGAATAATCCCCAGTTTTAGATAACAAAAAATAATTTAAAATGACCACCTAGGATGTTCTAATGGTTAATACCCCTTGGTCAATATATCATCAATAAAACATAACACCCATAAGGAATATCTCTCAGTCAATTCCCTAGGGTCCAACATACTATAAAAAAATTATAATCAACCACCTTGGAAGGAACTCACACTCTGATCCCCTAGGTCGATGACCACCTGGAGTTGCTCATGGTCAATTCCCCTTCGGTCACACAATAGTAAAACATACATAAATGATCATTACATAGGAAGCTCCCATAGACAATTTCCATTGGTCAAAAAATCATAATTCATAAACACATGAATTTCATGTAATCGTAAACTCTATCCTAACAAAACAAGGCTTTGAAACAAGGAAATCCAATAGGGAACCTAGACCAAATGGTCATAAACAATCAAACAAGATAACTCAGCCATATGATGTCTTATAAAAAATGTATCTAACCTTACACATAGGAAAAAACCATTAATTAATCAACCAAACTGTAAAAGGTACTAAACAAGTTCAAATTCCATACATTTTATACCCCAAATGTTGGTAAATAGAACTTTTAGAATATATAATCCAAAGAAAAACAAAAAATAGAACAAACCACCTACCTTGATGTCATATAATCAATACTATTGAACATAAACACTAGAATCTACCAATAATGGTGTAGATATTGAAAAGGTGAAAAACATTAAACATTAAATAACTCTAGAGTGGGGATGAATCAGTATGAATAGTTTTATGGGAATTGAGAACTCACCGGTGTAATTCCAACACACCCAACAAAATCTCAATCGATAATCAGATGGAGAAACTGGGGCTCGACCTTTCTTCATCATTCTCGAGTGCTCTTATATTAAAAAAATGACGATGAAGATGTTTCCAAGGATGATATATGAACTGCTCTGATTTATCAAATAAAAAAGAAGACTACATGGTATGTTAATTAAAGGTACAAACTATATAGTATTATTACTAGAAACCCTCTTTATGCGGTCTTCCAGGTCACAACATGGACATTTACTAAGCCATTATATGGCATGTATGTAGTTGGAAGCGATACCTTGGTACCCAGATTGTACTAATAAGTACATGGAATATACTCATAAGTACACAACCTATACTTAGAAAATTTCACATTTCATTATTTTTCCTAAAAAACAACATGAAATCAAGATCCATATTAGAAAAAGAATATCTAAGTTATTACACATTATAAATATCAATATTGAGTAGAAGATACAGATTCATCAACATTTCCCTAATTACATGAACATTCTAAATAAATACCATATATAAAATGGTATACAACTATAACAGTAGTTATTTAAATGATACAAGAATATTTATTTATAAAAGAAATATAATTTCAAATTAAAATTAAACTCAAATGGATAACAGATACACCACATAAGAATTATTAGAATAACCACACCTTGTATGTCTTAATGAAATGGAAATTCAGAGAAGGTCCCTTACCATAATTCCATCTTAAATTTGTCGTCTTTTCACCTCATGAACAACAAAATAATATTTTTTAGAGGACTCATCCAAAAGTTATTTTTTTACATTTTTAAATTTATTTATTGATTATAATCATTGGACTATTTTTCTTAAATTCCATGGATGAAAATTGAATTGTTTGGTATGATGTTGTACAAAGAAATTGCCATTTTTTCAACACGTTTACTATTTTATGTAAATATAAATTATAAATTAATTTAATTAATTAAATAAGTATATAATTAATATAAGTAAATTATTATACATTACATAGAGTTTATAACATCCATCCTAGAGGATTGTTTTATGTTTTGACATGGATATGTATCTATTGGTTGTGAATGACCTTTGAATGGATATTGATGAGAGAGTTAAAATAAAATGGTTTAAAATATTATTCATAGTATCATGGCACTTAAATTTGGATAAAATCGTTAATATATAGTTTAATTACTTTTTTATTAATTCATTTAATGATTTTTCTGTAATGGTAGGTGGAAGAGGAATCATAACCCGATGAAAAAATGGGGGATTAAGAGCATTTGTTGCCTTAGTTTTAATGATCAATTCACTTATTTATATGTAATGATGATCACATAAAATTGATATAATTATCCAAAATGAGATTTATTAATTAACATAAATAAGATTAAATGGTTATATATATCATTTGGTTAAAAAAAAATTGGTTGAATTAATAGATAAACTTTTATTGATAATTTCATTGATTATTTTGGACGTTTTTGATCATTACACAATAGTTTTGTTCAATAAATTAATATTATGAATATATAATTGTTCCATAATGATACATAGGATTTAATGAATATTATATAAACTATTTTAACCAAAAAAATTATTTCATGACCATCCTTGAAGGATAAATTGAAGAACAAAATTTTTTATCCATGATGGTTGTAAATAAGTTCCTCACAGAAGGTGATTTCATTTTTAAAATAAATTAGAGAGACAGTGAAAGAGAGAATGGAGTTTAATTACGGGTATTCCAATAACATGATATAATTGGTGTATATAGATGATAATTTATTTATCAAGATCATTTCGAAGGAGGATGTGAGGAGGGTATAGGAAATAAAGAACTTGAAAAGAAAATAAAAGGCAAAGGAAGAGGATTTTACCTCTTGTTTAATCATCCTTGAGAACTTCCTTAATGAAAGGGGGTTTTGGACTCTTGGTAAGACTAAGATCTACTAGATGTGGGGAGATACTAGGTAAGAGGATTTGGGTAGAACTTTTACATGATTCAAGGCTTTGTGGAGTGAGGAGTAGAGGGGGTGAGTGGTGGTTTTTTAGTGGAGGAGAGGGGTGATTTCTCATTATTTAATTATTTCTCTGTGAAAAAGAAATAATGTTTATTAATATGAATAAATATAGTATTTGGTTCATGTGAATTATAAAAAATGGTTTTTACATAATTCAAGACTCAATGAATAGTATATTTAACTTATAATGTATATATACCGTAAATTACATTATTTTACTATTCGACCAAACTTATAGTATTTCAGAAAAATATTAAAAAATAACCCTTATAATTTTTTGAATTATATAATAAATAAAACTAAATCCATTTTTTGAAAATAATTTTTTAATTTTGAGATAGTTAATTTTTAATTAAAATCATAATTTATGGAAAAAACCTTGATTTTAATATCATTACTATTTTTATAACACTCTAAAAAATTAACTAAGGTCTCACAAAATTATCCTATAATCATGAGAAAAAAATTATAATAAAATAATATATTTTATGAAATATAAATTTCTTTTAAATACTTAAATTAATGATATAATCGTAATTAAATATTTATTCCATATAAAAACACAAATGTCTAATTAATAAATTTTGAAATATTTATTTAAATATACTCTGATCTAATTATACCATAATTTCATTTATAAGATACATAAATTTTATTTATACATTCATGAGTGAGTTTACTATTCATTTGGATGATTTACTATTCATATGGCTTATATTTCTATTCATAAGGTAAACATTACTATTAAAATGGTCATAGTTACAATTCATTAAAAAAATAATTTTCTCCTATCAGACTCTAAAAATCATAATGATCACAAACATGTAAGTTTGTTTTTTGAAATTATATTCAAAAAAGTTGAGAATTTATGTTTAATTTATAGATTATAACTATCTTGATTAAATAATTATAATAACCTAGTGTTGTTTCATAGTGAATCAATGTTGTGTGAAGTATAATCAATCTAATGAATTGAAATTATTTATGAAGAAACATGAAACCGAATTTTTAGATGTTATATAACATCATCTTATATTAACTATATGACTAATAATCATAATTATATGGATTTAAATTCATATATTTAGATATATATTATATTAAATTCATTAAAAATATTCATAACTAAATACTATTTTAATTTATTAAAATGGAATTCCATTATTCAATTAGAAATAGTTTTCTAGGAAATATCATTTTTCACTCCCAAATGATCTTATATTTATTTCAATCAAGTTTATAGTCAACAAATTATTAATTATACATATTATAAAACTGTATTATAAATAATAAGATTAATATTTAAATATTAAAATTTCAATAATTTATAAATATTATTTCTGAGTTAATATTAGAAAAACTCACTCTAGGATTATTTGAAACATGTAAATTCAAAATATATATTATCCTACCAAATTAGAATTTACCTTAAATGAAATACTAACATATATATTGTATTATATTTTAATTAAAATATATTGTTTACATACTATAATGGAATCTTGTGTGTTAAATTTATTCTTTCAAAAAAAATTAAATCCATGAAATTTTCATAGATATAAGTTTCTAAACAAATAAGGGTGGTTTTTACTAAAAATGTCCTTTAGTTCCCATGTTGATACATAAATTATAATATTTATCCAAAGTAACATTTCTAGTCATTTGATAAAATTACTAAACAATTTCTCTCATTTTTCACGAATCTGTATAGGCTATTCATAGTAAGATAGATCAGGTTCCGGTTTTTTTCTATATAGGTGAGAAAATGTGTTAGGTCTAGAATGTACATCCTTAATAATTATATATGAAATACATCATTTACTTTTATAGTGAATTGGTTTAATAGATAAATGGTAATTAACAACTCCAATTCAATCCATGTTTTTAAAAGTTTTGATATACCTAGACCTTAGTTTTAATTTCTTACTAATCCTTTTAGCACCATTGCATAGAGATTATTTCAAGAAAAAATGATCTCCCACATGGATTTACAAACCATTTATTTGGTTATTATCAAAACAAATTTCCTACATTGGTATTTTATAATATTATTTTTAATATAATTTACCCTTTTCATTTTATTTTACAATATTTTCGAACCCTAAAATAATATTTCTAGGAAATTCATCCCAACATGTTGGATTATGATATATGTTTTTATTTAATTCTCTGTATAGTTCTATTTGAATATATGAATAGAAGCTGAAGTTAGTATAAAACTCTACCATTGGTAAATATAGATCCCAAATAAGTTGAAATTCATGTGATTACTATTATAAAATGTATTATAATATTTGAATTATACTTTTAGACAGTCCATTAGTTTGAGGGTTATAATATTTTCTCAAAAGAATCTCAATATCAAGAGTATTTTCAAGACTTGTCTAGAACTTAAATGTAAATCAAGGATAAAGATAAATAAAAATTTAAATTGGTGTGAAAGAAATTATTACAACTTCATTAATATAGAGCGGTAGATGGTGATCAGTGTCAGGACCAATAGTGGACTATATACCCTGAGAGGGGGGGTGTGTATTAGGGTACAAATATTCTTTTTCAAAATTCTTCTCTCCCCACTAGATCATGACCTTTTTATTACAGGGGTCACTTTGTTTACACATGCATTTATATTATGATCACTTATTTTCTTCTTTATCTGATGATGATTCTTTGAATGCAATGAAGGGAAGCAACTAGTCAGACACAAATATTTTTACTTGGTTCACCCTCACTGGGCTACGTCCAAGGAGCTTACAACGATAATGTGCCGCTGTGCCAAATCCAGTAATGCTAATTTCAAATAATGGTCAGGACAGATCTCTTCTATGCCCAAGATCACTGCCTTTACAATGTTTAGGGTTAGCTCACTACTTTCCCAAGATTCACTCCCTATTTCTATCTCACTGTATGACTGTTGTTAGAAAGTATTACCTTATTCCTCTTCTTTTTCTCACTGCACTTGGAAGGGATCCACTCACAGTTTATTGACCTGTAGGTCTCTCCATTACCACTATTGAATGCATCCTCTAATGTATGTAGAATCTCTATTGATTTAAAAATTTAATCCACTGATGAATACCCCTTTTCCTTTTAACAATGGGCGACAACCTTTGGGAAGTACCTTCGCAAAGCACCCTACTTCGTGAAGCTCCCAATTTCGGAAAGCTCAACAAAACCTTCACCAAGCCCCTGCCTTTTCACGACGCTCAAGACATTGAAAATATTAGGTCATGGCAGAGCTCAAGTCGTCGCATAGCGACTTACATCACAATGCTCACCAAGCCAACGCGGATCACACGACTCTAGTGGGGTTAGAATATCTATGGAAAAGCTCTTCTTTTGTGAAGCACACTGCCTTCAAGAACCACCTTCATGAGGAATGATGTCTTCGTGAACCACCATCAGAAGCCAAGAGAAAAATATTTTCTTCAAAAACTCTCTACTTATATCGAGGGGGTTGAGGCCTATTTATAGGTGATTCCACCGACCCTCGAACCTTCAGCACAAAGTCAATGCCACGTCATCAAAAATCATGAAGCATTGAAATTTCTTCCAAAATTCTCTCAATATTGCGAACCACCCTGGAAATTTTCCGATCACGGAGCTCATCGTTATCATAGAGTGTTCCTTTAATTACTTCACACCACCACCACAAATCTCCCTTGCATTTCCCTTCATCTCTACCATTTGCTATGCTCATCGTAATCGTGAAGAATCATCATCAACATTCTTCTAGTCTTTGTGAAATCAAATCCATAAATCCAATCTTTGCGAAACTCATGCCTTTGCCATATTTTGATGATATTTTCAACGAAATACACTTTTTTTGATGCTCACCAAAATCCAAATTTTGGACCCCAAAAATTTGGAAAACATTGGAAAGTAGTTCCACCTTGTATCTATTTTTTATACTGCATCCAGATCATCCATTCCATTGTCATGGTTTTTCGTCGACATGGATTGTCAAAAACATCTCTGGAATATGACAATTCACAATGGAAAATTGCTTTTTCATCAGATAGAATCATCCCTAAAATACTCCAATGTTACATTGAGGTATTTTTACCCAACAATCAAGATGAAATTATTCTCATATAGTTTGTAAATGTGCATATTTCGTAAGGTGAGAAAAATAACCCATATTACATTATTCTTTATAGGAGTCTTTTTTAATCTAGTGAATAATTTGTAACACCCTGATATTTTATGAGAAGTATATTTTTTCATGTCTTATGTTATACGAAACATCAAAGGAATCTTTCACTACACACAACACTAGCTTGGCTTGCGTTACACGCAATCATGACCTTCCTCGATTGCGTGTGTAGTACGCACTACCTGATTTAACTAAACCACGATATATTGTTATAATATTATTATGGAATAGATATTATAAATAGTATTAACTACATTTTTAATTTGATAACATTATTATTCCTCTTACATATTTTCTAGAACATGGTATGAGAATAAAATAAATTTTTCGGGTAAAATAAGTATTTTTAAAAAAATGATGTTTTGTCTCCGTTTGATGGTGCTCCCACATTAAATCAAGTATTTGACATTTTTAAATGTTCAATTTGACAAAATAAAATACTTCATTGGAATTAGGATATAAAAATTTAATTTGGATAAATTTTTCATATTATTCTGATAACTTTAATAATTTAATGAATAGTAAAAACACGATATATTTTAATTAAAAACTCCTTTTCATCATAATAATTTATATTGTTATATTATATTTTTAATTGGTTTTAAATTGTAATTATAGTATATTTTTTCCATTTAATCAAATGTTGTTCATTGAAATTAATTTCACTTTGAAATTGGAAATAAAGAAGTGTACATCATTTGATAGTTATTGGATAGTTATTATTTCTTAGAAACGAGCTTTTTTTTTATAATGGGAATTAATTTTAAAATTAATTAGTGCCACATATATGTTTTTAATATGTAAAAAATGAAATCATTTTTGAATTCGGAATATCAAATATAGCTTAGGCTGAATTTTTGGTGTTTTCGGAAAAACTTCAATTTTGATGAATAGTGAAACCACTTAGTGGTAGTTAAAAAAACTGACTCTTTCATTTAAATGAAAATTTACCACTTCTTTTAATTGAATTTCAAAAAGATGACATACATGGTTGTTATAAATAAGTAAAATTTTATTCAGTAAGACAAAAATAATTTTCGGTGAATAGTAACTTTTGACGTTTATTTACCACGGTTAAACATAAATAGGGTAATTCAAGGTTAAAAGAATATTATAATAATTCCAAATTATTTTAACACTTGTCCTATCCTTATTTTATTATTAGTGGAAGACCATGGGCATACTTGTGTAGCTTTTGGGACCCCATTCACCCACTTGGTAGTGATAATGACAATTTGGATTAATTAATTTAATGTAAAGACAAAATTGACATTAACAAAAATCTTTTAGTAATTAATTTTTATAAGGGGTTATATAAATTATCATTTAGAATATAAATATTCATTGTAAATATAAAAATATTTCAGACATGTTGGTATTTGTTTTATAATTTCTAGACATCAAATAAATTAAATTATTTATGACACAATATTGATGCAGTATTTATCTCATTAATAAATGATTTAAACAAATAAGATTATAATGATTAAAATATTATCCAAAACATGCCCAATTCTGATTGGATGATTTTATTTAGACCATGAGTCATCTTATCTTCATCTTTAATGATTTTGGGACCTTTTGAAACCAAAGATATGTTTATAATAAAATAATATTTTCACATATTCCAAAGGTGCCCTTCTCCTCCCTTATACAAGAGAACCTCATCCCTCTCCTCTTTACACTACTTTGAGCCTTCAGTCTCGGCCAAACCCTTCCCATTACTCTTCTCAACTCCCCTATAAATATTCTATAGGTCCTGGTCATCTTCAAAGACCAACATTAGTGCCCTACGAGGTGGTTTCAAAGAGGAGTGTCAAAGAAGAGGTATTATCCCTTACCGATTCATTCAAATTTATTTCTTCTTATACTTCCTCTTATTTAGTTGTTTCATTATGAATTAATAATATTAGTATCAACCATATAATGATATTTCATTATAAATAGTAAAATAACCTTATTTCATCTTCTATCAATCTTACGGAAAATGAAATCACCACGCATGCGTACGTACGGAATACCGTCTCCACGCCGTGGTTTAATCTAATTTCCCCCACCACCTTACTTCTATGGATATAATGGTGTATAGAATAACTATATAATATTATTTTAATGTTATTTTGATTCTGAAATAGTATACATACACTTCAATACAATTCCACGATCATGGGAATGATATCATCACTCATGCGTACATACGGCCTACCGTCTCCATGATGTGATGCGACTCATTCTACATGATCTTCATTGAATAATGATTATATAAATGAATTGAATAAATAAATATTATATATATTAAAGTAATACCATTCTGGAAAGTAGTTATCTATAACCTAAAAAGGAATAATAATAATGTATTCGACAAAACATGCATAAGAAAACAAAGCAATGAACACTCGAATAACAAGTAGCAATGAAATATTACTAATAAGAAGATAAGAATATGACCATATATTATATCATAACAATGAATATTATTCTTTAATAAGTCAATGACATTATTTAAATCATTATACAGGAGTTTCAGATACGTATGAATCAAATTGGACCTAAGGTAAGGGAAAATCTCACAATCTCATTTTTATCTGAGATTGTTTATACTTCAGAATTCACTGGGGAATATTTATCATTGATATACATTTTTACTCAATATATAATATTATTTCTGTCCTACTATGATATTTTAAATCCAATTTTACCCATTGTTGTGTTTTTAGTAAAAGATATGAAAGGAATCTTCTGTCATTTTTAGTACGAGATAATTCTGGACATTTCCAGCCAAAGTACGAGAAGAATGTTTATTACCTAATACAACATGAATGGATTTTTATGATTTAATATAAAATTATTTCCACGATTCTTCCTTTACAGATTTTCAATTTTATTTTTAATCAACTTCTTTATGTTTAAAATTGTATGACATGTTAAGAAAGGAAAAACGTTTTTGAGGTAGAAAGGATATTTTCTTCAAGATAGGAGTTCAATTGTTTTATCAAAATTATTTTCCATCTAAGATAATATAGGGTTCTATTTCTATCCCTTTTTTACATTGATTTTATTATGTTTTTATGGAATTAATTTTATGATTTCCTTTTACATTATATGGATTATGTTATTATGTCATGATATTTAGGAATCCCATTTTTATTACAAGGGTTTTGTTATGATTTATGATTTTGTGGCACACATAAGAATGGTTTCATTATGAGATGGTTGGGACCTATATCTCCCTCCAATGAATTGGGTAAATATTTATATCTCATGAGATAGACGTGGATGGAATGGTAGGTTAATCCAGTTCAGTGTTACATGACAAGAATGAGGAGTGAACTTGGTTCAGTAATGGACTTTGTCCACTATAATGGTCCTGGTAAAGAGCCTTGACTAATATGAAATTATTTTCTATGAGAATGTTTGTATGACACAAAGTTTCATATTTTACTTTATGATTATTGGGATTACATTTCACCACTATGATTTATCCCATGCTATTATGATCTCTTTTGCAGGTTACGATTTTCAAAATGTTGTGTTCTTATGAATATGATATGATTGATATTTATTTTGTTTACACTTACTAAGCATTTTATCTCACCCTTTGGTATGTTTTTTCCCCAGGTCAGGAAGAATGGTATTAAGTAGGATATTCCAAAAGGGTCTCTAGATATGATGAAATAAATGGGAGACAATGTAGATGATTTATGAACCAGTTGTTTATGTTTCCCAGATTCTGAAGACACTATACCTATACGGTCCTATCATGGTTTTGTTATATGTTGTAATAAGTATGCTTCAATTATAAGGTAATAACCATTCATGTAAATTATGGGTCGTTATAGTTGGTATCAAGTCAAAAGAGGTAGGAATGAATCCAATCCTTGGGAACTCTGACATGTGAGCGTTGGACGAAGCATGGCTCTCCGCCCAAGGGCTTCATGAGGAAATGGATTGCACTAGGGATGGTGGTGTGCCCAGCCCGAGGGGTGTATCCTTTCATGGAGTGCCCTGATAGGTATCAATTATAGTCCATTGGAAGTAATTCTAGACTGCTATAGTTGGTATCTGAGGAATGGTATAATCAACTTTTGGAAACTATGATGTGAAAGCCTGAGTAAGAACTCTAAGGATATGTCTATGCATAGAACACAATCTTAGTGTTTTAGAAATGTCCATGAGTAACCCTAGATAAGACCTAAAGTGTGAAATTTTATTCTTGATTATGTGGTTTTCCTATTATGATTAGTGTTTCTCACACTATGCTTCCTGGTTTTTGTCGATGGCTGGAACGTGAAGGAACCATGTTAATGCTGAATGTGATGGGCAATGCAATGATTGTCCCCCTGAGCAACCAAATGTTATGGGATTTGGAATGAAAAATCTTGTAGCCATGCTCACACGACTTTCTCAAGCTATGAATCATTCAGGACTTCCAAATGAGTGAAGGAAGGAGAAAAATTCTGTTGAATCCTTCGTGAGGAAGCTTCCACCTTCATTCAGCATGTCTTCTAATCCATTAGTGGATGAAAAATGGATTAGTACCACTGAAAAGATATTTTCAGTCTTCCAATGTTCTGTATATGATAATGTCAACTTAGCAGTATATCGTTTGGAAGGTGAAGATGATCAATGGTGGAATCTTATTAAGAATACGAGGCAAAGTGATGAAATTGTGTCCATGGAATGGGACGAGTTCACGAACATATTTGTCAATAATTACATCCCTCGTATTCTTTGAACAAATTTGGAGGTAGAGTTTCAAGAACTGTAGAAAATAGATGATGAATCTGTTGGTACCTACGAGGAAAATTTTACAAGACTTACAAGGTACGCTTCAGGAATGTTTATCCAACCTGAGAGTAAGATCGATCGATTCTTTAGTGGCATAAAACCAAGACGTCAAAGGGCGTTAGCCATAATGGATTTCAATAGCTATGAGGAAATTTTTCGATGTACTCCCAAGTTTGAGATGGAGATTGCAGAAAGCCATCAGTCATATGGGTTTTATAAGAAAGGAAAATGGAATTCAAAGGGAAATATAAATACCACAAAGAAAAGAAGATGACTTTTCCCTTATGCTCAAAGTGCGGAAAGAAATATGGATGGAATTGTCTTAAAGGGACAAGAAAATGTTTTATGTGTGGAAAATAAGGTCATCAGGCAGTTGAATGTCGAAATAATGGGAAGAAGATGTCTAATGATGCAAACAAAGAAATGGATACACAGAATGCACCTCCTACACTTAAATGTTTTATGTGCAAGGAAATGGGGAATTATGCTAATCAATTCCCTAATCCAAGGGTTGTTGATGAGTATCGACATCAACAAACTATTAAGGCCCAAGACAAATGAAAGTCACATGCAATTTCTATCTGCGATGTGAATTATGGTAACGAAGTGGTGAAAAGTACACTTACCGTCCACTCTAAATTAGCAAATGTTTTATTTGATTCTGGATCCATCCACTCTTTTATTTCAGAAGAATTTTCTATGGGTATCAATGTATTACCTCAACAGTTATATATTGAGTTAGTTGTGACAACCCCAAATGGCACAACAGTTGCATCAAAAGTTTTCAATTCTTCTCCGATTGTCGTTTGTGGGAAAGTGCTTCCTACAAATAATTTGATCCTTCCTATAGTGGAATTTGATGTGATTCATGGCATGGATTGTCTTTCCTTATAAGGAGCTCTAATCAATTGCCAAATAAGGGAAGTCACATTTCATATTCTAGATCAATCTATGATCGTCTATCGATGCAAGAATGAACATAACCTTCTAGTGGAAATTTCTTCAATATTATGGGTCTTGATTCCACTAAATGAAGGTTATTTATCTCAAATGGTTGGAGAGAAACTCACAATTAAGAATATGCCCACTATACGAGAGTTTGATGATGTCTTTCCAGACGAATTTCTAGGTCTTCCACCAAATCTTGAAGTTGAGTTTTCAATAGAACTCATACCGGGTGCAATTTACATTTCAAATACACCTTATAGAATGACCCCAATTGAGTTGGAGGAATTGAAGAAGACTCCAAGAGAATCTTGATAAGGTATTTATACTCCCTATTGAATCAGCTTGGGGAGCACCTGTTCTATTTGTTAAGAAGAAATATGGATCAATGAGACTCTGCATTAATTATCGAGAGCTTAAAAATATCACTATCAAGAACAAAGATCCTCTCCCACTCATTGATGACTTATTTGACCAACTACGCGGAGCTCAATACTTTTCCAAGATTGATCTTCATTCAGGGTATCATCAATTAAGGGTCAAAAGAGAGGATATACCAAAGCCGACCTTCTATACAACGCATGGTCATTATGAATTTATTGTGATGAAATTTGGTCTTATTAATTCCCCTACTATCTTCATGGATCTAATGAATAGAGTCTTTAGAGAATATCTTGATCAGTTTGCGGTAGTCATTATAGATGATATTCTTGTCCATTCAAAGAGAAAGGAATAACATGAAGATCACTTGAGAATCATATTGAAGACCTTGAGAAAGGATAAGATTTATTCCACATTTACCAAGTGTGAATTTTGGCTTCAAAAAGTTTCATTTTTGGGTCACATAATCTCAAAAGAGTAGATATCTGTGGATTCATCAAAAACAACGGTTTTCAAAAGATAGTCGAGACCAACAATAGTAACTATGATCCAAAGTTCTCTTGGTCTGTCTGGATATTATCAATGGTTTGTGAAAGATTTTTCAAGGTTATCTAATCCAATCACCAGGTTGACTCAAAATGGAGTTAAGTTCGTTTGTACGAAGGAGTGTGAAGAGAATTTTAACAAGGTAAAAGGAAGGTTATCCAGTGTACATGTTCTCAAACATCCATGTAGTGGAGAAAGGTTTGTGATCTACAGTGATGCATCCTAGAAGAGACTAGGGTGTGATTTCATGCAAAATGATATGGGGATAAATTATGCCTCACGACAGTTGAAAATCCATTAGAAAAATTACCCAACTCATGATTTAGATTTAACTGTGGTAATCTTTGCATTATAGATTTGGAGGAATTATATTTATGGTGAAAGGTGTGATATTTATAATTATTATAAAAGTTTAATGTATATTTTCACACAAAATTAGGTGAATATGTGCCAAAGAAGATGGTTGGAGCTGATTAATGATTACGACTGCTCAATTCAGTACCACCATAGGAAAGAAAACAAGGTGGCAAACACATTAAGTTGACAAGACCATGCTAGCTTATCCATGATGAGGATCCCAAAAGATCCAATATTTATGGATTTACAAAGGATGGATCTTTGAATTATAAAGGGAGGGGAAAATGTTATCTTTCTCAAATGAATGTTCAACTATCTATACATGTGAAGATTAAAGAGGCACCAAAAGAAGATGTAGAGTTTCAAAAGAAGACGAGAAATTATCCTGAATTCAATCTTGAATGTGATGGGATAATAAGGTTCAAAAATCGGGTTTGTGTTCCTCCCATCCCAGAATTAAAGAAGGAGATACTGGATGTGGATAATATTTCTCCATTCTCTATTCACCCTGGATGTACAGAGATGCATAGGGACCTGAAAGAGTACTTCTGGTGGGATGACATGAAAAGAGATGTTGCTGAATATGTCTCTCGATGCTTGGTTTGTCATAAAGTTAATGCTAAGAGACTGAAGTCTATGGGGATGTTACAACCATTACCCATACCATAATGGAAATGGGAAAACATCACTATGGGATTTTTCACTGGACTTCCTAAAACATCCAAAGGCAATAATGTTATATGGGTCATAGTTGATCGTCTTATGAAGTCAGCACACTCTATTTCAATTAGAGAGGATTTCTCTCTTGATCAGATTGAGAAGATATATGTAAAGGAAGTGGTAAGATTGCATGATGTACGACTTTCCAATATATCAGATCGGGATCAAAGGTTTACCTCGAAGTTCTGGCTAAGACTTCACCATACATTAGAAACAGATTTCAGTTTCAGCACTGCTTATCATCCTCCGACAAACATTCAGTATGAGAGGACAATTTAAACTCTAGAAGACATTTCGAGAGCTTGCTCTATGGATTTCAAAGGTGGTTGGGATCAACAACTACATTTGGTGGATTTTTCTTATACTATTAGATTTCACTCTAGTATTCAGATGGCTCCTTATGAATCTCTTAATGGAAAGAAATGCAGGACTCCAACTTGATGTGATGTAATTAGGGAAATAAAGCTATTAGGATATGATCTTGTTGATGAGATGGCAGAAAAGGTCAGATATATTCAACAACACATAAGAGAATCTTTGAGTGGAGAAAAAAGTTATGATGACAACCAATGAAAAGACCTAGAGTTTGAAGTGGGTGATAAAGTGTTCTTACGAATATCTCCTTGGAAGAGAGTAATGAGATTTGGAAAGAATGGAAAGATGAGCCCTAGGTTTATTGGTCCATTTGAAATACTGGATTGTGTTGGGAAGGTAGCTTACTGTTTGGCGCTTCCACCGAATCTCTCTCAAGTTCATGATGTGTTCCATGTATCTCTCCTGAGAAAGTACAATCCTGATCCTTCACATGTACTCAACTAAGAAGTTGTACCGCTAGAGAAAGATCTTTCTTATGAAGAACAACCGATAGATATTCTAGATCGTAGTGAAAATGTCCTATGGAACAATACCATTCTCTTGGTGAAAGTTTTATGGAGGAACCACCAATTAGAAGAAGGTACTTGGGAGCATGAAGATATGATGAGGGAGAGGCATCCTCATCTGTTTGTTACGAAGAGACGAATTTCGAGGGAAAAATTCATTTTAAGGGGGTAGAGTGTAACACCATGATATTTTATGAGAAGTATAATTTTTTATGTCTGATTTTAAACGAAACATCAAAGGAATCTTTCACTACACACAACACTATCTTGGCTTGCATTACATGCAATTGCGACCTTCCTCGATAGCGTGTCTACTACGCAATACCGGATTTCAGTAAATAATGATATATTGTTATAATATTATCATGGACCAGCCGTTATGAATAGTATTAACAACATTTTGTATTTTATAAAATTATTATTCATCTTATATATTTTCTAGAACATGGTATAAGAACAAAATAAAATTCTCAGGTAAAATAAATATTTTTTAAAAAATGCAGTTTTGCCGCCTTTTGATGGAGCACCCAATTTAAATCTAGTATTTGAAATGTTTATAAATTCAATTTGACAAAATAAAATTCTTCCTTGGAATCGGGATATAAAAATTTAATTTGAATAAAATTTTCATATTATTCTAATAACTTTTATATTTTAATGAATTGTAAAAACATGCTATATTTTAATTGAAAAAAACTTTTTTCATCGCAATAATTTATATGGTTAGATTATATTTTTAATTGGTTTTAACGTGTAATTAAAATATATTTTTACCATTTAATCCAATTTTGGTCATTGGAATTAAGTTTTCTTTTAAATTGGACATAAACAAGTGTCCATCTTTTGATAGTTATTGGATAGTTATTGTTTCTTAAAAAAATGCTATTTGTTTTGATAATGGGAATTAATTTTAAAATTAATTAATTCTACTTATATGTTTTTAATTTGAAAAAAATGAATTCATTTTGGAATTCAGAATATCAAATATATCTTAGGCTGAATTTTTGGTATTGTTCTGAAAAACTTCAATTTTGATGAATAGTGAAACCACTTAGTGGTAGTTAAAAAACTAACTCTTTAATTTAAATGAAATTTTTCCACTTCTGTTAATTGAATTTTAAAAATCCGACATACATGGTTGTCATCAAGAAGTAAAATTTTATTCAATAAGATGAAAATAATTTTTGATGAATAGTAACTTTTGACTTTTATTTACCACGGTTAAAGGTAAATAGGGTTATTCAAGGTTAAAAGAATACTATAATAATTCAAAATTACCATAACACTTGTCCTAACCCTATTTTATTAGTAGTGTCCGACCATGGAAATCCTTGGGTTGATTGTGGGACCCCATTGAGCCATTTGGTAGTGATAATGACAATTTGGATTAATTAATTTAATGTAAGGACAAAATTGACATTAACAAAAATCTTTTAGTAATTAATTTTTATAAGGGGTTATATAAATTATCTTTTTGAATATAAATATTCCTCAGAAATCTAAAAAAATTTCCTATATGATGGTATTTATTTTATAATTTTTTGACATGAAATAAATTAAATTATTTATGACACAATAATGATGCAGTATTTATCTCATTAATAAATGATTTAAACAAATAAGATTATAATGGTTAAACTGTTATCCAAATCATGACCAATTCTGATTGGATGATTTTATTTAGACCATGAGTCATCTTATCTTCATCTTTAATTATTTTTGGACCTTTTGAAACCGAATATATGTTTATAATAAAATAATATTTTCACACTTTCCAAAGGTGCCCTTCTCCTCCCTTATAAAAGGGAACCTCCTCCCTCTCCTCTTTACACAACTTTGATCCTTCATTCTCATCCAACCCATGACCATTACACTTCTCAACCACTATAAATATTCAAGAGGTCCCGGTATTCTTCAAAGACAATCATTAGTGCCCTAAGAGGAGGTTTCAAAAAGGCGTTTCAAAGAAGTGGTAATATCCGTTACAGATTATTTTAAATTTATTTCTTATTCTACATCATCTTCTTTAGTTGTTTAATTATGAAATAATAACATCAGTATCACTCATATACTGATATGTTGTTATAAATTGTAAAAAAAACCTATTTCAACTTCTATCCATCATACGGAAAACGAAATCATCGGGTGTGCGTACGTACAGAATACCATCTCCAAGTCGTGGTGTAATCTGTTTTCCACCACCACCTTACTTGGATGGGTATAATGGTGTAAAGAATTACTATATATGATTATTGTAATGTGATTTTGATTCTGAAATAGTATACATACAATTCAATTAAATTCCACGATCATGGGAACGATATCATCGCTCGTGCGTACGTACGACCTACCGTCTCCACGATGTGATGCGACTCGTTCTACATGATATTAATTGAATAATGATTATATAAATGAATTGAATGAATAAATATGATATATATTACACTAATACCATTCTGTAAATGAGGTATCTATAACATAAATAAGAAAAATAAGAATTTATTCGACAAAACATGCATAAGATTATAAAGCAATGAAGACCCGAATAACAAGTAGCAATGAAATATTACTAATAAGAAGAAAAGAATATGACCATATATGATATCATAACAATTAATATGATTCTTTTATAAGTCAATGAAATTATTTAAATCATTATATAGGAGGTTCGGATATGTCTGATGCAAATCAGACCTAAGGTAAGGGAAAATCTCACAATCTCATTTTCATCCGAGATTGTTCTTCAAAATTTACTACGGAATATTTTTCATCCACATCCATGTTTCCTAAATATGTAATATTATTTCTATCATAATACTATTTTTAAATCCACTTGTATCCATTGGTAAGTTTTTAGTAAAATATATGAAAGGAATCTTTTGTCATTTTTAGTACGAGGTACTTTTTGACTATTCCAGCCAAAGTATGAGAAGAATGTTTTTTTAACTTATACGACATGAATGGATTTTTATGATTTCATAGAACATTATTTCCATGAAGATTCCTTTACCAATTTTAATGTTTTTTTTAATAAAATTCTTTTAGTTTAAAATTGTATGACATGTTATGAAAGGAAAAATTCATTTGAAGTAGAAAGGATATTTTCCTCAAGAATGGATTTCATGTGTTTTTTCAAAATTATTTTCCATCTAAGATAATATAGGGTTTTATTTATATTTCTATTTTTACATTGATTTTATTAAGTTATGATGGAATTAATTTTATAATGTCCTTTTATCTTATATGGATTTTTTTATCATGGAATGACGTTTAAGAATCCCATTTTTATTACATGGGTTATGCTATGATTTATGATTTTGTGGCACACATAAGAATGGTTTCATTATAAGATGGGTGGGACCTATATCTCCCTCCAATGCATTGGGTAATGATTTATATATGATGAGATAGACAGGGTTGGAACAGAAGGTTAATCTGGATCAGGGATATAGGACTGGATTGAGGATTGTACTCGGTTCAGTAATGGACATTGTCTATTATGATGGTCTTGGAAAAGAGCCACGACTAATATGAAATGATTTTCTATGATTATGTGTGTATGCCACAAAGTTTCATGTTTTAAGTTATGATTATTGGGATTACATTTCACCACTATGATTTATCCCATGTTATTATGATCTCTATTGCAGGTTAAGATTTTCAAAATGTTATGTTCTTAAGACTATCATATGATTGATATTTCTTTTGTTTACCCTTAACGAGCATTTGAGCTCACCCTTTCTTATGTTTTCTTTTCCCCAGGCCAGGAAGAAGGGTATTAAGTAGTATATGCCAAAAGGGACTCTAGATGTGATGAAATAAACAGGAGATGGTGTAGATGATTTATGAACCAGTTGGTTATGTTTACCAGTTTCTAACGACACTATACCTATACAGTCCAATCATGGTTTTGTTATATTTTTTAATAAGTATGCTTCAATTTTGAGGTAATAACCATGTATGTAAAGTGTGGGTCATTATATAATTCCATGGTTATGTCATCCCATTTCCATATAATAATAGGTAGAGGATAAATGAATCCTCTAGGATTTTATATCTTATTCTTTAGCTAATAAAAATCCAAGCATGTTGATATATATTTAACAATTTCCTATTTCATATTATATCACGAAAAATGTTGATTAAAATAAATAGAAATAAAAAAGTTCTCAGGGTGTTTAGTTAAATTTGAGCTATGAGAATAATCCAATAATTCTATTTTTAGATCAGTTATAGAGGGAACACATATCCTAATACCAAATATAATAACTTCCATCATAATATATGAAGTCTTCTAATTTCCCATCACTCATGAAATTAATTTTATTTTGCAAGTTCTTATCACCAGGTTGAGAACTTTTTAATTTTTCCAATAAATATTGATTGGAAATAATTTAAAAAAAGAAGTGATAGTTCCCTTTTCATAATAATTCCCAAATATATTTTAACTAAATTCATAAACACAAGATCCCTATGAATACTCATTTTAGTTATGACACCATGATCATTCTTTCATAATGCATCTGGTAAATTCTTTTCATTCCATGGGTGGCAGAATATTGATCAATCATAATCCATGAGTATCTCAACTCATCTCGTTTTCCTCACATAGAGATATTTTTATAAAAATATTTATTTTAGGATCTTATGGTCTAATGTAATCTCATATATTTCACCATATAAGAAATATTTCTATATCTTCAAAGATAATATTATAGATTTCAACTCAATATAAGGGGTTGGATTGTTTTTTTCAAAAGTATTTTACTCCTTTAATCACATGAAATAAATTTATCATTCAACATAAGAACACAGACAAATATATTTTTAGATGAATCATTATATATCATAAATTCATAAATTGATGATTCTAGACTCAAAATCAAATCATGGAATAACCACATCTTGAAATATTGAAAAATCCTTATTATTACATTTTCTATAAAAACTTATCACCTTTACATTTAATTTGGGTTAATGGGTTATCCAGTCAGGATTTTTTTAACAAATCACTGATAGTATCGGAAAAAACTAATGAAACTACATACCACAATTTTTTTGTTGGTGTATTACATTCATCAGATTCCTTTTTCATTATAGGATATAGTAAATTTACATCATTGGAGACAATAAGGTCATGAAAAAAATATTTTGACAGAATAATTCAAAAATAATAAATTTTCAATATAACTATTTTCCTCTCAATGTAAAAATATTGATTCACAATTGGTTTTCATGGTCTTCATATCATTTAGAATACACAAAGATATTATAAATGAATACTTAAAAACATATCAAGATATTCTATACATATTCTATTTATTAGAACCATAAAAATAGAAGGTTCGTTAGTTAATACAAATGGAATTACCGTGAATTTATAATTTCTATAATTCATTTGAAATGATGTCTTCTAAATATCATCTGACTTTACTCATGATTAATGATAGTGAGAATTTTGGTCAATATTTCTAAAATAATGAGCTCTTTAAAGTGGATAGAAAAATACATAGGTGGAGGTTAATGGTACTTTTTAATTATCATAACAACATTAAGTTCCCTATAATAAATGCATAACAATAGGGATCCATACTTATTCTAAAAAATAATAATATGGGGTCCCTATATGAAACACTAGTGTGTTTAAATCCCATATCCTAAAAATACTCAATTTATTTCCCCAATTACAATAATTCCATAATATAAATTCTATAAGGAGTCTTTTATATAGGTATTTCATCATGGATTAAGTCAATAAAAAACACAACTTCACACTCTGGTAATGTGCAAGTAATACCTTAGGAAACACATCAATTTATTCATGTACAATTGTTAAATCCTTGGTTTAATGATTTAATTTTCCATCTGTAGGTTGTGTCTAATATTATTTCCCAATAATAAAATTCATAAAAGCTTCTAGGGTTTCATCTCAACATGACTCGGATGATGCATTCTACACTCAAAACATAATAATTCCACATCTTTATCCCAAATCATATTTTCCATATCATTACTATATTTTTTTGGATCATATTTTTAAATCAAGCCCATTATAGGGATTATATCAAATTCATCCATAGGTAATATAATAAATTCATTTAATAGAGAATTTTAATGTGCTATACTGGGAACTTCTCGACACAACTTATTTATAGTGATATTTCCACTAGGAGTTTGGACTGGAAACACCCATCATAAAATTATAGTAAAATATAAAAGTGTCTTGGAAAATAAATAGAATATAATAGATTTTGAGGATATAGAATAAAATAAATCATTATCTAAATTTTATGATATCATTAAAGTAACTTCCACCTATCTTTGTGAACATCAAGCCAAGCTATAGTGATTACATAATCATTTCCATATCCCTCTACCCTCTTTCGTGGTATACGACCTTGAATCTTGCGACATATGATTCAATAACACCCCATTTTATTAAATTTAATAAACTTTATAGATGTGGGTTCATTATTTAGTTTAATTTAATTCGCTAGGTGACCCTTAATATACACACTTGTAGCAAACTACCATTCATTCAATCATTTTCTAGGATGTTTCTTTCCATATCATTCAAATGATGGAAATTGATTCAGTTTTTTTATTATTTGACGTGATAACTTTTTTTATGATTATCCAAATTCTACTTATATTGATTTCCCTTCACTATATAGGTTATAGAAAACATAATATCTATTTTTATAGAGAATGTTTAATCAGATGATGTAAAATTTTGAGAATCTAATGCCCTTTAGAGACTTATATTAATCTCATCTAATAAATAGTTTGTATTGTATTCCATACAACATATATAATCTATATAATACCTATATATTAATTTAATATTAGCCTTATACTCCAAAAAAATTATTCATTTTTTATTTAAGAAAATAAACCTTCTATTCATTTTAGTTCACTACTCACAAGGAAAATATAATTATAACAGTGTTACTTAAAAATCACATCATTCAATGTGTCTATTTATTATTCCTCCCATGTATTCTTCATCAAAATCCACCATTTAACAATATAACCCTTTTTAAAATGTACTTATAGTAAAAAAAATTCCATTCATCATATCCCAAGGATAGATATATATTTTCATGGGATTTAAACAATTTCTAAGCTACCATTAGATCTGTATTGGAACTAAAATATAGGGGATTATATTGGATGAAATGTTCCAATATAGTTGTATCATATCACAAAACATCATTTTCATTATTTTTGAAAGCTTATTAGTCATAAACTAGTTCAGTTTCCCAAATATTGTATTTCTTTGATCAGCTCTAACCCAAGTTGTATTAGCTTTCTCAACTAGTAAATTTCTATATTTCCCATGAGTATTGATACCACTTTTTATTTCAGAAGGTATTTCTAAAAAATATTATATAACAGATTATCTCATATAATAATAAATTTCAAATCATGATATATTAATCTAAATATGGTTTAATAGTTAACATAAAATGAAAATTGATGAATTCATAATTTTGGAATCATAATAATGTTTTCATTGGGAATATCATTAAGTAAAAATTGTTTATTTATAATCATTAAAAATATTTTAAAAAATGTGAAGTATCCTAATCATATTACATAAGTCTTTCAACCAGGTTTGTTGTTAGGGTCCCATCACCATGAAACAAAAATATGTTTGAGATAAATTTGATCGATTCTTTTTTGAGATTATTACCCCTAGATGCACTTGTGCCAAACAAAAATCCACTTGTAGCTCCAAAAAGTGATATATTCATAAGAAAACCATATAATACCTAACTTACCAAAACATTAGGATGTTTTCATAAACACATACTTATCCTAAAATTCTATCAAAAGGTTATATTCCCTAATCTATGTTTTCCTAAATATTGTTCCAAAAGATTCCATTAACACTTCTATAATAGAAAATATAACAACCTATAATCCATTAACCCAGAGAAAATGTCTAATTAATTACATAGAGATGGATATATGGGTTATAATCCCAATGGACCAATCAGTTTAGTAGTCTTTTAATGATATATATATATATACATGATACCCATTTTACACAGGGAATAAAATATAAAACATATTAATTAAAAATATTTAGGATACTTAAACCCATTTAATGAATTATTCATAATATATTAGGGATTGGAAACATGGTAATTGAAATCTCAAATTCTCAGAAATGTTTGTGTACAATGGAAGCTATCAAGGTTAAATACGGAACTATCAATATAGAACGATATGTAACTAAAACACAATGTATTTAATCAGTAAATTGACCAAAAAATTAATCTAGGGATAATATCATTTCAATAATTTCATGGAAATTAATAATTAAATTCCAAATGATAGGAATTGTTAATATTTAAATCATTATATCATAAATCATGATGTCGATACAATCAAGACCTTTCATGAAGATAGTATAATCGATGGGTAGGTATACACCAAAAAACCCATTTTATTTGGCCAACTAATTTTCTCATTATACCTATTGATAAATTGTGGGGCTATGTATAATCCAGCCCAACCTATCACCGCATATCAAAAAAATCTGAATTTATTGTATGATTAATTAAATTTATAAAAAACAGTCTTTATTAATAAATATATATATTGCGTAAAGAATATCTATTTATCAAAATCATTATTAGTGATTCAAATAAATTTTATAACAAGACACCATGTGTATACATTGTAAATAATTTAGTTAATTATTTTATCTACGATATAATAATTATATATATTAAATATAAATATAATTTTCAATGATCAAAATAAATTTATTGTTTAAAGAGAAATTTAATAACCACAAAATCAATGATAGATTATATTGGTTTTGTGATGAATTAATATCATTCGGTGGAAAAAATAAATTTAAAAAATATTAAAATAATCATTCATAAAATATTTTTTTGGTAAAACCATTTAAAACATTTATAATTATCTAAATATAACAAAAGATTTATGGTAGTTGTATATTTTGTTATTCTTTTATATGTTAATAGAAAAAAATCTTTTAAAGGTTTGTAAAAAAATATTAAAATAACCCATTTGGAAAACATTACAAATATAAATTTAAAAACATTTAAAAATTCAAGGTTATGATTAAATATTCCTAACAAATAATTTGATTAAATAAATGCACTTCTATAAAACAATTTTGAAAAATATTGACATGGAAGGAAAATATACAAGATCAAAAAAGAAGATAATATTTTCTTTTCTTTTAAATATATCATTTATTGATTCAAGTTCCAAATGGAAGATGAGATGGAAGAATATTTGAAAAATTCATAAATATATATAGGATATGGAAATATTTATTTTTATCATGGATGGATGATAATATTCCTTCATTGAAAATGATGAAAATCTAGAAAATGAAAATTTAAAATTAATCCCTATATAATTAGTAGTTATTAAATTACAAACCCTTTAAATAGTAAACATGGATTGAGGCAATAATAATAAATAATAAATATTTATTAATGTTAAATATTAAAAATTATAATTATATAACCACATAGAAATAAATTGATTCATAATACACAATATGTCTCAATAGAGTAGAAATTGAGACAAAATTCCCTTACCTAACACTTCCCTTTAGTTGGACATGATTTAACCTCTTGTATAATGGTTTAAAACAAGTTATTTATTTATAACAGCACCATATGAATATTTAAAATATCTCATATGATTCTATAATAACATATTATCACCTGATCATTTACAATATTTCAATATTACCATTGTTTTTTGTGTTAACTACTTCATTATATAATGAATGTTATATATTGGATGTTCAGATTCTTTTGTATTGGATATAGGACCATAATATCCATAATTACATTAAATTTTTTAAATATCATTTTTTCATTGGATATATTTTTAGAATTATCCTGGATATTTGGGCATGGAAATTGAATCAGATCATTTTTTAGAGACGGTATGTCATTTTAAAGCATAAGTGATATTATCATTTTATTAATGGGTGACATGGTATAGAATTAGAATATATATTAAATTTAATGATTAAATACTTTTCCATTAATATCATATATATTCATTGGTTACATCATTATTACTATTCAAGTGAGTTGGTGATGCAAACAAATTACATCGATTCACAAGGCGTCAGTATGCCATGCACATGAGTGGTGGATTAATTTAATATTTAATAGAGAAAATATTGATAAATATTATGACATAAAAATAATATAATATTATTATATGGTTTATAATTGGGTTTTGTTAATTTTAATTTTTAAGCAATCATTTCATGTGATAAATGAAGAATGAAAAAAGAAAGAGCTTGGTGAAGACAATTACCTTCCCCTACAAAAACCTCCTTCTGATATTTTATTAAGGAATATAGGATTGGAATTTTGGTAATAAAAATTGATATGTATCATGTAAATTTATTTTCTGGAGAAAAATTTGTATGGTTTTTTGAGATATATGGATTTAAGATGTGTGAATAACTGACAGGAGGATGTTCCTTTTTACAACTGCGGTGAGTGGCGCACTTATAATTTTTTATGATTTTACAATACTGAAAAGTGAATTTATTTTAAAAATATTTTCAAAATTAATCATATTATAAGTTTATGGGGATAGATTTTAAATAAAACCATCCAATTGTGTTTTAGCATGTGATTAATTCATTTTAACCCTTGTCTTTCTTTTATTAATACTAGATAATAACGGTTTGACATTAACCATAACAATTAATTATAAATGTAATTAATAATCATTATAAAGCAAAATAATTGGGATTTATTACCTAATATTAATTTTTATGATTCAAAATATCTAATTCACTTTATTAAATTCAATTCATAGAAGTGGAAGAAAATAATTTAAAAATAAACCCACAAAACATGTTGAAAGATGGGTTTTCAATAAATGTATTTTTCAAGTATAAGAGGATCTTATATTAACTATATGAATAGTAAAAATAATTATATAGATTTAAATTCATAAATTTATGTATATATTATAAAAGTTTCAATTATTTAAATAATTATTAAATATTATTTTTATTATTTAAAATTGAAATACATTATGCCTTTACAAAAAATGTTTTTTAAAAATATCGCTCTTTACCTCAAAATGTTCTTATCTTTATTTATATCAAATTGATAGTTAATAAATTACTAATTCTATATATTATATCAATTTTTAAAAAATATTTTTAATACTTAGGTACTAAATTATCAACCATTCATAAAGATTATTTTAAATTGATAATTTGAAAATTCCATTATTTGATTATTTTTAAAAAGTATGTTAAAAATCGATATTCATACTATAAAGTTATAATTTAAATATAATGAAATTTAATATTTTTAACTACATTATATTTTTATTCAAATTTAATTTTCATTTAATATAATTGAATCTTAGGTGTTACATTTGGGCCGTTAACTCGGCCTGTCATTCATCCTTGGCATATATCAAACATTGAATAATAAATATTTATATAAATAAATAAACATGATAATATTATTCATTCAATATATAAATAAATAATAAATTTACTTAGTAGAAAATAAATATATATTTATTATTAAAATTACAAATATTTAAAACTGAAAGAATTTATTATTGAATTTATTCTATCAACATAACCTAAGTAATTATTATATCTCATTATTGAGAATAATATTTATTTAATTTTGAATTAAAATAGAATTGATATGAAATTACTGATCCACTTAGTGTGTGATAATCTATGGATATTTCTTTGTGGTACAAGGTGAGCTATCCTAAAGTCCATGATTACTGTCATGTAACATATCAGGGCACCAGTAGAGAAAGATGTTAATTTTGCAATGAAAATAACCTGATATGAATTCTTATTGTATCATATAATCTCTTTTTTTCTTGATATATCATCATGTTGATACCAAAATTATATAATCAAGATAAATACATGAATATTATTCATTGAATCTCTAAATTGAACTCATCAATAAACCTTCATGGTTATAGACTTAGTAAAATATTATTATTTCATTCAAAGGTCCTAATATATTATATTCCAATCCTGAAAGGGATGAATAATTTCATAAATTATCTATCAATGTTATATCACTAATGTCATAACCACTTCATATAACTTCACACCGATCATATGTCATCATGGTCTTCAATAATACATCAATTTATGTGGTTCATGATATATATTAGCACAAATCTCAAGTATAATGACCTATAAATACATTATGACAACCCAAATGTTTTTGTTTTTAAAAATTAGAACCCTTAATAGAATTATCACACATAAAACATCTATTCGTAGCCAAAGGAGGGGAATGATAAGAATGGGTGAGGTGATATTCTTGATTAGGATAAACATATGTGATATAAATAAATGACCTTAAGTGGGCATTAGATAATCATAAGGTTATTGGAACATGATCATGACATACAATAATCATAGCCAATCAGTTAAAGTTCATTAATCATGAAACATGGTATGATATTTTTTCAAAAACAATACATAATATTTAAGTGTAAAAAGAATCAGTAATCAATCATTGACCACAATAAAACAACTTAAGTATAAGAAATGGGGTTTTTCTCATTCATAAAAGCATAGAAAATCAATTCTATTATTGTCGATCACTTACAAGACTATAATTGTGGGAAAATTTCCATAATGTAAATCCCCACCTATTCACTTTCAATATTCTATCAGGAGGAACCATCATTTAGTTAACTCTATCATGTTTTATGGGTTTATTTATTCCATCATCTATAGGATTTTGTCAAATTTTTCATTATTACAAAATGCATTGGAGGGTTATAACAGACATGTTTGTTATTGGTTTATAATATAATTAAAAATAATTTGTTTAGAATGTGACAACACATTATGGGTTAATAAAAGTAACACTATCCATATATTCATAATCCATTCATATTTATTCCACATGATCACTAAATAAATTATCATTACAAAAAAGGTTAAACCATGGAAAAGAAAATTGTTTTCATCAATATTTCTTCATAATAATATAAATTCATCCAAAAAATATTAAATATGGTAAAAATGGATAAAATTCTCAATAAATCATAATAAACATCAATGGATGTTGTTATACAAGAACATACCTTTAAAAAATCATTGAAACATTTTTTAATGATTTTTTTTTATTTTCAATTATCTTATTAAAAATATCAAAACGTATAAAATATTTTGGAATACATTATCATTGAAAATAACTATGGAAAAATATTATGTAATCTTAAATGTAAAGTGAATATACAATTGTGTAAGAATTCAATCATACAGTCATCATAAAATGATTTTTTTCACATTTATGATAAAAACTAAAAAGTACATCATTTGAAGAACGATAAATATATTAAATTAAATGTTTTGATTAAAATTAATATTTAGGTATAAAAAATAAATTATATATATATATATATATTTTAAGAAAATTATGAAAATTATTTTTAAAAATTATAGATATATATGAAAATTTTCATTAATGAAGTGGGAAAAAGTTTTGTTTTCATTAAAACACAATTTCAAACATTCGATTACAAAGAGAGTTGAATATAAAAGTAAAACGTGTAATATAAATAAATATTTTTATGAAAATAATGTAATAATTAATTGGTATTGATAGATCATATAGTTTCATCATTAAAATTATTTCATGAACAATCCTGGTGAAAAATGAGATTGTAACATAAAACTCATACAAATTTGGTGACTTTTGATTCAAATCACCATGAAAAAATTAAATTAAAATGAAAAATTAAATTAAAAAACCTAAATATATTCTTGATAAAAAATAAAAGTGGGGCAATAGATACACGTCATAAAATAATATATGTGTATATCATAACATATGACCCAAAGAAAATAATTTTAGATGATAAACTCATAGCACATTGGTAACTTTTGAATCAAAACCCCTTGGATGAAATAATTTGAATTTTAAGTTTACGTAACATTTATTAAAAATTATCAATTCTATAACATATTGAAATTTCAATTTCTATACCTCATGTACATAAATAGGCTCATAAAATCAAGCATTACTCAATGAAACAAAATTGAAATTAAGTACCCTTGAAACATTTGTAAATTCTTAATCAATAGATATATGAATATTTGAAATCATAAGATTATGTAAATAACTTGAATTATGTAATTTTTTATTCCAAAATAAATTCATTGGAAATAAATACACAATGGAAATAAGAAATTAGATTATATTATTATAACATTTCACATTGAAGAGAAATTGAGATAAAACCCTTACCATTTCTCTGACATGAATTGTAAATTCTCTAAAATCCTATATAATAAATTAATATTTAATTTAATTATATATCATATCCATATTCATACTTTTAATACCATATATTATCCACTTATATCATTTAAACACATTTTTATTAACAATTCTCTTTTAAAATCAACATTTTGGGTGTTAAATACTTTGTAATTAAGTATGTTTTGCTAAAATAGTTTCGGTCTTTAATGGTTGGTCTTGGTTCATACATATGGATAATGGTTATAATTATATAATTTTTTATATTATAATTATATACATATTTATAACTGTTCATATTAATTAGTTAAGAAAAATAAATTACATCACTTCATGGAGATGACAATCTGTACATACACAAGAGTGTTGCTTCCACTTTTTTATGGATTGAAGAAAAGAAACGAAAATGATAATTCAACCATAATAAATCATTATTGTATTATAAATATGATATATTTTCATTGAATATATCCTTTCCACAATCCATGTCATGTTTAAATTATAAACAAATTATATCTCTTCGTAGAGGTGTTAGTGCACACATATTCACAAGAGACGTTATTGTTTAATAGTAGATCAGATGTTAAGAAAGTAGATATGTTATAATAAATCTAGAATCATAATTATGATAAAAATATCATATAGAAAATTAAATCCATAATTATAAACCACCATGAAATATAGTTATATAAAATGAATCATATCATTATATGGAGGCGGTAGCACACATGTACACATCAGTGTTACTTTTGTTTTCCATTTTCTAGAGAAGAGTTGATAAATTTTTGTCCAATAATACTACTAAAAAAATATTATATTGTTCATAATTTATTAATCATGTTTTTATAAATACAAAAAGTCAAGATATGGTGTAAGAAGATATAAAATTTAAATTGTTAGTTATTATTTATAACTCTTAATTGTGATACACCCTCTGTATTAAAAATATATATACTTGAAGTATTTATCCTAAGAGAATGAAAACTCCCTAGATAAATAGAATTATTTTTATAATTGAGGGAAGGACACACATGAAATATCTGAAAGGTTTTCAATGATATATGGTCACCTTCTTTGTAAAGTAGATCTAAATGGGTAGGGATTTAAATTTAAGATAATATTAGGGTACAATAACATCAACCAATTACTTTTAGAAGAAAGTGAGGGTCAATACTACCATATATATTATTTTAATCCCATCCTCCAGTAATAATGTTCTTACCTTAACAGTTATAAAATTATTTTATTGTTTTTAATAATCATTATGAACAGAAATTATGTTAATAATATTATATTACATATTTAATCTTATTACTAATATGGAATACATTTTAAAATATTCAAATTCTAAACTTGTTAGAATTTAATTTTAAATAATTCACTAAACTACAACAAAACCCCACTTTTTAAAAATCAATTTTTAAGCATTAAACACATTTTAATTCCATTAAATTCCATGTAAAAACCCTGAAATGATTCATAAAATATATTATTAGAGAAAAAATATATAATATTAATAAAACTATTAATAAATATTTATTAATTTATTTTAGTTATGTTAAAAAAATTGAACACCTAAAATTATTCTTTTGAAAATGTTTTTTAAGCCCAAAATTAAACTTATACCAAAATCAATTATAATTATGATTCCTTTGTAATTAATTATATTATTTCTAATTTGAAGATTATTATGTTACTTTACCATCAAATTCAAAAAAATAATTTGTTTTTGATAAAAAAATTATCATGTTTACAAAAAATTATATTTTTCCCTATGAACTAAAAAATATATTTTTTTTCAAAATTTGAATCATTGACCCTAATATAATATTGAAATTATTATATGAAAATTGTTATTATTTTTATATAGTTAAAATTATAAAATTACATGATAATAATTATAATATATGTGCATGTAAAATGAAACAAAAAACCATTTTTTGAAGATAACAAATTTCTGAAGCATAAAATAGCATTACTGAAAATTGTGTACTTATTTTTATTAATTAATTATTAAAAACCCAAAATAAATATTATTCATAATTTGTATTATAATTTATACCATAAATTTTAAAATACATGGTAGAAAGGGTTATTATATTCTGGTTTATTTATTACAGGGGTTGTATGAAAAACATGTTATCGAACTCTTTTAATTTGTATAAATAAAAATATATTATAAAATATCGGGGTGTAAAATTCTCCATATTTAAATAAATTATTTCCCCATAAATTTTATCTTTTTATTAATAGATTAAAATTTTTAGTACATGATTATTTTATACACCCTACATAGATAGGGATAATGAAACTTCCCTTGAAAAATGTATGTAGGAAATATAATTGTTACTTTGAACAACACATTATTAGGTTCCGAGAAATATAGAATATTAGAAGGAATTGCAAATATGGATATAGAGGAGGATGATAATGTCAAAATAATAATATATAGCAACATAGAACATAATAATTATAATGTTAATGACCAAAAAACCATAAATTAGTGTGGGGTGAACACAACGATTAATTGTTCAGAATTAACTGAAAAAAGTGAAGGATTTTCATCTATATTGGAGGGACCTGAACCCAGTTTCCCGGTGATTGTGAGTTATTATATTTCATTGGAATATAAAAAGGGAATGTTAATCCCAATTTACCGATTAGTATATAATATTTAGAAAAAAAATATACATACATACAATAAACATTACTACTTGAAACAAAAAACTATTTAGAAACTCTTTTTACCACATCCACAAGTCCTCCGTTATTTCTGCATGTCATTAATAATATACCTCTTCATGTCCAAAGAAAATGAAACATAATAATTGTATGAGATAAAATTATTATTAAGGGTAATAAATACAATAGAATGTATCATAAACATAAACACTGGGCATGTAGAATAACCAAAAAACGCATGCCTTTAAAATTGAGTTGGATCACATTATGGAACAAATAAGAGATGAATAAATAAATCCATAATAAATCATAATCATTTTTATTTTAAGAGTAAATAAAACCTCATTAAATTTCATTTATAATTTTAATAATTAGAGAATTCATAATGTCAAACATCATAAACATATTGTCAAGGCCACATGCCAAGACCATAAGAAATCATTTTTCCAAGGCCTTGTGCCGAAACTGTTGTTTGTTTCATAAGACCTCCCGATGCATTAGAATGATATAATGGGCCCAAAAATAACTTTTATAAGTCCAATGAATTCCTCAGATTAATTAAGACAAACATAATCCACATATACATTCATATTGAAACTAAATTATGAAATGTCAATAACGTTCCTCGAACTTTAAGCATAAACAGGAACCATTTAGAGTAAATTGGTGAATGGTTTTAAGATAACTATGAAATAGAAAAACTAATAATAAAAAAATAAATTAAATATTATATATGATATAATAAAATATTCATCCCAATAATACATAATAATCAACAATTTTATTGAAATAGTTGAATATTCTCTTTAAATTTCATTGAGTAATTCTTGAGTTAAATACTCTTTTACATTGAAAAGAAGATTTATTTTTGAAGATTCACTGTATAAAATCATAAGTGATGTAAGATATATTTTTTATAATAAAATGAGTTTTTTTATAAATATAATGGTAGGTAAATAAAATATAATGGAGTGCCTTTGAAAATAGGTACAAATTTGAGAAATTCCCTTGAATCTGGCTTGTATTTTTGGAAGAATTCTTGAATGTCCATTTGAAAACTTATAACTCACCATAAATTAAAGTAGTATTATGGTTGGTTAAAATATATATAACATTATCACAGAATATATGTGGAGTAAATATGAATAAATAAGAATTCATTTTATTAAACTAGACAATATGAGTAACCCAAATGAAAATGGTTTTTCGAGTAGAAATCACATATCTTATGTCTGAGGGTTTTCCTTACTTGATCTTAATGACCGGAATAATAGAATTTATGTTCCTAAATTAATGATTCTGTAACCTCCTATAAATTTAATTTATTTATTATAACATTATTTAGGTTCATTCATGGCCTTTTGGTGGGTTGAGACATTCAATTTCATTGTTTTGGAGTGTTTTGTTCCTTGGTTTTCTTGAACGGTTTACTTATGTTCATGTACAAATAAATGTGTAGAATGAGAATGGCTGTAAAAATGTATGTTGTATGTTATTAGTGAACATGTATAATATTACATGGTTATAAAATTAATTTGGTTATTTTGAGGGAAGATGAATCATTATATAAAACATTAATGACAATTGTTTGAGTTAATTGGTGTTTCATGATCACAACGAACTCATTTTTATTTATAAATTAAAATAATGTGTGAAAAAGATTAAAAACCTTAAATAAGTTATAATACATATATTATAGTCTATTTCAACGATCAATGTGGTTTCATGACCATAATTGAATACAATAATAGAAATTGAAAACTCATCGTCCTTGAATGTGATAAATTAACATATCTTGGATGGTTTTTAATTTCCAGTATAAAATAATGGTAAAAGAGAGATGATAATGAATTATTCATTTATCATAAAAACATTCTAGTATATGTATGGTACTGTAGTCAACAACACATTTATAATAACTTATGTGAGGAATGAAAAGGAAAAGAAAGGAATTTCAAATAAAAGAAATGAAAAATGGAATTTACCTCTTGAAGAAACCTTCCTTGAGAGCCTATTTAGGGGAGAGGTTTTGGAATTTCTATGTGAAAAAGGTATACTGGACATGGGGGAGGATCTTGAGAGGATTTTTGAGAATAATTTAGTCATGGAAGAAGGTTTTAGAGGAATGAATAGAAGAGGGAGTGAGGTGGATTTTATAGTATAGGAGAGGGGTGATTTGAGAATATCTTATTATTTATTTTATTATTTATCTCAAGACAACCAATAGTGTTGATTCATGTAACCCATAATAGAAATAAGTTCATGTGAGTTTGAACCTAGTGTCCTTACATTATCCATGATTCTAAGAATAATGAATTTATCTGATAATGTATATATACGGTAAATTACAGTATTTTATTATTCATAAAAATTCACGTTTTTCAAAAAACAAAAAACAAAAAATTCACCATACCCATTTTACAAGGAGTAAAATTAAAATATGAACTTCATTTTTTGAAAATAATTTTTTAAATATGATTAATTTAATTTTCAAATAATACCATAATTTATTCAAAGAAAAACAGTTTTAAAACAATAATTCATTTATTTCTCTTCAAAAAATTAATCAAGATCACATTATCTTATAACCATAAGACAATAAAATAATAATATGATTTACTATTCATAATGTTCATAATACTATTAAATTTACTATTCAGAATTTTTGGTAATAATTCAATAGAAATGATGTTTGTCATATCATATACAAAATAATTTACTGAACACAATTGTATATGTCACATTTTCAAAATTAATAGCACATAGGTGAAAAAATTATGATTACTAGATATGTTATAAGAAAGTGGTGTTTTAAAGAAACTCAGTGTTTCTTGCATCAAATAATAAATTTATTTTTAAATTCATGTATTGTTACATTATCCACTCCATACAAATAATATTTCCCCGAAATTACTAGAATTTAATGTCACAAAAATATTTGGGCAGTTTCATCATTTTTTGCTCCTAAGGCTCCCATTTTTCCTCTTCGATTTTAAGATTTTTCCAAAGTATCTTTACAAGTCAAGTCATTTGTTTCCTTATAAGTTGTTCCTTATGGTCCAAAATACAGATAGGATTTTCACTGTAACATTGGTCAGGGTTCAATTCTATACCTTTATAAGTGAGGAAATGTATTAGGTCTGGCATATATATTCCCATAAACGAGACATTGAACACATATTGTATGTTAGAAAGGCTAGGAATATTAGGAAAATGATATGTAACATCTCAAATTCTCTCCAAAATTTCAAGACGGACTATGTACATAACGCTCAATTTCCCTTTCATTCCAAATATTATAACACTCTTCAATCGAGATACTTTTAAGAAAACATGATCTCCCCCTTGAAATTCAAAATCCTTCCTTATATTATGACAATTTTGTTTTGTATTTTTTGAGCTGATTTTATATGGCCTTGAATAGTCTTTACATTCTATTTTTTTCCCCCAAAATTTTTGGGCCCACTTACTTCCTTTCACCATCTTTATCCCAACATGTTGGTGTATGACATATATAGCCGTACAATACTTCATATGATTCCATTTGAATATAGGAATAGGAACTATTATTATTGTAAAATGCCAATAATGGTAAATATTGATCCCACAAACCTTGAATGTCATGTAAACATGATCTCAACATTTCCTCTATGGTTTGGATCATCCTTTCTGATTTCCCATCAATTTGTGGGTGGTAAGTAGTACTCAAATGAAGCTCCGTATCCAAATAATTCTGAAGAAATTTCTAGAATTTCGATGTAAATCGTGGATCATGATCAAACACAATTAGGAGTGGTTCTCTATGAAGTATTACAATGTCATTGATCTAGAGTCATGTAAGCCGCTCCAGTGGGAAAGCCTCTCTTATAGTGAGGAAATGTGTAGATTTTCTATGAAGATGAACAATTACCCATATTTCATCATTAATTATTGGTGTTTTCGGTATTCTAGTAAAAAAATACACCGTGATTTCATCCCATTTCCTTGTAGGAATTGGAATAGGTTACATGACTCCTCTAGGATATTGTTGTTCGACCTAAAATTTTTTATAATAAAAAAATCTTGTTACAAAATAAGAAATTTCCTTCTTCATGTTACCCCACTAGAAATTTTCATTCAAATATCCATAAATTGTAGTGCTATGAGGGTGAATAGAGATATTTGAGATATGAGAATCATCAAATAACTCCCTTCTCATCTTGGTTATATATAAAACACATAGTCTCTTCCCAAATTTCATAATTCCATTTTCACACATGAAGTCACCAAACTTCCCATCAATCACAACATTAATTTTATTTTGAAGATCATCATCCTCATAGTGTAAAGCCTTAATTCTTTACAATAATGATGATTAGGGAACCATTTGAAAAATTATCAATGGTTTATCTTCTTTGATAATTCCCATATCTATCCTTACTAGATCAATGCACAAATTATCCTTATTAATATTCATTTTTTTAGAACTCCATGACCCTTCTTTATCAATGCATAAACTAACTTATTTTACATTATTGGGTGGTAGTGCATGGAACAACAATAATACTTGAGTAGTTATAGCCATATCCATTTTCTCATGTTAAGTTTATTATATGAGAAGATATACTTCAAACTCTTGTGATCTATATATATCTCACACCCTTCACCATAAGTATAGTGTCTCTATAATTTTAGATAAAATATCATAGCCGAAAAATTAATATCTAGATTAGGATAGCTTTGTACATGAATTTTTAACTACTTTGATGAATATGAAATAACACTATAATTCAGTTTAAGGAAATAACAAAGTCCTTTCTTTTCTATACCACTATAGATCACAAACCCATAATTTGATGATTGTAGAGTTAATATTAGATAATTCACTATTTTCTTCTTTAATTCTTCAAAACATTACTTGCATTATTTTTTCCATATGATCTTAAACCCTTTACATGTAAACTAGGTCATTGGGTTGGCTAAATAGGAAATGTTATGAACAAGATGCCAATAATAACCTGATAAACCAACAAAGAAACGTAGCTCAGTTATGTTTGTTGGATTAGTCCACTGCTGAATTGGTATTTTCATCATAGTATCAAAAAATATTCCTTACTTAGAGACAATATGGAGAACAAAGGAAACTGATTGAATCCATAATTCACACTTACAAAACATCCCATATATTTCATTTATTCTAAGAGACTTTAGAATAGTACACAACTAAATTTCATAATCTTCAAATATTTTTTAGTATGACAAGATATCATCAATAAATATAATGAAAAATTAATAATGATATTCCATGAAAAATCTATTCATTAGAACCATGAAGACAAATGGTGCATTAGTTAGTCCAAAAGGTATTAATGTAAACTCGTAATGCCAATACATGGTTCGAAATGCTGCCTTTGGAATGTCTTCCTTCCTTACTTTCAATTGAGGTTATGCAGATCAAAGGTCAATCATAAAAATATATTGTCCTTCATTATGTTGATAAAATGAATCATCAATACGAGGTTGTGGATACTTCATATTTATTTTCATTTCATTTATCTCCCTCTAGTCAATTAAAAAACTCATATATCCATCTTTAATCTTATCAAAAACCACACGTTCTTTCCATGGAGACACACTAGGGAGAATAAATCATTTATCAATCAATTACTCTATTTGTTTCTTCAATTATACTAATTCTATAGTGGCCATTATATAAGGGGTATTTGATATGGGCCTTGAATTAAGAATTAAGTCAATAGAGAACATAATTTCCCACTCTGTAGGATGTCCAGGTAAATCCTCTGGAAACAAATAATGATATTATATCAGAATTGGAATGATCAATATTTGAATATTATTTTCCTTGCCCATAGTTATTGAATTACCATATATAATTTAATTCACTAGAGCTACTGGGTGTGGATCTATATAAAAATCTGATGGTGATGTTTCTGCCCTAATGATAAGGGATTCTACATCGTCCCCAATTTTTTTTCCTCCCTCTTCTTATAATAAATTTTGACATGATGGTTCGAAATCCAATCGATACAAGGATTTTATCAAAGTCAATCATGGTTATGATAATAAATTCAGTAGATAAAACAAGTTTATATTCCATAATGGGGACTTCCTTGCACAACATTGTTGCAATGTTACTTCACATAGGACTATTGACTAATAAGAACCTTATTAAATCAAATTGGAAATATCTAATTTTCATGGAAAATTAGAAATATATAAATGAATGTGATGATCCATAATCAAATAATGAATTTGATATGTTCAAGAAAATGATTAATGTACCTTCTACCACATCATTAGGAACTTTAACATCCACATTTGTGATCATATAATCTTGGTCTTTCTCTGCTAGCCTTATTTGGGGAACATCTCCTTGACACTAAGGAAAATCATTTTAGTAATGTACCCTCTCCCTGAAACAATATCATTGATCATTGGTAGCTTCTTTCATCCACTTACAATCTCATGATAAGTTCTCTTTTTATCCACACTTCTAACAAACACCCAAACCCTTCAGGTGAGTACCCAGGTGTCTCTTTTCAATATTATCAGTTGGTGGAAGGTCATGGCTTCCCTTATTCTACATTTACTTATTTCCATTTATAGAGTTTTTAGAGTCCCCATTCTTCTCTTTCATTCCCTTTAATTCATACATCTTATAGAATTCATTTTTCACCTTTATAGTACTTGAGACTATCTCTTTATATGATGAGAAACATTGGGAGACTAGTTCCCTTTTGAGTAATGGTATTAACCATAAAATAATATATCCATATTCCTCCTTTGATTATATTTTTAGTCCATGAAATGTCATTATAACCTTGTAAAGTTAGCTTCATACTTCACAACATTATCATCCTCTTTTTGTCTTAGATTCAGAAACTACCTTTCCAATTCTTCTCACTGGTCACAAGGGAATTATTTTTCTAAGAATATTAATGTAATATCCCTCCACTATATTTCATCAATTTCTTCATCCACTGTGTTTTTTATTAAAGACCACCTTTGATCCGAATCTCCAAATAGTCGATAAACTTCCATGTCAACCTTCTCTCAGTCATTACATACCAAATTGAGAAATATCTTCTCTAATGAACTTATCCACTTCTCCGCTACAAATGGGGTTGTAGTCCAATTTAATTATGGAGGCTGTTTTCACATAAAACGATCTAACATAAGTCTCCCATGGTGTGGATCTAGATTCTCAATACGGGTAAGGTTATTATTCCTAATCAATGTTATCTATCCTTGTATAGTAACTAGTTTCTTGGCACCATTCACGACACTAGTTCCAATATTACTGTCTTTCATAAGAGGGAAATCACTACATGGGACATGCGTGATCATGCAGTTTCTATTCCTTCCACTAAGAACCATTTCTAAATAATGGAATAAACTTTATTGGGTTATGAATCCTAATTTATAATCTCAATGTAGAAAAATACATAAAATAAATTGAAATTATATTCATAGATAATCTCATAATCATAAACATGGTTTGTTTGAGGAAAAATGTACATTTAAATACTTCATAATGATTGTAAATAAAATTTAAATTATCCTAAGATTATCCCCCATGAGTGTTAGACCAGGTGCACATTAAGGCCCATTGGCATTTACTAGGATACCCCGGGTCAGGCCCGAAACTCCTTGTCAGAGTTTTCACTCCAAGGTACATCTATGCCAGAAACACATCCACTTGTAGTATATAGATAGGTATTTATTTTCTAGAAAGATCCACACAATCTATTACATACCAAAATTTCAGGATGTTTTTTTATATTTATCCTCGAAGAAAATTTTAGGGGTTTATTCTATAATCTACATATTCTAAATATATTTTCATTGTTTTCTACTAAACTTCCTCTTATAGCAACTATAGTGAAGTGACTTTAGTTTCCTAGAGCCAGTTACTTATTTTACTTCATTATCATATAATGAGGAAATATTAATCCTAAAGGATTTATAAGTTTAGTAGATTTAGAAACATGATACATAGATAAGTTCAACATTATAACTTGATACAGAAAAAAATATATAAACTCCTTTGACTTCATCCAAAACACCTAGGTTATTTATGCATGTCAACATAATATACCTCTTCATGTCCTAGAAAAATGAAACATAAGAAAGGGGTCAAATAAATTTCTATTTAAGGGTAGGAAATAAGATATAAGATAACATAAAAATAAAAAATTTCCATGGAAAATAACTAAAAAGCACATGCCATTAAAAATGAACTTAAACCCATTATGGCAGAAATAAGAGATGAATAAAAAATGCTATAATAAACCATAATCATGGTTATTATACTAGTTTAATAACCTCATGAAATTTAAATTACCCATTTCATAATCAGGGAAAGAATAATGTTGAACATCATAACAATACCGTCAAGGCCCCTTGCTAAGACCATAAATAATCATTTTATCAAGGTCTTTTCCCAAGGTAGTAGTTAGTCTTTTGAGACTTATCGATGCATATAGAGGATATAGAGGGCCCCAACCATCACATATAAAGCCTAGGAAAATCCTCATATGAATGGTGATAAATATAGAACCTTATACATTCATATTGAAACAAAAAAATGAAATGTCAATAATGTTCCCCAAATATTAAGCATAAACACATACCATTCAGAGCAAATGAGTGAATTGTTTTATGATATCAAATAAATAGTAAAAATAATCATGAAAAATTAAATTAAATATGGTAGATGATATATTAAAACATTTATCCCAATAATACATAATAATGAACAAAATTTTTGAAACATGTGATGATACTCTTCTAAAATCATCGAGTAATTCTTGAGATAAATACTCATTTACTTTGAAAAGAAGAGTTGATTTGGAAAATTTTTTGTATAAAAATATAATTAAAGTAAGATTGTAATTTCATAATAAAATGAAGTTTCTAGAATGAAAATTTTCACTATAAATAGATTAAACAGTTCCCTTAAAAATTGGCTTGAATTTTAGGAATTCCCTTGAATCTGGCTTGTATTTCGGGACGAAATTTTGAAAAAACCTTTTAAAATATATAACTCCCTTAAAATGAAAGTAGGATTCCAGTTGGATCACATATATATAACATTATCACATAATAGTTTAGTAGTAAATTTGAACAAATAAGAATTTAATTGAGGTAAGTAAGCAATAAGAGTAACCCAAATGAAAATGGAGGTTCGGGTAGAAAACCCTAACATTAAGTGAAAAGATATTCCTCACTTGATCCTAATGAACAAAATAATCAAATTTATGTTCATAATTAATTATTAATTAGACTATTATACTTTTAATTGATTTATTATAACCTTATTTATGTCAATTCATTTCATTTTTATGGGTTAAGTGATTCAATTTCATTGTTTGAGAGTGTTTTCTTCCTTGGTTTTCACGATTGGTTTACTAATATTCATGTACAGATAAATATGTAAAACATGAATGGTTTTCCATAATATAAGTTGTATTTTATTATTGAACAACCAGAATATTAAATAGTTATGAAATTGATTTTGTTATTGGATGTGTAGATGAATCATTATATAAAACCGTAATGAAAATTGTTTGGGTTAATTGGTGGTTCTTTATCACAACTAAAACATTTTGATTTATAAATCAATATCATGTGTAAAAAATGATTAAAAAATCTTAAATAAGATAAAATAAATATATTATAATTTCTTTCAACCATCAAAATGGATTTATGAACTGATTTTAAGACGATAATAGAAATTGAAAATGCATCATCCTTGAAAGTAATAAATTAACAATCTTAGATGGTGTATTCATTTCTAGTATAAAAGTAGGGGAAAATAGATATGATGAATAATTATTCCTTTATCATGAAAACATTAAAGTACATGTAATTTAATGGTGTCATCAAAATATTTTTATGAAATGGGTTGAGTAAGGAAAAATAAAAGAAATGAATTTGAAATAAAAGAAATCAAAAGATGAATTAACTTCTTGAAGTAATCTTCCTTGAGAGCCTCTTTAGGGGACAGGTTTTGGTCTATTATGAGACCAAGGGATACTTGACATGGGGGGGAGCCTGGGAGGATATTTTAGTAGAATTTATATAAAGCATATATATTTATAGGGGTGATGAAAAAATGGGGTTAGGGGGTTTTATAGTTAAGGAGAGGGGTGATTTGTGAATATCTTATTCATTATTTTATTATTTCCCTCAAGACAACCAAAAGTGTTTATTTAAGTTAAAAATAATAGTAATAATTGCATGTGAGTTCGAAACAAGTATTCTTAAATTATCCATGATCCTAGGAATAGTGAATTTAACTGAAAATGTATATATATGGTAAATTACAGTATTTTACTATTCATTAAAAATTTGTGTATTTCAGAAAAACCAAAAAAATTAACCCTAGGATCTTTTGATGTATAAAATTAATAAAATGAACTTTATTTTTTGAAAATAATTTTCTAATAATGATTAATTTAATTTTTAAGGGAACCATAATTTATGCGAAAAATAAAAATTTTACAAAAAGATTCCGTTTATAACTCTTTGAAAAATTAATAAAGGTATCATTATCTTATAACCTGAAGATAAAAATGATTATTTTGTATATATAAGGTTCATATTAATATTCATATTAATATTCATATGGGTATGAAATGATTCTCCAAAAATTATCTTTGTTTTCTTAGAATTGAAATATCATACTAAATGCAACTGTGTATGTCAAATTTTCAAAAATCAAACAACTGAGGTAAAAAATTAAATTAACTAGCTAGGTTATAAAAATGTGGTGTTTTTTATAGACTCAGTGTCTCATATATTAAATATTGATTTTTTTATAAATCCTTTGGGTTTTAAATTTTGGGTCGTTTTTCATAGAGCAGAGGAATTATTTTACCATGGAACATGAGAAAGTATACTTACATGATTTGCTAAACTCTATAAAGATAATTTCATTAATTTGTTGTGATTTGATCAATTTTCAGTTCTAAAACATCACTTATTCTAATAAAAGTATATTCAAGATGAACTTTTAATTATCATATAACATATATTACGATCTATAAAAGAATGAAATGTAATTCTATATTTCTCTATATATTTTTTAAAGAATTTTATAAAATTTTATTTAAATTTGATAAATATTGATATGATTAAAAATATAATAATAATCTCTTCAACCTCAACAATATCTCCAAACATTCAATTTAAACCATTTGATAAATAGATAATCTTAAAAATCCTCCAAAATATGTCTTACTATAATCAAAACATAAAAAAATAAGAATGTTTTGGTGACATATCTTTTTCCAATATCTAAAATAACATATATCCCAAGGAAAAATAATGTATCTCTTAATTTCAAATACTAATCTTGTTAATAACTTGATCATATATTCACATAAAACATACTAATATCCTAAATCTCCATAAATGATCATTGAAAACCTATATACTTCCAAAACATTTTCTCTATACTTCTTCCTCTAATAAAATCACATTAATTAGAATATATTCTGTAAATAAAAAAATGTAATGAAATTCATCAATGATAACATTAAATATTTTTCATCAAATCACTAATCAATCTCAAGGCCAAGAATACAATCCAAATTACATTAACAATATCTATCAACCCTTTTCCCCAACTAAAAATTATTATTTAAACCTTTGTCACATGATATCGGTTATAATACCTAAATCACGTGTTTTCCAAAAATACCACCTTATGATTTATTTGATTTTATTGGTTATCGATACCATTCAGTATATTTTTGAAAATACTTAAAGAAAAAAGACTCTAATACCAACTATAATGACCCCAAAATTTGTATACATAAATAATAAATATTATTTGTGGCATATTCCTTATATATCAACATTATTCATGCCAAAACCATTAATTTTTAGTTTCTATGGAATCTTGGATAATAAAATGATGGTAATAAAATATCTTCATAATTTATAATTATTTTCTCCAGAAGTAGAACCCTTCATAGACATATCATACTTAATTTCTATCTTCATAAATTTGGGAGAGGAAATAAAATGACCTGCCTTCTTCATGATGAGGGAAGGGATAAAAAGTTTGCTTAAACCTTCCTTCATGAAGATGAAGTAGAGATAATGACCCCAGAGTGCTACCCATAATAGGCCCTAGGGCGGTGACCAACACTATGAGTACAGAAATCTCATGAAAATGAGAGGCCTTGACTTTTTAATAGTAACCACGGTCGGGTGATAAGATGCATCAAACTAAAAAACTCAATGATATATATATATATATATATATTGGTGTATATATAAGGCAACCAATGTCCATCCAACATGAATATTTTAAAGAAAAAATTCAAGAAATTCAAATAAAACTCCAAGTCTGTACCAAAATAAAACTAAGCAGCAACACAACAATTGTCCCCAATGTCCATGCTATTATGGTCTAGTACGGTCCGAATAATATCCGTGTAATGTTATAAATATTCTATATATATTAGGGTGAGCATATAATTATACTCAGTGGGAATAGAAAAATACACGCATGGACAAGGGGGAGATGATTACTAATGCCACTATAAGAAAACAACAGAAACCAACAAAACCTATCAAGGAATACTAACCACACAACCTCACTAAGACACACTCACCAGGTAACAAAAATCATGAAATATAATATAATAAGAACATTGATAATTGGGTACCCCACACCACTTCGCACTGGTTAACTGAATCATCGGGACACATATACCTCTTCCAAAAACTTCAATATGAAAACCTGTCTACAAACACCTGAACCCCAAACTAAACCACATTTTTTCCCGTAAACACCTGGTACACTACAACACTATATTCCTGAATGAAAAAACCTAGTCTCCACACATACCAAACCCATCATGGAAACACCTAAGACTCATCGTGAAAACACATGGGAAAAACCCACCTCTCACACAACCAATGCTATAGATCAGGTAACAATCATCAAGCCATTATTGTAACATCCCAAGTAAGTAATGAATAATAGATATTTTTATCTATGTCTATTAATGATTAAGATAGTGTTATAGAGGCTTAAAATGAAAATAAATACAATCTTATGCATGGAATACACTAATATTCTTAAAAGATTGTTTTACTGCCTTTTGATGGCAAACCATTTTTGAATCTATATTTTGACAATTTTATAAACTATGTTTGTCAAAATAAACAAATCCTTTATGATTGCGACATCAAAATTTACCTTGTGTGAATTTTTGGTATTTTTCTGATAATGTTCATTTTTTAATGAATAGTGAAAAATACTGCATTTTACATCAAAACTGCTTTTTAATCTAATTTATTTATATGATTAGATTATGTTTTGAATTGGTTTTGAAGTGAAATTATAATATATTTTTACCATTTTATCCAATGGTGGTCATTGGAATCAATTTCACTTTGAAATTAGACCAAAACTGGTGTCAATCTTTTGATACTTATTGTTTTGTAAAAACACGCTATTTGCTCTGGCAGCGGGAATTAATTATTAAATTAATTAATGTGACTTATATGATTTGAATTTTGTAAAAACAAATTCATTTTTGAATTCAGAATATCAAATATAGCTTAGGGTGAATTTTTGGTAATTTTCTGAAAAACTTCAATTTTTGATGAATAGTGAAACCACTAAGTGGTAATCAAGCAAACTGATTTTTCAGTTAAATGAAAGTTTACCACTAATGTGTTTTGAATTTTGAAAATCCGACATACATGGTTGTCATTAAGAAGTAAAATTTGGTTCGATGAGATTAAGATATTTTTTTGGTGAATAGTAACTTATTAAGTTTTTAATCACGATTAGTGGTAATTAGTGTAGTTTAAGGTATAAATAATGCTTTAATAATATGAAATGACCTAGACACATGTCCCAACCTTATTGGTTGTGTCATGGCCGACCACGACAAGCCATGGGTCAACTTGGGGACCCCATGGAGACATTTTGGTTGGGAAATGACATAAATAACTTTTTATTTAATGTAAAAGTAAAAATGACACAAACATAATATGTTTTACAAAAACAATTTTTACATGGGGTTATAAAGATCATATATTTGATTATAAATAGTAATTGGAAAGCTAAAAAGATTTCATACATCATAGTATTTTGTTTATGATTTTTAGACATTAAATAAATTAAATTATTTATGACATAATCATGATGCAGCGATGACATCATTATTTGACGATTTAAATAAAATGGAAAGATAATGTAAAATATATGAACTACACATGGCCAAAACCAATTGTATGAGTGGATTTAGAAACCTTATCACCTTATCCTAGAATTATATCAATGTGGGACCTTTTGAAACCGAAACACATTTTCAAATAAAGTAATATTTCTTTACTTTCCAAAAGTGCCCCTCCTCTCCTCTTATAAAAGGCCCCCACCTCTACCTCATTTCACACACTCCTCAAGCCTTTGGCTCGGCCAACCCCTGCTCATTTACTCTCTCCACATCCCTCTCCTCATCCTAGAGGATTACCTTTGGGCATAATCCTTTCAAAGGAAGCCTTTAGACTCAAATCAAAAGGAGTTACACTTTTAAAGGTAATTCATTCTCTCATGTTCATTTGTTTTATTTTGCTTCTCCAACCCCCTAAACTCTTTTTATTTACTTCTTTTGTAACAACACCAGTATCTTCAATATACTAGGATGTTGTTATAAGATATATTTGAGCTACACACTCACACAACTACATCAAATGGTTAAAGAACATACGGTTTCCGTGGATGGTGAAATTTTGCCTCCCGAAATGATGATTGTTCAATACTCATTTAACACTTTCAAAGGTGGCCATTATGATTTCACTATTTTTATATATGATATATAATATGTTTATGTTTTCCTTAAGATTCTGTTTTTTTCATTTTGGGCATACCTTTATGGTTTCCATTATGGGTAAACACGATATCTTCATTTTAGGAAGTGCGGACTACCGCCCCCTCAAAGTGATTTGATTCATTAAATACCATATGTGGGACATATAAAGGATGGAACTATGATATTATATATGATATTATACTGTAATTATAATATACCTTTATATAATTATGATTCCATTCTATAAAATACGAAATAGAAATGAAAGTAGCGTTCATGCGTACGTACGGCTTACCGTCTCCATGAACGGTGCATTTCATTTCTTACCTCTAAATGATTATGTAATATTATAAATGCATGTATTTACTAGATATATATGACATATATGATATCTACATTATGAATACCATTTTGGATATAATGAACCTTTGACCAAATTAACAACATGTAAGTGTAAGAATTCTATTTTTGACTTAAGAACCAAATACCGACAAAATGAACATTATTAACTTAACTGATTACATGATGTTCATAAAATGGTATAAAAGGAATAATTAACTTGAAAAAGATTCATAAGATAGTATAGATTAACTCAAGTTTATTATTCAGGATACTAAAGAACGGTCGGGTCAAGTCGGATACGAGGTATGGGACTTCGTCTCAATCTCCTTTCATTGAGGCATATTTTATTTTATACACAACTTGCTTTTATATGGTGTATAAACCCCTTTGACTTTTACGTTTATTCAAAAGGAATCTTTTTTATACGAAGCGTTTTCTAAATGACAAAAGGGAATGTTTTTGTCGTACGTATGGGGCGACAACGACTTCTCCGCCGTCGTAACCGTTATTTGAGTTTCGGCTTCCTCTACAAGCCATACCTTCTTTTTTTAAAAGAAAAATAAATACCATGTTTTACTTTGGTATGGAAAATGGTTTTCATAATGTTTTTATTATATCAATGTGTTGTATTGATATCTCGTGATTGAAATGTGGAAATGTTATGTTTCCTTTATGCATGTTTTATGTGATATGATTATGTTATGGTTCTTGGGCATTATTATGAAGACGGGTGGTTCCGTGATAAACTAAGGGCGGGTGAGCCCGTTATAGCTCTCCAATGCATTGGGTAACGCAAAGGAGTGAAACTTTAAGGTTTCTCCGAAGAGATTTTAGGGAATATACTGTGATGGGTATTCCAAACGTAACTAAGAGGGTTACTCCCTACGTAAGAATGTTATGAATGCCTCAAGTTACCTTTATGTCTTATGATTTCTATGATTTATTCATGATTTTATGAGGTATGTTAAAGTGCCTATGTTTTATGGGTAAAGTATGATTTCATTCTTATGTATATATGAACTCATTTTTCCTTTCCATTTTTTTTTATAACCCATACTGAGTTTTTATGCTCATCCCATGTTTTTGAAATGTTTTTCACAGGTCAAGGGAAAGGTACATGATAAGATGATAGAGTCAAGGATGTGTCAAGAAATAATCCATGTTTTATTTTAAATGTGTTTCCATTGATGGGAATGAAGAATACTATCTTTATGTAACCACTTTGTTTATATGTGGAAAGTAATGCAAGTTTTATGATCTAATTCTCTAAAACTCTAAACCCGAAAAGATCCTCAATGTGTAATCTTGTAATAACTCAAGATTAAGTAAGGTTTAAGGCTGGGGCCTTATAGTTGGTATCAAAGGGAGGTTTAGATAACTTTAGGAGTTAGAATTCTATTAAATGATTATCCAAAAATATTTTTTTTTCGAAATGATATAGCATTTAAAGATTACCATGTTGCTTCATCTAAGACATGTTTGTTCAGAATGGTTTTCCGCAGAGGAAACAGGGAAGAAGTTCTAGGAAGGCATACAGAAGGAAATAACCTTCCGAATCAGCATCCTGAGATGGTCGGAATTGGAACTGAACAGTTTGTTGCAGTAATGGTGCAGTTGACTCAAGCGATAAATGGCGGTGGTATCCATGCACGAGATCAGCCAGAACAACCGCAGAGGAACATGTCAGTGGTGGAACATTTCATGAGGAAACATCCACCATCATTCAGAGGATCATCTGACCCTGTGCTAGCTGGAGGGTGGATTAAAGCACTGGAGAAGATTTTTGATTTCATGGGGTGTTCAGACAATCAAAAGGTTAGTCTTGCTATTTACTGTTTGGAGGGTGAAGCAGATCAGTGGTGGTCTATGGTTAAAAATATCAGGAACGCCGATGAGATTGATTCTATTGACTGGGATGAATTCAAAGGTATGTTCCTTGAGAAGTATTTTCCTAAGGTTGTTCGACTTAGGATGGAAAAGCAATTCTTGGAATTGAGGCAAGAGGAAGACTCAGTGGATGCCTATGAAGAAAGGTTCACTCGATTGGCAAGGTATGCTCCAAATTTTATCCGGGACCTTGATAGTAAAATCAATCGTTTTTACTCAGGATTAAAGCCAAATTATCGAAGGGCATTAGCTTCTCGTGAGTTTAAAAGTTATGAAAAGCTTGTTCGATGTGCTGAGAAGGTGGAAATGGAGTTTGCTGATGACCAAGTTTTCTATAACAACCAGCAGAAGAAGAGACCGAGGTGGCAGGAGAAAGGTAAGAATTCTTCAAAAAAGTCTGATGGTAAGAGAACTAAGTTTCCATTTTGTGATAAATGTGGCAAAAGGCATGCTGGGGAATGTCTTCTGAATTCTGGGAAGTGCTACCGATGTGGTAAGATGGGACATAAGGCTCGTGATTGCACTGAAAAGGATCAAGGTGAAGGTAAGAACAAATTTTATTTACAGTTAGTGAAATGCTATAAGTGCAATGAGATGGGTCACTATGAAAACGAGTGTCCGACAAGGAGCTTGAGTGATGGGAAGCAGTTAGACTACAAGCAGAAAGGGGTGGTGAAATCCTTTGCAACTACTTCAGCAGATGTCGGGCCATCAAATGAAGTTGTATCACGTACTTTGTTTGTTTTTTCAGATTATGCCAGTGTGTTGTTTGATTCGGGGTCTACACATTCTTTCATCTCTGAAACCTTTTCTAGTAAAATGGGAATACCATCTCAAGAAATTACTTCTGAACTTTTGGTAAAAACACCTAGGGGAAGTGTCGAGGCAAAAATAATTTATAATAATCTTCCTATCCTTATATGTGGAAAGAACCTACTTGCAAACCTTATTGTTCTACCTCTAGTAGAGTTTGATGTTATCCTGGGTATGGATTGTCTCTCTATTTACCATGCTAAGATTTACTGTAGAGCTAAAGAAGTTTCTTTTCAGAAAGACTTTCAGCTTGTTTACAAGAATGAACCCTTACTTTTGATAACATATCAAGAGGCCGAGAAACTTGTAAAAGATGGAAATGAATGTTACCTTGCACACGTCGTTGAAAATAAAGGAACTGTTCAGATTAATGATGTGCCAGTGGTAAATGAGTATCCTGATGTTTTTCCTGATGAGTTGCCTGGAATAATACCAGATCAGGAAGTTGAGTTTACTGTTGACTTAGTTCCTGATGCTAAGCCAATTTCAAAACCCCCTTATCGAATGGCACAAATTGAACTTTTAGAGTTGAAGGAGCAATTGAAAGATTTATTAGAGAAAGGTTTCATTAGACCTAGAACATCACCATGGGGTGCTCCTATTTTATTTGTTAAAAAGAAAGATGGTTCTATGAGACTTTGCATTGATTATAGAGCCTTGAATAATATCACTGTTAAGAACAAATATCCTTTGTCTCATATCGATGATTTGTTTGATCAGCTCCAGGGAGCTCAGTTTTTTTCAAAGGTTGACTTGAGATCGGGGTACCATCAGCCGAAGGTAAAGGAGGCAGATATTCCGAAGATCGCGTTCCGTACGAGATATGGCCATTATGAATTTGTAGTAATGCCTTTTGGGCTAACCAATGCACCTTCTGTATTCAAGGACTTAATGAATAGAATTTTCCATGAGTTCTTGGATAAGTTTGTGGTGGTTTTCATTGATGATATTTTGGTGTTTTCTAAAAGTAAAGAGGAGCATGAAAAACATTTAAGGGTTATCTTGCAAACCTTAAAAGAAAAGAAACTGTATGGGAAATTCAGCAAGTGTGAGTTTTGGTTGCAAAAAATTTCTTTCCTTGGTCACATTGTTTCTAAAGATGGAATAACTGTTGATCCTGCAAAAACAAAAGTTGTGGAAGAATGGCCAAGACCCACAAATGTAACCGAGATTCGTATCCTCCTTGGTTTGGCGGGCTATTATCGAAGGTTTGTTAGAAATTTTTCACGGTTATCTAGTCCAATGACTAAGCTAACTCGGAAGGGTGTTAAGTTTATCTGGACAAAAGAATGTGATGATTGTTTTCAGGAATTGAAAAGAAGATTGGTGAATGCTCCAGTTTTGGCACTACCTTCTAGGAATGGTGAGTTTGTTATATACAGTGATGCTTCATTTAAAGGACTTGGTTGCGTCCTAATGCAGAATGATCAGGTAATTGCTTATGCTTCACGACAGTTGAAAACTCTTGAGGTAAATTACCCTACACATGATTTGGAATTAGCTGCTGTTGTTTTTGCTTTAAAAATTTGGAGGCATCATTTGTATGGAGTAAAGTGTGAAATATATACCGATCACAAAATTTTAAAGTATATATTCACTCAGAAAGAGTTAAACATGAGACAAAGGAGATGGATAGAATTAATCAAGGATTATGATTGTACAATTCATTACCATCCGGGAAAAGCAAATAAAGTGGCTGATGCTTTGAGTCGAAAAAGTAATTCTTCATTAACAATGTTGCGTTTGGAACGTGATCCTTTGGTTAAGGATTTGATGAACTTTGGCATAGAAGTTGTTGGTGTAGGAAGTCCTTCTGTTTTGTTTCAGGTATCAGTGAGATCATCTCTATCAGATAGAATCAAGTAAGTACAGAAGCAAGATAGTGAGTTGCAGAAAAAGGTAGAGCTGGTTCAGAAAGGTAAGTTGCCTGAATTCAACATTGATAATGATTGCGTTTTGAGATTTGGGAAGAGATTGTGTGTGCCTTGTGATTCACAGTTGAAGAGAGATTTGTTATGTGAAGCTCATAGTTCTCCGTTTTCAGTTCATCCGGGCAGTACTAAGATGTATAGAGATCTGCGGGAGTATTACTGGTGGGATGGAATGAAAAGAGATATTGCTGATTTTACTATGAAGTGTTTGACTTGTCAGCAGGTTAATGCAGAGCGGCAGTTACCGAAAGGGATGCTTCAGCCTTTACCAGTGCCAGAGTGGAAATGGGAGAATATATCCATGGACTTTGTTGTTGGATTACCGAAGACATCTCGAGGTAATAATGCAATCTGGGTTATTGTTGATCACTTGACCAAATCTGCTCATTTCCTTTCTATACGAGATACTTTCTCTCTTGATCAACTTTCCCATTTGTATCTTAAAGATATATTCAGGTTACATGGAGTTCCTCTCTCCATTGTATCGGATCGTGATCCCAGGATTACTTCTAACTTTTGGAAAGGCCTTCAGAAGTCGTTGGGTACTGAATTAAATTTTAGTACAGCTTTCCATCCTCAATCAGATGGGCAGTCAGAACGAACAATTCGGACATTGGAGGATATGCTACGAGCTTGTTCTATGGATTATCAGGGAAGTTGGGACCAACATCTTTCTTTGGTTGAGTTTTCATATAATAAAAGTTTTCATTCCAGTATACAGATGGCACCATTTCAGGCATTATATGGGAAGCGGTGTCGAACTCCAGCTTTCTAGGATGAAGTGGGTGAAAGGATGTTGATGGGACCAGAATTGGTAGAAGAGATGGAAGAAAATGTTCAGCTGATTCAGAAACACATGAGAACAACTCAGAGCAGGAAGAAGAGTTATGCGGATAACCGGAGGAAGGATCTATCTTTTGAGGTAGGTGATCATGTTTTTCTCAAGGTTTCTCCTTGGAAAAGCGTGATGAGATTTGGTAAGAAAGGAAAGTTGAGTCCAAGGTTTGTTGGACCATACAAAATTCTGGAGAGAGTTGGATCAGTTGCATACCGAGTGGATTTACCTCCGAGTTTATCTCAGGTACACAATGTTTTTCACGTTTCGATGTTGAGAAAGTATATGCCAGATCCATCTCATGTTTTGAGTCCAGAGGTAGTTCAGCTGGAAGAGAACCTATCTTATGAGGAACAACCAGTCCAAATTCTTGACCACAGGGAGCAAGTGTTACGGAATAAGGTGATTCACCAGGTAAAGGTTTTGTGGAAAAACCACATGATTGAAGAGGCAACATGGGAATCTGAAAATGCAATGAGGGATAAGTACCCCCATTTATTCGATAAGTAAATAAATTGTGGGGACGCAATTTTCTAAAGGGAGGAAGGATGTAACATCCCAAGTAAGTAATGAATAATAGATATTTTTATCTATGTCTATTAATGATTAAGATAGTGTTATAGAGGCTTAAAATGAAAATAAATACAATCTTATGCATGGAATACACTAATATTCTTAAAAGATTTTTTTACTGCCTTTTGATGGCAAACCATTTTTGAATCTATATTTTGACAATTTTATAAACTATGTTTGTCAAAATAAACAAATCCTTTATGATTGCGACATCAAAATTTACCTTGTGTGAATTTTTGGTATTTTTCTGATAATGTTCATTTTTTAATGAATAGTGAAAAATACTGCATTTTACATAAAACTTATTTTTAATCTAATTTATTTATATGATTAGATTATGTTTTGAATTGGTTTTGAAGTGAAATTAGAATATATTTTTACCATTTTATCCAATGGTGGTCATTGGAATCAATTTCACTTTGAAATTAGACTTAAACTGGTGTCAATCTTTTGATACTTATTGTTTTGTAAAAACACGCTATTTGCTCTGGCAGCGGGAATTAATTACTAAATTAATTAATGTGACTTATATGATTTGAATTTTGTAAAAAAGACTTCATTTTTGAATTCAGAATATCAAATATAGCTTAGGGTGAATTTTTTGTAATTTTCTGAAAAACTTCAATTTTTGATGAATAGTGAAACCACTAAGTGGTAATCAAGCAAACTGATTTTTCAGTTAAATGAAAGTTTACCACTAATGTGTATTGAATTTTGAAAATCCGACATAAATGGTTTTCATTAAGAAGTAAAATGTGGTTCGATGAGATTAAAATATTTTTTTGGTGAATAGTAACTTATTAAGTTTTTAATCACGATTAGTGGTAATTAGTGTAGTTTAAGGTATAAATAATGTTTTAATAATATGAAATGACCTAGACACATGTCCCAACCTTATTGGTTGTGTCATGTACTACCAAGACAAGCCATGGGTCAACTTGGGGACCCCATGGAGACATTTTGGTTGGGAAATGACATAAATAACTTTTTATTTAATGTAAAAGTAAAAATGACACAAACATAATATGTTTTACGAAAACAATTTTTACATGGGGTTATAAAGATCATATATTTGATTATAAATAGTAATTGGAAAGCTAAAAAGATTTCCTACATCATAGTATTTTGTTTATGATTTTTAGACATTAAATAAATTAAATTATTTATGACATAATCATGATGCAGCGATGACATCATTATTTGACGATTTAAATAAAATGGAAAGATAATGTAAAATATATGAACTACACATGGCCAAAACCAATTGGATGAGTGGATTTCGAAACCTTATCACCTTATCCTCGAATTATATCAATGTGGGACCTTTTGAAACCGAAACACATTTTCAAATAAAGTAATTTTCTTTACTTTCCAAAAGTGCCCCTCCTCTCCTCTTATAAAAGGCCCCCACCTCTACCTCATTTCACACACTCCTCAAGCCTTTGGCTCGGCCAACCCCTGCCCATTTACTCTCTACACATCCCTCTCCTTATCCTAGAGGATTCCCTTTGGGAAGAATCCTTTCAAAGGAAGCCTTTAGACTCAAATCAAAAGGAGTTACACTTTTAAAGGTAATTCATTCTCTCATGTTCATTTGTTTTATTTTGCTTCTCCAACCCCCTAAACTCTTTTTATTTACTTATTTTGTAACAAAACCAGTATCTTAAATATACTAGGATGTTGTTATAAGATATATTTGAGATACACACTCACACAACTACATCAAATGGTTAAAGAACATACGGTTTCCGTGGATGGCGAAATTCTGCCTCCCGAAACGATGATTGTTCAATACTCATTTAACACCTTCAAAGGTGGCCATTATGATGTCACAATTTTTATATATGATATATAATATGTTTATGTTTTCCTTAAGCTTCTGTTTTTTTCATTTTGGGCATACCTTTATGGTTTCCATTATGGGTAAACACGATATCTTCATTTTAGGAAGTGCGGACTACCGCCCCCTCAAAGTGATTTGATTCGTTAAATACCATATGTGGGACATATAAAGGATGGAACTATGAAATTATATATGATATTATACTGGAATTATAATATACCTTTATATCATTATGATTCCATTCTATAAAATACGAAATAGAAATGAAAGTAGTGTTCATGCGTACGTACGGCTTACCGTCTCCATGAACGGTGCATTTCATTTCTTACCTCTAAATGATTATGTAATATTATAAATTCATGTATGTACTGGATATATATGACATATATGATATCTACATCATGAATACCATTCTGGATATAATGAACCTTTGACCAAATTAACAACATGTAAGTGTAAGAAGTCTATTTTTGACTTAAGAACCAAATACCGACAAAATGAACATTATTAACTTAACTGATTACATGATGTTCATAACATGGTATAAAAGGAATAATGAAATTGAAAAAGATTCATAAGAAAGTAGAGATTAACTCAAGTTTATTATTCAGGATATTAAAGAACGGTCGGGTCAAGTCGGATACGAGGTATGGGACTTCGTCTCAATCTCCTTTCATTGAGGCATATTTTATTTTATACACAACTTTCTTTTATAAGGTGTATAAACCCCTTTGACTTTTACGTTTATTCAAAAGGAATCTTTTTTATACAAAGCGTTTTCTAAACGACAAAAGGGAATGTTTTTTTCATACGTATGCGGCGACAACGACTTCTCCGCCGTCGTAACCGTTATTTGAGTTTCGGCTTCCTCTACAAGCCATACCTTCTTTTTTTAAAAGAAAAATAAATACCATGTTTTACTTTGGTATTGAAAATGGTTTTCATAATGTTTTTATTATATCAATGTGTTGTATTGATATCTCGTGATTGAAATGTGTAAATGTTATGTTTCCTTTATGCATGTTTTATGTGATATGATTATGTTATGGTTCTTGGGCATTATTATGAAGACGGGCGGTTCCGTGATAAACTAAGGGCGGGTGAGCCCGTTATAGCTCTCCAATGCATTGGGTAACGCGAAGGAGTGAAACGTTAAGGTTTCTCTGAAGAGATTTTAGGGAATATACTGTGATGGGTATTCCAAACGTAACCAAGAGGGTTACTCCCTACGTAAGAATGTTATGAATGCCTCAAGTTACCTTTATGTCTTGTGATTTCTATGATTTATTCATGATTTTATGAGGTATGTTAAAGTGCTTATGTTTTATGGGTAAAGTATGATTTCATTCTTATGTATATATGAACTCATGTTTCCTTTCCATGTTTTTTTTATAACCCATACTGAGTTTTTATACTCATCCCAAGTTTTTGAAATGTTTTTCACAGGTCAAGGGAAAGGTACATGATAAGATGATAGAGTCAAGGATGTGTCAAGAAATAATCCATGTTTTATTTTAAATGTGTTTCCATTGATGGGAATGAAGAATACTATCTTTATGTAACCACTTTGTTTATATGTGGAATGTAATGCAAGTTTTATGATCTAATTCTCTAAAACTCTAAACCCGAAAAGATCCTCAATGTGTAATCTTGTAATAACTCAAGATTAAGTAAGGTTTAAGGCTGGGGCCTTATAATTATAGCCTACTTGAATAGTATTATCTCGTAAATTCCTAGAAGATGGAGTAGAGAAGAGCCAATAACCAGCTATCCATCCTCCCACTAGGATGCTGGAAAAAATACCCAATCCCATAAAAATGGGGGTGTTTAAAACTAAGTTATCAACATGGGTGGGGTGAATTTAGAAATAACAGGGAACTACCTGTATATATATATGTAAAAAACTCTATACCCAACCTATGGGTTTTCAAAACAACTACCAGCCCACACAAAACTACCTCTTCTACCACCTCTAAATGCACTTATCACCACGATCTTTGGCCAATTATGTAAGTTGAAGTATACCACTAGACAATTCATTTAACCAATTATAATTATGAATTTATCAATTTATCGACATAATTATTTTATCCCTACCTTGGTAGCTAAGGAGAACCACATATGAAACCATTTTTTGAATCCTAACAGTCACAAAACACTTCCATGTCAAAAAAGTAAGAAACTGCTGACATATTTCTTCACAACAATCTCATTCAACTCAAGCCCTCAAAACCAAACTCAACAGCCCCGCTTTACAACATCCCCATACTCGAGACATCCACACACATGGAATCAGGGAACAACAATGTCTGGCGGCCCCACTACCCAACCACTATCTAGATGCAGTCCCACCACATTATTGTCCATCTATTCCACAGCCAATCAGTATCTCAAAATGAGATACCATCACACTACCCATACCACCCCATACACACATTCAAACCCCTATCCATAGCACTACATTAATAAAACCCTATGAAGGACCAAATTTTAATAGAACATAGCAAACAAACACACTTATCAAATTGGGTATGTTCAGATTTAGTGAACCTAGTTCTTTAAATGTATACACTAATAAACAAGGGTGATCACAAAAGGGGATTCATCCTGGGCCATCCATTTCATTTATCCAAGAGTACATGATTAATAATATTTATAATTAAACCAATTATTGAAATGAGGGCCACCAATTCATATGAAAATACCGCCAACAACCTTGATTTTCTAAAGCCACACCACCACAACTGTAACACCCTGATGTTTTTAAGAAGTATTTTCGTTAAAAAAATTTATTCTTCAAAATATTTCATTCAATGAAATTGTGAGTTTAAAAGAACCATGAGACACCCATTAGATAAAATTACCATTATATCCTATCCTTTAGGTTTGCATCAATAATTATAACTATATTATGAAAATGTTTAGTGAATTCATTGGCAAACAATTATTTATAAAAAATATAAATAAATTAGATATTAGTATTTTTGAGTAAATTAATTTTGGTAATGAAATTAATTATATATATTTATGTGTGTGAGGTTGTGTGTGTTATATACTTAATAAAATATTTTTTATATTCATACAATGGATATTTTATTCATAGGGTATGAATAAACAGTGTTTTATGTATAAAAAACTATTTGTTTAAAATGGTACTTTTACGACTTTGAATGGAGAATTGTTGTTAAATTAATATTTTTCCAAATTAATTTATTTTTATTTTAAGAAAATAAACATATTATTTTTATGTGGGATATAAATCTTTTCATGGGATTAATTTCTGATATTTTTCAAATAACGGTTTTTTTGATAAATTGTAAAAACACACTAAAGTATATGCAAAACCAACCATTTTCATCGAAATAATTGTTATGGTTAAATTATAACATTGAATAGTTTAAAAGTATAAATATAATATATTAATTTTATTCAATATAATGCATTTCAAAAGAATTAATTTTATATTGAACTGAGATATAAAAACAATTCAATCATTTGCAATGTTGTAACTTTTAAAACTCATTCTTCTTTCGGACAATCAAATTAATTTTAATTTAATTAATGATGATTTTGTGTTTTATATTTAGAAAAGTGTATTACATATTCATAATATTTGGGTCCAAATTTTTTTAATCATTTAATTTTATTTATGGGACATTGTGAATCCAAAGTTTAGTACTTATTTTATAACTGCGGTTAACTGTAAATCAAGTAATTAAAGGAAAAAATAATATTATAAAGCTTCCATAACACCTGTCAAATCCTATTAGATGACTAAATTTAACTATTATTATTATCTATTTATATATATTGAATAACTTAATTTCCTATTTCCCATAAATATTACATTAATGTTATTAAAATCAATGAATGTGACAAAATTTCACACACTCTTTTTATGTAAGTATTTGAATTCTAATATAGGGATAAACCAGAGATAACATTTACTAAAGGTTTTATTTGGAAGGATAAAAAATTACATAGATCATAAGAATTTTTTTAAATTTTTATTAATTAAATAATTACAATTATGGATGACACAATAATGATGATGAAATTATATTTTTAATAAAAATATAAAAAAAGTGATGTTAAAATTTTTAAAAGAAATAAAATTTGAATTAATTAAGGTTCTCCATGAATATAGTAAGTGATTATGAAATGTTTTTATTATATTTAATTTTTTGGTTTGACGTTGTCTTCTGTGTGGATTTTACTTAAAATAAATGAAATAAATAGTGTTAAAGTTGACACTACTGATATTTTAAAAAAATAAAATTTTATTCATTTATTTAAAAATCATAAAAATATATATCAAGTAAAAAATCATTATTATAAAGTCGAAATTATCATAAAATATCCATTTATGGTCAATTAGCCCCATATAAGTAAATTTTTATAACGATTAACTATTAATAATTTTATTACCACAATTAAAATTAAAAAGTTTAAATAAGGATAAATCAAGATTATAATGTAGAAAAGTAAAGAAAAAAAATTATAGAGTTTATTGGTTGAGCGTATTTCAATCCTTCCACATTTTTTATAAATAATCAAATTTTGAGCGATTTAAATTTAAAAATTAATTTATATTATTTAAATACTTTTGGTTGTTCCAAATTTAACCCTTGAATATCTAATAAAAGGGAACCTCAACTTCTCTATTAATCAATCCACTTAATCCATTTTTATCATCCAAACCATTCCCATTTCGTCTCCAAACACCTCTTTATTCATCATATATGAAATACGTTGAGTATAAAATCATCCTAAGGAGAACTTTTGTGCAAATCAAAATTAGATGCTCGAAAAAGATGTAATAATTTTATCACCACTTTATAAAAATAATTTCCCAATTCTACATATTATTATGTTGTTTCCATACTAAATTAATAAATACATTCATTTAAATATTATAATAATTTTTTGGAGTTATGGTATGTCCTTATACCTCTTTTTATCTAACCTACTAATAACAATATCACCATGCATGCATACGTACAGTTTACCATTTCCATGACATGGTGTAAGTTGTTATTAATCAATACTATATTTGGATGGGTATAATGATGAGTATAATGGGATTAAATAGTCAATATAACATTAAAATATTTCTGTATAATTAATATACCATCCAATTCCATTCCATTTAACTAGTAAGTTAATGATATCGTCACTTGTGCGTTCGTACGACCCACCATCTCCATGATGCGATGAGATTCATTGTACATGATATTCATTAAACCCCAGTTATATACATTAATGGAATGAATAAATATGACATATATAATAATAATATAATTTTCATAATGATATAAGTATAACCTAAGAAGTGGAACATGATCTTATCTGAAAAAACATCCACAAGAACATAAAACAGTTAATATCCGAATAACGAGTGATAATGAAATGTTACTAAAAAACAGATGATAATATAATCATATATCATATCATAAATATGAATATGACTCTAGAATAAGTCAATAAAATTATTTAAATCATTATATAAATGGATTAGATACATTTGAAGGATATTATACCTATGGTAATGGAAAATTTCACAATCTCATTATTATTTGAGATTATTTATATGTAAGTATTTAATGGTGTGCATTTATCATCCACATCCATGTTTTCTAAATATGGAATATTATTTAAAATCTTATCAATTTTTTTTAAGTCAATTATATCCATTGGTAAATATTTATTAAACAATATGAATGGAATATTTTTGTGTTGTTCGATACAAGGTACTTTTTGGATTTTATGGATAAAGTATGAGGATAATGCTTTTTAACATGTACATAATTAATAGATATTAATGTATTCATAATGGATTATTTACTTAAGGAATACATTAACAAATTTAATGTTTATTTTTAAATAAATTATTTTCTGTTAATATTGCATGACATTTTGTGAAAAGAAACTTTTTTTGAAGAAAAATGATATTTTCCTCAATAATTATGTTCCAGTGTTTTATCAAAATTATTATCCATATAAGTCAAATATATTTAAATATTATTATGTTTCTATCCCTATTATTACTTTTATTTTGTTTTGTTTATAATGGAATCAAATTTTTTATGGATTATGTTATGAAGGAATTATTTTCAAGAAACCCATTTTATTTCTCGGGTTATGCTATGATTAATGATTTATGTTTTTGTGGAACATGTAAAATAGATTTCATTATCAAATGGGTGGGAAATATATCTCACTAAAATTAATTAGGTAATGATTTATATATCATGATAAAGATAATAATTTAATGGAAAGTAAATCTGGCTCTGTAATACATGGTTTGAATGACATGTAAAACCAGATCTGTAATGGACCATGTCCTATATGATGGTCTTGGAAATGGTCTTGGAAATGAGTGTTGAATAATATTAAATGACTTTATATGCTTATGTGTATGTCAAAAAACCATGACTTATGTTTATAAATTTGGTATTGTGTCCATTTATTCTTATGAACTTTTGTCCCCCGACATGATATCATGATCTTTCACATGCAGTATTAGACTACAAAATGTTATGTTCTTATGTCTTATGATTATGATATGATTATTATTTCTCTTTCTTACACATACAGAGAATTTTATCTCACAGTTTCATTTGTTTCTATTCCCCAGGTCATGAATAATGGTAATATATAAGATATGTCAAAAATGATTCTAGTTATGAAGAAATAAACAGGAGACAATGTTGATATTTTGTGGAACCAGTTGTTTATGTTTCGTAGTTTCTAATGAAACTATATCTATACGGTCCTGTCATGGATTTAGTTTATGCTGTAATGAATTTCATTCATTTTATAATTAATATCAATCTATGTAATGTTGGGGTAATTATAGTTTTTATCATAGGAAAAAAATAGTTATCCTTTGGAAACTAGGATGAGAAAGCCTTTGTAATATTCCTAAGGATATATCTAAGTATATGGTACAATCATAGAATTTTAGAAATGTCCATGAATAACCTAGGATAAAAAATAATTTTTCATAATGTGAAATTTTATTCTTAATTATGTGGATTTCCCATTATAATAAGTGTTTCTCACACTATGCTTCTCAGGTTTAGTCATTAGCTAGAGCCCAATGGAACTGCATTAAGGTTGAATGTGATGAGAAATGACATGATTGTCCCCATGAGCAACCAAATGTTATGGGATCTAGAATAACAAATCTTTTATCCATTGTTTCCTTACTTTCCCAAACTATTAATCACACTAGAATTCCAAATAACGAATGAAGGGAGCGAAATTCTATTTGTTCCTTCTTGAGGTAGTGTCCACCTTCATTTAACATGTCATTTTGATCCAGTAGTGGATAAACAATGGATTATTACCACTAGAAATATATTTTTCATTATACAACGTTCTAATAATGATAAAGTTAGCTTATGAGTATGTCATTTGGAAGGTTAAGTTGATAATTGGTGGAATGTTATCAAGAATACTTGGTAATGAGATGAAATTGAGTCAATGTAGTGTGACAAGTTCAAGAACATATTTTTCAATATGTATATTTCTCATATTATTAAAACAATGATGTATAATTAGTTCCTTGACCTTATTAAAAAGGATGATTAATCCATTAGTACCTACGGAGAAACTTTTACAGGACATGCATGGTACTCTTCAAAAATTATTATACAACTAGAGAGTAAAATTGATTTATTCTTTAGTGGATTAAAAAAATTCTTTGAAGGAAATTATCCATAGAAGAGTTTAATAGCTACGTGGAAATTTCTCAATGTTCCCTCAAGGTTGAGATGGTGATTAGAGTAAATTATCTATAATATGGGTGTGATAATAATAGAAAAAAAGGAATTTAAAGGAAAATAAGAAGAAAAAATTGACAAATAAAATGGGATTTCTATTATTATTAATGTGTGGAATGAAACATTCATGAAATTTTATTAAAGAAACCAGTAAATTTTTTATGTGTGGAAAATAAGTTCATCGGTAAGTTGAATGCTGATTTGGTTGGAAAAATATATCTAATGACGTGAAAATATAAAAGGATACACAAATTTAACCTTATACACTTCAATTATGAAAATGAAAATAAACGGAGAATTATGCCAATAAATTACATATTCTAATGGTTATTGATGTTGATTGATGTTAGAAAACTCATAAGGACAAAGGAAAAGGAATTTCACAGGAAATCACTATTGGTAATGTGGAGTATGATAATGATATGGTAAAAGGAACATACCACATCCATTATAAATTATTAAATGATTAATTTTGTTTTTGATCTAGACACTCCTTAACTTATGAGTAATTTTCTAAGGGTATCACCATATTACATCAACAATTACATGTTGATTTATCTATGACAAACCCTAATGAAATAATTATCCAATCAAAATTTATAATTCTTCTTCAGTTGATGTTTGTGGGAAAGTGATTCCATCAAATCTTTTGATCCATCCAATAGTGTAATTTGATGTGATTCATAGCACAAATTGGCTTTATCTATATGGATATCATATCAATTTCTAAGTAAGTTAAGTCTTATTTCAACCTCGAGATTAATATATGATCATCTATTAATGTAAGGATGAATACAAACTTCTAGTAGAAATTTCATCCATTTTATGTGACTTGATTTCTGAAAATGATGGTTTTTTATCTCAAATGGTTGTGGTGAAACAGTTGATTAAGAATACACTCGTTGTACGAAAATTTTATGATGTATTTTTAGAAAAATTTCTAGTCCTTCCATGAAATCGTGAAATTGAATTTTCAATATAACTCATACTATGTGTATTAAAAGACACCTCATAAATGACCCCAATTGAGTTTCAAGAATTGAAGAATCAACTATAATAGAATCTTTATAAGGGATTCATATACCCTATTGTTTCAAATTAGGGAGCACCTATTTTGTTTGTTAAGAAGAAAGACAGATCAACATGACTCTGTATTGATTATAATGAACTTAAATAAGATCACTATCAAGAAGAAATATTATCTTCCCCATATTTATGGATTATTTTACCAACTACATTGAGCTTAGTAATTTTCTAAGATTGATCTTCATTTTTGATATCTTCAGTTAAGGGTAAATAAGGAGGATATATCAAAGAAGTCATTTCATACAAGTTATAAACACTATGAATTTATAGTGATTCCTTTTAGTCTTATTAATTCCCCCACTGTATTCAGGTATCTATTAAATAGAGTCTTTATAGACTATCCTGATCAGTTTTTGGTAGTATTTATAGATGATATTATTGACTGTTCAAAGAACAAGGAAGAACATGAAGACTACTATAGAATTGTACTGAAGACCCAGTGAAAGGAGTATATTTATAGAAATATTACCAAGTGTGAAATGTAGCTTAAAATGTTTCATTTTTTGGTCGCATGATATCAAGATAATGGATATCTATAGATCAATGAAAAATATTAACTAAGATCTGATGTTTTCATGGTTTTCCGAGATATTATCAACCTATAGTGAAATTTTCTTCATGATCATATAATCTACTAACCACGTTTACTTTGAAAAGAGTTATGTTCATATGGACAGAGGAATGAAAAGATAATTTCAATGAAAAAAAAATATTTTTAGCCACCACAACTGTGATTATACTACCATATACTGGAGAAAGGTTTATCTTCTATAGTGATGCATCCAAGAAGGAACTGGGATGTGTTCTCATGAAAAATGATATGGTTATAGCTTATACCTCATGAAAATTAAAATCCATGATAAAAATTACAAAAATCTTGATTTGGAGTTAGTTGCCGCAATCTTTTCATCCATGATAAGGATGAATTATCTTTATGGTTTAAGATGTGATATTTATACTTATCATAAAAGTTTTAGGTATGTTTTCACCCAAAAGTAGTTGAATATTCCATCTGGAATATTTACATGGTTGATTAAAGATTACGACTTCTCAATACATTACCACCATTAGAAAGCAAACAAGTTGGAAGATGCTTCAAATTGACAAGACCACGTCAGCCTATCTAGGATAAAGATCACAAAAGATCCCATATTTATTGATTTACAAATGATAGATCATGAAATTTTAAAGGATGGGGAGAAATATTATCTTTTTCAAATTAATATTAAACCATCTATACAAGGGATCATGAAGGAGGAATAAAAGAAATATTTAGATCTACAAAAGATGGTGAGAAATGATCTTGAATTCAACATTGGTTGTGATGAATTAATAAGGTCTAGGAACTGTGTTTATATTCCTCCTATACCAGAATTAAAGAAAAATCAATTGGATAAGGCACAATGTTCGTCATTCTATATTCACCCTAGATGCATAATTATGTACAAGGACATTAAAGCGTATTTCTGGTTGGAAGACATGAAAAAAGATGTCGCTGAATATGTCTCTCGATTCTTGGTGTGTTAGAAAGTTAAGGATGAAAGGCTGGAGTTTAAGGGGATGTTACTACGATTACCCTTATTGGAATGGAAATGGGAAAACATCACTTTTGAAATTGTCATTGGACTTACCAAAACATCGAAAGGTAATAATGTCAATTGGGTTATATTTGATTGCCTTATGAATTCGACACACTTCATTTCTATTAGAGAGGATTTAACTGTTGATCAGCTTGCTAAGATATAGGTAAAGGAAGTGGAAAGATTTCATAGAGCACAACATTCTATTATATCTGATTGAGATTCAAGGATTAAATCAATGTTCTAGAGAAGTATTCTACAAGATCAAGATAGATTGTTTTTTTCAAAACTAATTATAATCCTCTCATAGATGGCCAGTTTAAGAGGAAAATTCAATCTCTAAAAGTAATTTTGAGAGGATTCTATATATTTTTCAAAGGTGGTCGAGATCAACACCTACCTTTGGTAGAATTTTCATTCAACAATAGATTTCACTCCCATATTTAGATAGATCGTTATAAATCCCACTATTTAATGACGAGAATAACTCCAACATGATGAGATGATATTGAGGAAATAAATCTATTTGTAAATGAACTTATTGAACAAATGGTAGAAAATGACAGATCAATTCACCAACGCATAATAGAAGTTCAGAGTCAACAAAAAAGTTATGTTGAAAACTGAAGAAAAGTCCTTGTTTTTGAACTGGGTGATAAGATGTTTCAATTATTATCTCCCTAGAAGAGAGTATTTTGATTTGGAAATACGGTCAATCTGAGAACATCCTATATTGGTCTTTTGAAACTTATAATCATATTGGGAAGGTAGCTTACTGATTGATGCTTCTACTGAATCTCTCTCAAGTACATGATGTGTTCCATGAATCTCTCCTAATAAAGTACATATCGGATCCTTTACATGTACTAAACTTAAAATTCACTCCATTGGAGAAGGATATTTCTTACAAAGATCAACTGATTGAGATTCGGGACCATAGAAAAAAAGTTATTAGAAACCACACCACTCACGCTGTTAAAGTGTTATGGAAGAACCACCAATTTGAAGAAGCTACAAATGAATTTTAGAATATGATATGTGAGTGGTATACTAATATTTTTGTTTCCATGTGGGGAATTTCAAGGAAGAATTCTAGTTTAATGGGGGTAGAATGTAACAACTAGATGTTTTTTGAAATATTTTCTTTAACTAATTTTTATTCTTCAGCAGTTGGATTTTCCCGTAATCTTGATTTTAAATTAATTGTGTGATGCCTTTAGCATAAAATTACATTTATAATGTAACCATTTGATAGTGGAAATAAGTATAATGAACATTTGAAGATGAATTATGGATTCATTGGAAAGAAATTATTTATGAAAAAATAAATGAATTAGATTTTTTTATTTTTGGGTGAATTATTTTTGGTAATGGAATTAATGCGATATATATATTTTATATATTTAGTAAAATATTTTTGATATTCATCCATTGAATATTTTTTTCATAGGGTATGAATAAACCCTATTGTATGTATAATAACCTATTTTTTAAAGGGTAACGGTACGCCTCTGAATGGAGAACCCTTTTTTAATTAATATTTGGAAACAATAATAAAATTTTATATTACAAAATATACATTTTATTTTTGAATTATCATATTAAAATTTACTGTGGATGAATTTATGATATTTTTTGGATAAGTTTCATGTTTTGACGAATAGTAAAAATAAACTAAATTTTATTTGAGAAAAACTTTTTTCATTGAATGAATTTATATGGTTAAAATATATATTTAATTATTATAAAGTATAAATATAATATGAATTTATCATTAAATATAATGTTTTTAATTAGCGTGAAGGTTTAATTGAATCTAGATATGAAAACAATTCCATATTTTTCAATGTTTTATCATTTAAAACTCTTTCCCTCTTTTCAACAACAATATTAATTATAATTTAATTACTGCAAATTCATTGTTATAAATTTTTAAAAATGGATTCCATAATTGGTATCAGTGTCTCTAAATAATTTTAATAGGTTGCATTTATTTTTTTTGGAAATTATGTAGAGTAACTTTAGAAATTTTTTTTATTACCACGTTTAAGGGTAAATTAGGTAATTAAATGTAAATAAAATATTTTAAAATTAAGTGAAAACCAGTAAAAATCCTAATCGATGACTAAATTACACTCTTATCATTTATAGTTCAAAATTTAACCACTTAATGGCCACATTACAATGATTATGCCATTAATTGTTTTAAAATCAAAGAACGTGACCAAACATCACACTCTCTTTTTATATATGTATATTAATAATAATATATCAATAATATTGAAATAACATCAACTATATGTAGTATTTAAAAATATAATATAATTACCTACATCATAGAATTTTATTTATCACATTTTTAAATTAAATAATTACCATTAAGGATTATACAAAATTGAAGTGAAAATTATTTTATTAATAGAAATATCAAATAAATAATTTTAAAAATATTCAATTAAATATAATCTAAATTAATTAAGGTTCACAATTAATTTTATAGGTTATAATGATATGTTTTTAATACATTAAATATTTTGGTATGAAGTTATCTTTGGTATGGATTTTATTTAAAATCAATGTAATGAATAGTGTCAAGATTCACAGTAATGATATTTTATAAAAATAACATTTTATTAAATAGATTAAAAATCATAAAAATATATAAAACAGACAAAATGAAAATTTCAAGGTCTAAAATGTCTTGGAATATCAATTTATTGTCAATTAACACCATATATGTAAATATTTATTACAATTAAATATTTATAATTTTATTACGACAATTAAAATTAAATAGATTAAATTAGGATAAATAAAAATTATAAGGTTTAAAATAATAAAAAAAATCTCTAATTTGTTTTCATGAGAGTATTTAGAACTATCATTATCTTATCTTCAAAATTATTCACTTGTGATCCATTTTAATTTAAATATTAATTTATTTTATTTTATTTGTTTTGGATTTTCCAAAGGTGCTCCTCCCCTATCTTATAAAAGGGAGCCTATAATTCTTTTTTATCACACCTCTAAAGCACTTTTTATTGACCTCACCATCCCCATTTCTTCTCCAAATTTTTCCTCACATCATATTAGATTCCACACTTTAGGCAGGAATCCATCCTATGGAAGACTTTTGTGAAAATCAAAAAGAGATATTCTAAAAAGTAGTAATTGTTTTATCTCATATTTTAAAATTATATTCTTCAAAAACTTCCACTTATTATGTTATTTCCATAATAAAGTAACAAATCCAGTATATTATACATTATGAGATGTTATTATAATTATGTTATAGCAGTTTACCTCATTTTATCCATCCTATAAATTACAATATCAACATTCATGTGTACGTATGACATACCATCTCCAAGCCATGGTGTAATTTTTTATTCCATAATAAATTGTTTGTTTGGGTATAATGATGATTATAATTGAATTAAATAATGAATATAACATTATAATTAATATAACATTCAATACCATACCATCAAACCATTAAGGGAATGATATCGTTTCTCGTGCGTACGTATGACAAACCATCTTAATTAAACCATAATTATATACATTAATGTAATGAGTAAGTATTATATGTATTATACTAATATAATTATTTAAATGACTTAACTGTATGCTAAGAATTATAACATGAACATAATCAAAAAAATCTTACATAAAAACATATAGCTGTTAATATCCGAATAACGAGTGACAATGAAATGATACTGAAAAATAACTGATAATATAATTTAATATGATTTTGTAAAAGTGATTATGATTTTTTAATAAGTAAATAAAATTATTTATATCATCATACAGGAGGTTCTAGACACATAAGAAAGATATTGGACCTAAGGTAAGGGATTATTTCACAATATTATTATTATTTGGGAGTGTTTATACATAAGTACTTACTGGGGTATATTTATCATCCACATCAATTTTTAATAAATATGAAATTTTATTTTTATTCAACTAAAATACTTATAATGAAATTTTACATATTGGAAAATATTTATTAAATGGTATGAGAATAATTTTTTGGGGTTCTTGGTTACGAGGTACATGTTCACTTTTTTGAAAAAAAATACAAAGAGAACGTTTTTTCAACAAATATAGAATGAAAAGATTTTTACATATTCATGAAGCTTTATTTCCAAGAATATTACATTACACAATTTCATATTTATTTAAAACTGAATTTTTTTTATTGAAAATTTCATGACATTTTTTGAAAAGAAAACATTTTTGAAGATGAAAGGATATTTTCCATAGGAATTAACATCAAGTTTATTATTGATCTTATTTTCCATAAAAATGATTCTTTTTAAATAGAGTTACATAAATATCAATATTATTATAATCATTTTATTGTGTTAATAATGTAATGATATATAAAATGGATTATGTTATGATGGAAAGATGTTTAAGAAACCCATTTTATTTCTTCGGTTTTTCAAGGATGAATAATTTATGCTTTTGTGGAACATGCAAGAATAATTTCATTATGATACAGGTGGTACCTATTTATCCCTACAATTCAATGGGTAAATATTTATATATCAGGAGATAGTCATGACTGGAATGATAAGTAAATCTGGTTTAGAAATACGATGGTGGATAGACAATAATCCTGGTTCAGCAGTGGACTTTGTCCTCTATGCTGGTGTTGGGATGAGCCTTGACTAATATGAAATAATTTTATATTCTTATGTGTATGCCACAAAACACACTGTCATATTTTTTTTTTACTTTTGGGATTATTTACATTAATTCCTATGAACTTTTATCTCGTGAAATAATATCACTATCATTAATTTTTATTATAGGACTTCCAAATATTATGTTCATATGTCCTGTGATTGTTATATGATTGATATTTCCTTTATTTACCATTACTAAAAATTTGATATCACCCATTCATATTTTTCATTTCCATAGGTCATGAAGATTGGTATTAAGCATGATATGAGAAAAGTGTCTATTTATGTACAAATATGTAAGAGACAATGTAGATACATTATGAACTAGTTGTATATGTGTACCAGATTCTAAAGACACTATAACTATATAGTCATGTCACATATCTATTATATTTTTTATTAAATATACTTAAATGTTTTATGCAATATCAGTTTATGTAAAGTATGGGTCGTTATAATAACAATTCACATCATCATCAATACTCACAAATAAAACAGGTGATCAACATCAAACCAATCCCCACCCATTATCAAGTACGTATTTGAAATATTTATATAATAATATTCGATTTAGTAGTTTCAAAAAAGGAACATTACTATTCCCTCTACTTATGATATGAAATTATAATAGAGAAGAAGGAAATCCATAATTGGAAAATAAGATGATCAATAATTCTTCCTTATGTCAAAAAAAGAGGGTTGCACAAGCAGTAGGAAGGACTCCAAGGGAAAATTGATCGATGTATATTGCACAATGGGTAACTCTATGGGGTGAAAGGATCTGGAAATGACATAAGAAGTTGGAAACATATAGAGAAAATAATATCTTGGTTCTTATGTTGTAGATCCTAAATCAATGGAATGGGAAAAGATTTCAAAAGAAATTAACTTGGGAATGTGGTCAAGATTACACTGTTTGATTATCTCAATGTACATGGAGCATTAGGATATAAATGATATAATTAATATTGGTATAAATGACCATAAAAATACACAAATAAGTCTTTAAATGAGAATTATATCAAATAAAACTTATATGGGGTGGAATAGAAAAAACCGTGAATTACTTGAAATGATTGACTAATGGGTTATACGTCAACACTGATAGAGATTTACCGACACTAATAGAGAGTCACCGATTGCTGAGTCACCAAAACCGATAGTGATTCACTGATGGGTGAGTCACCAGTGCTGAGCTACTGATGTGTCCTTCCAATGCCTGACTCACTGAAGCCTTGACTCGCGGAATTTCGGACACACCGATTACCTAAATAACTAACAATTATTCCCTAACCGACGGACATCGACACCCTGATTCAAAAACACTAACACCCTGAGACATTGACACAGATTCCCTGAGTCACTGATGGAAAAATAGAAAATTTGAAATGATCTTGAAATGGGATACAATTTCTTCTTAGAACACTGGTTAGTCGTTTTACCAAAGGTCTGTTATCAATGTCCCAAATTTTTTTTACCCAAATGAGTATCGTACTAGTAAGGGGTCAATCCATAAGGAAAAATAATTTATTTTTCATTTTGCTTATCCAATTTTTATTTTTGTCAAAGTTAAGTGTATTGAATTTATACTCGATTTTTAATATTTGGTTAAAAATGTAATTAGATTTAAATTTCATTATAAAATTACTTAACAGATGTAGGAAAATATAGGAACTTGTTTTTTATGTAAATAAGGTATAAAATGTGTTGAGTTTGTGGATTCTTATGTGGGTTTTTATTAAATTTAATTTCTGATGACGTTTGGTTGTTCAAAATAACCCAAAACTCTAGATTTCAATTTGTATTATGGTTTCCTTGGTCTGGTAATCTTATCACTAGAGTTGAGGAAAATGACTCCTTGGTCCAGTATCAAGTGTTTCATAGTTTATTTTTGGCATAGTCCATTTTGAGTCGATGAACACTTCCATTGATTATAAAAGTATTCATCGTTATTCTTCTTTTGAGTCCTTGTAAATTCTGCCCTTGGTCTGGCTCAAAATTTTCAGTGATAAAATGAAATGACTAATGAATAATATATATATGTTAATAGAACAAACACATTAATTACATCTAATCTAAATTAAAACTCTTTAATCTCCTAAAACAACAACAAAATGTGTATTTAGTTACACATAGAAGAAAAGAAAAAAACAAAACCCTTGATACTTGATGTGATCATCACAGAAACATCGAAGAGAGATTAGCTCTTCGGTATAGTGGTTGAATGGAGAAGTAGTTGAATGATGGTAGCACAATATCATAGCTTCATTCCTTCATACCTTCAACCCCTCTTAGTCCTCCATGAACTGGAGTCCACAACCTCTATTTATAGAAAATAAAAGTACACAGCGTGCGACAAAAGTACACACTATGTACTTTTGTCAACGTGCTTTTTTCATCTTTTTCTCCATGGGTAGGTCACCTAACACACCGTCATTGACTTGGAACATGGTTCCTCCGGGTAGGTGGATATACATTACATGTAGCACTTCCATTCATGGCTTGTACTCTATTTTGTAGACCTCCAACCACTTCTAGAAGAGGATACACAATGCATAGATGATATACATTGTGTGCCAACGTCAGCCACCCACATGGGCTTGTATAATTTTTATCAACCACTAAATACTTCTATATTACTATACACAACATGTAGTATTATTACGCGGCGCATACATGCTTTTGGTAACTTGGGAATGTATTTTTCCTAGCCAATCCATGTCTGAGTCTGAATGTATTTGGCATGTATATATGTACATGCCGTGTAGTTGTAAAATTTTCTCAGTTTTCCCCTGGTCTGTTTGTTTGGATAGAAACCTCCTGAAAATGGACAAGATCACCAATATAAAATTACATTTCTACTAAGTAGTAGTTATTTTCTAAAGACATCTTCTTTTTTTCAATAACATATGTGGAAAATAATAAAAAAATCGGGCACATCCAACTCCCCCATTCTTAGTCATTTTCATTCACTGAAGAATGTCTCAACATCTAAAAAAAGTGTTTATCCTTAAAAAGTAAGGAATTATGTTAATAATAAATGTAAATGATACAGTCAGAAGAGATAATTATAAAAAGGCACAGAATTTTTCTAATTCATAAGATATTATAATCATTCCTCATATACAATTCAATTAACTACTTTCATCCTCCTTTAAACAAACGTTTCAAACATAAAAAAATAATCAATCTACTTGATGATCTACCTCACCAATAATGTACTCAACTCTAAAGATATTTTAAATAAATGTTACTCTCAATCAATGATTTATAAAATCTATCCATATGTTTTCAAGAAATCTAGTTATCTACATCAGAACATTAATTTAAAAAAATCATGACTATTTTTTAATAAGGATCAAATGCCTTTTTGGAAAAGGGTTTGTTGGTAATGATGTGAAAAATAATTTTGCGGCATGAAAAATGAAGCTAAATTCATTAAATAGTAGTGCATGATATTCAAAATTAATCTCAATGTAAAATAATCCTCAACAATCTCTGTCAAATGATATCATCACCACCATCTCCTTTAGTAAAGTAGGATTCACAACCCAATAAATGAGTATAAGGTTCCTTTGTTTGTATAATAATTTTTTTAATAGAATAATGGTGACCTTTTATAAATTCCACAAATATGGGTTTGGAACCCTTTTTGAGCCAAATGATCAAGAGGCTCCACCCATACATAATATCAGGGTGATTTACTATAATATAACATATACTACTGATTCATTCTCTTAAGCTCAAGAGAAAAATCATGCAAAATTATAAATGAATTAGTGTAGGAAGGTAAATAATCTTTTAATATGGCTTCCTATAATGGTTGTTCATGGTTTCTAGGGGCTTCACGAAGATCAGTTGGTGGGTAGGTCTCAAGATGAAGGGGTAAAAAAAATCTAATGCCACAATCATTTACAAATATTTCAAAAATTCATTATATTTTGGAAAAAAACTTGCAAAGTCTGGTAGTTATGTGTATCCTACGAATCTCTCAAGAAATCCAGTATTAGAAAGAATACGACAAAGGGTTTAAATAACCTCTTAGGAGTGGGGAAAAAAATAAAGAGACAATAATGTCGTGACTTACATATAAATGATTATCCTAATAAATTTATTCATCCAAGATTATAAGTTTCACTTTAAACTATATAAACAATCATTTTAAAACACATAAGAACCATAATAAGAAAGAAACATTTCAAAATTTCTCACTTTCAACTTTTATTATTTATAAATATGATTATCAAAAATAAGCATGCAACATTCAAAAACAAGAAGAGGAACCACCTGGTATATAAACAGTCATGAGGGATGGACCGGGAGCTGTGAGAACCGGAGTCCTGAAATCTTCCCTCGGAAGAGAAGGCTCAACATTGATCCCTAAACTGGTAGCAGTAGTGGCTGAAACTAGGCCCATATAGGAGGTGATGATTGAGTCCATGGCTAGTGTGGTAAACTGCGGTGGAGATGTGGAAATAGTTCCAAGAGACGAGGTATGAGCAGGTGGTGGGGGTTGTGGAATCCCATGATACAGATGAAGAAGCCCCAACATATGATCGAGTCGGCTCAGACAGCGCTCGAGATAAACCAACTGCTTATCCACCGTGACCAGGCAGAGAAAAAAGGAGTGATTGAATAGGGGTAAGGTGGTGGGGTGGGGGAGGAAGTATAGGGAATATAAGAAGGAAGTTTAGAAGATGGGGGTGGGGTGGGGAAGCTGGTAGGGGTGGGGAAGGAGGAGCATGTACATCAATATGGGAAGGAGTGTTGGCCAGAGGTTCGAGTGGTGCTTGAGCAAGGATGTAAGCACCCCAATTTCCAAACCAATCCCATGCAAATAAGCATGAGAAAGTCTATCAACTGGGGGGAACCTAACCAATTATAGGGAAGGGAATCCTCCAAAACACTGAGGTGGTGGGAATGTCAGGTGATGTAAAATCCACCATTCTGGTTTCACTGACGGCCAGTAAACATGGCATGGAAATAGGAGGCATCAAGGTAAGGGAGGTCTGGGTAGTCTTGCTGGATGACATAAGTGTGGATATCCATGTCACGATCGGTCACAACACACATATCCTCATGGCGGGGAAAAAGGATGGCACTAAAGCAATATTGGGTGAAGTAGTGGATTGGGTCAGCTGTGAAGGTACTCTTCTAGGAAGTGGGGTTGTATCAGTTGTCAGGCCCAATGATATTCTACCACATGGAAATGATCATAGAGCGCTCAAGGTGGTTCAGGGTGGAGACATGGGGTGGGGTGATGATATGAGGATATATACTACACCCTCAGCCAAACTCATTCATAATAAGGGAGAAGGGCCGTACACCTAGCCGAAACCAAACCATTGGGACTGCGTCGTCAGGCGTCTCTCGGTACTCAGGCCAGTTGAACTTGAAAGAAGCTAAAAACTCTAACATAAAATATCTGAAAAATGAGTGCTAACATGAAAGAAAGTGAGTAACTATGTGTGTCTAAGGAGATACTCCAACTCTCCCCAGATACCCAGCAGCCAATGGATTCTGCTGTTGAGAAAACGACTGCTCAATGGGATCATGCGACCAAAGAAATGCCAGACTCAGTAATTCCACAATTATGTGACTGGGAACACCATGTAAGATTAGGAAAAACTTGCAGGGTCTGACCCACGTTGTAAAATAGAAAAGGATGGCTCTAGGGGAGGGGCAGTTGCAGTAGATGAAGGCACTTTGAATGGGGAAACCAATGACAGAACAAATCTTACTAAGGGGGGGTCAGGGGGTGTCATAGCTGGTGGGGAAGAACGAGTGGTGCTCAGAGGATCTATTCTAGATGGTGGCGGTGTGGTTGTACAAGGACCTACATCAGCCAAGGTTGTCAGTGGTGGAAAAATGGCCAAAGGATGAGGCTAGTACATAGGATAGTCTAGAGTTGGTGTCGTCACTACCGGAGTCTGATCCGATGAAAAGTGGTCCTATCAACCTCAATGGTGGAGGTGAGATCCTTCCCACAAGAAGGGTCTCTATCTACTATATCCTAAAAAATAAAAAAAAATAAAACAAATGAAAATGAAAAAAAAAAGGAAAATAAGGAAATGTTAGAAAACTAAAAAAATAAAAGGAGTACACGACGTGTATATCCGGAGTACACAACATGTGGTGGATGTGGGTTATCATCCTGTGTTCTTTGGATAGACACGCCGAGTTAGCATGGAATTGATCAGGGAAGGATACATGGTGTGTACCAATGATACACACCGTGTACATGAAATGTACTTCGGGTCATGTGGTTCTGACGACACGACCACCTTCTGAGTAGAGCTAAAAACACAAGACACACCATATGAAAGAACAACACAGCGTGTGCAAGAACATAGGGTAGATGGCCATGTAATGTTATAGACACATACTGGAAAAAAGAAATGGTATACACAGAGTGTACAGAATAGAAACGCCATATATAAGGACACGGTGTGTGTGTCCATGTGAATAAGGTGCTCGAGCACTATGTATGCGGGTACACAATGTGTACCGAACATCACATCATGTAGTTTCAAATTTTGAAGTATCCAGTGTGTGGCCATGTACATAAGTACACATTGTGTGTTCTTAAAATCATTCCCATGTATCATGTACTCTGAATAGTTGACCGATCCACAAATCACCCTAAACACCAAAGAAATATTGAGATAAAGGGTGTAGAAGGGCGTACCTAGACTGAGGATCACAATGTATAATAAATCAGATGCTAAAACACATGAAATTAACACATTTGGAAAATGGGAGGTTGAATGGCATGCGAGAGAAGAAACGGGGAGAGGGGGGTGTTCTAAGGGACATGGGATAAAGCAGGGTGGGGTGTGAGTTTCATAGCCATGGTACATGGCGTGTATTAGTGGCATTCACACTGTGTACCACAAGATTTTTTATGTTATATATATATAGAATTATTATATAAAACTATATAATAATTAAAATAAAATAAATATATATGTATATACATAATTTAAAAATAAAACTATTATCGTAATGTCTCGGTAAATACACATCATGAGTTCTAAAATTGGAAATTGAGATGTACAACCTTTGGTCTGGTGCATGAGGTGAGATTCGAACCCACGATCAGCCATTCCGAACGGAATCCCTCAACCATTGGAGAAAGGGTTGTACTAGTCCTCCTATATAATATATAAATATATTTAATGTAGAATGCATATACTACAAAGGGGGAAGGGAATTCACAATGTGTGGTTTTTAATTATACAAAAAGGGAAGAAGAAAAAAGATTAGCCGAGTTCGTTCCCAGGTGTTTTTGATCAATATCCAAGACACTACCAATTTGCCAACTACACCCGCATGTATTGTTTTGTTGAAAATCCTTTCAGTTTAGTAATGAAAACATGGTTCACATGATTTCTATCAAAATACACTCCATGTGGTTATATTAAAAGGAAAAATGATGGAAACATCGTGGTTGTCAGGATTCGAACCCATGTCTTTTAGAACCGGGTTACAACCCCGGCCAACCGATCCATCCGCATTATAGTTTTTCATATAATAATATATATATATATATATATTATATGAAAAATACCACACACTCCATTTAAGAAAACACAAAGATAAAAAATGAGGATGCCCGTGACGACGGTAGGTCGGGATGGATTTGAACATGTGATAGCTCAGATAAACCCCAGTGACCATACCATCAGCACCAATATCATCCCTGTTTAGTACTTACATAACCTATATATTTATAATAGGGTGAATATAAAGGAAAATGAATCAGTACACACCATGTGGATATGTGGTACACAGTGTTTATGTGTTGGGTTGCCTCGTAGGAAGCACCTTGGTTTTAAGTTGTTGGCCCGACCGACTAACTTATGAGTACCTGAGATGTATGGTGAAAATCATTCCAACCATGTCCTCCATGTGATGGTAAACCATCAGCCACTATCCATTCACCTTGAATGGTTTACAAACCTCTCCATGAAAATTCCACCACTCCATGATGGAATACTTGTATAACCCAGAATGTTACTGACCATCTTGACATTAACTTCCCAGGGAATAATTGAAGATGATAGGTAAAAAGAAGTATCAGATCCCCAGGTTTGAAATTTTATTATCAAATCATCAGGTCGTTGATTGCCCTTATCTTCTTCTTCTTGAAGCAGCACCTTGTGGGTGTAAATGGTAGTTATGTTGCCTTTCAAATCTATAACTGTCCTCCCATTTGCATGCTTGCACTGTTTCAAAACCTACAGAAGTTCATCCTACAACTCCTGTGACAGTGGAACACTAATATGATAGGAAATGTTTGATTGTCTCACAAATAACCTTACATTAGAGAATATGGAAAAGGCTTCATTTATATTTATGGTTCCTTTAGAATCAATGGTACTATTGGTTTCACCTTTTCCCACTATAGAATATCTCGTATAATTGCATGTTTCCAGTAGTGGTCATCCTTGCCTTCATGAAATTGCAATTCCTCTGGTGCTCCGTCAACATGAATTTCTGGAATAACCAAGTCATTTTAGGTAAAAGAACATACCATTTCATCCCATTCTCCCCTAATGTGATCACATATGATAGTCACTGCATAAAAACCCTCATGCTCTGACAATGTTTCATGCCTGATAACATTAAGGACATTTTAGGAGACTCTCTCATCTTCTACCCAGAAAATTAACTCCCCCTAGTGCACATTGATCAGTAACTTCCCAATGGACCGGAAAGGCCTTCCAAAAATGATAGGTTCCTCTGGGTCTTCCTCCATATCGAGGATGATGGAATATGTGGTGAGGATTTTCATACCCACCTTGACCAACACGTTTTCTCGTATCCCATTCAAAAATTTGATGGATCGGTCGACAAGAAGAAGGGCTACTCTGGTAGGATTCAGATCATGGAGTCCTAGCTTCTTAAAAACTCCTAGGGGCATGAGGTTGACATTGGCCCCTAAGTAACAGAGGGCCTTCCCAATATCACATGGTCAAATAATTCAAGGAATAGTGAAGATACCTAGATCTTGATGTCTATGAGGAATCAAATGACTGACAATCAATGAACACTCCTTAGTCAGTGTAATGGTTCATAGATCCTCCATCTTTATTTTTTTGGAGAGGATATCATTCATGAATTTTTCATAAGTGGGAATCTGCATCAATGTCTCTACAAATAGAATATTTATGTACAACTTCTTGAACAGATCCATGAATTTTATGAATTGTTGGTCTAGCATTCTCTGTTTCACCCTCTCCGGGATGGGAAAGGTAGGCTCAAAGGGTTTTAGAACCCCTTTCCTTTACTCTACAAAGCATACTTCAGTTTTCTTTAAAATGGAGAAGGGACTGTAACTCAACCTTCATCATCAGCAGGGGTGTATGTTCACCTGTATATGCTAGTTGGTTCTGGTGTAGCTCTCGTCCCCTTTTTAGTGTGACTGCATGGGCCTCCAGCCTTGGGTTCTTCTCAGTGTTACGCAGTACTAAACCGGGTAGCCTCTTTGAGAGTTGGTTTTATAGCTATACAATTTGGATGTCAAGGCCTTGAATGGAAGATTCCAAATTATATAATCTAGTCTCAGTAGTAGATATAAATTTGTTTATGAGATCCTATAATATTGAGGTATTCTCCGCATGAGTTGGATGTGCAGTTGGTGGAGGAAGTGGTTGTCACGAATACTATGGGGGAGAGTTTTGATACCCCTTCTGCTAATAAGAGCCCTGCCGGGGCAGTTGTTCACTCATGTACTAGTTCTGATAATTAGTCTGACTGTAGCTGGGTGGTCGCTGGGGAAGAAGATTCTACTGTTTTTGGCCCCAGCCTGTGTTCTGTTGATCACACAATGCCAGTTTCTAGTACTTCTAGAACTGGTTTGGCCCTTAGTTTTTAGAAACATAGCATAACTTTCTCAACGAAGGGTCACCTATAGTTCATGGGAATTCTACCATTATGTGGTTATCACTACATTCACTACATCGTAGATGGTTTTCCACATGTACTTAGGATGAGACCTTAGATTGAGTGCGCCGATCTTTTTGGACACATGTTACAAATGGGCAGCTAGCATAGTTGTGGAGTCAATATTATGCATACCTCGTTTTTATGTGTCCCGATAAAAATTCTACTGGATGATTTTGGTAGAAATGTTTTCTAGTAGTTTTAAATGATCATCACGATACTTCTTAATAATTGTACCCCCAACAACAACATCCACCATAGACTTTTTATTCATCATTAATCTATCGTAAAAGGATTGGAACTATATCCATAGTGGGAGTCTGTGGTGTGGGAATTTGTGCAACATATCCTTGAAGCACTCCAATGATTAGTACAATGACTCTGAGTTGTGCTGCTGGATGTTATGTATTTCATTCCGCAGAGTCACCGTCTTCAACGGTGGGATGAATTTAGATAGAAATTCATGTACTAGCTCTGCCTAGGTGAGGATAGATAGTTGTGGGAAACCGTTAATATAGTCTTTCACCCTATCCCTTAGAGAGAAGGTGAAGATGAGAAGACAAATGAAATCTGTGGACACTTCGTAGTAGTGGAACGTGTCGCAGACCTCTAGAAAATTGGAGAGATGGGAATTGGGGTCCTTGCTGGATAGGATCCCAAATTGAACGGTATTTTGGATTAGCTTCATAATGGAGAGCTTTATCGTGAAGTGTTGGGCCTACACCGGTGGATGGGAGATGCCCGTGTAAGATCCATGAATAGACGATAGGTTGTAATCCATAATAGTATGGGGTGGAGGTGGCTGGTGAGGGAGTGAATGAGTAATGTATTGGTATTCCTTGGGGGAAATGTATGGCCCCTAACCTGGATGTAAAATGGAATCTGCTCTAGTTAGAACTATTAGAGCTGCAGTAGGCCATACCTCGGCGCAAGTGGAGTTTGTTGGTTCCGGTTGTCATCCAGACCAAACGATTGTCCATGTCCTTGGATAATATCTAGATTTCATTATTCATTATTCAAAATGGTATTATTTTGGTTGTGCTCGGCCATGAGTGCATGTCATCACCTCAAGAGCATCTTTCTGATTTCTGGTTGAATTGGGAAAAATCCCGATGACTCAATGTTCTTGGAACGAGTGAGTTACCATCACATACACTTATGGACCTGCACTATAAAAAACACACCCAACATAAATGAGGAAGAAGAAAGGTAAACAAAAATGTAATTTGAAAAGTGATTTTTGGGAATTTATGAATTTTGTCCAATAAAATTTGATTCAAACATAATTAAAACATGGTAAAAATAAACTTTGTTTAGTCCCCAGCATTGGCCCAAATATTTGGAGAGTCTTTTTAATAATGGTATATTATTGGTGTCCTAATTTTGTTTACATTAATGAATATAGTATCTATATGGGGTATATCCATAGGGAAAAAGAAGTTATTTTTGTCTTTATTATCCAGTTTGTATTTTTGTCGTTGTGAAGTGTACTAAATTTTGAGTCAATTTTTAATGTTTGGAAAAAGGTAATTGAATTTAAATTTCTTTAGAAAATTACTAAACAGATAGAAAAAAATATGGTAAATTGGTTATGATGCAAATATGGAGGGAAATGTGTTGGGGGTGTGGATTCTTAAGAGGTTGTTTATAAAATAAAATTTCTTATGAGGTTGTATTTTTCATAATAACCCAACAATATGTGTTTCAATTTGTAACAAGGATTCCTTGGTCTGGAAAAATTATGTCTATAGCTGACGAAACCGACTAGTTGGTTAGGTAGTTAGTGTTTCATAATTATTTATTTGGATTAGTCCATTTTTCAGTCGATGATTACTTCCAATGATGATGAATGTATTCATCATTATTCTTCTTTCGAGTCCCCGAAAATTCTTCCCTTGGTATGGCTTAGACTTTTCCGTGATAAAATGATGTGATTAAAGAAGAATAAGAAGAGGATAATAGAACAAACACATTCATAAAAACTAATATAAATTACCAATCTTCATTACCCCACAACCGCAACACACTAGGTATTTAGTTACACATAGAAGAAAAGATAAAAATAAAACCCTCGATACAGGATGTTATCATCATAGAATCTTTGAGGAGAAATTGACTCTTTGGTAGAATGGTAGAATGGAAAAGTAGTTGAATGATGGTAGCTGCGCAGTAGTGCTTCGTTCATTCGGACCATCACCACCTCTACCTCCACCTTCAACCAGAGGCAAAGGCCTCTTTTTATAGAAAGTAAAAGTACACAATATGTGGAAAAAGTACATGTTGTGTTCTTTTCTCAATGCATTATTGTCATATTTTTCTCTGTCGGTAGGTTTCCTAACACACCATATTTGACTTGGAACATGGTTCCACCTAGTAGGTGGATATACACAGCATGTAACACCACCTTACACGGCTTGCACTATCTTTTATCATCCAACAACCACTTCTAGAAGGGAAGACATGACGTATAGATGATGTACACGGCCTGTCAACGTCAGCCGACCACATGGGCGTGTAGACTTCTTCTCAACCACCAACCACATCTAGAATACTATAAACGGTGTGTAGTTTTAGAACACAGTGTGTACATTCTTCTGGTAACTTGTGCATGTACTTGTACTAGCCAATCTGTGTCTGAATATGAATATACACGGTGTGTATATATGTACATGCCGTGTAGTTGTAAATTTTTCTCAATTTTCCCCTGATTTTTAGTTTGGGCAGAAATCACCTAAAAATAAACAAGATCACAAAAATTAAAGTATTTTTCCCCTAAGTTTCAGGTATTTTCTGAAGACATGTTCTTATTTTTAATAATGTATGGGGAAATGTGTACACAAATAGGGTGCATCAAACACCCAAAAAACTATATTTTTACAATGGAATGCACAACATAGGTCTGGGCTATTACATCAGATACCTATGAAACTATTATCATCCTTGATAATTTAAAACCAAACCAAGATGAAGGAGTGTCTAAAAAACCACCATTAATGATACCTCTCAACAAAAAATCACCTTATGTTGGTGGTGTGAAACATGAACATCCATGAGAACCTCATACCACATCTTCTAACCAAAAAAAATACAAAGAATACCATAGAATAACAAAGGCCACGCCATAAGAACATATGGATCAAGTAATTATTTTCCCCATGTAATGATACTATCCACTTTGGGCGACACTGACTAGCCCACATATGTTTAATCACGTCTGCATTAATGCATGTCGATTAGGGATCAGGCTGTCCCCTCCTCATAAGTGAAGACATTATCTTGTGATACATAATGAGGGAATAAATCATCTAAAAAAAGGATTAGACATTACATCACGAAACAAAACACATATAAATAACTAAAAACAAATCTTAGTACTGGGCACTCATATGCGTCTCTATCTACCATGTACTCTCCTCCAGACCACCACATGTCCACAACATGTGAACCAAGGGAATGTTATGTCCCTACAACCCATTACCCTGAAGACCCTATACATCCACTAGTTTCTCCTTGAACATTGCATCATACATGATATACAAATATCCCTAATCAATGACAAGAGAGTCACCGTGATGATTCTGATGAAGCAGGGAGACAAGAAAGACATCATGGATCCTCCCAAACGGTGCCAACACTAGATGATGTTCCACCTTGCCAACTGATCACAATACTTGGAATGTTCTAAGGAACCAGGGAGAAATCTTTCTACGTATTCCAAACCATCATTTCCCACCTCGATAGAAAACCATCATGAACACGTGGTCTGCAACCTCAAACTCTAAAGGACTCCTCTTACAATCTTCATAAAACATATTTCGGTCTTGTGTGGCCTTCATCCTCCCATGGACAAGATGAACCTTTTCTCTCACACTTTACACCACATCATGAACAAGAACAGCAGCCTCCCCATGTTCCACCTATCATAAGGGTGAACGACATAACCTCCTGTACAAGTCCTTGAATGGAGCAATGCCAATGGAAGAGTGATAGATTTTATTGTAATAAAATTCTACCAAGGGAGAATGTTTCACCCAAAACCCACTAAAGTGATGAACACATGCCTGATACATGTCCTCCAACCTCTGGATAGTACTATCGATATATCCCTCCCTCTGATGGTGGAAATAATTTCTGAGACATAAATGGGTGTTGAAGGCATACTGCAATCCCCTGCAGACTTATAATGTAAAACATGAATCATGATATGAGACGATGGATTTTGGAACTCGATGTAGTCATACCACCTCATCCACATATATCTATGTTAAGGCATCCACTATGCTAGACTCCTTCTTCACTAAGAAGTGACCATGTTTCGTAAATTGATCCACTAACACACTAATTAAATTTTATCCTCCCTATTCGCTACGTTATAAAATGAAAAAATCCATTGATATTTCTTCCTGCATCCTGTTGGGGACATTTAGGGGCTGCAATAAACAACTGGGAACACGGTGCTCAGCCTTCACAAGTTGGTGTACCATGAACATTTCCAATAACTCCACCTCCCTTCACATCTTTCCATGACACCATAAATATTTACTCAATACCTAAAACATCTTGGAATCTCGTAGTTGTACCTCTAGGGGTGAACTATAAAAATCCCGGGTAATTTCATTTGTGTATGGAAAATTGAAAAAAGTGATTCCCACAGAACAAAATCATATTTTTTCCAACCTCTAACCATACCTCTGGGGTATCAGACTGTTCAATGCGATGAAACACCACCTATTCCTCTAAGTCTCCACATTGAGTCTTTTAAAACTTGTTCCTCAATGATGAATGCACTATAATATGAAAAAGGAATCCTCTACCACCATCCATTCCTTCATCTAAGGGCATGGAAGCTAACTCCCACATTAGTCTCCAAGCATATGTAGCTTCCTGAAGTACATCTTTCTGCAAAATCTTTCTCAATGCAGCAGTTATGAAATTTATCTTTCTTGACGTGTATGAGACATCAAAATTGAAATCCTAGAGAAATGATATACACCGATGTATTCTCAAGCTCATATCTCATTGGGAAAAGATGTACCTAAAGCTCATTTGATCCTTGAAGACCATGAAGTGATCCCCAATGAGGTAATGTCACTAAAAAATTAGTGCGAAAAGGTCTACTTCTATCTCTATATCATGTATAGAATAGTTATGTTCATGGCGATGCAATTTACTAGACCCGTAAAAGATCACTCCACATTGCTACATGAGCACACACCCCAATACTAGATGGAAAGCGTCACAAAAACCCTTGAACATCACCCCTTCCTATAGAAGCCTGATCACTGGAGCGCTGACCAACATCACATTTAAAAAGCCGATAAATTCCACATAGTTCTATCTCCACACAAAATCATAGCCCTTTTTGGTCAGAGTAGTCAATAGAGTTACTATTCGAGAGAAATCAGGTATGAATCTCTAGATGTTGCCTACCAGACCGAGAAATGTGTGAACCTCTACTGCACTCTTTTATGATACCCAAGAAAATAATACCTTGACCTTTGATGGGTCCAATGCTACAACCAACTAAGACACCACATTTCCTAGGACGTGGACTCCTGTGTCCAATACATCCACATAGAAAATATTCATTAGCACTATTGTTACTGAAGGGCCTCTAAAATAGTCTTGATATGCTCTGTATAATCCTAATATTCCTTCATGTATATTAGGATTTAATTGTTGAATATTATTGAGAACTAGTCTAAGAACTAATCAAATACCGAGTTCATGAGCCCCATGAGAATAGCTGGTGTATTTGTAACACTGAATGGCATAACTATGAACTCAAAATACCCATACCCACACCGAAAAGTAGTCTTCCGGGTGATACCATCCTTCACAATCATCTGGTGATATCAAGACAACATATATATCTTGGTAAACAAAATCATTCCCCTTAGTAGGTCAAAAAGATCATATATCATCGGGAAAGGGTAATTGTTCTTTACAGTTACCTGATTCACTCTCTAGTAGTCTTTGCACAAAATCAGACCATGATGTGCATTCTTCGTAAACAAGATCATAAAAACCCACAATGACATGCTAGGTTGGAAGAAACCCTTCTTCATGATATCATCAGTCTAAATTTTCAACTCCCACAACTCAGAAGGCACCATCCGATAAGGGTCATCAAAATATGACTAGCACCAGGTTGCATGTCTATTTCAAAATCAACATGATGTCGAGGGGGTAGAGTCACAACCTCATCAGGGAAAACATACAAAAAATCACTAAAAACACCCAAAACCACCACCATCTCTACATCCATTGATCCCACTAATATCTCAACTAATAAGAAAAGAAGTGGCTCCACACACAGGCTACCCACCTAATAGATCTTCTCACCAATGAAAGCTACACCTTGGCCTTTTAAATTTAAACACATGACTATTCAATGGAATCAATTTATAATTGAAAAATTTTTTTACTACCAATCAATGAAATGGATAAAAATGTAATGTTTCATATATATATATAAAAGATCCCAGCTTGACTAATGTGGCCACAAAATCTATTTACATCTCCAAAAAACATAAAACAATCTGGTATGAACATCAAATGGTGTAATCAATGCCATGGGAAAAGAAAGTCTCTTTATGTCTAGTCTCAAGCCTTGGGATATACTTGGTGTAATGAAGGAGTGAAAAGCTCCTTAATAAAACTTGGCTAAATCAAGAGTACTATACAAACTTGTTGTACCTCGAACAATTTACGGTCCCACTGAAACTACAGCCTCTACATTGTGCAACTGCCCATGCCCAGCTCCTCTACCCCTAAGCTATCAACCACCTCCCTGAAGAAGATATATTTAAGGTCCCTAAGTATCACCCTATGTTCAGCCTCCTCAAGCAGCATCCACCTTTGGTGGAGGAGGGGCTTACAGTCCCTAATGCTGGAATGGCCTGGATGTCAACTGCTACTCAAGCAGGCACAAAACCTACCCACCTCCACCATAGTGGCATAGAGTTGATAACTATCCATGAAGGTTCTCATGCCCCCCACAAGAAAAAACCTTCTACCCCATGCCCATAGGAAAATAGAAAGAACCAGTGGGTCAAAACTGAAACAACTGAGGTGGGATCCCCGATGGCCGAAACCTGGAAGGCCCTGATGAGCAAGACATTCTACTGATGACTTTTCCCTATAATGAACTAACCTTTCCTCCCTCTCATGGTATACCTCATCTTGAGTGTATCCATTCCACTCCCCCATACTTATTATTAATATCTATGTATGTCATTATGGCGAAGGGAGTAACCACATACGAAATAGAAGGGAAAAGTTCCCCCTATAAGCATCTCACCCGAGACTCCTCATCTGGAAAGAGATTTAGAGAAAAATGTAGGATATCGGTGAACCTGATCCCCAACTACCTAACCGACATTATCCCCTACTAGGGGGAGTAGCTCCTATATATTATTATCTATCATTGTGGAATAAAGGATTTCTACTCGAAACTCATTATCAAAGTAGAACCAGAGAACATTAGTCTCCTTCCTCTCTAAGATGTAAAGATTCCACCATTGATGTTTTTTACCTCTCATCTGGCTCATTCCAGGGGAACCTTGTACTCTATTGGAGTCTAAATAAAGTAAAAAGTCATCTCTAGCTCCTCGAGCCAACTATCCATCTCTATATCTAAGAAATTTATCTCGTACTATCACAGAGTATCCCACTAGAAATCATGAATCATCTTCTACTACTGATCATCCACCTCAACTGGATAGACCTCATCCAATCAACTTGGCCAGCCTGCTGACCATCCACTACTGAAACCATTCCTGAGAGATGTCTGAGAGCCATAGCCAAAAGGACAACAAGGAACTACAAAGCCTATGTAGTATGTAATTTTTCTCTTAAGATTCATTTTAACACTTTATTTATTTTAATTTCCCGAAAATGGTCAAAATAAACTTGAACTCAAGTCATCATGATTCATGTACCTTACTAGGGTTCCTACCTTCCAAATGGTGTACCGTCACATGGTCGTCAGGTAATCTTAGAGTCCTTCCATTATATCATGAGGGGGGGGATAAAATATTGTTTCCTACCTGGTCATCCCTAGCCTATGTCACACACCAAGATCATATAAAAATATTTCCCTACCAACCCATGCAATCCTCACTGTGACTTACTCAAAACTCCATCCTATCTCTCAACCATCAGCTCTGATACAATTATCTCACGACCCGACTTCTTCAAGATGAGGGAAGGGACAGAATGATTTTGAAACCTTCATTCCTCAAGATGAAGGAGAGATAATGACCACTGTGTCTCTCCTCCAATAGGACCCAGTGTGGTGACTTTCACCAAGGGCTGGAATTTCATGAAAATCATAGGATTTGACCTTATAATAGTAACCAAGATTAGGATATAAGATGTATCACCCCCAATAACTCTAAGAGAAACACACACACACACACACACATAATAAACCCCTGATCCATACCATATAAATATTTTAAAGAAAAAATGCTACAAATACAAAAAAAACTGTACGTATGTACCAAAATAAAACGATGAAGCAAAACAACAATCATCTCCGTTGTCTGAGAAAGTAAGGTCTTACACGGTCCGTATAAACTCTCTAGAAACATGGAAAATGTTTATATATATGTATGGTGATCATACATGTATACTCAGTAGGAAAGATCCATAGTCACCCGTCTATAAGTTGGAGAATCATAATAATGCCCCTATGGGAAAACAACAGAAACCAACAACACCTATAAAGGAATATTAAAAACCCACCATCACCAAGGCATAATCACTATTTAATGAAAATAATGTAATCTAATATAATAAGTACATAGATAATTTTTGATCCCACAGAACATACAGTAAGTTTACTAGAACATTCTGATGCATATACCTCTTCTACAAGACCCACTTTCAGAACTTACCCGCACACACCTGGGCCATTGAACACACCACATTACCACCTGCAGACATGGGGGACAGTACCACACCACAATACATCGTGAAAAAACATGGGCCCTACACATACCACACTCTTCTTGAAACACCTGGGCCTCATCATGAAGACACTTGGGAAACAAATCATATCTCACAAAACCTGTACCATAGATCTAGTAACAAACCTCAATCCCTTAGAACCTTACCAAATATTCAAGGGGAGTAAATGCCTAAAATTTGGAGCAGATAAGATCCAATAACCAACCATCCATCCTCTCACTGGGATGTTGGTAAATACAACCTCCCCTATAATAATGGGTGTGGCAATACAATGATCTCAACATAGGTGGGGTGTGTATTTAAAACACAAGGAACTAAAAGTATACATATATATATATATATATTGGTACAAAACACTCTTTCCAACTTAGGTGTTTTCCAAACAACTACCAGCCCACACAAAACATCCCGTTCTTCAACCTCTAAATGCATGTATCACCATGAACAAATATCACTTCCATATGTTTATGTATACCCCCATCCAATTCATTTAACAAATTTTAATTATGAATTTATATAATTATCAACTATTTTATTCCATCCCTACCCGAGAAACTGACAGGCACAAAATCAGTAAATATTTTCTAAAGGATAAAAGCCACTAATCATTGTCAAGTCAAAACAAGGATTAAACGCCCATCATCCTTCTTAAAAGTTATCACACTCTAGTCAATCCCTCAAAAAAAACCTAGATAGTCCTTGTACACAATAATACCACACCTAACACACACATAAATCATAAATTATAACATAACCCATTCCTTCAGCCTTGCTGCTTGACCACTGACCATATTTAGTCCCACATCATAATAGTCCATACATTCCACAATAAATCAGTCTCTCAAAATGAGATACCATCACACTACCCATACCACCTTATACAAATAGGAATTTCCAACCATATCACCACACTAACAAAACCTACACAAGGCAAAAAACCAAACATAACACAACACACAACCATACATATAAAATATGGTGAATTGAGATTTAGTGAACACCATTCTATAAAGTTTCACTATGATAAACATGGGTGATCACACAAGGGAATTCATCATGGGGGTATCCAATCCATTTTACCAAGTGTGCATGTTATACCAGATTCATATTTACATATATTATTGATAGGGAATCAACAACAGTTTTTAATCCTCACCAATGTGCATGAAAAGACCTCCAATGACCATGATTTTACGAATCCACACAGCCACAACATATCACATCATCAACAATGATAAAAAATAAAGAAGGAGATCAACATAAACCAATCCCATTCAATTATAAAGTTTGTATTAGAAATTACCTTTGATAATATATTTTATTAAACAGTTTTCACAAAGGAACATTACTAATACAATCCCGTATGATACAAAATTACAAGGGAGGTGAACTAAATACATAGTTGGAAAAGTATATGATCAACAATTCATCATTGCATCCAAAACAGATAGAAACACGAATAGTAGGAAGGACTCAAAGGGAAACTCGATCAATGGCTATGTCACAAAAGGTTTCTCAAAGGGTAGGAAAGGCTCTAGACTTGAAAAGGTAATATTGAAACATGCAGGGAAATGATGATATCCTTTATGGAGGTCCAGATCCTATATCAACGGAACAAGAAAAAGGTTCAAAATTCATTAACATTGGATCACAGTCAAGATTACAGATTTTTAATATCTCAATATCCCCAGAGTGTTATGATATTATTGATATAATTAAAATACTTTGAAATTCTGTAAGAAACAACCAAAAAATCCATGAAAACCGACTTACGTCACATAAAACATAAGAGGGACTAAACTGAATAAAATGGAAATGAGTGACTAATGTGTGAATCACTAACATTGACAGAGAGTCACCGATGGGCGAGTCACTGACACTAATAGCATGTCACAAATATATGACTCACCAAGGAGGAGCTACTGATGTGACCTATCAACACTTCACTCTCCAACACCATAACTCTATGTCGCCCGGACTCACCAACACCAATTCCCTAAATCACCAACACTAACACCCTGAATCACTGACACTAAAGCTCTGAGTAATCGACAACGATGCATTGAGTCATTGATGGAAAAATTTAAAACATGGAAAACTATTGATATGAGTTGTTGTAGCCTCATAGAACTCCCCTAACTCTAGATTTTGATAATATAATGGACCACAGAGGTCCGTGACATTACAAGAATCATATGATCAATTGAGTTTAGATTCTTTTTAAGTGAAAATAATGGATTTATGAATCAGGGATCATAATTGAGCATAATAAATGAAAACATGAATGATAACATGACCGTGATTTATAATAATCATACAAATTCATTCGTAGATGATTTATCATAATAAAAATTGAAAGGTGTTTTCAAATAAATTACATAAGTAATAATTGTGTGGAATAATCAATAATCAATTACAAGTCCTGATAACATTAAATAATTATAAGAGGAAGTTAAGGATTTCAAATAAAAATATCAAATAAATTTTCTATTCAGGGTTCACTCCAAAGATTGTCATTATAGAAAAAGACCCAGAATGGAAACACATACCTAGTTATTCAAAAAAAATTAGCATTATCATCAATCAAATTAATTTCATCCTATCCTAAGAGTTTATTAAATCCGTCATCTCTCGGAAGGATCTCAACTCCATCATCATTATCCAATGCATTGGATGGTAATAACAGAGCCACCCATAATTAGACTACAACATAGCCACCCATAATTGGTTTATAAGGTAATGAGACCTCTTTGATTTATTAGAGAATCTCCCATCACATATTAATAATCCATTCATTTATATTTCACAAGATCATTAAATGATTTCTCATTATGACAAAGCTAAACCATTGAAAATAAAATGGAGTTGATAAATATTTCTTCATTATAATATAAAACCATATATATAAATTATAATTATAGTGAAATTAGATCCTATTCATATAAATTTATAAGAACCATCAAAGGGTGTTTCAATATATGGACATACCTTTCAAAAATCACATAAGCACTTCATGATGAAAAATCCATTTTCATTCTGAATTCACTAATTTAAGATCATTAATTATCAAAAATATTATAGAAAAAAAATTAATTCCAATATAATCATGATATCATTATATATAATCATCAAAAAATATATAAGACACGGTAGTGTGAAAAAGAATTTATTCATTGTGAAAAAACAAAGATTCCTTTCACATTTTTGGTAAAAACTCAAAAATAACATGTTAGGAATATAAATAGAAGTTAAATTTTAAATATTTTTTTATAAATTAATAAATTGGTAAAAAATTAATTTTATAAATAAATATATGATAGGAAAAAAATATTGAAAAAAATTTAAGCAAAAATTGTACACAGAAGAAAAGTTTCTTCACCAGTGAGGAAAAATAAGGCAAGTATTTTGTCAAAACAATATTTAATGTTTTGTATTATATATAGAGAGGATAATTAAAAAAACATTTAATATCATTTAATCACTAAGGGATAAGATGATATATAACATTAGGGACAAATATATAATTTAATTTTATCATCTAAAATTATATATAAACAATCCCTATGAAAACATGAGATTCTATCATAAAACCCTTAACAATTTTCTAAATTTTGTTTCATGGTCCCCATGAATGAATTTATTTCCAATTAAAAATTTTAAATCAGGATTGAAAGTGTTAATATATATTAATCATAAAATAATATTGGTGTATAACTTAACAAATTTCCCAGATAAGGCAATATGAGATGATAAACCCTTTAGACATTGGTATTATCCGAATCAAATCCCGTTGAAAGAAATAATTTTAATTTTATGTTTGTATATCATGAATTATGATTTATAAATTGTATAAAATTTACAAGGACCAATATATACACCTCATAAACATAAATGTTTTCATAACATCAATCATATCTCAATGAAACAAAATTGAGATAAAGAATCCTTACAACTTTACTAATTTTTTAATCAAAATTCATCTGAATCTTGGAAATCTTATGGATATGTAAATATATTAAATTAAATAATATAGTATGAAAAAATACATTATTATTTATTATATACAATATATAGATAATTATTTGATTCATAACATTAAAACTATTCATAATGAATAAAAAATGAGATGAAACCCTTAACTTATTCCCACAATGACTCACAAGTAATATAGCCTTCTTTATATTAAATTTTTATAAATTAAATTCATATAAAAAAATATTTATATTTATAAAACCAAATGTGATCAAATTATAAAATTTCAGTACCCATTTATTTATAATTATCTATTAAAGTCTCTATTTTAGGTGTTAAATACTTTGTTTTCCAGGTATGTTTCAGTATGATAGTTATGTTTATTTCACTCTGATGATAGTTCCTCCATATACAAAATTTTATTCAAGATAAAATCCTAATATAAAATCATTATATAAATATTTATAAACATTTATATTAATTGGTCTTATATGTTTAATTACATCACTTCGGGGTGATGTTAAACCGCACATACAGAGGTGTGATGTTTCCACTTTTCAGTGGTTGGAATAAAGGAAATGTTAATTGAGATTCACCATTAAATAAAAATTTTGAATAACTAAATATCATATAATTTCATTAAATATATCATTTTTAATATACAATTAAATAGGAAATGATAAACAAATCATGTATCTTTGTGGCAGTTGTTGTCCACACTTACCGACATGTGACATTATCGTTTACAAATAAAAGAGAAGGTTAGAATATAGATAAAATATTTTATTTAGAGAATAAAAATTATACTATAAATATAATATATAAACATATAATACATAATTACAAACACTCGTGAAACATGGGGTGGAAAATGAATTATATCATTACGTGGAAGCGGTAGTCCACACAAAAACACGAGTGATACTTTTATTTCTCATGCGATGGAGAAGAGGTTGTAAATGGTTTTGAAATCCTAAAAATACCATATAATTATATTTATGATACTATATTAATCATTTTTTTATTGATATAATAATTTTTAAAAGTTTTATGAAGAATTAAATTCGAAAGATCTAGCTTAATATTTTTACCTATTATTTGAGAGTCATTCTTTGACTGGCAGGTTATGGCCTGAAGGATTTGTAATAGGAGAGGAAATGAATATATATGAATACTAAAAGGAGTATAATAATGTTTTTAAGAAGTTATTATCAAATTTATAAGTGAAAAATTCTTGTAATAATGGACAATAATAAGTACCCTTTTATAGGTGAGGGGAGGGACACACATGGAATTTATTAAAATATTCAAATGATAGAAGCTCACTATAAAGAGAAAGTGCATAAAATCGGTTTAGATTTAAATAAAGGACAATATAAGGTTTTAATATATTCAAATAATATAAATTATATATTTTTTATGGAAATAATACCCTTATCAATTAGTCTAACCCCCGATAAACCAATTTTAACCATAATTGTGGTATAAACATTTTATTATTTTTACAGTACAATGGGACAAAAAATTACATATTTACAATATTAAAAAAAATTATTATATATATTAAAAAAATGGAATCCATTTTAATAGATTAAGTTTTTTTATGTGGTAGAATTTAATTTTAGATAAGTGTGAAAACTAAAATAAGAACCTTTTTTTAACAAAGAATTTTTATCATAGAATATAATTTACATTCATTACTATACATGTAAAAACAATAGAACGACTGTTAAAATATATAATTTAATATGTAATATTTAAAGTTAATTAAAAATATTACATAATATAAATTAATTTAATTTATTTAGATAAAAATGCATTGTTTGCATAAAAATAGTTTTTGGATAAATATCTTTTTAAGCACAAAAATGAACTTCCACCAAAATTAAGTATATAAATTATTCCTATATAATTAATTATATTTTATATAATTAGATGTTAATAATGGTACATTAAGATCAAATTAAAAATATATATGGAATTTTACTTTAAAATAAATGATTTTTTTACAAAATTAGTTATTTTTCATAATTTATTGAAAAAAAGTCATTTTATAAAAACCAAAAAAATCTCCCAAAGATAATATTGATATGAACTTTTCAAAAAAGTTATTAATTTAATAAAATAAAATTTTAAAAAATTCTACAAATTAATTATAATATTTTTTTGTGTTGTTAAATTAGTCTATAAATTCATTATAAAAATCATGTTTACATGTTTATATTCATTTATATGTTTTATAAATGTTACATATTATTATGTGAAATTTTTAATATTTTCCTAATTGTTGAATTGAACATGATTCTGTAGTATTGAAACTACCAATGTTGAGTATAGAAAAGAAAAAGTTCATAATCTTCAAAATTAACCTCATAATGAGTCCATCATACACATGATGAATTTTTTAAAGGATATATTTGAAAAATTATTAGATAGAACAAACGATAAATGATAAAATATATGTCTATCAGATAAATGGTCATTAAATATTCACAAATGATTTGAGAAACATTAATCTAAAACATGTGAAAGAATTTTATATATTCCAAGTGACCAGAGCTGTGAGTATTTTAAAAAATGATTGGATTGACCACATGATAAGTGGATCTACCACACACCTGATATATCAACTACATGCCTATGTTGATCACTCATGGTGGATTTACCCCAAACTCTCCAATCAACTAAAAGAATAAATAAATGATCATAATTCCACATAGATGAAACATTTTGGTATGTCTATATCTCGATTTTGTCACCATGGCTCTAAGTGGCTGCATGTTGAATTCAAATGACCATACGATAGTTTTCATGTTTTAAAAAACTGTTGAAGCTACCATGAGACTCCATGTAACTGTATGTTTAGTTGAAGTGGATGTACCAACTATTAAAAACTATAATAAATTTTAAAAAGTATTTGACAATAAGAAAAATCAATCAACCATATAAAATTTCAAGGAATATCATTAGGTTTAAATAAAACTTTTGGATAATCATTGGTTTATATGATGTGTAACACATAAATTAATAGTTTCTAAAAGTAAGTATTATATTTCACTATATTATTTTCAAACCATTTTACTAAAAATATTAATTATGAAATTAGAAGTATTTAATTATTTTTAATTACATGTTCACTCTACAGATTTTTAATTATGTGTTTCCAACAGCTATTTTTAAGGTTTTTTCAATTATAGATGATTAAAGGTATATGGAATGAAAATGGAAACATGTGCGTGACATAGAGATTTTTTAGAAATTAAAAAAATTGAACTACCTGGGAATTTTTTTTAATTATTTATCCCAAGATCATAGTCTATCATCATATATTTTCATATCAATTCCAAACCTAGTAAAAAACATCTAGAACAGAGGAAACATCTAGGAATCAACAGAACTAAAATTATCTTCTCCATAGAATTAGTTCTTCTACACCATCTTGATGTTTCATTACTTTTGAGTTGTGGTTGCATCATGTTGTTTATTAATTACCACTTACTCAAGAACTGTATTGGAGAGTATGAGATAATCTTTAATTTATTTATTTATATCTATAATCCAATAGAAACTATGTATGTGGATGTTGTTAGACTAGAAAGCCCCATGTGTTTTTGTTTGTAAAACCAAATCATTGTTGGGATTTTATTTATTTACTAATAAATATGAATTAAAGTGGGATAATAATCACCTGGGATTTTCGTACATGGAAATTACATCACATTTGAATAATACATAATTCATTACACATAAACACACCCAAAGACCATATCAGTTTAGTTTCTTTGGAAGCAGGGAACACAAAAATCTAGTCTGGTGGAAGATCTTCAATGTTTCCCATCAAGATAAATCAATTTATTACTACTACAAATAACCATTACGTATAACCAAGGTAAAAAAAATATATGAAAAGGGTGACCTCATATGCCCAATAATGGTAAACAAGGGATACATGTATGCACAATCATGATCATAAGGGTATGAAAGAATAAGAAAAACATTTGAAGATCCTATCCTATATATCAAAAGTTATTCTGAATGTCTCATGGAATAAATATTTTTAGTTCATAAGACATGAATCATAATGAAATAATTAACATAATCTATGAAATCATAACATAAGACTAGGACATGAAATTTTTGGCAGACACATAACTATATAAAAATTATTTCTATCGTATTCAAGGAATCATTTCAAAGTCCATATTCTTAATATGGGTTCACTCTCATACAATCTTGGTAGTCATGGTTCACTCCCATAACCATCATGGTAGTCACGGTTCATTCACTCAACCATCTTGTAGAAAAGTTTTTTTATATCCATATCATGAGATATAAATCATTATCCAATAAATTTTAGGGGGATATAGGTCCCACCCATCTCAAAATTAAATCATACATATTTGTGTCATAAGAACATAAATCATATATCAAATTAGAACACATGGAATGAAATTGTTTTCATAAAAATCTTTCAATCATAACATAATCAATTGAAAAATAAATGGGTTTTATGAATATAATACAATAAAAAAAATAATCATACATAGAATGAATAGTAATAAAAAAATGACCCATATCCCCAATAAAACATAAGTAACATCAAATTTTTTTTATCTTAGATAGAAAATAAATTTGAGAGATCCATTGAAAACAATTATTGAGTAGAACAACCTTTATGAATAGAAAAAAATTTCTTTAATTGAAATTCAAAGCCATTTTCAATGAAAATATTTTCTTTGAAAATAACCTTATAATATTTTAATGGATGGTTCATGGAAATAAATAATCAAGAAAGCATAAAAATTTATTCATTTCAAATAAGTAAGAAAAAACATTTATCTCATAATTTTTCAAAAAAATACAAAAAGTAACTCATGAAAAAAATAATAAAGGATTAATTTCAAACCATTTTAAATAAAATCATACATGGTTAAAAATATCTTCAAAAAATTATATAATAATTGATAAAATATTATAATATCTATTTATAATCACAAACAGGGATGATAAATATACCTCAGTAAATACATAAATATAAACAATCTCTAAAAGTAACAAGATTATGAAATTAACATCTTTCCTTGGAAAAAAATTATCCGAACATGAATCATTTTTGAATTATATTATAGAAAATGGGATTAAGAGATCTTTTAAAATCATTTCTTAGAGAAAATATATTTAAACATTTTAAAGTGTCACATAAAACATTACAACATTTGAATCATAATATACAAAAAATAATAATATTAAAAAAATACTAAAATATGATTTAAAAAAAGATATTCCTGATATAATATTTCAAGTGGAATTATATACACATAATAAAATAATATGGGTTCATAAAAAAACATTTGTCTCAAAGAAGGAAAATTGAGAAAAAACTACCTTACTCTTTTGGTAACTTTAGAACTGTAAAACAACATGTGATAGAGATCATAAAATTTATATGTAATTATTAATAAATTAATGTACAAAAGTCATATAATACATTAATGATCATTGTGTACACAAAAAAATCTACGAGTGGTGAATAAGGCTTATATGTCAGTGAAATATAAAATTAGATGAAATTCTGGTACAATGTTCACATCAATTACATAAGAATTTATAATTTGGGTGATTATGTGTAACAATAGTATATCCAAACAAAGGGAAGTGGAAATTAAAAGATAATTAATTTAAAAATTATTCCACACATAATATTGGCTTAATATAATCAATGAAGTATGTATAAAACCAAATGAGGGGAAATTGAGTTAAGAAAAAACTTACCACACACTTCCCATTAGTATTTCATTTTTTAATTTCTTGTATATTGGTTTAAATAATTGTATTGATTTCTTAAAATAATATATTAAAATTTATTATAACTTATATTACTTTTTATAATATCTTTTATCCTATTTATTAATAATATTTCATTATTTGCATTGTTTTGGGTTCGTTGAATTCATGATTTCTTGATCGGTTCATTTGTGTAAAATTATAGATGTCATTATAAAATGAGATTAAAACTCAAAATTGTAATAAAATAGTATTAATGTAATTCCAATAGAATAAATTGTCTTATATATCACTTTTATTTCTTTTAATATTATGAATAGTTATATAAAACAATAATGATAAATGTTTAGTTTATTTTGGTGGGTTTTTCCCAACACCATGAACTAGTTTCCATTTATTTTCTATTAAGAGTATATATTATTTATTGTGTATGAAAATGGTTTTGATATTAATATTAAAATATTATTTAACCATAATTTCTTTTAAGACTGTCCATGAAGGTGGTAATAACAAATACAAAAACATTATTCACAGAGTCGATTAATAGGCATTGCATGGATAATAATTTCATTTCATTAAATATGAGGAGATGAGAAATAAAATGGATACAATATATTCCATTAGAAATTTTTTTAGTATATACATGATTATGTAGTAATAATTAATTAATTGATGATGTATGTGAGGGGATAGTAGAAAAAGAATTGAAATTAAGAGATGTGTTTTGGTAAAATTACCTCGTAAACATCACCTCCTCGAGAGAATCTTATAGACCTTGGATTTAGTATTTTGATTAGAAAAAAAGCATAGGGAAGTGGGTAGAGTGGGTATGATACTATTTGAATGAAATTTAAAAAATTTGAATACCTTTTTGGTTGAAATGGGGGGATTAGGGTGGTATTTATACTCAAGGAGAGGTAGGCTTAAGTAATTAAATAATGAATATTATATATTTAATGACATCAATTTGGGGAGGAATTAAATTCAAAGAATATGGATGGAAATTAATATTTTGGAGGAATTATAGGGTATATACATTGTAAAATAATATTTAAATTTCATTGTTTTATGTAATTTATGAATTTACCCATTTTAACATTAACATGATTCATTTTTTACCTATAACTCATGAAATAATTTTATTACCCTGGTAATTTTTTTTGTACAGAAAAATGAAATTGACATTACAAACTAATATAAAAAATATCATTTGAAATATGTAATCCATTTTAATGAATTAAATTTGTAACACCCCAGGTAAATAAAGAGTATGACATTTTCAAAATTTATTCATATTTGTGAATAAAATATTTATATAACTTTAAAGGGGACGCTATACTCGATGTCGTACCCAACACGCAACAACGAGTTTCTTAGGAATCTTACGTTGCACTCTAATAATAAAATAATATTATTTTAAATAGTAGTTAATGCCTTGACGTTGTAATGGCGTGAATGAACAGGACTAACTACAAAATTATTATATATGTTTGTCAAGTATATTTACTTTTTACAATAAATGTTAGAGGATTAAAAATGCGAATGAATCCAATTTTAAGCGTAAACATTATAATATTCTTTAAAAGGTCGATTACCCGCCTTTTGATGGTGAACCTCTTTTAAATCCACTTTTTGAAAATTTTATGTGTTATATTTGACAAAATAAAATTCTTCTTTAGAATCGGGACATCAAAATTTACTTTGTGTAAATTTTTGGTATTTTTCTGAAAAAGATCATTTTTTAATGAATAGTGAAAAATGTTGTATTTTAATTCAAAACCTCTTTTTAATCTAATTTATTTATATGAATAGATTACATTTTGAATTGGTTTTAAAGTAAAATTTGAATATATTTTTACCATTTAATCCAATAGTGGTCGTTGTAATTAATTTCACTTTGAAATCGGACTTAAACTAGTGTCAATCTTTTGATACATTTTGTTTATTAAGAACACGCTATTTGTTTTTATAGCGGGAATTAATTATTAAATTAATTAATGCAACTTATATGTTTTGAATTTTGTAAAATAGAAATCATTTTTGAATTCGGAATATCAAATATATCTTATGGTGAATTTTTTGGTAATTTTCTGAAAAACGTCAATTTTTGATGAATAGTGAAACCACTAAGTGGTACTTATAAAAACTGATTTTCCATTTAAATGAAATTTTTCCATCATTGTGTTTAGAATTTCAAAAATACAACATACATGGTTTTCATTATGAATTAAAATGTGGTTCAATGGAATTAGAAATTTTTTTTGGTGAATATTAACTTATTCAGTTTTTAATCGTGATTAGAGGTAATTAGTGTAATTTAAGGTAAGAATAATGTTCTAATAAAATGAAATGACCTAGAAACATGTCCTACCCTCATTGGATGTGTCACGTAAGACCAATAAAATCCATGGGTCATCTTGGGGACCCCATGGAGCCACATTGGTTGGAAAATGACATAAATACCTTTTTATTTAATGTTAAAGTAAAAATGACACAAACATGAGATGTTTTACTAAAACAATTTTTACATGAGGTTATACATGTCAGATATTTGAATATAAATATTCATTGGAAAGATAAAACGATTTCCTACAACATATTAGTTTTTTGATAATTTTTAAACATTAAATAAATTAAATTATTTATGACATCATGATGCTGCAGCGATGAGCTCATTATTTAACGACTTAAAAAAATGTAATGATAATGTAAACTCTAAGACCTACACCTATCCAAAACCTGTTGGATGGGTGTATTTCTAACCCTTATCACCTTATCCTCCAAACACATCAATGTGGGACAATTAAAATCCGAAATGCATTCTGAAATAAAGTAACATTTCTTTACTTTCCAAGAGTGCCCCTCCTCTCCTCTTATAAAAGGCCCCCACCTCTACCTCATTACCCACACTTAAAAAGCCTTTGGCTCGGCCAATACCTGACCATTTTGTCTCTCCACATCCCTCTCTAACTCCTTGAAGCCTCCCTTTGGGCATAAGTCTTCACAAGGAAGCCTTTGAGCTCAAACCAAAGGGAGTTACCCGATTTTAAGGTAATGTCTTCACTTGTGTCCTTTTGTTTTATTTTGCTTCTACAACCCCCTAAACTCTTTTTATTAATTTCTTTTGTAACAAATAAAGTATATTATATATACTAGGATTTTTTTATAAAACAGATTCGAGCTACACTTTCACACACCTTCATCTAATGGTTAAAGAACATACTGTTTTTGTGGTTGGGGATTTTCTGCCTCACGAAACGATGATTGTTCAATATTCTTTTAACACCTTTAAAGGTGGCCATTATGATGACACTATATTTTATATATGATATATATGGTATTTATTTTTACTATATGCTTTTTATTTTATATTTAAACTATACCTTTATTCTTTTCATGTTGTGTAAATACGATAATTTCATATGAGGAATTGTGGACTACCGCCCCCTCAAGTGATGTGAATCGTACATGCAATACATGGAATGTATAAATAATGAAATTAATGAAAATATGTGACCTATATAACATATATATTATACTGAATTATAATATATATATATATAATTTGTTTTTAATTCCATTAATATGACAAAGAAAAAATTAAAGTAGCGTTGATGCGTACGTACGGCCTACCCTCTCAATGAACGGTGCTTTTATTTTTTATCTCCAAATGATATGGAATTGTATAAAATGAATATGTACTGGATTTATATGATATTTTAATCATTAATAATATTCTGGAAAATATTTACTTATAACTACATGGAAAATCATTTTTCAAACAAGTTCATTTTTGACTCATGTACCAAACATCGACAAAAACGTCTGATATCAACTCATATTATTAACCAATTATTATAACATTAAAATATGTGATATGAACTGAATAATAATCTTTATAGGAGGTCCTTAAGAAATTATAAATTTACCAAAGTTTATTAATCAGGAATATAAAGAAACGAACAGGACAAGTTGGAGTTGAGGTAAGGGATACAACCTCTCTCTTTCTTTTTAAGTACAGACTTTTATGTCATTCCTTTAAAATCCCATATTTCTTATTATTGGGCTGTTATTTTATATTAATATTACTGTAATTTTTATGTTAATATGATGAGAGACCCTATTCTCTCTCATCAATCCATTTTGGAAATTTTGAGTGGCGCTATTAGGCTGCCGAATTTTCGTAAGAGATCCAACCTTTCTCTTTATTTTTAAGTACTCTCCTTTATGTCACTTCTTTTAAGATCCAATTTGTTATATTGGGGGATGTTATCTTATATTCCTATTTCTGTAAAATTTATGTTAATATGATGAGAGACCCTATTTTCTCTCATCAATCCATTTTGGAAGTTTTATGTGGCGCTGTTAGGCTGCCGAGTTTTCGTAAGTGATTTTTCATCTCACTTTTATTCCCGTGAGATTTATGCTTCATTTGACAAAATTTCCTTTGAGTGGTGTATGTACTTCCCATTATATTACTCATTGTGTAATATAATTTCTTTTATGATTATTTACATCAATTTTGTATTGTCCTTCTTTCACAGGGTGCATGTCTCGAAAGATACCCATGTCTGTAAGGGAACCTTTCACCCTCCTCTTTTTAAAAGACTTATTTTGTTATGTCTTTTAATTCACATACTATTATGTTTGTATATGATCTTATATATCCTTATTGATTTAAATTTTATGCCCATGTGATGAGATACCCTTTTTATCTCTCATCAACTCATTTTCTGAATTTTGTAGTGACGCCGTTAGGGTGTCAAATTTTTTCAAGGGAACTTCTTAACACAAATTTGATTATTTGGGATAAACTTGTACTCCTTGAATATGTTGTTCTATGAATGTGTTTTAATAACCACTGGCTGTTTTACACATAATATCCACTTATATTTCGTTTATTCATTTGTCACACATAATTATGTAATTGATTTATCCTTAATCCAAGGATATCGTCTTTGTATGGGACTTCATCTCAATCTCCATTCATTGAGGCATATTTTGTTTTATACACAACTTTCTTTTATACGGTATATAAACCCCTTTGAATTTTACATTTATTCCAAAGAAATCTTTTTTATACGAATCATTTACTAAACGACAAAAGGGAATGTTTTTTTCATACGTATGCGGCGACAATGACTTCTCCACCACCGTGACTATTATTTGAGTTTCGGATTCCTCTACAAGCCATACCTTCTTTTTAAAAGAAAAATAAATACCATGTTTTAATTTTCTTTTATTTTGGTATTGAAAATTGTTTTTATAATGTTTTTATATCAAAGTGTTGTATTGATATCTTGTGATTGAATGGTAGAATTGTTATGTTTCCTTCATGCATTTTTTATGTGATCTGATTATGTTGTGGTTCTTGGGAATTTTTATGAAGATGGGTGGTTACGTGATAAACTAAGGGCAGGTGAGCCCGATATAGCTCTCCAATGCATTATGTAACGCGAAGGAGTGAAATGTTAAGGTTTCTCCGAAGATATTTAGGAAATATACTCTGGTGGGTATTCCAAACACAACCAAGAGGGTTACTCCCTACGTAAGAATGTTATGAATGCCTCAAGTTACCTTTATGTCTTTTGATTTATATGATTTATTCATGATTTGAGTAGGTATGTTAAAGTGCTTATGTTTTATGAGTAAAGTATGATTTCATTGATTCTTATGTGTACATGTAATCATGTTTCCTTTCCATATATTTTTATATCCCTTACTGAGCTTTTTATGCTCATCCCAAGTTTTTGAAATGTTTTTCACAGGTCAAGGGAAAGGTACATGATATGATGATAGTGTCAATGAAGTTTCAATAAAAAATCCATGTTTTATTTTAAATATGTTTCCGTTGATGGGATAAAATGAATACTATCTTTTATGTAACCACTTTGTTTAAATGTGTAATGTAATGCAAGTTCATGATCTAATTCTCTAAAACTCTAAACCTGAAAAGATCATCAATGTGAATTATTCATTTAATTCAATATTAAGTAAGGTTTATGTCTGGGGCCTTATAGTTGGTATCAAAGGTCGGTTTAGATAACTTTAGAGGTTAGGGTATTCTCTAAGAATAAGTGACATTACCATAATGGTTAGGATTTTAGAAAGAGTCGTAGTTTTTAGATAAAGTGAATGAGTAAGTATATCTTCCACATTAGTACGTGATGATTTTGTTGATATACTCACACTAAAATTTCTATTTTTAGTGAATCGATGGATCTAGCAGGCACCAAAGAGACAACAGGTTTGAAGGAAACTGTGGTGGATCTCTGTTTAAGAGACTAGATAAAATGGGGGATTCAATGAAGAAACTCATGGTTGTTCTAAACCATCTATCAATGAGTCATGATCATCCACTTGAACATTGGTATTTTCTGTAATGCATCATGTATGAGATGACCAATCGATGTGGAAGTTCAGGTAATAATTATAAAGGTAACCATTAGGGTTTATATGATCCTTAATTTTGAGGTAATTATGGGTAATTATATGTTATGATGGAAAATTAAAGGCATGAGATAAACTTGAGGATAAAATATGTTATGATTATTTTTGAAGATTTTATCTCGTTTTGGGGAATTTTTTAAGAATTATATAGTTTTGGAAAAATTACAACACGCAGTCCGTGTGACAACCTGTCGTGTTGGACAAACCTGCGAGAATCAAACCCACAACCAAAGTTTGACTGGTATTTATCGCATACCACTGGACTACGTGAAGTCCCTGGTTACTTTGACTAATTATTTTTAGTATGATGATTTTAGGAATCAAGGGTAAGTTTATTTTGGGTTATCAATGGAAATGTTTAACCTATCATCGAGGATATGTGATTAGGTTAATTACTTTTCAATATGAGAATTTAAGAGAAACTGATGTTATTTGGAGGTAAAAGTTAATTTGTACCTTGGATGACTATGTGACTAAATCCTTCAAATATTTGGGTTTCAATCTTAGTTTAGTTTACTTTGAAGAATTTAATGGACAAATTTTTTATCGAATGGTCCTCGTTGAACTTTGGGTTTTGTTGGACAAATTTTAGAGATTAAGAATAGATTTTCTTTTTATAAAGGGTTATCCTTTTCTAGATTATCTGATCCTGTACTAACCTTTTTTGTTTTGTTTTTGGTTAAAGTCTAAATACATGGGAAGTATATAGTTCTATTTTTTGGATTAGGTGATTCTATATAAGTTGATTATTGTACTATTAATGTGAACAAGTCTTCCTAAATACTCGTCTTTTGGAGAAAATATGAGTTTGTGTAAGGAATATAATAAAAGTTGAAAGTCAACATGATAAGTGATTATGTTTCCTTGTGAATAAATTCTTCAATAAAAAGTAACTTAAAATAAAAATGTTGTCTATAAACTTTTCCTACTGGGGAATCGAATACCGTTTAACCCCTCACAAGTTTGTGATTTTCTTGTGGTTAACTTTCTCCTAAACATGTTTTCTATCACTCTCCATCAGAACATGACCCTATGTTTTATCCTCCATGTCCATGTTTTCCTACATGGAATCCTAGTATGGGTTAACTCGGGTGACCTCTGTACTTATCTTCCTTTATTTTAAAGTGATTGTTTTACCGACTCTTGTTCCGATGTGGGACTTTCAAGGATGTTTCCAAGCTCAATTTTAAAATTGTGAGGATGAAATTCCCAAAAGGGGGGAAGGATTTAACACCCCAGGTAAATAAGTAGTATGGCATTTTCACATTTATCCATATTTGTGAATACAATATTTATATAACTTTAAAGGGGATGCTATGCTCGATGGCGTACCCAACACGCAAAACGAGTTTCTTGGGAATCTTACATTGTACTCTAATAATAAAATAATATTATTTTCAATAGTAGTTAACGCCTAGCCGTTGTAATGGCGGGAATGAACAGAACTAACTACAAAATGATTATATATGTTTGTCAAATATTTTTACGTTTTACAATAAATGTTAGAGGATTAAAAATGCGAATGAATCCAATTTTAAGTGTAAACATTCTAATATTCTTTAAAAGGTCGATTAACTGCCTTTTGATGGTGAACCTCTTTTAAATCCACTTTTTGACAATTTTATGTGTTATATTTGACAAAATAAAATTCTTCTTTATAATTGGGACATCAAAATTTACTTTGTATAAATTTTTGGTATTTTTCTGAAAAAGAACAATTTATAATGAATAGTGAAAATGTAGTATTTTAATTCAAAAACTCATTTTAATCTAATTTATTTATATTATTATATTATCTTTTGAATTGGTTTTAAAGTGAAATTAGATTATATTTTTACCATTTAATCCAATAGTGGTCATTTTAATTAATTTCACTTTGAAATCGGACTTAAACTAGTGTCAATCTTTTGATACATTTTGTTACATAAAAACACGCTATTTGTTTTGAAAGTGGGAATTAATTATTAAATTAATTAATGAAACTTATATGTTTTGAATTTTTTTAAATAGACATCATTTTGGAATTCGGAATATCAAATATATCTTAGGGTGAATTTTTGGTAATTTTCCGAAAAACGTCAATTTTTGATGAATAGTGAAACCACTAAGTGGTACTTATAAAAACTGATTTTCCGTTTAAATGAAATTTTTCCATCATTGTGTTTTGAATTTCAAAAATTATACATACATGTTTGTCATTAAGAAGTAAAATGTCATTAAATGGGATTAGAATAATTTTTTTGGTGAATAGTAACTTATTAAGTTTTTAATCGCGATTAGAGGTAATTAATGTAGTTTAACGTAAGAATAATGTTTTAATAAAATGAAATTACCTAGAAACATGTCCTACCCTCATTGGATGTGTCATGGACGACCAATAAAATCCATGGGTCAATTTGGGGACCCCATGGAGCCACATTGGTTGGAAAATGACATAAATACCTTTTTATTTAATGTTAAAGTAAAAATGACACAAACATTTGATGTTTTACTAAAACAATTTTTACATGGGGTTATACAGGTCAGAGTTTTTACTATAAATAGTAATTTGAAATCTAATTAGATTTCCTACATCATTGTATTTTTTTTATAATTTTTAGACATTAAATAAATTTAATTATTTATGACATAATGATGATGCAGCAATGACCTCATTATTTAACGATTTAAATAAAATGGAAAGATAATGTAAACTCTAAGACCTACACATGTCAAAAACCTATTGGATCGATGGAGTTCTAACCCTTATCAACTTATCCTAGAAACACATCAATGTGGGACCCTTAAAATCCGAAACGCATTCTAAAATAAAGTAACATTTCTTTACTTTCCAAGAGTGCCCCTCCTCTCCTCTTATAAAAGGCCCCCACCTCTACCTCCTTACCCACACTTCCAAAGCCATTGGCTCGGCCACACCCTGACCATTTTGTCTCTACACATCCCTATATCACTCCATGAAGCCTCCCTTCGGTCAGAAGTCTTCCCAAGGAAGCCTTTGAGCTCAAACCAAAGGGAGTTACCCGATTTTAAGGTAATGTCTTCACTTGTGTCCTTTTGTTTTATTTTGCTTATACAACCCCCTAAACTCTTTTTATTCATTTATTTTGTAACAAATACAGTATCATAAATATACTATGATGTTGTTATAAGATGGATTAGAGCTACACTTACACACACCTTCGTCTAAAGGTTAAAGAACATACTGTTTCTGCGGTTGGTGATTTTCTGCCTCACGAAACGATGATTGTTCAATATTCTTTTAACACCTTTAAAGGTGGCCATTATGATGCCAATATATTTTATATATGATATATATGGTATTTATGTTTACTATATTCTTCTTTATTTTATATTTAAACCATACATTTATTCTTTTCATGTTGTGTAAATGCGATAATTTCATATGAGGAAGTGTGGACTACCGCCCCCTCAAGTGATGTGACTCGTACATGCAATACATGGAATGTATAAAGAATGAAATTAATGAACATATGTTACCTATATAACATATATATTATACTGGAATTATAATATATATATATATATATATATCATTTATTTTTAATTCCATTAATATGAAAAAGAAAAAATGAAAGTAGCGTTCATGCGTACGTACGGCCTACCGTCTCCATGAACGGTGCTTTTCATTTTTTATCTCCAAATTATATGGAATAGTATAAAATGAATATGTACTGGATATATATGATATTTTAATCATTAATAATATTCTGGAAAATATTTACTTATAACTACATTGAAAATCATTTTTCAAACAAGTTCATTTTTGACTCATGTACCAAACATCGACAAAAACGTCTGATATGAACTCATATTATTAACCAATTATTATAAAATTAAAATATTTGAAATGAACAGAATAATAATCTTTATAGGAGGTACTTAAGAAATTATAAATTGACCAAAGTTTATTATTCAGGAATATAAAGAAACGAACAGGACAAGTTGGACTTGAGGTAAGGGATCCAACCTCTCTCTTTCTTTTTAAGTACACACTTTTATGTGATTCCTTTTAAAGCTCATCTTTCTTGTTATTGGGATGTTATTTTATATTAATATTACTATAATTTTTATGTTAATATTATGAGAGACCCTATTCTCTCTCATCAATCCATTTTGGAAGTTTTGAGTGGCACCGTTAGGCTGCCGAATTTTCGTAAGAGATCCAACCTCTCTCTTTCATTTTAAGTACTCTCCTTTATGTAACTTATTTTAATCTCCTCTTTGTTACATTGGGGGATGTTCTTTTATATTACTATTTCTGTAAACTTTATTTTTATATGATGAGAGACCCTATTTTCTCTCATCAAACCATTTTAAAAGTTTTAAGTGGCACCGTTAGGCTGCCGAGTTTTCGTAAGGGATTTTTCATCTCACTTTTATTCCCATGAGATATATGCTACAATTTCCACAATTTCCTATTAGTGGTGTATGTACTGCCCATTATTTTACTCATTGTGTTATATACTTTCATTTATGAGTATTTAAATCAACGTTGTATTGTTCTTCTTTCACGGGGTGCATGTCTCGAATGATACCCATGTCGGTAAGGGAACCTTTCACCCTCCTCTTCTTAAAAGACTTATTTTGTTATGTCTTTTAATTCACATACTATTATGTTGGGATATTTTCTTATATATCCTTATTGATTTAAATTTTATTTCCATGTGATGAGATACCCTTTTTATCTCTCGTAAACTCATTTTCTGAATTTTGTAGTGACGCCGTTAGGCTGTCAAATTTTTGAAAGGGAACTTCTTAACCCAAATTTGATTCTTTGGGATAAACTTGTACTCCTTGAATATGTCATTCTATGAATATGTGTAAATAACATCTGATTGTTTTACACTTAATATCCACTTATATTTCGTATATTCATTTGTCACACATAATTATGTAATTGATTTGTCCTTAATCCAAGGATACCGTCTTTGTATGGGACTTCGTCTCAATCTCCATTAATTGAGGCATATTTTGTTTTATACACAACTTTATTTTATATAGTGTATAAACCCCTTTGACTTTTACATTTATTCAAAAGGAATATTTTTTATACGAAGCATTTACTAAATGAAAAAAGGGAATGTTTTTGTCATATGTATGCGGCGACAACGACTTCTCCGCCGCCGTGACCATTATTTGAGTTTCAGCTTCCTCTACAATCCATACCTTCTTTTTAAAAGAAAAATAAATACCATGTTTTTCTTTTCTTTTATTTTGGTATTGAAAATGGTTTTCATAATGTTTTTATATCAATTTGTTGTATTGATATCTTGTGATTGAAAGGTGGAAATGTTATGCTTCCTTTATGCATGTTTTATGTGATACGATTATGTTGTGGTTCTTGGGCATTGTTATGAAGATGTGTGGTTCTGTGATAAACTAAGGGCGGGTGAGCCCGATATAGCTCTCCAATGCATTGGGTAACGCGAAGGAGTGAAATTTTAAGTTTTCACCATTGAGATTTAAGGAATATACTGTGGTGGGTATTCCAAACGTAACCTTGAGGGTTACTCCCTACGTAAGAATGTTATAAATGCCTCAAGTTACCTTTATGTCTTATGATTTCTATTATTTATTTATGATTTGATGAGGTATGTTAAAGTGCTTATGTTTTATGAGTAATGTATGATTTCATTGATTCTTATGTGTACATGTACTCATGTTTCCTTTCCATATATTTAAATATCCCTTACTGAGCTTTTTATGCACATCCCAAGTTTTTGAAATGTTTTTCACAGGTCAAGGGAAAGGTACATGATATGATGATAGTGTCACAGAAGTTTCAAGAATGAATCCATGTTTTATTTTAAATATGTTTCTGTTAATGGGAAAAAATGAATACTATCTTTTATGTAACCACTTTGTTTAAATGTGGAATGTAATGCATGTTTATGATCTAATTCTCTAAAACACTAAACCTGAAAAGATCCTCAATGTGAATTATTCATTTAATTCAATATTAAGTAAGGTTTAAGGCTGGGGCCTTATAAAATGTATATAATTGTAAAAAATATATATCAAATTAATCTCATAGACACAGTGAAAAATCATATTTTTAATGTGAAAAGATCCAAAGTTGACACAACCATTATATCCAATTACAATGTAAAATTGTTTTAAATGTCTTATATTGGATTAATTGATAATAAATGATCTAAATATATTTTAAAAACAATATATGTAATGTAGATGAAAATAATGTTTTGAACTAAAATGCAGTATTTTTCACTATTCATCCAAAAATGATATTTCTCAGAAAAATACCGAAAGTCAATCTAATGTAAATTTTTATATCATTCCTTAAAATTAGAAGGTTATTTTATTATAAAAAAATTATAATTGTTTCAAAATTTATATTTAAAATTTTTTCCATTAAAAGTAAATAAAACTACCCTTTTGAAAAAATTAGTTTTTTTATGCATAAGATTGGGTAGGATCATATCTTATGCCTATAAAATATTTTGGGTCAACATCAAATTTTTTTATTGAATAAATAAAATATATATTTCAATAATATAATTAAATAATTTTAATTAATTAAATTTATTATGACAAAATGAATCTGGGAGCATAAAACCACAAATATTTCCTTTATAAGAAATTGGTATATATTTTTATTTCTAATTAATTAGTAACCAATGAATTGATCTTATAATCAAAATATTTTCATTCGACGGTTAATAATATTAATAAATTGTAATATAATACCTAGTTTTTAACTTATTATATTAAATAATGATATTTTAATAATATATTATTGTTCAGCAAAACATAGTCTTATGTGTAACCGAAGATATCGAAAGAACTCGAAATAATTTATAATAGAAGACAAGAAAAATGTTGTGTATTCTGCTAGAAAATCTAAGTGTTATCTATAGCGCAACCTTGATTTTGAATTCCATATTACACAATCCGAACATATTTTATTTTATATAACAAAAGTTATATTCAGTATTGAGTGAAATAGAAAATATAGAAAAGATTAAATCAACTTGAAAAAAATTATTTTAGAAAATCATGGAGTGTTAAATTATACCCCCTTAAAATTATTTTAACTTTGGAAATTTATTTGGTTTATTAAATGACTAATACTTGATAGTTTCTTTCAAACAAACACACATTGTAAAAATGAATAGTTAAACTCTATTTTTAAGAAGGAAGGATGAAAATCCAATAGTTATCCACAATTAATCATAATTGTGTTTCCAATTAATAGAACATAGGTGGAAAGTGAAAACATTGACATGGAAGAGAAATCATAATATCATATTTTGATGGAGAGATATGAAGAAAACATTTAAGAGAAAGTTAACAGTCACATAGGTGTAAATCTTTGATTATATAAGGTACCATTAGATTCATTTGAAAAAAGGAACAAGGATAACATTTTTTTTGTTTCAATATACTTTTCCTAGTGTTGAAGTGTTTTCATGAGAATATATACATACTTGATTTCAATACAACACCACCCTTTTCTATTCCATTATCAATTTCCACTTCATCTCTTATTCTAGTAAATAATATTTAATTTTTCATTATTGTAGCATTAATAGATCATGAGATCCTTAAATAGAATAATAGTCTATTTTATCTAAATTTATCACAATAAAAAGGTTATTTGAAGTTATCTAATACTCATAAATAAACATATGGAAGTATAATATTTTATTCTTGAAGACATAATATGTTGTTTATTATAATCTATTCCATAAATGTCTATCCTTATAATCCCTCCAAAATCTGATAATCCAAATCATAAGAAAGAAGTGCACTATATAAGCTTAGGATTTATCTCTCTTATATCATATTGTATCTCTTTGTTTTCACCTTACAAACATGTGAATACCTTAATCATGTATTCACTTGAATCAGGGTAATGACCATAATTAAAACACTTACTTATTGAAAACAATAATTTATATTTATTCCAAAGTATATTGGATATATTTCATAAAATAGAAAATACTGTAAACTACATCAATGTTAACATAAGAAGTTTTCAAAAAGTCTAATATTAGTTACATGGTATTCAATACCGACCAATTTACTTATTCATATCCAAAATATCATTATCCAGACAAAATTATATTATCATAATGTAAATATTAAGGGTTATCATAACTTAGTAAAAAAGTCACCTTGACAATAAATTACTCTACCAATATATTAAAAAAAATCAACATAATTCTGTAAATTATGGGTAAATAGCATAAACTAAATAAAACTTGTATATTTTGTCATTCATAATTCATGAATCCAAACACATAAAAAAATTTATTATTCTACTTCTCCCTTAATATATGTGATGGATACATCATATTACTACTCAGTACCTATTTCCATTCAAATTTCATCTGTAGTCTAATTTTAGTTAGAAATATTACCATTACTCGTACCACATTTCTAATTATCATTGGGAGATTTCACATAGAACATCAATTTTCATTATGGAAATTCATTAAAAACATAATGAATTTACATCCGATGATGTCTGAGATAGACCAATATTCCCATAAATTTCTATAAATGAACCATTCGATTTTTATTTACAATTACTTTTTGTGTATCCTTCTTTTCTATAGTGAAAATATCTTCTTGTTCCTCTAATACATTTAATTAGGCTATTCATTCCACATTAATGACATAATGGAAACCTAATATTCTTTCTTCCATGGTCAATATTACCCAACCTCTTAGATAAACCCTTCCATATATTCTTTAGTTAGTCTGGGAGTTGGTTCTAGTACAAATTGTTAATAATTTTTTGTTGAAAACTAACTAGGCCTGATCAAAAAAAGCATCACACAATGGGACATCCCATTTGAATTCTCATCATGAAAAGTTTCTGTTCTGTTCCACATTAATATAGTTTTTTATAGTTCCCTTAATTTACTATAACCATAAATCCTATCGTAATAGTAAAAAATCATATTGTGGAATTGTATAATAAAAAACCACTTATAAGATGTTTAAATTATGAAACATTACTTAATATATGAAACATATGTTTTGTTCTATGTTTTAATAGCCAACTAATATTTAAATATTTCAGGATTTTTCATGAAGATTTTGTGAATTCCCTAAGTATATTCCTCAGGAGTCCTAAACCAGGTGCGTAGTAATGTTTTTGTCATGTACAAGGTTACAATCGTGTCAGGACCAATAGACCATATCATAATTATTACCCCTAGGTATATCTATTCCAGTGCCACACTCACATATAGTATCTATTCATGAAAGTCCTACTAGGAAACCAGTTTCTCTATGCTTTTCCAAATCTCTGTCACATTTTCCTATACATTTATTTATGCTCATAATTATCCTTTTACATGTCCTTCAGATTCTCACTAAGGAATTCTCATTCATGTTTACAAATGTTGACTAAAACATATCTATGACTCCAACTACAATGAACAAGGGTTTTCTTACAAGTAAATTAAATCACATTTGTGGAATACTAAATACATTACAAAAAATACACACCCAAATATTTTACAATTTTAGTGTCACTAGAAACATGAATTATAAACGTCTAGTCTGGTGTAAGATCTTTAACATTTCTGACTAAGATCAATCCAATTAGTACTCATAATTAATCCATTTCTCTATAAATAGATTAAAGTAAACATAAGAAAATGGTGATCTCATATGCTCAGTAAGGGTATTAAACTGATACATGTAAGGTTAATCATGAGCGTAATTGTATTAAAAATAAGCATAAAATTTTAAGATCTTTCCATGGATATCAAAAGATCATAAGCATCATTCATAGAATAAATATTATAATTTCATAAGACATAAATCATAGAGAAATAGAGAACATAATCCTTGAAATCATTATATAATAATATGAAATAGAATTTTTGGCAAAAAAAATTAGCACATAAAAATTATTTAGATAGGAATAAATGCGAAGTAAATCTTATTGGTGTGGGTGCACTCCCATACCATCATGGTAATTATGGTTCAATCCCATAACCAACTTGGTAGTAATGGCTCACTCCCATAACCATCTTTATTAACAAGGTCCTTTATGTGTATCTCATGATATATAAATATTTAACTAATGCATTTGAGTGAGATATAGGTCCAACCCATCACAAAATAAAATCATAAATATGTGTTTTATATGAAAATAAATAATTTATTATATCAAACCCCATAGAATAAAATGGTTTTCATAAACATCCTAAAATCATAACATAACCCATGAAAAATAAATGGGTTCCATGAATACCATTTCATCAGAAACATAACCATACATTGAAACAATAAGTGTCGAAACATTGAATAGTATCCCAAATGAAACATAAGTAAAATCAAACAATAATATCATAGATAGAATATTGTTTTTAGAGAACTCTTGAAAAACATCATTTTCGAAAATACACTTTTTTCATTGAAAACATTTTATTTAGTTGAAATGATTTGAATCATTAAAAGAAATAAATTTCTTTGAAAATAACATCATATGCATGTGAGGAGATATTTTAAGAAATAAGGCATCATGAAACCGTAAATATCTATCCTCTCAGTATATGTTAGGAAAATAATTTTTCTCATACATTTTCCAAAAAAGTTAAAATATACATTATTGGAAAATGATGAAGGATTATTTTTAATCCATTTAATATATATGCATACATGGTTAAAAATGGATTAAAACAATTTTATAAGAATAATATAAATGTTCTAGGAAAGAATTTTATGAAACATCCTAGTAAATACTAATGTATAAATAATCTCAAACAGTAACAAGATTGTGAAATTAAACCTTTTTCTTTGTAATTTTTTTTCAAAAAATAAAACATTTTTGAGAACATTTTTCTTTAAAATGAGATAAATATATATTTTAAAAACATTTCTTGAGGAAAATGATATTCAAACATTTCTAGAGTCCTATATATTTTTGAAATGTTTGAATAAAAACACCCATGAAATAATAACATTAAATGAAGATTATAATGTCATTAAAATGTGTATATTCTTGAAATAAGGTGATAAATGACAGTATATACCCTTTGTAAAGGAACATAGGTTCATAACAAAAAAAATTTCTCAATGAAACGGAATTGAGACACAATAAGCTTACTTAATTGGTAACTTTTCAACCATAAATCACCAAGGAATATATTTCAAAAAATGGATACGTAAATACCCATAAATTAAAGTATAAAATTCATATAATACATTCTTGGTCATTATGTACACCGCACAAAAGAAATGAGTGGTGAATAAGGCATGTATGTCACAGAAATAAAAATTTGGATAAAATTTCCTTATAATGTTTATATCAATAAAGTAAGAATTTATCAATAGAGTGATTATTTATATTAATTGTATATCCAACTGAAGGTAAATTTAACATATAAAATAAATAAATAAATATTTATTCTATACATAATTTTGAAAAATATAATCAATGAAGTATGTATAAAACCTAATGAGTGAAAATTGAGTTAATAAACCCCTTACATCATGATTCCCTTTAGTGTAGAATTATTCAAACTACTATATAATGGTTTAAAAAATGTTATTTAATTATTAAATAAAAATATTCACATTTATAATACCTTATATGACCATTTTATAAAATATTACAACTCATTCATTAATAATTTTTTTTATTTTCATGGTTTCATGTGCGTTTGTTTCATGGTTTCATGGTCGATTCATTTTTGTAAAATTGTTGATGTTATAGGAAAATTAGATTAAAACTCGATAAGTGTAATGAAATAGTATAAATTTACATACATATTTATAAATGGTCTAATATATCAGTTTTATTTATTACATGAGTATGATTTATTAGATAAAACCTTAATGATAAATGTTTAGTTTATTTTGGTGGGTTTTTCCAAACACTATAATCTAGTTTCATTTTTTTACTATTATTAGTATATAATCATTATAAAATATGAAATAGGTTATAATAAATATATTATAACATTATTCAACGAAAAAATGGTTTTAATTAGAGCCATAATGGTTGTAAAAAAATAACAAAAACATTATTCATATAGGCGATTAAACAACATAACTGGGACAATAATTTCAAGTATTTGAATAAGAGGAGACCAAAAATGTAATGGATATTAAATAATACATTATAAAAATAAAAATAAATAATATAAATTATCATAGAGTTATAATGAATTTATTGGGGGATGGAGGTGAGAAGAGAGTAGGAAAGGAAAATAAATTAAGAGAGGTACTTTAAGAAAATTTCCTCTTGAATATCACCTATTTTAAAGACAATTGAGAACCTTAAATTTTTCCTTTTGGTGAGACCAGAAGCCCATTGACATGGGTAGAGTGAGGAGGAGAGTCTTGGGGGGATATTGGAGGAGTTAAAAGTCTTGGTAGATCTTAATGGGGGGGTGAGGTACAATATTTATACATTTGGAGAGGTGGGTTTATGTGATTAAATAATAAATATTTTTTATTTTAAGCCAACCATTTTTTATGTGGCATTAAATTAAATGACATTGGTAGGAAATTAATCTTTCGAAGGATATATGGGGTCTATAAAAACCTTAAAAAACCTTTAAATGTATTAGTTTTTAGTTATTCTAATCCCTTACCGATTTAAACATTATCATGTTTCATTTTTTACCAAGTTTGTGATAGATTATTTGTTTTACAATGGTATCTTATTTTATTCCAAAAATTGAAATTGAACTTATAAAATAATTTGGAAATTATGATTCAAAATAAGGAATCCATTTTTCACAATTAAATTTTTATAATTAGAAAAATTAGATATAAAATTAATCCTATAGACACAATGAAGAGGAGAGATTTTAAAGTGAAAAGTGTTGGACGGATAAGTGATGGCAAGAGGTGGGGTGAATTGCCTTTTAAAAAATAATTAACAATTTAAAATCAAAGTTAAAAGTGCAGCGGAAATAAAAGAGGCAAGACACAAAACTTGATAACGGAGTTCGGCTTAAACCAAAGCCTACGTCTCCGCTCCCAACTCAATCGTTGAGAGATTTACTACCGCTTTCTTTTTAATGGTTTTAGAAAGAAACCCACTAGACTTTAAGGTAGTCTAGAACCTATTACAGCTTTCTTTTAATGGTTGAGAAAGAACCCACTATCCTTCTTACAGGTGAAGGCTAGCTCACCTATGACTCAAGCCTTTTAAAGGGAAGTCTTGACTAACCTCTTCACACCTTGAAGGTGGTGTGAAAACCCAAACAAAAAGGAAGATGAGAGAAAGAGGGGTTTGTAAGCACAAACCCAAATTGATGCTCAAAATGATAAAACAAGAAAAACCGTAATATGGAGAATTCTTGGGCGCCAATGGATTGATTGGAGTTGATGAAGAGCGCTCCCAAGCTTCTATGGTGATGCTCCTTGGATGTGGAAATGGGATGGAGCAATTGAGGTTCCTTGAAGGAATGCGCAGGAGGTTCTCCAAATGATGAAAAATGTTCTCGTGGGCTTCCTTACGTTTCCGAGGCTTCCTAGTCCTTTATTTATAGAGGGGGAACCCTCAAATGGCCTTTGGGGGTCTTCGGAGCCGTTGGAGAGGCCTTCGGAGCCGTTGGGAGTCAAGTGGACAAGTCTGGTCAAAGCCCAACGGCTAGTTTGACTGGCTCCACCGGCTGACCGGTGCTTGGCCACCAGTTGGCTGGTGCTTGGAAAAAGGAGAGGCCTTCTGCCCAGGCACCACCGGCTGGTCGGTGAGGAGGCCACCGGTTGGCCGGTGCTGAGACAGTAGGTGTCCCTTCTGTCTAGGTTCCACCGGTTGGCCGGTGGTCATCCACCGGTTGGCCGGTGTACTGAAATCAGTCCACTTTTTGCCTTCTGGCTTTCTTGGCCCAATTCCTTGGCAACCTGAAGTCATGCCTATCATCCAAAAACACTTAAAACAAGATTAGATAAATAAGAGAGTGATTGTGATCATGAAAATTAAACCACGAGGGGTACGAGAGGTACAACAATCTCCCCCTATTTTGATGATCACAATCACCAAAACAAGCAATGTAAAAGACTTGAAATGAAAGGCATGCTTTAAAGGATATAGCAAAGTAATGCAAAGCATGAGAGAAAGATTTTTCCCCCAATCAACCAAGAATTTCTCCCCCTTTGTGATTATCAAAATAGCACGGGGCATAAAACATGATTGAGGGAAAGGTTGAAAAACAAGATAGAGTTTTTAAACCAATTGAAATTTTTGAGATTTGAAATGAAAGTTTTGAATTGAATGTTTTGAATTGAAGGTTTTGAATTTAATGTTTTGAATATAAAGCAAAAAGGCTTAAACGATCCTAACTCTCCCTAAATAAAAACAACAAATCACCGGGGAGAGGATTTTAGAACCGAGACAAATTTTGGTCTGGTGAGACTCGCTAAAAGGGATTTTTCAATCCATACTTGTCTAGTGGCGAGTATTCTCCTATGAAATTCATCATAAAAGGAAATGGTTTTGGGCCTTCCATACCGGGCATTTTTGCAATTGCACTCATAAATTAAGTGCCCGGGTTTTTTACAATAGTTGCAAAATTTATATTGGGAGCTCCCCCTTACAAAAATAGTAGGAGCATGGGAAGAGGAAGCTTGCTTGGAATAGCCAAGCCCTTGGGTGGTTCTAGATACACGTTGGGAACCAAGGATCTTGGTTAAATTTTGTTCACCTTGGGTGAATTTGGCAAGGGATTCCTTTAAATCCTTGATTGTTGATTCCATAGAATCAACATCGGGAAGGTTTTGGATCTTGAGGGACAACTCTTCCTTCTCTTTGAGAAGTTGTTCCTTTTCGGAAGAAAGTTTTTTGAAATTCTTTTTTAAAGCAATAAATTTGGAAGAAAGTTCGTGAAAACCTTCCTCCAATTGATCTCTCGCATGTTGGAGATCCTCGTAAGATAAATGATTGAAAGAATTTGAAGAACTAGAGGATGAGGAGTCGGAAGAGGATACATCATGAAATGCCATTAGGCATTTTTTACCGTTGTCACTTGAGGAGGAGGAGGAGGAGGATGTGGAGCTATCACTCCATGTGGCCTTGAATGCCTTCTTCTTTTCCTTTTTCTTGGCCTTTTTCTTGTTGAGTGGATAATCGGGCTTGTAATGGCCTTTCTTGCCACACCCGTAACATGTTACCTCGGGCTCGGATTTTTCGTTGGGTTGATCCTTGCGGGATTTCTTCTTTTTGTTCTTCTTCATGAATTTGTGCATCTTGCGGGCAAGATTCTCCATTTCTGAATCACCGCTTGAAGAGGAAGAAGATAAGGAGGAGGAGCTTTCTTCTTTTTAAACTTTGAAGGCGATGTTCTTTGGAACTTTGATCGGTTTGCCTTCCTTTTCAGCTTGCCTCCTCATGGTGATCTCGTAGGTCATGAGGGATCCGATGAGCTCTTCGATCGGCATGTTCTTGATGTCTTTTGCTTCTTGAATTGCCGGGACTTTTGGAGCCCATGAGCTTGTTAAGATCCAAAGGATCTTCTTGACCATCATCTCTGCAGAAACATCATCTCCAAGAGATTTTCTTCCATTGCAAACGTCAGTAAAGCGAGTAAACATTTCCGTAATAGATTCGTGTGGGTGCATGGTGAAACTTTAAAAGTCTTGGCGATACATGTCCAATCGAGTATCCTTAACTTTGTTGGTCCCCTCATGGGTAACCTCCAATAGTTTCCAGATTTCATGAGATGTAGTGCATGTGGAAACTCGATTGAATTCATTACGATCAAGGCCGCAATGAAGAGCGTTCATGGCTTTTCCATCAAGCTCGAAATTTTTAATATCGGCTTGAGTCCATTTGGATTCATCGGGAGAAGAAAGATAATAACCATGCATGACAATTTTATAAATAGGATAACCTATACTTCTAAGAAAAGTGGTCATGCGGGTTTTCCAATAAGTATAGTCGGTTCCATCAAAGAATGGAGCACGACCCAAAGAATAGACTTCGGGGGAGAAAGAAGTTGAAGCCATCACAAAGGATCTTGAATTTGAAACCGGTTAGGGTATTACTCAAATTTTGCCTCTGATACCAATTGTTGGGCGGAGAGTGATGGCAAGAGGGGGGTGAATTGCCTTTTAAAAAATAATTAACAATTTAAAACAAAGTTAAAGGTGCAGCGGAAATAAAAGAGGCAAGATAGAAAACTTGATAACGGAGTTCGGCTTAAACCAAAGCCTACGTCTCCGCTCCCAACTCAACCGTTGAGAGATTAACTACCTCTTGCTTTTTAATGGTTTTAGCAAGAAACCCACTAGACTTTAAGGTAGTCTAGAACCTATTACAGCTTGCTTTTAATGGTTGAGAAAGAACCCACTAGCCTTCTTACAGGTGAAGGCTAGCTCACCTATGACTTAAGCCTTTTAAAGGGAAGGCTTGACTAACCTCTTCACACCTTGAAGGTGGTGTGAAAACCCAAACAAAGAGAGGATGAGAGAAAGAAGGGTTTGTAGGCACAAACCCAAATTGATGCTCAAAATGATAAAACAAGAAAAACCGTAAGATGGAGAAGTCTTGGGCGCCAATGGATTGATTGGAGTTGATGAAGAGTGCTCCCAAGCTTCTATGGTGATGCTCCTTGTATGTGGAAATGGGATGGAGCAATTGAGGTTCCTTGAAGGAATGCGCCGGAGGTTCTCCAAATGATGAAAAAAGTTTCTGTGGGCTTCCTTACGTTTCTGGGGCTTCCTAGTCCTTTATTTATAGAGGGGGAACCATCAAATGGCCTTTGGGGGTCTTCGGAGCCATTGGAGAGGCCTTCGGAGCCGTTGGGAGTCAAGTGGACAAGTCTGGTCAAAGCCCAATGGCTAGTTTGACTGGCTCCACCGGCTGACCGGTGCTTGGCCACCGGTTGGCCGATGCATGGAAAAAGGAGAGGCCTTCTGCCCAGGCACCACCGACTGGCTGGTGAGGAGGCCACCGGTTGGCTGGTGCTGAGACAGTAGGTGTCCCTTCTGTCTGGGTTCCACCGGCTGGCCGGTGATGGGACACCGGTTGGCCGGTGGTTTGGACAGAGGGGATTCCTTCTGTCAAGATTCCACCGGCTGGCCGGTGGTCATCCACCGGTTGGCCGGTGTACTGAAATCAGTCCACTTTTTGCCTTCTGGCTTTCTTGGCCCAATTCCTTGGAAACCTGAAATCATTCCTATCATCCAAAAACACTTAAAACAAGATTAGATAAATAAGATAGTGATTGTGATCATGAAAATTAAACCACTAGGGGTACGAGAGGTACAACAAAAAGTTCAAATGTTCAAAATGTTTTTATATCCAATTTATATGTAAAATTTAATACAATGTACAAAATTAGATTAATTGGTAAAAAAATTATATTAATTTACTTATAATACTAATTAAAATATTATTTATCCATATAAAAAAATCTAATGAAAATTTACTTTGAAATAAAATGCAATATTTTCACTATTCAACCAAAAATAACGTTTCTGAAAAAAATACCCAAAATTGAAATAAATTAAAATTATAAATAACTATTTTAAATAAGAAGTTTATTTTTTCCTAAAACATTCTAAATGTTTCAAAATTTATATTTAAAATGGGGTAGCCATTAAAAGGGATAAACATACCCATTTGAAAAATTGAGTTTTTATACACAATATTCAGTTTGATCTTATCTTATGCCTGTAAAATATATTCGATGAATATGAAAAATATATATTTAATATATAAAATATATATTTCATTATTTTTATTCCCTAATATGACTTAATTTAATTTATTAACATGAAATGATTTTGTGATCATTTAATAAAACAATGTTCTTTAAAATCAATTTGTAAATATTTTCATTTATAATTAATTGGTAACCAATGAGTTAATATTAAAAATCATATATTTTAATTTATAGTTAATAAAATCACGAAATTATAATATATCAGAAATGTAATATATTATTATTTTAAATAATAATATTTTACAAATATATTTTTATTCAGTAAAACATAGTCTTGCATGTCACGCAAGCTATCGAAAAATCTTGACATTGTGTTTTACACAAGGCAAAAATAGTGTTGCATATACAATAAGATGATATTAGTGTTTCATGTAGCACAACCTTGACTTGGTGTTGTGTATAATGCAATCTAAACATAGTGTTTCTCGTATAATGATTGCTATATTCCGTTTTGTTCAAAATGAAAAATATCGAAAGGATTAAATTAAATCAAAGAAAATAATTTCACAAAATCTCAAAGTGTTATATAAAGACTACTAGGTGGATGGGATTAAGTCTCATCTTGAGATTTTACATCTCATTTTTAATTCCTATGTGTAATTTAATCTATTTTTCCTCTATTTTAAAAGTGTTCTCAAAATTATATTTTTAAAAACTAAATTTTTTTAGTTTGTATTTATTAGTGATAGTTGAAATTTTTAGTGTGTGTAGATTAATATAAAAATATTTGGAGGGTCAGAAGATTTTACAATATGACATTTGATTAAAATTTTGAGAGTATTGTTAAAAGTTTTAAATTAAATATTACTACAATATTGATAAACTGGGATATATTTCAATCTAAGAGATTATCTTTAAAATAGTTTTTTAATATAAATTTTCATAGAAAATAAATCCACCTATTTAGTTTTCCTCATAGGAAAATATAAATTAATTTATGAGAGAATATCCTTTATCCAGTTACATATTTAGTTGATAAATTTTTTCATAAGATCTGATTTTTTATGTTTATTGTTTAATTAATAATTATAGAAGCAATGCCGAATGGTTTTACTACTGATATACAACCTTATTTGAATGGAAAAAATTATGTCTGATTGAAAACAAAATTAAAAATCCATCTTGAAAGAATTATTTTTGATACATTTGGAAATTTTAATATGAATATAAAAACACATAAACTACTAGAAAATAAGTGGGATGTGTTAAAACCAAGTATTGGTTAAATTAAACTGATGAGGGATGAATTATGGTTATAGAAATTTTAATGATTCTATTTTAATTTAACATCATTAAATTTCTAGAGTTAGGGATACACTTATAGACAAGTCACAACCTCACTAAATATGATGAATAATATAAAGAGATCAGTGCATAATATTTACATTATTTTACTGAAAGACCTAACCCTTGACATGTTGGTTTTTCTCCCCAACATTTATTCTCTACTATCCTTAGTATAATTTATTCAACACAAAATCTAATATTACCTCTCTTATTTCAGAGTCCACTAGATGTTACTACAACACAACAACAATGAGGATATAATAATGAAATAATCCAAGTATCCTCCTATTAATATTTGAATCTATTGAAGTAAACCCCTATTCACGAGAAGATGGGTTAGAGGGTCCACATGTGCACACATTCTTTGAGATCATTCATAGATTCCCATTGATTTTGATGCTCTCAATAAGTCATAATATAATGTTCTCAAAAATTAACTCAAAATTTATTTTCAACATTCATAACTATATGCATGCCTAAATTTTTTTAAAAAAATAATTATTATATATGTTATGATAATTCATTAATTACATTACAAAAAGACTTTATCAATTTTCTCAATTAAATGTGTTATTAATATCAAATTTATTCTCCCATATTTAAATGTCAATATAGACTATTTTTTTGTGAAATTATTTCATAATTTATCACTATGTTGATACTAAAAATTAGCCATATCTTCCACTATGCATCAAAATATACCTCGAAGTGTATGTATTCTTCAATAGTTTGTGAAACATTAAATTTCGTGAATCAAAAATCTCATCCATTTTCATGAAATTTAATACAATGTAGTACAAAATAGAACAACCATATTTTAATTTGATGACTCCTATTAATTATTACTCCTATATTATTAAATGTAACACTATAGTGTATACATATCATCACACATGGATTTTATTTTTAATACACCAAGGAATCGGTTTTCCTTCATTATTATTCATAATTTATCATGAGGTAATCAAATATTACATTTATCTCCATAAAATCCATTTATATTATAGGAACGTATAATTTTATTCACATACATAGATCACAATCTATTTATTTTATTCATGTGGATATTCAAGCATCATACAACTTCAGCATTTCATGCATCATTTTTGAATCTCACATTCATCAGTATCACAATGATTTCTCTCTAGAAGTTTCATTCATAAATTTCCATATTTAGTGTATATAAATGAAATTAGAGCAACATGTATATCCATTTTCTATCATACCTAGATCTCAGGAGTTCACCATAATTTTATTTAAATATGGATGAGCTTTGGTTCCAAAAGAGGATACACCCGACATAATTATCATTGTATAGAGTCTCTCAATGGAGGTTGTGTATGAATGTGATCACATAATAAAATAGAATGAATAAATCCATTGGATAATATGAACATACATTATCAATATCTTTTAAATATATATGAATAGTGAAAAATGTATTCCACATACCACATTGATGTTTGTTTTCTTTCTTCATCTCACTGTTATACTTAAGCATTCTAGGGAATCCTCAAGCCAGTAGTTGTGTTTGACACCCACAATACTTCACACTCTCATGATTTTTGGGTCACGCCTATCCTATGATGGCCCTCCAATCTTCTCAAGGATGATTACCCACAAACATACATAAATTACATATGTATCCCAATATAATCATGTTTAACTTTTTGAACTCCTTGTGGATGCAATGTGTCCCTTTAATTCTTCCCTAGTATGTTTGAGGTTGGATTTCCCACCAAAGTAGTGGATGTGGGATCCTTTATCTAGACTGGTGGTTGACCAATTTATTTAATTAACATACATTAAATGATTTTTCCAAATATAATTTCTATCCCATATGATACTCACCACCAAATTCTAATCATCTTAATCACATTATTCAAATTACACATTCTATATATATAAATTTATTTTCATTTTTGTTTGTATTTCTAATAATTTTTTATATTCTCGGAAAATTATCTAAAAAATGTGTCATCATTGAAACAAGTATTTATCATTAACATGAAATAAACAAATAATCACTTTTAAACAAGGATAGTTTTCTACAAATGGAATATAATTCCATAAAATGAATCCTTAAATATTCTAAAAACATTACTACTTCATCATAAATTCATCAAGAACATATAAATAAATATTTAATATAAATAAAAAAGTAAGGGATCAATAATACCCTTTTTATAATTTGATAAAAATATCACTTCACATCATAAAAATAAATATGTATCTACCAAAATTAAACCATGTTATTTAAAATAAAAATAAATTGATAAATAGTGTCTTCTCATGTCATCCATCTAATAAAATAACATAATGCATTATTTTTTTAATGAAATGAATGATATAACAGGATACTTGTCAAATAAATTTTTTAATAACCTATTATTCCACATGGGATAACTCTATTTTAAAAAATATATATATAATAAGGTTATTTAATATCTTCATAGAAATACTCACATGTTATTCAAAGCTTATAAATTATAAATTATAAATTTAGTATCTATTAATATGAGAAATACTTTATAATGCACACTCTTAAAAAACACTAAAAAGTATAGGTGCATATGAAAATAAAACATTCCCTCTTGTCGCATATTTTTGTCAACCAAAAATCACCCTTAATGATAGAATTTATTTAGGGGTATAAAATTTGATTGGAATACTTTATTTCTCAGAAAATATCTCCCTTAAGGGATTCCCATATCATTATTATTTTCATGAAGTGACTAAATCAGAGATATCCTTAAATTTAATTCATGATAGATCAAATATCATTAAATAGTATGTAATAAGGAGTAACCCCAGTGTACTTAAAGATAAAACACTCATATTGAGTGTTTCTTCTCAACCATTCCTTATTTTTCATTCCAGAATCATCCTTGTATAATTTTTATTTATTTTCCTTATAGACCAAGATAATTTTCTCCTTAGATACTTGGTACTAATTTGAACTGAATTCCTCTTAGTCTGGTATAATATTCATTCAATGGTCTATGTCAGGCCCATTTTTCTCACATATTTCACATACCTTTTGAATTTTTTATTTCATTTTTAACCAATTCTTCCTCTTAACTCTTTACACTTTCTTAGTAATGTCAAATTATACCAAAAAGAATATTATTTGTAACCATACCCTCAACAACACCAAAAATAACCTCTAAACTATACTCTTTTATTATGATTCCATGATTTCCATAATTTTATTTTTTGTGTACTCATAAAGAATAAATATAATTTTTCTATGGATAATATGGTATCCATGAAACATTCCTTTCTTGCATTAGTTTGAATGATGGAATATTAATCTTCACATCCATATATTAACCTACACCATTATAAATAAGAGATATATTTTCAAAAATATTAGGTATTCTTATTTCATTATTATCTCTAGATTGAGAATATTTTCCTATAATCTTAATAGACTTATTAAAAACTACTATAACATTATTCTACTCAAACTCAGGTATGAAACATATTTATTGTGTATCCAAAAAATATTCTTCAATGTTATTAAATTTATCTTCAAGATTATATATCATGTTATTTATTTCATCAAAATTTAAATTTTTATTCTTAATATATTTATTTTAATCTAGTTCCCTTTTGATCACCTTATACTTTTCTTTCTCAAAATGAACATTTTCCAAATAATTTCTTTAAGAAGATAATTTATAATTTTCATTGATCATATTTTTTTTCATGTTTTTAATATTAACTATAAAATATTCTATTTCACCTTTATGTTCTCATTCATTTCCCTTAATTTCATATCTTTCATAATTTATTCATGATGAATTACCTTTCTCAACATGGGAAAAGAGAGAGGATTCGTTAACTAAATTAAAAAAAGAATTATTGTTCTCATATTTTTTCTAAAACTTCTCATTTTGGTGGATTAATTATTTTCTTATCCCCTTTCATCCTTTGAGGTATCTTTATACATGATTCATATTCTTTATTCAATTTATTTGGAAAATATTTCACAATATTTCCAATATTGTCAAAATTATAAAATTAATACTTTATTACCTTTTCCTTCTATTTTCCATTCCTGGACCGTTTTGAGAGAAAATTCATAATCATGTTGAGTGTATCTTAATCCTAATTAGTGTGGTGTGATTCAATAACCTCTTCTTTTTATTTTACTTTTCATTTCCTCAATACTATAAATTCCATCTCATATTTCTCATTGTAATTGAAGGTGGGAGTTTTTCTTATTTTATATACATTGAGTATATTATGTATCTATTACAAATTAAATCTTCTCTATCTACTAGGAACGATATTTTTGGATCAAAATGATCTATAAAATCCCCCAATATCTATTTAACAATACATGAATCATCAATCATCGCATGAAACCCCATGTGTTTCTAATTACCTCATTGAATCTGGTGAAATATACTTCAACATTTTCGTCATTAAATATTTTTGGGTCTTAAAATATTCATCTCTATACCTGTATATTTTCTTCCTTATATTTGATGTTTCCTTCATAACTTCTATTAATTTTCTCCTAGATTTATGCTTTTGTTTTAAGAAACATAACTTTATTGCAATTTTTTCCGATAAATTCATAACAAAATAATTTCATGCCCTTATATCCGTATCCATATTCCACTTGTCTCCATGAGTCATAGGGGTTGCCTTTCTATCAATATACATATTCCTCTTATCACCATGAATCATAGGGGTATACTCAAGAGTGATTTTAAAGCCCACTATATTAGTATATCGAACTTCAAGGTCATGTGAAACATTATAAGGTTGGATCTAGTTCATTTAGATACTGTTATTTGTGTCATTTATGATCGGATCTCATTAGTCGATGAAAATAATTATGTTATCCATTATCAATTACGTTAATGGATCCACATAGAGAACATATATTTCGTGAAAATTATATAAAATAAGGACCAATTAGGTGACACTAAATGGGGTTGAATCATTATTACCATTATTTTATAAATTATCTTTTCATTTGACATATTAAACATTGTTAATGTTATTAATCTAATAATAGATAATTCAAAACATCACTTCATATGTTGCAAAATATAAAGATAGAATCACATAATATTGATGTGGTTCGACTAAATGTGATACTCCATTCCATGTTAGTTATTCACACCAACATTGATTATTCACTTCCTTTAACAAAAATACTATAACAAAAAATCCAAAAAAACCTCATTTCTCACAAAAAAAAATGGATGTAACAAAAATAATTCATAAATAATGATCCAATAATGGAATATTTCAAGTAATATCCTTGTGATATTTGATCCTCTTGACGGTAAGACCTCATCACGAGAAGATAGATTAGTAGGTCTTCACATATAAAACTTATTAAATGTACGAAAAACTATTTTTAATCATGAAACTATAAAAAAATAATGATGTAGTGTTTTATAAAAGTATCCTACAATTTGGTCTCAACATTTTTCATCACCATAATGTAAACATTTATTCACACCTAATCAATTATTTTTTTATATGATATTAAATCATTTATTACTTTTCAAAAACCATTCTTTATTTTTCAAAATTAATCATTTCATGAATAAATATTCCTCATATAAATGTGAACACCTTTTGGATATTGGGTTATTATCTTCCATTTATCAATGAATCGCTATTACATATTGACCATATATTCCATAGTGTAGCCTAAAATCTCATTAGGTGTATGTATTATTCCATGGGAAACCAAATTATTAATTTCTAAAACCAAAAATCTAATTTTTTTTCCTTAAAATAAATTACCATAACCCATATATTAGTCTTACTGTAGGTTGAAATTATTTCATCTATTTTTTTTAAGAAGGGTTGAGGTGCAAAGGCCTCTTTATTGAATGAAAAAAGGAGAGGTACTACAAAGAACCACAATGAATATAAATAACTAGAACCAGGGTCCTTAACCAATTCTAGCACCGCATTCTGATTGAAGGAGTCCCTCCTGAGTCCAGGAATTTCTCTCTATCAATTGGTTAGAAGCCTTACCCAGAGGTAGGGAAATCTCATCATGTTGGGCATTTATTTTTATTTCCCAAAATAATCGGGTTTCCTTTAGGGTTTTTCATTATTTATCACATGGTAAAAAACATTTTATGTATCTCCACAAAATACCTGAAGGTTAGAGGTACTACTTATGATGTTCACATATACCACTCACCTTATTTTTTTCTTCACACAAGAATTAGATCATCAAGCTGCCTCATTATTTCATGATGATTTCATGATTCTCACATGCACTAGTTTCATAGCTCACTATTCATCAAATTATTTACTTTACATATTGAGGTTATATTCATTCAATTGAAAATTCATGTATATTTAATTTGTATGATACTAGGATATTAGTAATTCAATGTGGTATTTTCTTAATTCAGTTGATATTTGATTTAATCTGAGTATGAATTCTATAATATTCCAGCTGTATAGAAGATCAAGGGGAAGTTTTAGGGTGAAGATGATTAAGCAGATGAATGGATGGCATAGATCATCTATATAGTATTTACGGTATTTTATCCATATATTTTAAATATTTTTTAATTTATTTCATGCATTATATATCCCACATCAGTGTTTTGATCCTTTTATGTATCCCATTCATACTTATATGTTCTATAGAAACCTCGACATGAAAGAGGGGTTTGGATCTGCAATAGTTCACATAATTTGGATTCATTAGAACAACCTCAAATACATTGTCCCGCAATCCCACAATAGCATTCTAACTCATTCACATTCATACATGCCCTATACGACCCAATATTCTGTTGTGATCCCTCATGCATTCCATATGAGAGCTATGTATCCTACATCCTGATCCTACGTAGGTTGTTGGTCGAAATATGAACTTAAATGGTTGATTCATGTCCCATTGAATGGATATGAGGATGAAAAATAATTTAATGAACTTTCTTAAAATAGTTACACAAATATTATGCCCATCCAATATGATACTCAATACCAAATAATAAGAAACATAAAAACCATCTTCATTTTTTTATACTAATTATAGAAATATATTTTCTCTTTTTCATTACCGTATATTAATTCATATTCATATTCAAACAAATTTTTAAACAATTTTTCCTTAAAAATATTTCTTTATCTCTAAGATAAATTCAAACATTTTTTAATTTTAAAAAGGATAATTTTCCAATCATGACATCCAATTCCTTGAAATGAATTCATAGTAATTCTCTAAGAATCACTACTTAATTTTAATGTCACTAAACAGATATTGACAAATCATTGAAAACCAATTCAAAAATTGAAATCAAAAGTATTATTCTACCAATTATTATTCATATTAAAACACTTAAGATATGAATAATTTATTTTTGGGTTTAAGGGAGGATTATTTTAATTTGAAATATTCCAATGTAAATATTAGTGAAATTTTTGATTCCCTTTCTATATCTCATGAAGGGACATATAATTTTAAAAAATAATATTAAATAAAAATAATATTATGAAATATACTTTAAAAATTAAACATTGTGAATCCTTCTCTAACATGTATCATAGATGCAATGAGATAATAAATACAATTATTACACTTGGATAATAGATGAATGAAATATCTTAAGTGATAATGATTTTGAGATTTCATTCAGATCGATGAATAGGTACTAAATTCTCTATTTAATAATTCTATAACATGATAAAATTATCAGTCAGGAAATTAATCAAAAATATTATTATATATGAATAAGTTATCATGATAAACAATAAAGAGTATAAACTGAAAAGAAAAAAATAATAATTTAAAACAAAAAAATCTAAATCTAATGAAGTTATAACACCAAATGTATCAAGTGGATGTGGATATGATGTAGTCATTGGCTAAGAAATGGGCTAGTTAGCCATAATATATCAGAGGTTTAAAAAAATTAATAAGTTATTTCATTAAAAAATTACAAAGGGAAATATAATAAATGAGGAAATTGGAGGAATGATTGTAAAGGAGAAGATTCGCCTAAAAAATATCGCCTACAATGAATTTAGAAGAAAAGAACATATAAATGAAAATGTTTTAAATCAGAAATATAAAAAATATTTGACGATAAAGTCAAATGACCAAATAAGGATATTATGTTCATTTTTTTCATATGAGGATAACTCCAGTGACTCGGATTCAAGACAAGGAAATAAAAATGAAAAAACAAATATACGCTTTATTGATACTACTCATGTGGTACCATGTACATATTCTAATCATATTTGAAATTATTATAAAATTAATAATTATGAATTATATGAATAATTTTAGTTGTTAGTTGAAATAATGAATTAACTTAAATATAAATAAAATATATGACAACAGTTCATGTTTTATGTGCCATAGACAAATTATTGTTTATTAAAGAAAAGTAAAACCATGAAAATATGAATATGTAAAATACTATTATTATGTTGGTAAATGAATAAACTAAAAATATATTATAATTGTTTTTAACATTAAATAAACAATAAATATCATTCTAGTTGAACAAAATGATCTAAAATACATATTTTAATTTTTCTATGAATCTAGTCAATAATGGAAAATGTATGAAAAATATTTAGTTCCCAATTATAAAAAACAATGATTTACATAAAAACTAAATTTTTTGTTAATAACACATAAAATATTATTCATAAAATTATTTTTGGTCCAAATATATATTTCTATTTGAATATAATCCTATACAAAAATTTTAACACCTAAGGATTCATTTTCTAACTTCTCTGGACCCAAGAAATTTTGGGTACCAAAATAATTTCTTATTTGATAGTCTTTGAAAAAATGTCATTATATATAAAAATAATTGTGGTATTTGGATAGTGTATGTTTTGGACATATAAATAAAGGCTTTTCAAGAATTATGAATCATATAAAACTATATGGTATACATGTCACCATCGTTGACAACACAATAATGAATATTATCAGACATAGAAAAAATGGTAACTTTGTATCTATCCTTATTTATATGGTTTATTTTTATGATTTTTTAAAATATAATTTTCATATTATATAATATTTTTCTATGGTAGTATAAATAATAAATTATAAAAAAACATGTATGATTTATGATTCCAAGCATGCTTTAGTATATTACTACATTATGAAATTATAATGATATTGTTGTAAATTTAGATTACTTATTATCTAAAAATGTATATTATTTGATTTCTTTTCATGTTGATCATTGGATGTAGAATATAATACTATCCCACTAAAATATATTCTCACATACAATGATAAATAATTTTTTTAGTCAAGGAAGTTTCTAATAATGAATTACCTAAAGAAAAGGCGTTCAACCCTAGTCAAAATGGGATGGAACACAAAATTTCATTCAATCAAAAAAAAAGGATTCACTCTCTAAACCAGTTGATAATGTTCATATAGATCTATTTATGCCATATAGAGTTTCTAGTTTAGGTGTAAAACAATATACCTATGTTTACGTAGATGATTATACAAGATATTTAGTGGGGGGGGTTTCCATGCTCTTAAAAGTGAATCTCTTTCATGTTTTAAAAAATATGTCAAGTCTTTAGAAAACCATAGTGGACTCACTATAAAAACATTGATAAGTTATTGTGGGTGTGATTTTGAGAATCAATTATGCAAATCGATGCTCTAAAAATAGGATATACACACAATTTCAATGCACATTGAACTCCTCAATGGAATGAGATTGTCGAAAGGATAACTAAGAATCATCCTATGTTTTATCAGAATATATTAAGTAAATATTACATACTAGTATATATTTGGTATGAAGCTATTATCAAAATCTTTTATATAATTAGTATAGTTATTATTATAACTATATTTAATAATACTCTATAACAGCTATATAATTGTAGAAAACAATAACTACATTACTTTTTATTTTTTGGATTCAAAGTATACATTCTAAATATAAAAGTGACTATGGACACATTTTCATAAAAATATAAAAATTAATTTTTAGTGGTTACTAAACAACTTGAAAATATTATAGAGTCTAATAATTAATATAAATTTGTGGAAGAAACTATTCATGTTACTTTTTATGAGATAGATCCACATGAACATAATCCTGCTATAGAATGTCTTGAGCATGATATTTTAAATATGAATATCAATAATACTTGTAATGTTTTTAACCATTTTTCTTATATACATGATAGTTATTATAGTAGTGATTTTTAAATACTTTATATTCTAAAATAAGTCTTGTAATAATCAATTTACCTAGTTCATAGAACCATTATAACCATCTGAAACCATCAGTTGGTTACCTTTGTAAGTGAATTAGATAAAGGTACTCAGACTCATGAGTCACAGAGAAAACCAGTTCAATATAAATCCTTTTTATCACAAAACTAAACTAATAACATCAATGAATAAATATATGGTTATCATTATGGAATATTTATACAAGAATAACTGAATCAATTTTATTGAAAACAATTATTGGAGTTAGTAAATAGAACCAAATAATAACAAACAATTGGCATCAAATGAGTATACATGAACATGATTAATGAGCATGGAATAATAATTATAAATTAATGTAGATTAGTTTCCCAAGGTAGTAGTCAATAATATGGGATCAAATATGATGAAAAGATTGTATCAGTAACTATACTTGAATTTATCAGCATATTTCTTGATTGTACATCACATCCAAATTTAAAAATATATCTAACTGTTGTTAATATTGTACTTATAATTGGTAATATTATTGAAGATGTGTTTTTTGGAATAATAAATACCTTTTCCAAACCTCATGTTACAATTTTTTTAAATTAACTCAAATTTTTATGGTTTAAAACAAGATCCTAGAGATTGGTTTTGATATGCATATCAATTTTCTTTTTCTAAATGGTTTCTCAAAAATCATTGATGATCCTACATTTTTATTAAATGAATTGAAAAATATGTTTTAGTAGTTACAATATACTTTTATGAAATTATTTATTGATCTTCAAAATATTGTTTGTGATACATATTTTAATTTTTTTAAAAATCAATTAAATTACGTTTGATTTGTGAACAAAACATCTTTCTTTATTTTAAAGTCATTAAAAATAATAAAAGAAATATTTTATATAAATATAAGTATATTAATTATCATGTAAATTTTTTTTTCTTGGAAAACTCAAAATGAATTGATACATCAATTAGTAACACCTATAAAAAAGTTTTTTAAACCACTTATAAAGGAATGATATGGGGCTCAATTTATTTGATTCTTATCAAACAAGAAATTTTGTTTAGTGTGTATATGTGTATTCATTTTCAATAAAAATCAATGGAATCACATTTAAAATATGTTAAAATAATTTTCCAATACCTCTAAAGTACTACCAATTTATGGATTTTCTGTTATAGAGGACATATTTTTTGTCTAGTTTTTTTTACAATGAATATTTTAGTGTCTTTAAGTTAGATCAAATAGAATGTTTGGAAAATATCATATCTTGGGAAATTATATATAATTATGTAGTGATATAGAAAAAACATTTTGTAATTATCTAACACACATAGAGTATCCAAATACACTAACAATCCCTTGATATCTAGTTTACTATAATGTTTTAGGTGTCTTCTAACATTATAAAAAGAGTCAAAAATATATCATCTAAAATGAATTTATCAACTACCAAGGTTGATATACAATGTCCAACCGGATGTGCACAACATCATCTTAATGATCCATATTATATATCTCTATCATGGATATGATATGTAAGATTAGTTTATAAGATATGATGGATGACATAGTAACGGTTGTTACTTACACGTTATATAATCGAATCTATATAATAAAACCCTACAAGGTGTCTAGCACTAGGTACCGTATACCCCATCAACCTACCAAAGTCACTACAACTCTAATAAAGGTGGAATGTGTCATCTTTATTTCCATAAAAAATATCACTATAGGCCCATATAATGACCCATTTTAAGAAAATTAGTTTATATGCTTACTCAATTGAGTAGAATTATACCAATATGCTATATGGGAAACCACCATTTAGGATTTTGAAAAAACATGAATTTTTTTCTCTATCATCAGAAATAATAACACACTCAAATTCATATAACATGGGAATTTTAAATACAAAATATGATTTATGAGACACCTATTTACATTGTTAAACAGGGGTCAAAACCAATAATTGACATGTTTTCAATGGTTAGAGAGACATAAATATTTAATTAATCATCACTCTACATAGATTGTCTGTCACTCAATGTGAAATTCCTAACTACCTATAGCATCACATATCAATAATACTAATCCCATATTCATGATAACCATTTATTTCAACCAGAACATGGGCTTTCAAATACCCAATTTGATATCCATCACATATTCGAAAGCATTTTTAATACTCTTGCGTTACATATCCTAAAAAGTGATACAATATGAAATGAACTCCTTTGATACATTTTGTAATGTACCATCCCATACACCACCAAATCAATACCCTATTCCCATTCACAATAAGCCCTCATTGAAACCACTCCATATTCTAGAGGATTCAGACTATTAGTGTGGGTCTAAGGTGTGTAAATGGAGAGAATATTCATTGAAATTAGAGTAAGAAATAGAAAAAAATAAGAAAGTACCTTCCAATGTACTAAAAAATAACAATGCAGTTGAAAAAATATAGTTAAATATATATTAATAAAATAGAATAAATTAAATAGTTTAATAACCTTGTCATTCATGCACCACTGATAACCCACTTGGATGATCACAGATCGAGAAGTACATAAACAATCCTAAAAAATGTAAATATATCTAATATTATCAATAAGATAAAAAACATACCCAGTATCCAATACACTATTGAGATCCTCAATCCCAATAAATAGAAACTTCATGACATACTCCCCTCGATTATAAAAACCTGAGCCTCATCCATAACCCTCTGGAATATATGCACAAACTGAATAGAATACGTAAGTTCTTTAAAAAAATATTGGTACATGTACAGGGGTGAATAATAATCCTAGTTGGCCATAATAGTTACGAATGTATAAATATTATTTCATAAGTCTGTTCCCATGAAATATGCTCCACCAAGATGATAGTCAACTAGAAATACCTAATTAAATAAAACCAGAGTCGATCATTGGGTCCATGATCCAAATCGATAGCACCTTCCTCAACCTATGCCATTGTGTCATCAAATAAGGTGAAATAATATATATATAAATATATATTCCCATTTATATACATATATTTATACATATGAGTAAGGTGAATGATATCCTAAACCAACAATTATCGATACACGGGTGTCTGACCTAGATCGTCTGGATATCCAACGCAAAAGGAATTATGATAGATGTAATAACAAAAAAGCCATGTATGGAGATATATGTGTATATATATGTGTTATAATTTTATTTAAATATTTATATCAATATATATAATAATACCATCATATAATTTAGGAATATATTATGTATCCATGCATTCTCATAGGTGTCTTATCGCATGATGAGGGACTCCATGACAGAAAACTCTAATCAATATGGACTCCATCCCTTAGTATCATAACCATAAATGTTTTCATGATATTTAATCATAGTCATCAGAGATTTTATACCTGAGTATCATATTAAATAGTGTTTCCAAGATTTAGTGTCATAATCATAAGGTATACCATTCTGGAGTATTATAATCATATGGGGAACCATGCAAGAGTATCAAAATGACAAGGTTTGAAATTCAAAATTATAATAATCAACATGGATATGTTGACCCTAGAAAATGAGTCCCCAATATGTTCCAGAAGCTTATATACATGATCCAAGATCGTAACCTATTTCTCATACGTCGATTTGGTAGGTCATAGGGCCTTAATGGAGTTACAGATTATGAATTATGGACATTTGAAGTTGGGCTGGAAAACTGGTTCGTGAAGCCCATTCGTGAAGACCCCTCCATGATTGCGGAGCGCCATCGTGAAGCAAGTAGGCGAGATGCTTCACGAAACCCTTGGACGTTCATGAAACCGCTACATATAAAGAAGGAAGGATGCTCCACGAACCCCTTTTACGTTCATGATCTACTTCGAAGCAAGCAGGTGGGATGCTCCGCGAACGCGTTTGATGTTCGCGATCCGCTGCATAGAAAAGAGGAGGGATGCTCCGCAAACCCCTATGATGTTCACAATCCTCCGCAGAGAAAGCTAATTCTTCATGCCAAGCGAGTTGTGCATCGCGACACCTCTCCACCATAAAAACCTAGATCACCCCCTTCACCAGATGGTCTCACTCCGCCCCTTGTGTGGCCGATCTCCCAGTTCACGGAGCTCCGCTTTCTTTCGCGAAGTGGCTCTATGATTCCATGCTCTGTGGGTAGCTTCCTTCGTGAAGCTTCTGTGCGAGTCTAAGCTCCATGAGAATCTCCCTTCGTGATGAATCTCCACGATTCCATGCTCCGTGATTCCATGATACGCGATACAACATTTCCCACGAGCCCCTTTTCTTCGTGAAGCTACTTTGCGAAGACCTTTTCACGCCCGCCGGTCCATACAACGGGGCATGTGCCCCCGCACCCCCCCGTGGGGTCAATGTCGGCCTGCGGTGTTGGCCCATTGGCCCGGTCCCTCTGCTACCATTACTAATCCCCATAAAAAATGGGCAGTTTCCCCACGAACCTTTTGGCCCAAGAAGTTGGGATTTTCCATTGCGCCGTTATGCGTACCCACCTTCCACCTGTGGAATACCATGATTTGATATACTCTTCTGCACACTACAAAACACCTTCAGTCAACATTTTCCACTTGGTTCATTTCCCACGTCGTCAGTTGATATTCTCATCATCAATTCCTTGAGTACCTTGAGTTGAACCATTTCTCAAGTAACTCATCCAAACCCCATCACTTGCCTCATATGATAAGTTGAACAAGAAAGGAATGCCCTTGCGTAAGTCCCAACACCAACCATTGCTATCTACCTTATGCCCAAAAATCCTCTCTACATGACTATAAACTATAGTATACTTTATGTAAAAAATATAGGATGCCTTTTGCTCCAATCATAAGATGCCAACAGTCCTATCAACACGACTATAAAATGTAGTACTACCTATGATCAAAACATAGGATGTCTCTTCCTCAATATAATAAATGCCTCATGATCCAAGTATGAGATTCCAATAGTCTTATCTACATTACTATAAACAGTAGTGCATGCTATGATTCAAACCTAGGATACCTCATTCTCTAAATTAGATATGCCTTATAATCAAAGCATAAGATGACAACAATCCTTTCTTCATGACTATAAAATGTATTATTTTCTATGTGAAAAATATAGGATGCCTCTTGCTCCAAATAAGAGATTCCTTATACTCCATGTATAAGATTGCAACCATCCTCTCTACACGAATATAATCTATAGTACTCCCAATGTTCGAAACAGAGGATGCCCCTTCCCCAATACAAGAGATGCCTCATGCTCTATGCATGAGATTCCAATAGACCTATCTACATGACTGTAAATAGTAGTACATGCTACATTCCAAACATAGGATGCCTCTTTCTCTAAACGAGAGATGCCTTATGCTCAAAGAATAAGATTCCAACAATCCTCTATCCATGACTATAAACTGTAGTATACCCTATGTGACAAATATAGGTTGCCACTTGCTCCAAACAAGATATGCCTTATGCACCAGGTATAAAATTCCAAAAGTCCTCTCTACATGACTATAAACTATAGTACTCCCTATGTTCCAAACATAGGATTCCCCTTCTTCAATATAAGAGATGCATCATTCTCCAAGAATGAGATACTCATAGTCTTATCTACATGACTATAAACTTTAGTGCAGACTCTGTTCTAAACATAGGATGCCTCTTTCTCTAAACGAGAGATTCCTTATACATAAAGCATAAGATTCCAACAATCCTCTCTTCATGAATATACACTATAGTATTACCTATGTGACAATTATAGGACGCCTCTTTCTCCAAAATAGAGAAGCCTTATTCTCCATGCATAAGTTTCCAACAGTCCTCTCAACACGACTATAAACTCTAGTACTCCCTATGTTCCAAACATAGGATGCCTTTTCTTCAGTATAAGAGATGCCTCAGGCTCCAAGCATGAGATGCCAATAGTCATATCTACATGACGATAAATAGTAGTGCAGCCAATGTTCCAAACATAGGATGTCTCTTTATATAAACGAGAGATACCTTAAGTTCAAAGCATAAGATTCCAACAATCCTATCCACATGAATATAAAATGTAGTATTCCCTATTTGAAAAATATAGGATGCCTCTTGATCCAAAAAATAGATACCTTATACTCCATGCATAAGATTCCAACAGTCCTCTCTACACGACTATAAACTGTACTACTCCCTATATTCCAAACATAGGATGCCTCTTCCTCAATATAAGAGATTCCTCATGAGCCATGCATGAGATGCCAATACTTCTCTCTACAATACTATAAACTGTAGTATTCCCTATGGGACAAATATAGGATGCATCTTGATCAAAACAAGAGATTTATTATGCTCCAATCATACGATTCCAACAATCCTTTCTACATGAATATAAACTGTAGTATTCCTTATGCGACATATATATGATATCTCTTGCTCCAAATTAGAGATTCCTTATGCAAGAAGTATATGATTCCAATAGTATTCTCTACATGACTATAAACTGTAGCATGCCCTATCATTCAATAATAGGATGCATCTTATTCCAAATCAGAGATGCCTTATGTACCAATCATATGTTGCATTATGCCATGATCACAATGGCATAACTCCAAGAGCATTGGAATCTATTCAAACATTCCATCACACCACCTCACGGTTTTTGTGTCCTTCATTCAGATCATAATTATCATCCATGTCTGAAGGGACCCCCTAATGGCCTAGTCCCCTGCCGCATTGTCTCACCTTCCGTCTTGGGCCAATGCCCCATAAGACTTTGGACAACACTTTGAGTCAGGTCCTATGTTTCAAAAACGGTCAGAAGTCGACCAGCATTTTTTTGTCCCCATTTCAGGAGAACGCTATATGGATTCTATGTTTCAAACATGATAAATAGTTATCCTCAATCATCACGCCACCCTCATTACGTTGTGAATGTCTTCCATTTAATTAACTCATATAATCTCCCTTTGTTCGGACTGATTCCAACACCCCTTGGTGTTATCCCATTGGTTCACTTGTGCATAGGTATTGGACCCAATTATATTTCTCAACCCACCAGTGAGTTGGGATGCCCTCATGGCCAGACACGAGGGAGACATTATAGGAAATATCCTTGCGTAATCCACATTCACCATTACCGCTCTATAGCGGTACCTGGGAAGCTTCCATACATAAGCCCCATACACCATTTCCAATCCATAGCGGCACCAGAGTAGCTCCCTTTTATAATCCCCATTCACCATTGTCGCTCCATAGTGGCACACAGGAAGCTTCCATGTGTAATACCCTTTCACAATTTCCACTCCATTGATGCACCTGAGCATTTTCCTTGCGTAAGCCCCATCCACTATTGCCGCTCCACAGTGGCACCTGGGAAGCTTCCTTGCGTATGCCCCATTCACCATTGTCGCTCCATAGCAGCACCCATGTAACTTATTTGTGTAAGCATTAGTGACCATTTCCGCTCTATAGCGGCACCCAGGTAGTTTCATTGCGTAAGAACCAGTCCAAATTTCCGTTCCATAGCGGCACCCGGGAAATATCCATGCATAAGACCCATTCAACATTGACACTCCATAACAACACTCGGGTAGCTTCCTTGTGTAAGCCCCATGAACAATGTTTTCTCCATTATGGAACCCGAGATTCATCCTTGTGTAAGCACTATTCATCAACCTTCATGGACGCATCATTGCGCCGTGATCGTTAGGTCCTTGCTACCTCTTGTATCTCACACCGTGTACGGCTCACACCGGCTTAGTGTAACCATCGACCATGACATCCTCTCCAGACACCCTAGAGTGTAATCCTAAAAACACCATTCTTATCTACGAGGTCTTTGATCCTTGCCAAGGTGGGGTACGTAGAAAGCCTCCATGAGGTTAACACCCACCACCTGTTGGTCCCGACCATCTTCACATTGGTTCCCCAAACACCACCTGAACTATGTGGATTTTTATACCTGCCAAGGTGAGGTACATAGGAAGCCTCCCTGAGGTTCAATCCCTCCAACCATTGGTCCAGACTACCTTCACGTCAATTCACCATACCGAACATGAACTATGTGGTCTTTGAACCTTCCCAAGGCACGGTGCGTAGGATGACTCCCTGAGGATCATGCCCAAAATCTGGTCATTTTGACCGTCTACACATCGGTTCACCAACATCTCTAGCAGCCTAGAGTGTAAGCCCCAAACTCCACCTGAACTACGTGGTCTTTGATCCCTACCGAGGAAAGGTACATAGGAAGCCTTCGTGAGGAACAATCCCAACACCCGGTCGTTCCAACCATCTTCATGATGGTTCACTAACACCCTGGGAAGCCAAGAATATAAGCCCCAAACACCACCTAAACTATTAGGACATTGATCCTTGCCAAGGAATGGTATGTAGGAAGCCCCTATAAAGTTCAAGCCCACAACCCCGGTCGTTCTGACCATCTTCATGTCCATTCACCAACAACCTGGGCAACCTAGAGTGTATACCCCAAACAACCACCTAAACTATGAGGTCTTTGATCCTTTCTATGTTACGGTATGCCGAAAGTCTCCATGAGGTTCAAACCCACCACCCCAGTCCTTCAGACCATCTTTACGTCTATCCACCAACACCTCGGGTAGCCTAGAGTGTAAGACCCACACCCAACCTGAACTACATGGCCTTTGATCCTTGCCAAGGAAAGGAACATAGGATGCCTCCCTGAGGTTCAAGACCAATAACCAGTCGTTCGGACCATCTTCCCATACATGAACTACATGGTATTTGATCCTTCCCAAGGCAAGGTATGTATGAATCCTCCCTAAGGTTCAAGCCCACCACCCGGTCATTCCAACCATCTTCATGTTGGTTCACCAACACTCTAGGTAGTCTAGAGTGTAAGCCCCAATCACCACCTAAAATACTATGTCTTTGACTCTTACCAAGGCACGGAACATAGGAATCCTCCATGAGGTTCATGTCTACCACCACGGCCGTTTCGACCATCTTCACGTCTGTTCACCAACACCTTGGGAATCCTAGAGTGTAATCCAAACACCCCACATGAACTAAGATGTCCTTGATCCTTTCCAAGGCAGGGTATGTAGGAAGCCTGCCTGAAGTTCAAGCCCACCACACATTTGTCCCGACTATCTTCACATCGGTTCGCCAAACATCACCTGAACTTCGTGGACTTTGATCCTTTCCAAGGAAATGCACGTAGGAAGCCTCACTAAGGTTCAAGCCCTCTAACCATTGGTCCCAACTACCTTCACGCTGGTTCACCAAACCCATCCTGAACAATGTGGTCTTTGATCCTTCCCAAATCATGGTACATAGGAATCCTCCCTAAGGTTCAAGCCCAACACCTGGTCATTCCGACCATCTTCACGTCATTTCACTAATAGGTCATGGAGCCTAGTGTGTAAGACTCAAACTCCACCTGAACTACATGATCATGGATCCTTGAAAAGAGAAGGTACTTAGGAAGCCACCCTGAGGTTCAAGACTAACACTCGGTCCTTCCAACCATCTTCATGTCTGTTCACAAACACCCTCAGTAGCCTAGATTGTATGCCCCAAACACCACATAAACTACAAGGTCTTTGATCATTTCTAGGGAGGGTTACGTTGGAGGTCTCTACGAGGTTCAAGCCCACCACCCCAGTCGTCCTGACCATCTTCACATCAGTTCACCAACACCCTAGGAAGCCTAGAGTGTATGCCCCAAACACCACCTGAACTATGAGGTCTTTGATTCTTTCCAAGGCATGGTACGTTGGAAGCCTCGATGAGGTTCAAGCCCACCACCCCGGTCATTCCGACCATCTTCAAGTCGGTTCACCAACTCCTCGGGTAGCCTAGAGTGTACGCCCGAGACCCATCCTAAACTATGTGATCTTTTATTTTTACCAAGGAAATGTAAGTAGGAAGCCTCTCTAAGGTTCAAGCCCCATACCCGGTCATTCCAACCATCTTCCCATACCTGAACTACATGTTCTATGATCCTTTCCGAGGAAAGACACGTAGGAAGCCTCTATGAGGTCAAGACCAGCACCCAGTCATTCCAACCATCTTCAGGATGGTTCACCAACACCCTAGAAAGCCTAGAGTGTAATCCACAAACACCACCTGAACTAAGAGGACTTTGATCCTTGCGAAGGCAGGGTACATAGGAAGCCCCCACAAGGTTCAAGCCCAGCACCATGGTCATTCTGAACATCTTCATGTCGATTCACCAACACCCAAGGTAGCCTATATTTTAAGCACCAAACACCACCAGAACTATGAGGTCTTTGATCCTTTCCAAGGTAGGGTGCATTTCTAGCCTCCATGAGCTTCAAGCCCACCAACCCGGTCGTTCCTACCATCTCCACATTGGTTCACCAACACCTCGGGCATCCTAGAGTGTAAGCCCCACCCCAACCTGAACTACGTGGTCTTTGATCCTTGCTAAGGCAAGGTACGTAGGAAGCCTCCCTGAGGTTCAAGCCCAATACCTGGTCATTTCGTCCATCTACCCATACCTGAACTACGTGGTCTTTGATCCTTACAAACACTACTAGAAAAACAGGTATTTGTGATGGGCTATTTGCGACGGGGCCCCGTCACAAATAGCCCGTTGCTGAAAATGACGTCGCAACTACACTTATTTGCGATGGGCCCGTCGTTAAAGCCTTTTTTTGCGACAGGCATTCTCCCCGTTGCAAATAGTATTCCGTATTTTTGTAAAAAACTTTTAAAACAGTTTTTGCGACGGGACCCGTCGCAAATAGCTTTTGCGACGGTTTCGTCGCAAAAACTCTTTTTTAAAAAAATAAAAAAAATTAATAATACTAGTATTTGCGACGGGAGTCGGGACCCGTCGCAAATACTATTTATAGTATTTGCGACGGGTCCCGTCGCAAATACTTTTTTAAAAAAAAAAATAAAAAACTATTAATAATACTAGTATTTGCGACGGGCATAGTATCCCGTCGCAAATACTATAAAAAAATAAAAAAAAAATTATTAATAAATTATTTTAATTAATATAATAATAGAATTATAATTTACAAATGAAAATAATAAATTATTTTAATTACTATAATAATAGTAGAATTATAATTCAAAAATAAAAATAATAGAATATTAATAAATAATTTAATTAATATAATAATATTACAATTATAATTCATAAATAAAAAAAATATTAATAAGTTATTTTAATTAATATAAAAATAATAGAATTATTTTACATTCAAATATTAAAATAATTCAAGTATTACAAAAAAAATAATTAAATTATAATATTATAAAATTTTAATATATATATAAAATTTTAATATATATATATAATTTAATATTATAAAATATAAATAATATTATTATTCATATTAATATTGTTATTTAAAAATATAATATTATTAATATTTTATAATGAGACAGAAACTACGAATAGAAAAAAATATATTTTGATTTCACAAATTTTATAACAGAAATACAAACTCTAATCTGAAGGAGGGGGGGAGGGGGGGAGGTGGGGGATCTGCAGATGGTGGTGGAGGAAACTCCATCCCTAAAGCATGAGTGAGTCGGCGCATGTACTCCATCTGCTCCTGATGCTGCTGCTGCCACCGACTCGCCTGCTCCTTGTACAGCTGCTGCTGGCATCGACGCTCCTCCTCATGCTGCTGATGCATCTGCTCCTGCTCCTTTCGGAGACTCTCTATCTGTGCAGTCTGAGATCGCAACTGATCCTCATACTGTGTAGAAGAAGATGCACGAGCTCCTCTCGAGCTGGATGCCGACATCGCAGCACTGCCATAATAATCTCCGGGAGTCAGTCGAGAGCCGATACCAACTACCCGGCCCTTCTCGAAGGCATACTGGGTGGCCTGCATCCATGCCGCCTCATCAAACTGACGGGCAGTGGTCTGATCTGATGACTCGGCCTGACTCTCAGGCCGGGCCTGTGCCGCTGCGGCCTCATATGACTCCTATAGTTGCAATTTAAAATTAAAATTGTGAATATATTATATGCAGTTAATTTTTAAACTTGAAAACAAATAATACTGACCACGATGTGATGCTGACGATCACCTCTGAGCTCCCCAGTAGCAGGATCACTATACATCCTTCGATATACGTCGTACTCTGTAATATCGGGGTGCTCGACAGCCTATAAGAATAAAAAAAACTGTTAATATTTATAGTTATATAAAATATTTATAAATAATGTACGTACCAGATGATGTCTATGAGTACTGAAAGAACGACTCCCAGCTCGATGAGTCACCTCCTGTCTCCCCCGATTCTGCCTCCCCACCGATGATCTCCTCTGAAAGGCACCACTCAACCAGTGCGCACATAATCCATCCCATACATGGGATGAAATATACTCTGGTCGGTGTGCTCTACATGACTCCTCAAAATCTGACACTCCTGCTTTCTTCATCGCAGCTTTTCTTAAATTGTGCAAAAACTGACGAAGACGATCACGCATGGCCACCTCCCATGCCTCGTGGATGGCGTCACGCATGGTATCCTCGATCGGATACCATAAACCCTACAAATAAATCAAAATATCAAGTTAGAAATGAAATAATTTTCAAAATAAAAATTATTTATTTACGTACGTACCAACCAATGGCCGAACATGGCCTGCTGCACATCAATGGGAATCTGCTCCCATGTGGTCCACGGCTGAGATAAATAGTTGCGCAAAATAGCGTTTCTCTGTCCGACTGCTATATGCGGAAAACTGAAAAAATAATAAACATTTATTATGTGAATAGATTAATGAAATCTTAGTCAAATCCACAGGTTATAACACAGGTTATCACACCTCCGTGTGCGTGGATCAAACCCAAGACGTGGACGTCGCTCGGGGACGGGGTCAGGAATCATCAATCGTGCAAGACCGCGCCCCCTCCACGTACTCCCTGGAGCGCCTGCAGGCTGAGGGTCATCTGTCAGCAACTCATCCGCATCAAAAGTCAGGTCAGCATCCGCCAACGCACGAAATGTGGCGTCGTCCATCTGAAACAGAAAATGTTAATGTTAGAAAATAATTGATAATTACTATTATATATACATATATACATATTATGATTGTATATAAATACCATGAAATGATATCAGTGTTCATCTTCATCATCATATTCATATATGTCAATGTCATCTTCATATTCCTCCTCAACATCATCGATATCCATTCGAGTTACAGTTGCTTCATCTCTTACCGTTTCAAATTCATATGTGACATCATTAACATCATCGTCATCACCGACTCTTAAATGTGGGGTGTCGTCATCGATACTCATGTCTCTTTGTAAAAAAGATTGATTTTGAGTACTCTCTTGAAAAACTTCAATTCTTTGCACATCAGTGAAAGAACATTCACTTTGACTAAAATGATTGTCTCGAATTTTGATTTTTATTACACTCCACCAATCAGTCAAGTCTCTTGATGTTGCACAGTACTTTGGATAATAAACTTGATATTCCTGTTGAGCCAATAAGAATGGTTCATTTACTGCGAGAACAATTTTACATTTAATATCGATGATTCCATGAGTCGGATGAACACGCACGCCTCTCTCTGTATCCAACCACCGACATTTGAACATGGTTATGTAATGTTGTCCAAGATAACAGAGTTCAATGATTTCATCAAGTATGCCATAAAAGTCAACTTCATTTTCTCGATGATGAGATCCTCTCAAGCTAACTCCACTGTTCATTGTTTTTTTCGATTCCCCATATGCATGTGTGTGGAATCGAAATCCATTCACCACATATGCATTATAAGTTTTAACAAGTTTGGAAGGTGGGTTACTCAATACACACAGCCGTTTGTCAATTTTATCAGCATGTCGAGACACCTGAAGATTTGTGAAATAATTATCAATATAGTAAATTATACATTGAATGAGTTGCTAAAAGATAAAGAATTTATGTTACCAGTTTTTGAAACCACTGAGAGAAATTTTTCAGTCGACGTTCTTCGAGAGCAGCTGCTGTAATTTGTGGAATTTGTTTCTTGATATGATTATCATACAACCTATAAAAACCAAAGTTATTTACTGTAACATAAATGATAGAATAAGTGATATAAACACTTACAGTACAACTGATGTCATCTCTTCACAGTTGAGAAGAACATACGTATGAGCTCTATGATGTTCATCATCTGAAAGCCAGCGTTCAGAAACTCCACCAAAACCAAGCTCTGACTGGTTGAAAACAGATAATTGATTATCGATTTCATCAATATTCCTCTCATTCCGTCCCATTCGGTTTTGTTTTGAAGGATACTCAGATTCAAAATAATGGGAGCAGAAAAAAGATATTTCCTCTTACAAATAAGCTTCTGCAATAGATCCTTCAACAAATGCTTTGTTGCGTACTTTTCTTTTCAATTTTTGCATGCATCTTTCAAATGGGTACATCCATTGAAACTGTACCGGACCTCCACATTTGGCTTCATATGGAAAATGTAACATCAAATGTTCCATTGAGTCGAAGAAAGACGGCGGAAATATTTTTTCCAGTTTACATATAATTACAACAACATCTTTTTAAAGTTTGCCTAGAGCATCATAATCTGCCGTAGCCGCACAAATTTCCCGAAAAAAATGAGACATGTCTGTTATGGAATCCCAAATCACAGAATTCAACAGACCTCTTAATCCAATGGGTAGAAGTCTCTCCATTATAACATGACAATCATGACTTTTTAATCCAGTAATATGACCATTCTTTACACATCTACCTAAATTGGAATCACATCCATCTGGAAGTCTCAAATCTGCAATCCACTGACAAAATAATAAACGGTTTTCTTTAGACAGTGTATAAGCTGCTTTTGGTTTCAGTAACCTTTCTGTTCTGACATTCTCAAATAGTTCCAATTCTGGACGCCTGCAAATTTGGGCAAGATCTAAACGTGCATTTACATTGTCTTTTCTCTTTCCTGGCGTATCCAAAACTGTATGAAACAAATTATCAAAACAGTTCTTCTCAATATGCATGACATCTAACATGTGTCGGACCAACAAATCAGACCAATATGGCAAATCCCAAAATATGCTACGTTTAATCCAATTGTGTTCTTTCCCAAAACCATAAATTTTCTGTTGGTTTATTGTGGGACCAAAAGTGATGGGAGGTAATGAAAATACAACCGATTTTAACTCCGAACCTGATAGCATTTTTGGAGGTCCATCCCTTTCAGCTGTTCCTTTTCTGAAATGAGATCTGTTTCTGCGAAAAGGATGATCAGCTGGAAGAAATCTGCGATGACAGTCAAAATAACAAGGTTTCTTTCCATGAATGAGCATAAATGCTTTGTTCTCTCCCATACAGTAAGGACATGATTTTTGACCATGTGTACTCCAACCAGATAACATCCCATAAGCCGGGAAGTCACTTATTGTCCACATCAATGCTGCTCTCAGTATGAAATTCTGTTTCGTTGCAACATCATATGTACTGACACCAGTACTCCACAATAAATTTAATTCATCAATCAATGGCTTCAAATAAACATCAATATTTTTCTTCGGATGTCCTGGAATTAGTAAAGTCAAAAAGATATATGTCTCCTTCATCAACATCCATGGAGGTAAATTATACGGAGTTAAAAAAACAGGCCAACATGAATATTGACTACCATAAGATTCAAACGGACAGAAACCATCAGTGGAAAGGCCCAGTCGAACATTTCTAGCTTCTAAAGCAAATGATGGATGCACTCTATCAAAATGTTTCCATGAATCACCATCGGCTGGATGATTCAAGCTTTTATCGGTTGAACTATTCTCTTTATTCCATGACATCATTGTCGCTGTATTCTTAGACATGAATAAACGCTGAAGTCTGGATGTAAGCGGAAAATATCTCAACTGTTTTACAGGAATCAAACCAGACTTTCCGTGTTGTCCTTCTTTATATCTCAGTTGCCCACATGTGGGACAACTATCCAACGACTCATTTTCCCCTGAATATAAAATGCAGTCATTTGAACATGCATGAATCTTCTGACAAGTAAGTCCCAAATTTCGAACTAACCTCTTACTTTCATAGTAATTTGCAGGTAAAACATTTCCTTCGGGTAACAGTGTTTTCAGCAAAGAAAATATATGGTCAAAACAGGTGTTTGACATTCCGTTATCTGATTTGATAGCCATAAATTTTGCAACTGCTTCTAATTTGCTCATCTTGCAGCCAGGATATAATGCATCCTCAGCAGACTTCAACAACTCATAAAATTCAGACGGTCCCAACTCAGGATTTGAAGCTATATCAGCCGGAGTTTCTGTATGTTGAACAGATGAACCTGCAACATCATGTACTAAATCTTGAAACTGGGATGGATCCGGAATCAAGTTGGTATCACCTGCTCTGGAACTGCGTTCACCGTGTTGATACCAAAAAACATAATCTGCTTGAAAACCAAAACGCAAGAGATGTTCCCCCACTTTGTCAAACGTGTCAAACGTTCTCAATGCACATTTTCTACAAGGGCATTTTATCTTTCCTTCTGAAACAAATTCTGGATTTGATGCCGCAAATGATAAAAAAACTCTCCACACCCTCTATATATACTGGATTTAAACCAGAACCATTTGGATTTCTACATTGATTTATCCATATGCGGTCATCTAATAATGACTGTTGACGACCTCGTTGTTCCATATTTTTCTATAAAATATAAAAGCATTACTGGTTTTGAATAATTTGTTAGAAAAAACACAAGCAAGGATTGAATATATTGAGAATAAAGCAAAACCTGTTACAAATATTGATAATTTTAATATTATATTGTTTTTTTATTTTTTTAATAATACTAATATAATTTTTTTCATAAATATTAATTATATAATAATAACATCATTACATTATTAGTATATTTTATTATCAATATTAAAATAATATAATTTTCTATATTATATACAATTCTCCTTTCATCTGTGTGTTTCACATTCTGTCTCCACATGTAATATTGGCATTCACTTTCACCTCTCCATTGGCGAGTAGGTTGATAATTTTGAAAAAGAATGCCAATATTACATGTGGAGACAGAAAAAACACAGAAGAAAAGAGAATTGTATATAATATAGAAAATTATATTATTTTCATATTAATAATAAAATATACAAATAATGTAATAAGGTAATTATTCCAAATTATTGGTAAGTATTTCAAATTATTGGTAATTATTCCAAATTATTGGTAATTATTCCAAATTATTGGTAATTATTCCAAATTATTGGTAGTTATTCTTAATTTTTGGTAGTTATTCCTAATTATTGGTAAATATTGGTAATTATTGGTAAATATTGGTAATTATTGGAAAATATTGGTAATTATTGGTAATTATTGGAAAATATTGGAAAATATTGGTCATTATTGGTAATTATTGGTGATTATTGGTAATTATTGGTGATTATTGGTAATTATTGGTGATTATTGGTAATTATTGGTGATTATTGGTAATTAATACTAATTATTGGTAATTAATACTAATTATTGGTAATTAATACTAATTATTGGTAATTAATACTAATTATTGGTAATTAATACTAATTATTGGTAATTAATAATCATTATTACTAATTATTGGTAATTATTACTAATTATTCCTAATTAATACTAATTATTCCTAATTATTCCTAATTATTACTAATTATTGTTAATTATTACTAATTATTGTTAATTATTACTAATTATTACTAATTATTTCTAATTATTACTAATTATTTCTAATTATTACTAATTATTGCTAATTATTAGTAATTATTGCTAATTATTACTAATTATTGATAATTATTATTAATTATTGATAATTATTAGTAATTATTGATAATTATTAGTAATTATTGATAATTATTGGTAATTATTACTAATTATTGTTAATTATTGGAAATTACTTTAATTATTACTAAATATTGGTAATTATTACTAAATATTGGTAATTAATACTAATTATTGGTAATTAATACTAATTATTGATAATTAATACTAATTATTGGTAATTAATACTAATTATTGGTAATTAATACTAATTATTGGTAATTAATACTAATTATTGGTAATTAATAATCATTATTACTAATTATTGGTAATTATTACTAATTATTCCTAATTAATACTAATTATTCCTAATTATTCCTAATTATTACTAATTATTGTTAATTATTACTAATTATTGTTAATTATTACTAATTATTACTAATTATTTCTAATTATTACTAATTATTTCTAATTATTACTAATTATTGCTAATTATTAGTAATTATTGCTAATTATTACTAATTATTGCTAATTATTATTAATTATTGATAATTATTAGTAATTATTTATAATTATTAGTAATTATTTATAATTATTAGTAATTATTGATAATTATTGGTAATTATTACTAATTATTGTTAATTATTGGCAATTGTTGTTAATTATTACTAAATATTGGTAATTATTACTAAATATTGATAATTAATACTAATTATTGGTAATTAATACTAATTATTGGTAATTAATACTAATTATTGGTAATTAATACTAATTATTGGTAATTAATACTAATTATTGGTAATTAATACTAATTATTGGTAATTAATAATCATTATTACTAATTATTGGTAATTATTACTAATTATTCCTAATTAATACTAATTATTCCTAATTATTACTAATTATTGTTAATTATTACTAATTATTGTTAATTATTACTAATTATTACTAATTATTTCTAATTATTACTAATTATTTCTAATTATTACTAATTATTGCTAATTATTAGTAATTATTACTAATTATTACTAATTATTGCTAATTATTATTAATTATTGATAATTATTAGTAATTATTGATAATTATTAGTAATTATTGATAATTATTGGTAATTATTTCTAATTATTGGTAATTATTGGCAATTATTGTTAATTATTGGCAATTATTGTTAATTATTACTAAATATTGGTAATTATTGGTAATTATTAATAATTAATACTAATTATTGGTAATTAATACTAATTATTGGTAATTAATACTAATTATTAGTAATTAATACTAATTATTGGTAATTAATACTAATTATTGGTAATTAATACTAATTATTGATAATTAATACTAATTATTGGTAATTAATACTAATTATTGGTAATTAATAATAATTATTACTAATTATTGGTAATTATTACTAATTATTCCTAATTAATACTAATTATTCCTAATTATTACTAATTATTACTAATTATTGTTAATTATTCCTAATTATTACTAATTATTGGTAATTAATACTAATTATTGGTAATTAATACTAATTATTGGTAATTAATACTAATTATAGGTAATTATTACTAATTATTGTTAATTATTGGTAATTATTACTAATTATTGTTAATTATTCCTAATTATTACTAATTATTGGTAATTAATACTAATTATTGGTAATTAATACTAATTATAGGTAATTAATACTAATTATTGGTAATTATTACTAATTATTACTAATTATTCTTAATTATTGATAATTATTGATAATTGTTCCTAATTATTAGTAATTAAATGAATAATTATCAATAATTAGAAATAATTGCCAATAATTACAAATAATAACATTATTAATATATTTTATTATTAATATTAAAATAATATAATTTTCTAATTTATATACAATTCTTCTTTCATCTGTGCGTTTTCTATCTCCACATACAAATAATACATGTGAAGACAGCAAACACACAGATGAAAAAAGAATTGTATATATATATAAAATTATATTATTTTAATATTAATAATAAAATAAACTAATAATGTAATAATGTTCTTATTCCTAATTATTGGTATTTATTACTAATTATTAATATTTATTCTTAATTATTAAAAATTATTACTAATTATTCCTAATTACCATTAACTATAAACAATACTAATAATTTAAATGTATTAATTAATAAAACAATGTAAACATAATTAAATTACAACTAATTAATAATAATTGAAACTAATAAAAAATTAAAAATAAATAAAAAATTAAAATGAACATAAATACCTTGAAAATTGATCTGTTCTGATCGTTCTTCAAAACTTTAATATCAGCTCCGGAGAAAAAAATTAAACTGGAGAAAAACTCAACTCTAGAAATATAATTTTGAGAGAAGGAGAAGATAAGGAATGAGAATGAAATGAAAAAAACAGATGGGGGTATTTATAGGTTAGATTATTTGCGACGGGCCCATTTGCGACGGGATTCCCGTCGCAAATACCTTAGCCAACATTTATTACGGTCAACCGGTAAATAGTTATTTGCGACGGGACCCGTTGCAAATAACCCCTGCCGACATAGTATTTGCGACGGGGGAATATTCCCGTCGCAAATACCTTTTACCGCCGCCGGTTATTTGCGACGGGAATATTCCCCCGTCGCAAATAAGTTTCCCGCGATTTGGCGCGCATCGCGGGAAAACTATTTGCGACGGGGAAAGCAATCCCGTCGCAAAAGCCTAATTATTTGCGACGGGTAAATACCCCCGTCGCAAATAATTTTTTAACGGGACTATTTGCGACGGGATTTATTCCCGTCGCAAATAACCCGTCGCAAATACCCAATTTTCCCGTAGTGACCAGATGTAACAACAGATGAGGTGTGTAGGATGAGCATGCTTTATTAGTTCAGCGATAATGACCCCTTAGGTTCTGAGGTGAGCCAGACCCCCATGCAGCTAAGGACTAGCTTGAGGTAGTGGTATGAGTCTTTTATCTCATTAAGACACATGTAGACTAGATGGTGGTCCTGGAAATGAGCCTTCTTCAAGGCTTTGTGAGGCGATTTTGGGGTTTAGTGACCCATTCATACGATGAGGTGAATCTTGCATGGTCATAGTTCGAGCATCTTTTCATATAGAATTTTTCTCCATTTACATTGAGGTATGTGCACATCTAGGAGATTCTACAGCTTCATCAGGGCAGTTTGATTGTGTATGAGTATTCATCAAGGTTCACCAACCTATCTCAGAACTCAATGGATATAGTACATGATCAGTTATTTTGGGATCTAACCTTAAAGAGAGGACTAGATATAGACATCTGATCAAGAAAGATACTGCTATACATTATTACCTATGATAGGTCACTAAATATTACTTTAGTAGTTGAGAGTTTCCTGTATGAGAAGACATATACATTTGGTGCCTAAAGTGGGCACACGAGACCTGAGACTTTGGAAACAGGGAGTTGATGATAGAAACAGGGACCTGGATGTGTGAGATATTTTAGGAGGTGGTCCCAGAATAGAGGTTCTATGGTTAAGGGATCACAGGATGGATTTAGTTAGCCTATAGAGAGTCAGTGTTTCTCTTGTGATGGTTGGGGACATCATGCATGAGATTGGATGACCCGATGTGTGGCTAATAGAGACATAGTGGATGGGCCTCCTAGGTATAGGCGGCGGTAGGATAAGAAATTTTTGTAGGGTGGAAGACATGACAGAGGATCCGAGAGAGCAGTTTGAGGTGACATACGTTATGAATTGTTACTACCACCACCCCTGGGTGGTCCGCGCCAGGCTCAGGGAGCTGGGGGATAGGGGTGAGGGCAGCTGCAAGTGGTCAAGGCTTATGACCTAGAGGATCCAGGGATGATTTTAGGTATGATATTTGTCTTCTATACTTTATCTATGTTATTTATAAAGATAGGTTTGATCCACTACTTTATTTACACTTATCTGGTTTGAGAATTAGATATTCTGGTTGAGACCTAGGCTCGGCCCTTATGCTTAGAGACTCCTACTAGAGGTGAATCAATGATCACACACCTATCCAGTTGGTTTGAACTGACTCTTAGAGGCAAGAGTTTCTTTTGGGATCTCTTCATAGTGAATATGAGTCCTTACAACATCATATTAGGTATGGACTGGTTATCTACAGTTTATGCCCATATAGACTATTTTTGGCGGAGGATGCGGTATGTCTGTAGTGATGGGACAAGGTTTTTATTTTTGGGTGAAAAGGAAACCTAGTAAGAGAAGTATGGACTCATTAATAGGAGGTTGTAACCAATTTTACACCAATTAGCTAGAATGACCTTCGGTGCAGTGGATGCTATGATTTTTCAGTTTCTTGTAGTGGTGGCAGAGCATAAGGACGTATTTCCTGAAGAAATTCTAGTCTTACCTCCACATTGGGAGATAGAATTATACATTTATCTACACCTCAGGATGACCCTAATATCTGAACCATAATATCATATGGATCTTGTAGAGCTTCGCGAGCTAAGGGCGTAGTTGGAGGACTTACAGAGGAAGGGCTTTGTCAGGCCAAATATTTCACCCTAGGCATCCCTAGTATTATTCACTAAGAAGATGTATGAGATCTTGAGGTTGTGTGTGGATTATCATTTTCTAAATTGAGTGAATATAAAGAAAAAGTATCCACTACCAAGTATTTATGACATTTTTTATTAGTTAAGAGGAGCATGCTGGTTCTCAAAGATTGACCTCAGATTAGGCTATCACCAGTTGCGAGTACAGGGGGAGGATATACCGAAGATGGATTCTCGATGTTGTTATGATCACTATGAGCACTTGGTGATGTAATTAGACGTGAAGAATTCCCTAATAGTGTTCATGGGACTCATTAACTGGATCTTTCACCCCTTCTTAGACCAGTTTGTGGTAGTCTTCATTAACGATATCCTAGTGTACTCGGCGTTCGAGGAGGATCACGTGAGACGCTTGATGATGGTCCTGGACATACTCTGAGAGCACTATATTTGTGGGAAGATATCAAGGTGCTAGCTCTGGATTCATAATGTCCACTTCCTAGGATATGTTATCACAACATATGGTGTAGCAGCAGATCCAATGAAGGTTGATGTAGTGTTAGCTTGGAATCCACCCAAGATCATGACATAATTTTGGAGATTCTATGGTTTGTAAGGATATTATTATAGATTATTACCCTATTTCTCCAGGATATCATCTCCCTTGATAACTTTGACCCAAAATGGGTATCCTTTCATGAGTATATAGAGGTTCTAACAGGATTTTCAGGATATGAGGTAGATATTGACGAGTGCTCCCATATTGAGATTTATTAAGGATAGTGTTGAGTACTTAGTATTTCGTGATGAATTAGAAAACAAGCTTGGTTGTGTTCTGATGCAGAGAAAGATGGTGATTACCTATGTCTCATGCCATTTGATACCACATGAGTAGAACCACTCAACCTGCAATCTTGATCTAGAAACAGTAGTCTTCTCACTGAATATGTGGTGAAACTGCCTAATGGTTAAGAAATTTATCATCTATTATGACCATAAGAGTATCAAATATATCTTCTATCATAATTATATTAACTTGAGATAGATTCTATGTCTAGAGTTCCTCCAGGATTATGACTTCAAGATTTTGTATACTCTTGGGAAGGGGAACATGGTAGAATATACTCTTAGAAAGAGATCTTGTTCATAGCTACTGAGTTAGGCGATAGCGAAGTTAGCCTCATTACAGTTATCCTTTGAGGATATTAATGGAGAATTTTACATCCATTCAATGGTTGTTACCCCTTATCTTTTACAGTGATTTAGGGATTCATAGATTGGGGACACCAACTGTGAGACCCTACGTACTCAGATATCCACTGGGCATGCTCCTGATGGATTTTCTGAATGTGGGGATCATGTCATTATTTTTAAAGGATGGATAATGGTAATAGATGTTCTGAGAGAGGAGTTTTTGAGGGAGTTTCATACTTCACCCTTGGAGGTACATCTAGGTATGGAAAATATGTACCAGGACCTAAGAAATTAGTGTTGGTGGTTGGGGATGAAGAAGGGAGTTGCAAATTTTCTCTCTCAATGACTCACTTGTCGGTAGGTGAAGGATGAGACCCAGGTTCCAGTAGGTTTATTTCAACCCCTTGATGTTATAGAGTGGAATTGGGGTGGGATATACATGGAATTCATGATGGAGTTACCATGTATGTCTAGAGGACACGATACCATCCGGGTGATTGTAGACCAACTCACCAAGTCATCCCATTTCTTAGATATCTGAGAGTAGAGTTCGGTAGAGAGATCAGGATTCCTTTATGTGATAGAGATAGTCTGTCTCGATGGAGTCCCCTTGATGATTGTTTCTGACTATTATGTTCACTTCACATCTCAGTTATGAAAGGGATTGAAAAAATCATTTGGGTCTCAGTTGCGTTTGAGCACATCTTTCCACCCCCAAAATGATGGTCAAACTAAGCAGACCATTCAGGTCTTAGAGGACATATTACAGGCTTTAATGTTAGACTTTATTCATAGTTGTTAGGATAACCTACCATTGTTAGAGTTTATATACAAAAATAGCTACGATTCCACAATTGGTATGTCACCGTTTGAGGCCTTGTACGAGTAACCCTTTCGGTCACCACTATACCGGCCCAAACCAATAGAGTCAGGACTTATGGGCCTAGAGTTGGTGTGATCCATGATAGAGAAGGTTCAGATCATCCAGGAGTGGATGAGTACTACAAAGATCCATCATAAGTCTTATGCGGACCAATGAAGATAGCCTTTGGAGTTTGGGGAGGGAGATCATGTGTTCCTACAGGTCTCGCCTCAATGGAAATTATGGAGATTTGGTCAGGGTGGTAAGTTATCTTCAAGATTTATTGGCCATTTATAGATACTGTGTAGGTTTGGTGAGGTCATGTACCTATTAACTCTACCACTGAAGTTAGATCGGGTACATGAAGTCTTCCACGTGTTGCAGCTGAGGAGGTATGTGCATGACGCATTGCATGTTATCGACTGGGGTGAGTTGGACATAGAGGATAGAGATAATTTTACAGAGTGCTTGGTGGAGATTGAGGGTTGGAAGGAGAGGATCCTCCATGGGTGAGTGATTCCTTTAATTTGTGTCTTGTGCTAGTACAAGAATATTTGGGTGTGTACCTGTGAGCGGGAGACCCAGATACATGCTTAGTAACCACATCTCTTTATGTAGCTGTTTTATTTTGGATTTTTAGGACATAAAACCATAAGGTGGGGAGAATATAATGACTCTGATTTTTTCATTTATTAATTTAGAATATTATATGGATTATTTTTTGATCTAGGCACATATACAGTGTGAGATTCCGAGGCCTGGTGATCCTAGAATTAATTTTTGAGATATATTAAATATATTAAATATCAATCATGCATAGTTCTCCTTAAAAATTGTAATAACATCCAAATGGGGACTCAGATTAGAAATCTAAGAAAACCATTGAGTTTAGAATGTGGGTTTTACCCTAGGTGAAACATAACCTTGGTACGCATTGAACACATAGATTGGGCATGATCACAGAAAAATGTTTAAATAAATTATTTAATTTAAAATAATTTATTTAATTAAATTGTCATGACCAAGAATGGTCTATAAATACACTATTATGGGAAAATATTAGGGTTAGCTGCATAACCTTGGATATTTATAAGAGAGCATTGAAGGATCATTCTCGAGAGAACAACAACCGGATTGAGGATCATCGATCAATGTGTAGTGAATTTTAAGGATCTCACCAATGACAATTACATGGATTTGTTCTTCATCAGCAATCAATCCATCTCAAGGTAGGATGTTTGTTTTTTATGATTTTCATCCTGTTATTTAACCCACACTACAACAAAATTGACTGATAACAGCAGTTTAAACCACCGCTATATGTTTTTTCGATGGTTACCAAAAATAACCTCTAAAGTTGGTGTCAGTATCTAACTCACATTACTTCCAGCCACTTAGTATTGGTTTCTATAAACCATCACATAAACTTTGTTTAGGGGTGGTTTTTAGAGTTTTATCATCAATTTATGCTCCAAAAAAAATTCGAGAGTATAGCGGCGGTTTAAATCGCTGCTAAAAAAATTTCAACCTAATATAGATACAGTTTAAACCATTTCTAAACATTAATTTTACATATATAGCAGTAGTTTAAATCACAGCTATATATCACTTTTGAAAAAAAATACAACTACAGAATCTACTTCCCCAAAAAACCCAAACAAAAAAAAGTATTTGGAAATATCCAAACCAAACCAAATTTAGTAGAATTTACATGTATGTATTTATATCATCATTCATTAGAAGTTATAAAGAGAGAAATATAGAATATTTATTAAGAAACTCATTAAAACTAAGGGATTCAATAAAATAAATCACCAAAAGTTCACAAGAAATAGGAAACCAAATCAAACAACAAATCAAGACCTTAACACTGTCATATGTGATCATTTGAAATCCAAAACACTGATTAAACAATCAGAATCCACATAAAACCCATTTTTCTATTTTATAAAACATATGTAATAATCCTATATCCTTTGAAACTAATTTATAAAATCTTACATTTTATCAACCACTCTATAAAATCATTAAAAACCACTAAAAATAAAAATAAAAATTAGAACCCAATAGATCATTGGTTCAAACAAGTGGTATTAGAGCCAATAGGTTCTGTGTCATGTGGTAAATCATGAAATTATTTGTGAAATTGACAAGAAGAGATTTAAACTGTGAAAATTAAGTGCAATTATTAAAGATAAAATGTGGAAGAAGTTGTTATATTGTTATATATTTAGTAGAAACCATCACAAAAATAAATAAGAAAATGAATGAAGAAAGTGATATAATTAATGAAATTATTCATGAAATGAAGTTAAACATGGAAAATGATAAAATCCATGAAGCATCCATGACTACCCTTAGAGAAAAGTTTAAAGAATGGGTGAAGAATTTATATAGTGAAAAGAATTCTCAGTTTGAGAATTTAGAAGGCCGGATGAAGGAGATTAACTTGAGGATTAAGAAGCTTAAGGGAGATAATTGGGATATAGAGAAGATGTGAAATACTGAGTATTCTTATGGGGGAATTTGGGTAGTATTAAGAAATAAATTAATCTAGAGTCAAGTAAAAGGCTATACAGACCTTCTTACAAAGATGTAAACGGTTCTCAAAGATAGTGTTATAGTGCCAATTTTGTGGTAGAGTTGGACACTCTATGAGTGTGTTTATGGAAACTAAAAGGTTCAACAAAAGAATAATGACCTGATGTAACTTTATCTCAACTGATAAAACATTAACATGGTATGATACTATTGGAATATGTTATATTTGTGCTAAAATTATTGTAGAAAAAAAGGGATGGAAATTCTAAGATCAAATTCCCATATTTTATGAAGCTTACCTTGGAGTGTAATATGTGCCAAATAAAAATCTGATATATCCCAATAGTATCTAGCCATTTTTTGGGAATAATTTCAGGATTTTTCAAGTGGTGTAAATCCTTACAAAATTAAATAGATAGCTTGTTGAAGAAACTACTTCATTCATGAAGGAATATTTGTTTTACATTATTACGAACTAGAAATTCAAAATCATCTAAATGTTATTTTTAGGTTACTAAAAGTCTATTGAGAAGAATTATTTTTTGACCATCGAGTGTTTAAGCTAAAAAAAATCCAAATTATCAGGGAAATGTGTCAAGAAACCATCATATGTTTAGTTAAACATAATCTCCAAATTCATATTAAACCATAATAACTACTAGATAAACTTTCATCAATATCCTCTTCATCTCCATCTCAACTTCTTACTACCGGAGACTGCATGACAATTATACTAAAAATTAAACAATATTGTATATTGAAATTTAAACTTGAAAACAATAAAATTTTGTGTAAAAAATGATTTTGAAGTTGTGTGTTTTACCTCCTCACTACCAATGCAATATAAGTGGGTATAGATCCAGTCATCTTCTAATATAATTCAATCAATGATTTCTGGAGAGCATTGACCTTTTCATCTTGAATCTTTATATGATCCCCCTATTCATGAATTGTCTTTTTCATTTCAGCAAACTCTCTCGATCCATATCGAGGTAGGGTTCACTACAACCAGGAGTGGATGTTTTTTCAATCCTAAATGGCCTGACAAATACCTCAGATGGTAATGGTTTCAAACCTATCTCACACACTCAAACAGGATACTCCTTCCCAAGGACTTGACCAACTGGGTTATCTTGGGAGACCAAGAAAGATCGTGTGGGATTGGAATCCATTGGTTCTTTTATTTTTACCTATAAATTAAATATCAATCATATTTGAATAAATATATATAATATAGTGACAACTGAAAATAAGTTATATTTAATGAAAATGATTTCATACCCCAACTTCTTTGGCAGACACATTAACATAACTCCCGGAAGATTTTGTATAAATATCTAACCATAGTTCTATTTGAGAGACTTGGAGCCCTAAATTATTTAATTGCATTAAATAAAGATAAATCAACAATTTAATATATGAAATAAAAAATATTTTCTTATAAATATTTAAACAAATTAAAATATTACCAAATTAGATCTATTTCTAGAAAAACTCTTTGACCCGTCAGTGTGAGGGATGATTTGTTTAGATCAACTTGATGCATTTTTTCTTGAAACATCCTAAAATAAATAACATGTAATTTAATAGTAATGTATGCAATGTCATATCCTTTTCATATTCATTCCTATATATAAAATGATATTAATATAATAATATATATTTGAATACCACGTTCTTCTCGTGATGATGGATATTAACAAAAACCTTCCATTTCTCTCTAGGTACCCCTTCGGGTACCTTATCATACAGCTGTTGAGTGCTCAATGAAGTATCATTGAATTCATTCCATAATCTCTATTTAAAATCCTTCCATTTCTTACTAAAATTTTTCAATTTCCACTTCCATTCGATCATATCAGTAATAGTAAAGTGGAAAAACATCCGTACAAAGAGATTCATTTTTAAAATATTAGAATTTAATAACATAATGAAATTAAATTACACCATAATGTATTAAAATTTCCTTTATATGTGAATCAAAAACTTCATTTTTTTCAAGTCTGAGGAATATGCCTCCAATCTGCATAGGTAATCAGAAGGGTAACCATCTCCACCACCAGCTTTCCCAGAATCTGGCCAAGTATCCTATATAATCATTAGTGGGGAACCCAAAGTAGTAAAATGGGGCAACTATCTTCATTCTGTTCAAATTTCATACATATAAACTATTCATATTTCTCTCTGTAGTAACATTGTTTTCATATTTTATGAAAAAACTATTAGTAGTATAAAAAAGTGAAATAAATTTATTCACATTAAAATTTGTGCCTATAACTATCACCCTCCAATATCCTCATGAGATTACATGTTCCCTCACTACTGAAGTAGCTAAATGGGGAGCCACTATCTCAAATATTAATGGGATGTTAATGGAGGGTGTACCATACACTGATTAAATAGAGGGTGTGAGAGATGGTAAAGTGGGGTGAATGGAGGGTGTCTCAGATGCTTTAGGGAGGGAGACCAATGGATAATCATCTATCGGTGTGGTTGAGGGAACTTTTACTAAGAGTCAACTGGTATTAGTGAAATTCTTCCTCCTTGGATTTCCTTTCATTTAATCAAATAAAACCTTTAGAACAATTCAGCCCCTGCTTATTGTATTAATTTCATTTATCCTTGGGATATAAGGGGATAATAACCAATGTATAATCTTAACCGGTATCATGTCCATATCTTAATTTCACACTATGTTACCCAAAAGTTCAAATGATAATTTCTAAATAAGCTGTAGAAAAAAAATCAAAAAATCATGATATTGTGTCTAATGAACACACCATGTAAATCACACATCTCACTTATATTCACCTATTACAATACATCCCATTTAATTAATGATATTCAATAATAACTCATTTTTATAACATAACATCAAAAAATTAAAAATTCAAAACCAAATGGGAAACCACCTCATGGTTATTGATTTACATGATGAAAACACCATATTTGTTTATAAAATGGGATTTTGGATTTATAAAATTAGTTGAATTCATAAACAATTGTTTTATAGATATGTATAAAATTTTAACATCAACAAAATCAATCATTAAAACAATATAAAATATAATAAACATATCAATGAATCAAAATCGTAATCGCAATCAAGAAATAGAATATCTATTATAACGACATACACATAAAAAACCATTATATAAGGAAGGAAAATTGATAAAATATAGGAAACACAAATTTATAAATTATGTTTAGTCAAAATAAATTTTTAAAAGTCATTTCTTTTAGAGAAACCCCCTATAGACATTTTATAAAACATATTGTGTGCGCCAATTTATTTTTGAAGTAAAAAATATAATTAAATTATGAAATTCCCCTTTTGAGTAAAAAGGAAAATCACGAAAAAATTGAATTCTATTGATAAAATAATCATAGATACATTATATTACCTTTATTTATCTAATAAACTTATTATAAATTCCAAGAACATAAGAAAATATAATTCGGTAGTAAAATTAATTACACTAACTATTTGTTTTAAAGAATGGGGTATTAACTTTTCATGGTTGGGTGTATGGTTTTCAAAGGGTCTGCCTTATTTATTTATGTTATAAAATACCCCAGATAAAAAATATCTCATAAAGACTAACTAGAAGCCTAATTAAGTGAGGCACCCTAAAAATAATTTTAAAATGTAAATTGAACTTCACATATACATACCTTCATTTTCAAGTATCCATTTAATCTCTTCAAGATATCAAATCAATGTAATCAAATTTTCTAGACCTCTATATATGGGTTAAACACATATTAGTTGTTTTTAAAATCCAAAATATATAAAAAATAATTTAATTTGACTAAATTGAATGCATCTAGCCAAATATAAAATTCACTAAATCCCATTAAAAAATATTATACTCATATATGTAGTATGATGTGAGATAAACCAATACAAACCTAATAGAATTATAATAAATTGAGAATAATCAAATCAATAAAAGTTTAACTTAAATTGTTAGATACTGGATATAATAAAACCAAACAAAAAAAAACTGAACTACACTATCCTATACTAGAAATATCATAAGATAACTAAATTTAATTGAATCAAACAAATTAAAAAAAATTGACATGACCCAAGACACCACTACTCTACTTGAATCACACCAAACAAAATAAATGTAATTTCTCCAATAAAAACCTATCTAAATTGAATAAAATCAGATTATACCAAACTAAATCAAAATTGGTTGAATGAAAATTGATTGAAACCCACCAAAACCTACTAAAAAGAACCAAATAAAAAAATAAAATTTAAATAACATGAAAAAAAAACTAAACTGGTTGGATACAAATAAAACTGAACCACATTAAAAAAATGAAACTGACATTAATTGAAATAATTTTCCTGAACTGAATAAAATACACAGGGCTTACCACTGAAGGATTCGGGCAAGAAGGTGGGTTGGTGGGGATATCTTGTGGGATAATGCTAGGGAGATAGATTGGGGGGATTAGGGTGACTGTAGATCTAGCGAGTGAGGTAGACGGCTCAAGGTAGGGCAAGGGAGATGAATCGGGTGAGGGAGAGGTTAGGGGTGATGGTTCGAGGGGCTCAGTGGTGACCGCAACACCGATGAGGGTTTGGGGGGCTTAGGCTCCAAGGTATTGGAGGATACTAGAGCATCGGTGAGGGGTAACAATTGTGGTTGAGGGCTTAGGATCTGGGGGGAGGGGGCTTGGGGGAGGGACTTGGGGGGAGAATGGTGGGGAGGGGGAGAAGTGTTGTGTTTTTAATAAATAGATAATATTTAGCAGTGTTTTTTGTAAAACATCCACTAAATCATTTTAATTTTTTTATTTGCGGTTTATTAAAATGCCGCTAAACAACAAATTTTTTATAGTACCAGTCGAATGTATAAGTACTATAGTAGGTACTATAGCGGGAATTGTATAGTACTGTAGTAGGTACTGTAGCAGGCACTGTTTGGCACTGTAGCAGCCAGAAATTTGCCCCCGTTTGGGCCTTTGGGCCACCGATTTGGTCCTCAAGTCCTTTAAGGACTTCGGGCAACCCAAGCCTTCGGGACAGTAAGGCCTTCGGGACACCTCAAGGCCTTCAGGCCACCTTAGTGCAGATACAAACCATACAACCTATAAGGAACAAGCTCTATAAGGAGGATGAGTAAGGAGCTTTCACCACAGTAGAAGCTACACGGATTGCAAGAATGAGAGGGTATGACACCTTCCATTGGGATAATCTTGTGCATGCACAGGATAGCCTTTCCGAACATCCATGTGAAGGTGGAGAGCTGATTTCACGATGAAGATGCTAGGGAGGAGTAGTTCCAAGTAGTTAGTTTGGATTGTATATATTTTTGAAGCCTACGGGAAATGAATTCCTCTAAAGCCTACGGGCCATGTAATACTTATGCCTACAGGCATTGTAAGGGTTCCACCTCACCCCTTGAAAGGTGGATTATCAAAATTCAATAAAAAATGAAGGCCTTCGGGCCATTGGATGGATGGGATTGAGGCTAAAAATGAACAAAGGTCGAGGTTCGTTCCTCACATTTTATTGTTTATGGATTTATCTCCCATTTCTTTGCACGTTCATCATGGTCAATTCATTTTTCCCGTGGTTTAATGAAATACCTGATATTCAATTTTTGTGTGACCATTCTTCAGCACAACAGATCAATACCATGGGTATGTCTCGTGATCGAGGATGTGATTGATATATGATGATGATAGAGGATGATTAGAGGTAGATCAAAATAGATCAACAAATTTTGTTCATCCTGGTTCGATGGGGTGCCTACAGATGGCACGCAAGGGCATTTCTCAAGCAGTTGCAAATGTTGGATCCTGAAAATCAATCACTACAGGGATGAGTCAGCCTTAGATCCTTATTTTCCAGTGAGGTTTGCGGTGGTGTCAGTGTAAAGGATGACATGGAGAATAACCCACAAGTTCTGTGAAATTTCAGGTTACATGGCGTGTAATCTAGAGATACACACTATGTGGGAACCCCATATTTGCGAATAGGGTTTTGGAATATAGATAAGGATCACATTCCATGTGTTCCCCACTACACATTTTGTGGTCCCTAGCTGACCATCTTGACGTGTACAGGAGGTATACGTCCATGAAGTCAGGCGGAATTACACACCATGTGGGTTATGTCACATTTTGTGTATACCCTAGAAGGTAGCTTGATGATTATAGGTGGTACATGGCCAGGAGATCGTGTAGCCCCACATGTCATGTGTGGTGGGCCACATTTTGTGTACTCAAACACAGACATGGTCCGGGCCATGTTACACGGGTAGAACTTGGTGTTGAAGGGACACAGTGTGCACTTCCAGTACACGCCATGTACATCTTCAAAGATGGCTTAGAGACCTTATCCTCTTCATCTTGGAAAAGTTTAATTAGGTTACATTCCCTTAATCCTTTCCTTGGTGGTTGTTATGGAATCACATCTCATGCATAGGATGGTGATCCCCTCTAAGGAACTTCAGTCTCATATAGAGTTGTTGGAATCCCTTCATGAGGCCTGAACTGAGATCATCTATCATCATATTTTCCCTAGGTGGGGTTCTTGGAATCATTGTAACCAACACTATGTGGGTTTTGATCCCCTACTCATAGAGTTAATCCATATTAGGTTGTCGGTATACCCCATGGCCTTGGGTGTGATCCTCATATTTGTATCGATCTATTTAGACTTCCATTGTGTACTTCTTATGGCGAGACCCAATGAGAACAATATCTCAAATGGACTCCATCATTGATATATGACTCATGGAGTTTGTTTTTTAGGATGATTATTATATAGAACCTTCGAGTAGGAATCCTAGGTTGGCCTTACAGTTGTGAAATTACCTTGAGACAGTGTGTCTACTGTGATTATATCTAGATATTCTTGTTATGTATGTTATTGACATATCCCTATAATGAGTTGACTATTATACTTGATGTTATATGTTTAGTGATTTTAGGGTGTTCTACTGGGTATTTTTATACTCACTCTTTCATGGGATTTTTCTACACGTTTCATGTCTTATCCAGACAACCGCCCTTTTGATGAAGTTTTGGAGGGTCCAAGACTATGTGGATCTTAGTAAGCCAGAAAGACTAAGGTGTGTTTTGGTGGTTGCATTGACAGTAGTCTTATCCTACTTCACATTTTGGAATTATTTTTAGTTTCTTTTGGTGGGATTGTATTTCACCCTTACTTTCCAGTACTATGTTTCTGTACTCTGATGGTAGTATTTTAGATGTATTCATGCATGGTTATTGGTTGTTTTACATTTCATCATTGTATGGTCTTGGAGATGTGTTAGTGCGTACATGCTCATTAGTCTAAGGCCTCCCATGTGTGTGATATTCCTACTCATCACTAGTCACCTTCCCCTAGCCTAATGGAGGTGAGCTTGGGGTATTCGCGGCATGAGCCTCGTTGGGTAGGGTCATGACATGGGTCTTAAAGGCATTATTGATCTCCATGGGCTAGAAACTAGTGCCTATGAATCTAAGAACAATCTCTTAAAAATTATTTCACCCTCAAATCATAATTAATATGGAAAGGATCCTTTATTGAGAATCTAACATAGATCATCCATACCTTTGATGTCCATACAATATCAATAAACATAACCACAATAAATAAACTACCCAAATGATTCATAACCAACAAAAATGATTCAACCCATTTATATAAACATGCATACATCATCTCAAATAAATACAAAACTAAGGAAGAATATAACACATAATAACTAGAAATAAACATCCACATTTATCTCTACAATTTAAAAGGTATAAAGTACACAATAGAATAAATATAGGATAAAATATAAAGAAATAAATACAACAGGATGAAATGGATAATACAAAACATCCCGAAATCATCCCACTCCAAATGTCCCACGACCACTCACTATCTCCCAGTACAACCCCAAATACATAAATCGATGAAAAACACAAAGTGTTACTCCTAGAAATACACTTCTTCTTTCTTATAAAATGGTAACATCTTAAACACTTCAAGACGCACCTTACCTTATAATTACTCCTTGAAAATATTCTATTTTACTCTCCCTAGAAACCTCTCCCACTAACATAATCCCTATACGTTTCAGGCGCAATGGAAGTGCAGGATGGGCGTGTACCCAACTTTGTAAATTTCCATGATCGATGATTAATCTGGAATCAATATGATGATAAACACCAGTATCCACATAATTGAATCAAAGATAAAATAAAAAGGAGAGAACCTAGAACCAAGAAGAGGGAATTGAAAAAAAATTATAATTAATTTAATTAAATTAAAGAATTACCTCCAAGGTGATTCTTTATTCATTGATGCGTTCGACCACGAGTCCAAGGTGCGGCTTTGTTGCGATGTAGAATCCAAGGATAGAATTCCTCTAGCGATGATCCACATGTGCTCCACATATCTCTGGATGTCACCAAAGGAGTCTTCGGGTGCTGGAATAGAAGATCCTTTCACTTGCAATGTCTACCTTTGATCGCCTTGAGAATCACTTCCAAATAATTCTCTTAGATCCAGTGGAGGAGGATATCTCTTGTTCTTGAGAGCATTCTTAGAGAGTGAAGAGTTCTCTAGGCTCTAGATCTTTTCTCTAAGGATGTTTTGCACACAACCATTGGTTAGTCGGTGGAATGGCCCCTTTGATAATTAGAGAATAATAACATAATGAGGAATTTAATTCACCATGTAATAATAAATAATTAGAACAAGTGTCATTACTTATTTTATTATTCCATGTGAAACCCCATGTCAAATAATAATTGTAATTTTATTATTTCCATGACATGTGCTTAACTTGCACCTTATATTTAAATATTATTTAACCAAATAATGTTTAATATTATTTCTCACTAGACCCATAACTTGGTCCGCCAATCCTCCTCAATATTTACCAAGCCTTGAATAATGACTATTTATTTATTAAATAAATATAACTGCATTATTCATTGATAAATAAATATTTTGTCCCCAATATATTCTCTCGAATAACTAGAGAAGAAATAAATGTGATCAAGAATACTTGAATAATTATTAAACTATAACCCAGAATAATATTTATTAAACTTTTTATATAAATAATATATTATTTAACTGAGATACTCGATACACTTAGTGTGTGACCCTCTAGGCCTCTTTCTCATAGGAATTAGGCGGGCTTGCCTAAAGTCCAATATTACTGTCTAGAAACAGGTCAAGGCTCCCAAGAGAAATAAGTTTATGTCGCAATAGAATATCACCTCATACTAATGATTATTGTGTAATGTAACCCCTTTGTCCTGATATCTCTAATCAAGTAGGTTTCATGCAAGTTACATTAACCCATGTGCTTGATTTCTCATTCTTTGACTTCCTGGAATTGAACTTTCCTAGATAACACTATGGACATGGATTTAGTTAGGCTATATCATTTTCATCAAAGGGCTTGAGATATCTACTTATGTAGAAGTGACAAATCCTTTCTCACATTATTAATTAATATAGTATTACTCATGATGCATACAACATATCCTACCTTGTGAAAACATCTATTACCACCGTTTTCGTCAATACATCTAAGTGCGTGAGTCATAACACCCATTAATAATAATCTTAAAGTCTAAGGACCAATACACATATCCACAGATAGGAACATCCAATGACACTTATGAATATGGATTTCCTACTGGCATGTCTTGTTCTCATAATATCCTCCTGGATATTACCAAGGGTGCACACCATGAGAAGGTGCCTCGAAGTTTCATGAGTCCCCACCCCTAGTAGCCTGTATCATTTGTGTCCCTTAAAATGATATAATTCGTCCATAAAAAATATATTAAATAATAGTGTCATGGAACTTTTGGGTTCTCATCATAGTAGGGATCCGCTATAATCTTTTAGTGTGATAGATATTCTTAAGACATTATCACATACTAATCATTTCGAAGAACAATCATGATGTGATAAAGAGTTTACTAATATTCATCCAATGAATACAGGTTTATCATAAAGTACAAAGAATTTGGTTTCTATAGCACCAACTCCAACAGAATCCCACTTGCACTAGAGCCAACTGCTAACAACCTTCAATCCGCTTACTCTCACATGATATTCATGCTTCTACTGAGATAGGACTTTAGTCAAGGGGTCCTCCACATTCTCTTCTGTGGATACTCTGTTCACTGCAACTTCACCCCTTTGATAGAAATCCCTCAAGAGGTGATAGTTTCAGAGTATGTGATTTATTCATTGATGTGACCTTGTCTCCTTTTCAAGAGACACAACTACAGTATTATCACAATAAAATGTAATGGGATCCTTACTGCTAGATACCACATCAAGTTCCTTGACAAAGTTCTAAATCCAGACAGCTTCCTTTGCTGCATCAGAAGCTGTTATATATTCATACTCCATTGTAGAATCAGCGAAAATTGGATTATTTGAACTCTTCCAACTCATAGATCCTTCATTGAGATAGAAAACATATCCTAATTTTGACTTCAGATCATTTTGATCTATCTGAAAACTAGTATCAGCATACCCTCTGATAAAAATATCCTCATCTCCTCCATACACCAGGAACATATCCTTGGTTCTTCTCAGATACTTAAGGATAGTCTTGATAGCAGTCCAATGTTGTTCTCCTAGATCTTCTTGAAATCTTCCTACCATGCTCAGTGCATATGCAATATCAAGTATGGTACATAATATGGCATACATGATAGATCCTATCATTGAAGCATGTGGAATCTTTATCATCCTGTCTTTTCTCATGTTGTGTCTGGGGACACATTTTCTTGGAAATATGTATACCATGTGACATTGGAACCAATACCATATTGGATTATTCCATACTAAATCTCTTTAGTATCTAGTCAATGTATGTACTTTGACTTAGTCCAAGCATCCTCTTGGATCTATCACGAATGATCTTGATCCCTAGAATGTAGGTTGTTTCGCCTAAGTCCTTCATAGAGAAGCACTTGTTCAACCAGTCCTTGACTGACTGAAATACTAGTATGTCATTTTCAATAAGCAATATGTCATTAACATACACTACTAGGATAACAACCTCATTCCCATTAATCCACTTGTAAACACATGGCTCACATTCATTCTTAATGAAACCAAATTCTCTTATAGCTTTATCGAATCGAATTTTCCATGACCTAGATTCTTTCTTTAATCTATAAATGGATATTTGCAACTTGTATACCCTTTTAGCATCACCTGGTGTCACAAAACCCTCTAGTTGTGTCATATAAACATCTTCCTGTAGGTTCCCATTAAGTAATGTAGTTTTTACATCCATCTTCCAAATATCATATTCATGGAAATCTACTATAGAAAGTATGATTCTTATGGATTTAAACATGGAAACTGGCGAGAAGGCTTCATCATAGTCAATTACTTGATGATGTTTAAAACCTTTAGCCACTATCCTTACTTTATAGGTACTAACTTGACCTTCCATGTCCAGTTTCTTCTTGAATACCTAGTTACACTCAATAGACTTTACATCAAATGGCACATCGACCGGAACCCAAGCTTGGTTCCGATACATGGAATACATCTCATAATTCATATATTATATCCACCTTACAACTTCTGATCTTTCTACCAATTCCTTATAGGATAGAGGTTCATAATTATCCAACAATAATGAGTCACCATCCTCTGTGATAAGGAAATCATATCTCTATGGTTCCCTTACCTCTCTTGTACTCCTACGCAGTACTTGTGTTTTAGAAACTACCTCTTCCACAAGGAACTTTGGAACTTGTTCCTGTACCAATTCCTATGTATCTGGAGAATCAAATTCATTGAATTCAATCTTTTTTCCACTATCCTTTTTGAGGATGTGCTCCCTCTCAAGAAAGACAGCATGTCTGGAAACAGTCACTTTCTTGTCTGAGGGGTTGTATAGGTAGTATCCCTTTATTTCCTTAGGATGCCCTATAAAGATACACTTCGTGCCCTGGGGTGCTAGTTTGTTGCCCGAGAAAGCCTTAAAAATCCCTCACATACTCATACATGTGTATATAACAAAGTTGGTTTCTTTCCACTCCATAGCTTGAAGGGAATCCCATTTGCTGCCTTAGTTGGTACTTGGTTTAATGTGCATGCCACAGTTTTCAATGAATATCCCCAAAAGGATAATGAAAGATCTTCATAAATCATCATCGACCTTACCATTTCCAATAAGGTACGGTTCCTCCTTTTAATAACACCATTCCGCTATGGTGTATAAGGTGGAGTGAGTTGAGATAGAATCCCAGACTCCCATAAAAGGTCGATGAACTCTTATTTAAGATATTCTCCACCTCGATCTGATTGAAGCTTCTTTATATTCTTACCAAGTTGATTCTCTACTTCATTCTTGAACTCCTTGAATTTCCCAAATGACTCATACTTATACCTCATTAAGTAGACATAGCCATATCAACTCAAGTCATCAGTAAAAGTAATGAAGTAAGAATATACACCTCTATCTTCTAATGGAAATGGTCCACACACATCAGTGTGTACCAATCCTAGAATCTCTATATCCCTTCCACCCTATCCACCAAATGGTGGTTTGGTCATTTTCCCTTATAAACAAGCATGACATATATCAAGTGGTTTTAGCTCATAAGATTCTAAATAACCATATTGACATAGGTTTGTCAGGCGCTTCTCGTTTACATGATCAAGGAGGTGGTGCCACAACTGGGTGTTGTATAAGTCATGTTAACCTGGTTCATTGTCAATTTATAACACTTGGTTCTCATAATTTAATAGATACATATTTTTATTTAAATGTTCCATACTATAACATATGTTGTCCTTATAAAAGTAAGAACATTTATTTCTGAACTTGAAAATAAATCCATCTATATCTAAACTCGATAGAAAAATTTTGTTCTTGGTAACACTAGGTATATAATAACAACCATGTAAAACCAAAATCATTCTTGTCAGTAATGTTAGGTGATAGTCACCAATGGCAAGAGCAGCCAGCCTCACACCATTGGCAGCTCACAGATCCACCTCTCCTCTGGTAATTTTCCAAAATCTACTTGGTTCCTGAATTTGAATATATATTTGAGCACCAAAATTTATATCTAATACCCAATTTTTAGAAATGGAAAGATTACACTCGATAACGAACACACCTTTGGCTTCCCCTTACCTCTGGGTGCAATTCCTCTTCCAGTGGCCTGACTTACCACATGCAAAGCATACTGCCTCCTTTTCCTTGCTCTATATTTGGATCTTCTTCTTCTTGGTTGGACGATGCTCGGGAGATTTAGAATATTTATAAATATTAGGCCCCTTTTCCTTGTCCTTCCTCTTCTTATTCACCATAAGAACTGTGGGTTTGTCACGCCCCATTTCCTTATTCACTTGGAGAATCAGGGTTAGAAGTTCCAATAAGCTCTTCTCATTATTTATCATATTATAATTCACAATAAAACTAGAGAAGGCCTTGATCAGTGATGATAGTATGAGATTTGTACACAACTCATCTGAGAATTTAATCCCTAATATGTACAAACACTCAATGTAGCCAATAATATTGACTACATGTGGTCCAACTGGTGCAGACTCTCCAAGATTAGTAGTGAACAAAGTGTTATAGATCTCATACCTCTCCTATCTCCCCTTCTCTTGATAGATATCCTAAAGGTGAGACATCATGCTATAATCATCCATTTCCTCATGTTGCTTCAAGATCTCATTGTTCATGGATGATAGCATGAGGCACTGAACATCTATAACATCATTTAGATGTTTCTCGTACACAGAGAGTTCCTCATCACTCACCTCATTTCTAGGTGCAATTGGTAAAGGCTCTTCCAGCACATAAAGTTTCCTCTCATGGTGAAGGATAACCTGAAGGCGCCTTTTCCACTCCAAGAAATTAGTACCAGTGAGAAGTTTTTCCTTCTCAAGTATGGATCGCAATGATATGTTTGATGTAATTTTTGATGTTGTTTCAACAAATAGTATGAACATAGTTTTTAGTAATTTATCTTGATAAATATAGAAAAATAAATTAATTAATATTTATTAGTCTCCTACTATTTTTTTGAAACCCAATAGCTCTCACCATTGACTTCAGAATATCTTATTGCCTGGACATTCTAGCGATAGGGATCCATATTTCCCTCCACATTACCCCAACTAGGGTTGGTCAAGCAACTTGAAAGGTTTTAGGTAGGAATTACAAATGTCAACTGCATTAACTCACATATCCTTGATCTGTTGAGTGGACTCCCCAATACTGAAATCCTTAATTTTGGATTTCCTCAACATTTGCCTCTCAGTTACACCAAGTTCTTCTAGGGCAGTCAACCCTTGATGTAAACTAAGTTAAGTCAACCCAAAACCTCAAATTAGAATTCCCCAATAATTGAAATCACCCCAACTAGGGTTGGTCAAGCACTTTGAACTATGGTTCGATTCTTATTTAAGTAATATATGGCTATAGTGACTTAATATTTAATTGAGGGATTTTTTCCTTTATGCGTAAATTTCCACTTATTATCTTTTCACATGCTTGTTAATATTAAGTGGGATATGCTTAAGTGATTAACCATGTATAAATAATATTTACGCATAATCCATTTTATTTTAGTTCTATCTTGTATGCTTGTTAGTTCATTAATTATGTGATCGCATCAAACATCCATAATGAATAACCATACAACTGACAAATAAATAAAGGGTATGATCATGAGTTTTACAGCTTTCCACCTATACACCTTTGTATCTCCTTGGACTGGTTTCACCTTAGCTCCTAACTTGAACTGCCTCCACTGTCTTTGTAGATCCATCCATTACATATGATTTTAACTCACACACATGTGAGGGGTAAAAGGGGGTTTACATAAAAGATACCATAGGCATGCAGACCCTGCATATTAATGAGGAGAAGGCATGTAGGCCAAAAAAATTAATTTAATAAATAAATTAAAAGGGAACCAATCACATACAAATGTCTGGTCTAGCTCATGATCATCCACATAAATGCAACGAATTATGCATTTAATAAAACTAGCATTCAATTATTTAATCATTATTATTAATATAAATTACGCTCGAATCGAGTAATCATTATCTTTAATTAATCAATCCTTTTTATCTAAATAATTTTCCGAATTTCCTTAAGATTATCATCCGTAACCTTGTACATAACTTGTACCTTGGAGGCAACCTGGTGAATACCCATCCAAAACTACCCATCATGTATTATACTTGTATACACTTTATTCTTTGTGACATGTATCATGCACGCAGAATTATAATTGTAATACAACTCATACATGATGTACAGATCTTTGAAAATTACGCATACGTTAATTAAACATTTATATATATATATCAAACACCTATTACATGTTATGTCCCAGATTTATGCTAACATGAATGTACATGTCTCAAGAGTTACATAATATAATAATAAATTTTTAAATCTGCATAATTTGGAAAAATTACATTGTGTGTAGATTTGACTACACGGCGTGTACTATCCTCACTATCCATATGAAGTACACTCCTGGGGAAACGGTGTGTGAGGTTTACTTTGAAAATATTCGGAGTACACGGCGTGTCTACTGGGCCACACGCCATGTTGGCTCCATGTTACACAGTCACCAATCGGGCAAGCCATGTATGGGATACACGTCTTGACCTTGAATCGAAGGGACTACACACCGTGTCCAGTGGGCCACACGGCATGTAGTCCAGCTGACTGTGTGCCATTATGTCCTGGTCAACATGTGGAGTAAGAATTAACTACACCGTGTGTCATTAATGCACACAGCTTGAGTAATTTTTAAATTACTCCCGATGCGTTGAACACAACTACATGGTGTGTGATCCAGATTACACGGTGTGTATGGAAGATTACACAGCATGTAACTCTGAATACACGATGTGTACTATCGTGTTACCTAGATAGAATCATCAGCGCCTCCTGATGAGATCCTCGATTTAATTTTAATCATAAAATTATTCATTTATGTTAGATATGCGAGAAACGAAAGAGGAATAATAGATCTCAAAATTCAGATTACCAGAATGATTAAACATGATTTGACAACTAAATTATTAAAGCATAAATCATCAATGAATTATTTAAATAATTATAAAAAAATATAACCTCCCTCTGATACCACTTATAGGTTCCGGGCATAGTGGAAGCACAGGATGGGAATGTACCCAACTTTTCAAATTTCCATGATCGATTATTAATCCGGGATCAATACGATGATAAACGTCCATATCCACAGAATTGAATCAAAGATAAAAGACAAAGGAGAGAACCTGAAACCAAGAAGAGGGGATCGACATATTTTTTTATAATTAATTTAATTAAATTAAAGAATTATCTTCAAGGAGATTATTTCTTTGTTGATGTGTTCGACCATGGGTTCGAGGGAGACTTCATTGCGATGTAGAATACAAGGATAGGATTTCTCTAAAGGTGATCCACACATGCTCCACATATCTCTGAACATCACCGAAGGAGTCTCTGGGTGCTAGCATAGAAGATCTTTTCTCTTACGATGTTCGACTTTGATCGCCTTGAAAATCACTTCCAAATCATTCTCCTAGATCTGGTGGAGGAGGATCTCTCTCGTTATTGAGATCGTTCTTGGAGAGAGACGAGTTCTCTAGGCTCGAGAGCTTTTCTCCAAGGATGTTGTGCACACAACCATTGGTTAGTCGGTGGAATGACCCCTTGGCTAATTAGATAATAATAACATAATGGGGAATTTAATTCACCGAGTAATAATAAATAATTAGCACAAGTGTCATTACTTATTTTATTATTCCATGTGAAACCTCATGTCAAATAATAATAGTAATGCTATTATTTCCATGACATGTGCTTAACTTGCATGTTATATTTAAATATTATTTAACCAAATAATATTTAATATTATTTCTCACCAGACCCATCACTCGGTCCACCAATCCTCCTCAATATTTACCAAGCCTTGAATAATGACTATCTATTTATTAAATAAATATAACTGCATTATTCGCTGATAAATAAATATTCTGCCCGCAATATATTCTCTCAAATAACTAGCGAAGAAATAAATCTGATCAGGCATACTTAAATAATTATTAAACCAAAACCGGGAATAATATTTATTCAACTTGTTAAATAAATAATGTATTATTTAACTGAGATACTGGATACACTTAGTGTGTGACCCTTTAGGCCTCTTTCTCGTTGGCATTAGGTGGGCTTGCCTAAATTCCAAGATTACTTTCTAGCAACGGGTCAAGGTATCCAAGATAAAGAAGTTGATGTCACAAAAACATTTCACCTCATATGAATTCTTACCGTGTAATGTGATCCCTTTTTCCAGATATCTCCAATCAAGTGGGTTTCATGCAAGTGTCATCAATCCATGTGCCCGATTCCTCATTCTTTGACTTCCTGGAATTGAACTTGCCTAGAGAACACCATGGTCATGGATTTAGTTAGGCTATATCATTTCCATCAAAGGTCCTGAGATATATACTTCTGTAGAATTGAAAAATCTTTTCTTGCATTATTCATTAATGTAGTATTACTCGTGATGCACCCAACATATTCTACCTCGCCACAAACATCTTTCGTCACGGTTTTTTTCAATACATCTAAGTGCACAAGTCATAATACCCATTAATAATAATCTTAAATTCTAAGGATCAATACACACGTTCATAGATAGGAACATCCAATGACACTTATGAATATGGATTTCCTTCTAGTGGGTCTTGTTCTCATAATATCATCTTGGATATTACAAAGGGCACACACCATGAGAAGGTGCCTCAAAGTTTCATGAGTCCCCACCCCTGATAATCTATATCATTTGTGTCCCTTAAAATGATATCATATGTCCATAGAAAATATATTCAAGAATATTGTCATGGAACTTCTAGATTCTCATCACAATAGGGGTCCTCTATGACCTTTTAGTGCGACAGTTATTCTTAGGACATTATCACATACTATGTCACGTGAAAGAACAATCATGATGTGATAAGGAGTTTATTAATATTAATCCAATGAATACAGGTTTATCATAAAGTACAAAGAAGTTGGTTTCTAGGGAACCGACTCCAATAATCCCCTGGTCACTCATAGTTATCCTAATCCCATCAAATTCAAGGAGACTTTAAAGGAAAATTCATGTCCCCTATGTGAGTATTATCAACTTAGTTTTCTTCTTAATTATCTTCTTTCAAATTTATTCTAGATACACTAATATAATGTTAGCATTATAATTTATATACTAAAATATTACTATATTAATTTTATTATCATTATTTATTCACATAACACATCCATTAAGAAAAACAAAATCATTGTTCGTGCGTTGTGCGGGCTACCATCTCCACAACGTAATGTGTTTCATTTTCCTTCACCGCCTTACAAGGTTGGATCTAAGTATGGTATTAAAGGATAAATATAATTTTTATGATATCATCAAGGTTCTGGTATGACAAATTATAGAACCTATTAATTATATGATCAACAAACAGTTATTGTTAACTTAATCGTTTAAAATAAGCGTACTAAGGATAATCTTTTATTCGCATTATATAATGTTTTAATATCCATTATTGCATCTTCTAAATCCTTTAATTTATAATATATCATATTAATAAACACTAAATAAGATCATCATGATTCTAGTATAATGATCTTACTTCAAAACCACCTCATAATCATTTATTAAATCATGGTATGTTCATGTTTGGGTCAATTTAACCATCTAATTGAAAAATACTATGAATCTATATCATGAATGACTATGGGAACATAATTACAAGAATAATGTGATATAAATTTGTAAATTTAGGTTTTTTTGGTTCTAGAGATGTTGAATCAATATCTAATTTGTTAATTAAGAAAACACCCTTTGATTGTTAAGAATCACTGAAACATGCTTATTATCAATTCCATCTTCAAGGATAAAGACAAAAATGCTCATGAATGGAATTTGAAACATCATAAATAATTATAAACCATAACTAATAGTAACTATACTAATATATTAATGATGAACATTGAAATAATAATAAACATGGATGTCGTTATTATGAAACTAGTACAAACGATCAAAACTATAAACACCCATTGTAGAAAATTGAAAGAATTCATGTAGAGAATGACTAATTATGAAGAGTGTGAATGAAAATTGATACGAGTAAGGTACTGAATTAAGTGATTGAGATCACTATGTTTGTGATACATGAGGTTAAAGTACGTTTACGGAATTTAGGACAACAAGTAAGGGTTTCAGTCTCAATTTCCTTTCATTAAGACATGTTTATGTTATACACCATGTTTGATTTTTCATGGTGTACTTACCACCCCATTGTAATATTTATATCATGATTCTATTATATTTCATGATATTCAATGTCCCATTTCGTGTTAACTTTCTCATGGTATTTTGGTTCCAATTTTCTAAAGGTTGTAAGGGTTTTCCTCTCAAATTTTTCTCTTTGAGATATGTTTCATATTATGCACCTAATTTCAGTTTTGTAGTGTATGTACTACCTATATGAGATATCATATCATAAATTATCTTTTAATCATGTATTTGAAGTTCAATTAAAATCTCTCTCTTTCAAGGGGTTTTGATTAAAGTGTTACTCAAGGCGCAAGGGTTCTCTTGGTCTTAATTCTGATTATTTAAGATATAATACATTTGGTGCACTATGTTTCCTTTATATGGTGTATTCACTTCCCATGAATATATTTTTATCATACTTCTTGTATTTTATGGGATTTACTATCCAAATCATGTTCCCCTATCACTAATAGAAAAATAACCTATACCAACGGTTCCAAACCGTTGGTATAGCATATACCAACGGTTTGGAGGGTCATTGGATAGTTTGGCATTAGGATAGGTCTATACCAACGGTTTCATAAAACTATTGGTATAGGTAATTCAAAAAAAAACTCATCTTGGTTTTGATCTCAGCACCTCCCGTTTATGATCCTACGACCTAACCACTAACCTAACATGACTTTCGTGAACATAATTTCATAAATATATATGTGAATATTCATAAGTATTTTAACTTTTTCTTTATTTAATGTTATTTGACAAAAAATCCATAAAAAATATGGGTACCTATACCAATGGTTCTCAAAACCATTAGTATAAACCTATACCAACGGTAAAACCGTTGGTATATGTTCTTTGCTTTTTTGAGCTATACTAACGGTTTTGATGAAACCGTTGGCATGGGGTGGACCTATACTAACTGTTTTTTCAAAACCATTGGTATAAGTCCTAATTAGTAACCTATACCAATGGTTTTGTACAAACCATTGGTATAAGTCTCTCTAAGGTACCTATGCCAACGGTTTTGTACAAACTGTTGGTATAGGTCCTATTTCTAATAGTGTATTCAAGTGGCTATTGATTCGGTTGTTTCCTCAGTAGTGAGGATTTTTTATAACTCAATTTTTGTTCATTGAGTTATGATCATTCTTTGAACATATTTCATACTAGTCACATTCTACCATTTGATTGTATTATGTGGTATTATCCCATTGTTTTCTGAGGATAAACATTCCTATCACATAAATCCTTTGATGAATATTCCTCACTTCTTGAGTTATGTCCTTTTACAATCATCCACCTTCTTTCTTTAGATGGATTATGATCATATTATTCCAGTATTGACTTAGTTGTATACTCATTATTCTATACGATATGAACATCACATTTTAAATAACTCAGATTGGATGATGTTCACCTAGAAAGTATGATATTTTATTTACATGGGGAGAAGTATTAGCGTAATATATATTTTTATCCCAATATGGATGATTATTGGCAAGTTGACTATGTCTTGTTTGACCATCCACCTTCTTTCTCAGAATGGGTTATGAACAGGTTATCTCTTTTATTGACATGAGGGGAAATATTGGCATTTTGTATGTTATTATTTCAATACAGATGATTATTAGTAAGGCTGATTTATGTATTGTTTATTTGTTTTCTCTTATAGTGAATGCATTGAACATAAACATGTGATGGGTGGGGCCTAACATTATATAGTCCTTTAATGCATTGACGGGTTTCATGAGACAAAACAGGTCAGGTTTTGATGTATGCCTCCTCCAATAACGGGATAGTGTCTTCGTATAAGGTCTTGACATCAGGATGTCTTGACTACGATCTTAGAAACAAGTAAAGTGTCTTGACACAAGGTCCTGAACATCAAGTTTTTTATGTCTGGCATTTTGCATTCCATCAGTATGAAATTAATATTATTGATATCCATGTTTTTATTTATTTTCATGGATATAGTATGCTCTCAGTTTCAAGTTAATTATGGCTTCTTGTTGTTTACCTATTCTTGCCATTATATTTATACCATGTTTATGTCGAGATTGTTTCGATTATGGAGAAAAGTAGTACAAGTGACATGTTTAGAAGGATAACACGTATGAAAGAATTTGTACAAGACGTTGAAGACTTGTCGTGAATTAAGTATGATGGGAAAATTGTCCATTTGATATAAAGAACATGGAATTTAGAAGTTTATGTTTTGTCATAATTCTCTAAAACTTTAAACCTGAAAAGATCATTCGGATGTTAGAGATGCAATAATCATTTTTTATTTTATAATTAAGGATGGTTATATTCAAGCTTTCACAGTTGATATCAAAGCAAATATGTAAAGTATGTATTTATGGCATCAAATTGAAGAGCGCGGGGTCTGAGGTGTCACATTGGGGTTGTGTCATTGAGATGGTTTAGGAGTTGATAGTATGTACATCACTTTAAGCATTAATAGAAGCAAGTACATCCTCTTCTATCATAAATTAATGCCATTATTGTCAAATTGCTCCAACTTGACCACAATATTAAACGGCATGATCTCTATCATTGATATTGTATATATTTAGGTGGTTTAGGAGTTGATAGTATGTACACCACTTTAAGCATTAATAGAAGCAAGTACACCCTCTTCTATCATAAATTAATGCCATTATTGTCAAATTACTCCAACTTGACCACAATATTAAACGGCATGATCTCTATCATTGATATTGTATATATTTTTATGATTTCTGGGGAAAATATGAAAAACAAGATGATTTGGATTGAATGAATGTGCGTACGACGTCGCACTCTTTAACATTAGATTCTCCCTTACTGTTAAGGTAGTACTTTGGATTAACAATGTGTTCCCTCTAGGATACAACGGTGATACTTTGATATTCCAAAGTAGCACAAGTTGGGGGATATCTCTACATGAACTTGAGAATTAGGAGGGAACACAATCTGACATACGCACATCAAACATTGAATCATACCCCATATCCTTGTCAAATATTCAAAAACATATAACCACTTTTTATATCTGTGGTCATGATATGAAAAATTCAAACAGCTGCCATTTGGGGCGCCGGACGCGGGTCTAGTCCCCAAACAGTTTTTTTTTTTTTTTTTTTTTTGTAGTGTGCGTATAGTTAATAGACCCACCTTTTAAATATTTGAACACAAGACAAATCTAAGATCTAAGAAGCTATTCATCGGACCAGATGTGCATGATTATCCCAGGACTGAACCAGATAAAATCTTGTCCATTAACAAATTTCTTCAGCCAATAAAAGACAAGAAAAAACACACCATGATTCATATACCATCCAGCCCAAATCAAATGAAAGAACAAGCAGAAAGCAAAAAAAACACCTTTTGATTTACAGTTGAACTACCAAGTGTGAGATATTCTAACCTAAGAAACCATACCACCAGCCACCAAACTTCAATTGAGATGAGTGATGGGTTTGTGTAAAGATTGAAACTTAAGGGTTCCCAAAAATTGGCTAGTTGGTGCAGTCAAACCCTTGGCAGACAGAAACCCAGATTATGAGGACCAGAAGCAGTAGGATCCCAAGAACAACCAACTTTATTTTCATGTTGTGATACCACATCTTGCGTCGAACCAGCGCCCCCTGCTTTTTGAAGTCTTGTGCCTGAAAATTCACCAAAAATAACTTTTAAAAACATTTATCATACAGAAACAGAGACGCTCTGGCCGCAGCTTTCACTGTACCTGAGACCGCAGGTTTTCAGTCTTGTCGGCAAGAGTCGTCAAATTCTCCCCTCTTTCAAGGGTCTGCAAGACATGAGAATCCAAACAAAAATGATTACTGCCCATCAAAATATTACAAAGATGCAAGGTTTAATGGTGGTGTGGCTGTGTGGACAACATATCAGTCATAGAGAGGCTTCAAGGGCCTGTTGGGCTCATAGAATCATCAGGAATCAAATGGAATGGAGTGGAATTGAATGAAATTGGAATGGGTAGAGAATAACAATTTGTTTGGTGGTTTTTCAGATGGTATTGTTTAATGTCAATTATACCCATGAGTTAAATAAAAAAATATGAAAATAAGGGGCATAATGGTCTTTTTAGTTGAATTCCTATCCCATTCCATTGTTTTTTGGAGTTGACTCTCACGGATTCAATATCCATTTATCCAAGCATTGGAATGAGATTATTTTCTCTTTCAATCTAGCCAGCCGCTGGAATGGCGTATGGAATGGCGTATGGAATGGCGTATCGTTCCCCGTTAGAATGGAATCAAAAGGGCTGCAAGGTTGCGCTGAGTTTTGGAACACTTTTCAGTTTTTGTTTTTTCAAAAAATATATTGGATCATATAAATGGAAAACATTTTTTAGAAAATAATAATGGACACAACAGAATTTTTATATTTTCTTGCTTTCTCTGATACATATTCCGAAAATAAAATAGAAAATGTTTTCCAAAACCAAATGCAACTTATGTTTCCGAATCACAGATACTCGAGTAAGGGGAAATAAATTCTACTGTAGCCTACCTTGTCAATGTTTTCTAACATGATGCTTTTAACTTCTGAAACTTGAGCCTTCACTTTTATCAGCTTTTCAATCTCTTCTCCATGATCAATGATATAACGCATGTGCTCCTTCATGATTGGTCTGCAAAATTCATAACAATCCATTTAATTGCTACTTGGAAACTAGATTACTGCATCATTTAGCAAAATTCCACTGAACAAACCCAAATTCCTTGTTCAGACTTTTGGCAATAGCGGTGCCCGCTTTGCCACCACCGTATCTCTTCTGGAAATCAGCCTTCATACGTTCCAAAAAAGCTATAGAAATCTGCTTCCCTACAGATTCCTTGGCAACAACGCAATAAGCTGTAAATGTCAATAAGCACAAGGAAATCAGGTGTAGAACAGGAAAAAAAAAACATATTTTTCATCTTATTTACCAAATCAAAATATGGAGAAACCCTCGGATGTTTTGAAGCATGCGTAATTCAATCTCTGCATTAACCATCCATGTCCCGGTCAAATAGGGAACGATGAATTTATTCATTAGTACATGTCTTAATCAATTAGATAGGCCTTATGAAGGGGCATCGAAATCATTTTGGTACCCAAGAAATTTACAAATGTACTTGTGATTGATCATATATAGTATCTCTTTCTTTACTGGGAAATTGAAAATCATTCAATGGGCATTCACTCTCTTTGCGTAGTTTCTGATTTATCCAGGACTAGTCAATATCATCTAAAACAAATCATTCAATGTGCATTCACTCTCTTTGAGTAGTTTCTGATTTATCCAGGACTAGTCAATATCATCTAAGACAAATCATTCAATATGCATATAACATATTGAAGACGAGCTCCCGAGAGGCCTTTAGTGAAGATGTCGACAAGCTGATCTGCCGTCAGTATGTGGCCGAAACTAACATGGTGCTGCTCGAGGTGATGACGAAGAAAATGGCAGTCCACCTCGATATGCTTTGTCCGTTCATAGAAGACGGGATTATAAGCAATCTTCGTAACTGCTTGATTGTCACATCAGATATGAACAGACGTCTGCGGTGGGAAGCCAAACTCATGAAGAAGATTACGAAGCCAAATGATCTCAGTAGTGACCGTGGTCATTGCACGGTATTCAGACTCCGCACTAAATCGGGAGACGACGGTCGGTTTCTTGCTACACCAAGAGATAAGATTACCTGTCAAGAAAACGGCAAATCCAAAAGTAGACTTTCAGGTAGCAAGGCAACCATCATAGTCAGCATCACAGAAAACCTCAACATTCAGATGATCATGATGTGAGTACCGAAGACCACGGGCAGGGTCTTTCTTGATGTATTTGCCAATGCGGAGGACAGCATCCCACTGAGATTTGGTCAGATACTCCATGAATTGGCTAACTTTGCCAACAGCGCAGGCAATGTCCGAATGCATCATGGTGAGATAATTGAGTTTTCCTACAAGACGACGGTAGCTCTCTGGGTGAGAATAGAGTTTCGTGTTATCATAGAAAGACCGTTCCTCAGGCTCAAGAGGAGTGTCAACGACAGTTGCCTGAGTCAAACCAGCATCCTGTAAGATATCCAAGACATATTTTCATTGGCAAAGAAAGATGGTGTTCGTAGAACGGGAGACCTCGATGCCAAGGAAGTATGCTAGTGGACCGAGATCTTTGCTGTGAAATTGGTGGTGAAAATGCCCCTTGAGTTGGGCGATTCCAGTTGAGTCGCTCCCAGTGATGATGATATCATCAACATATACCACTAGCGGGGTGCAGCCGGAGGATGTCGTACGATAGAAGACAGTGTGGTCTTTCATACTTCAAGAGAGCCCAAATGTAGTAACGGTGCTAAATCGGCCAAACCAAGCACGAGGAGACTGCTTTAGACCATATAGAAAGCGACGAAGTCGACAGACATGGGAGTCGGCTCCGGAGGCACGAAATCCTAGGGGTTGCTGCAGATACACCTCTTCTTCAAAAAGAGTCATGGAAAAAGGCATTCTTGACATCAAGTTGATGAAAGGGCCAATGATGATGAGTGGCCAAATAGATGGATAATCGGACAAATGTCATCTTTGCAACCGGAGAGAATGTATCAAAATAATTGATATCATATGTCTGAGCACAGCCCTTCGCCACAAATCTGGCTTTGAAGCGATGAAAAGTATCATCTGCATTGAGATGGACCGTATAAATCCATTTGTTGTCGACTGCCTGTTTGCCTGCCAGAAGGGGGACCAGATCTCATGTGTGATTGTCGTTCAGAGCCTGCAATTCATCCCGCATTGCTTGAAACCACCCAGGGTGAGATTTGGCGTCGCCAACCGTGCGGGGAATAGATATCATCTCCAGAGCGAAAAGACCCATGTATGAGGATGTGTACAGAGGAGTATTCTGGCAAAAACAAGTACCGTTTCGTAGTGCAATGGGCAAGTCGTCTGGAGCTGAAGCAGGAGCATCGGACGAATCTAGGACGATGGTGTCCTCGGCCTGGACAGGGGATACAGTCGACGAGTGGCAGGAGTAGACAGTGCCAAACTGTTGACCAATAGAGCGGGGCACCAGAGGTGGGTGGATGATTAGAGAAATACAATCATCGATGATGGTGTCTGGATGGGGAGGGAAGAGTGAAAGGAGAGCTCTCAACAAACGATACATCAGCAGAGATGATATACCGTCGCAAGTCGGGAGAGAAGCACCGGTATCCGCACTAAGTGCGGGAATATCCGAGAAATATGTAACGAAAGGGATTTGGGAGAAAGTTTGGAGAGGTTGGGACGAGTGTCCCGAACATAACACAGATACCCAAACACATGGAGTGGAAGTGAGTGAGGAGGGAGAGAGGAGAACAGAGTTTGAAAAGGAGTCTCCCCCTGAAGGATAGAAGAAGGGAGTCGGTTTAGGAGGTAGGTAGCGGCCAGGATGGCATCGCCCCCAAAAAAAAGGCACCTTCATGTGGAATAGGAGGGCACGAGCAATCTCCAGAATATGAAGATATTTGCACTCGGTCACTCCATTCTACTGAGGTGTATAGGGGCAGGATGTCTAATGTATGATGCATTTATCCTTTAGAAACTACTGAAAGGAAGTGGATAAATATTCTCATCCATTGTCAGAGCGGAGACATTTAAGGGAGGTGGAGAACTGAGTATGAATTTCATTATAAAAGGTCTGAAAAGTAGAAAAAACTTCAAACCGATCACGAAGAAGGTAAAGTCATGTCATATGCGAGTAGTCATCAATAAAGGATATATAATAACTGTACCCGGACAAGCTAGGAACCCTGCAAGGACCCCATACATCCGAATGAACATGGTCGAAAGGATTCGCTGCACGCGGTTCCAGTCGAGGTACATACGTCACCCGATGATGTTTAGCAAACTTGCAGGATTCACAATGGAAGGAAAGGTAGAGATTGAATTGGGGGCAAAGTTTATAGAGGACGAAAGCCAGTGGATGACCAAGGCGAAAATGTAGGTTAAGGGCACAGGCCAAGGTGGATGAGCAAGCAAGAGATGGTGGGGTATCGAACATGTAGACCCCATTCCAAAAATGACCTCAACCAAGTTCCCGATTCGTCATCCGCTCCTGAAAAACAACACCAGAGGATGTAAAAATAGCAACACAAGCTGTCAGTCGATGAGATACACAGGCGGTAGAGCCATCAGTCTGAGCAATGGGGGCTGGAGAAGAGGACGGTGGCACAGCAGCCCGATAAGATTGTATAAATGCAATCTCCTCCTTCGAGAGCGTCGGTCTGTAACGGGTACTGGATGAAGGGGGACCGCCTTGCGGGAGAACCGATGACGAAGCATCGGACAGCTGCTCAGACGGGCGCACAGACGCAGGGATGAAACGTGGGGCTGCCGCACGGGAAGGCCGACAACGGTGGTGAGGGGGCGGCCTTGTAGGAAAGTTGGTAACCGGAGGTGGTGTCGGAGGGCCACGGGCAGAAGAGCCAACCATTTGAGGGATTGGTGGGTCGGGAAGCGCCGAGGGACGGCGGTCATCGAAAGCGGGGTCGGAAAGTGCCGAGGAGGGCGGGGAAAGGATGTCGCGTCGGAGGCGGGCCGGGGAGTGCCGAGGAGGGCGGGGAACCCAGGAGACCGCGTCGAAGGCGGTGGCCGGGAGCACTGAGGAGGGCAGGCGACCGCATCAGAGGCGGTGGTCGAGAGCACCGAGGGCAGGCGACCGCGTCGGAGGCATTGGTCAGGAGATCACTGAGGGAAGACGGGACCGAGAGGCGCCGGAAGAGGCGGGGTCGGGGCGTCGCAAGGGAGGCGGGTGCCGGGAGGCAGCGTCAGAGGCGGGGTCGGGTGAAACTGGGAAACCGCCAGAGGGAGAGGCCAGGAAATTGCCGCGGGAGGGCGATTTCGGTCGTTCGTGGCGGAGGCAGGCCGGGACATGCCACGGGAGGGTGCTGCTCGGGCAGGACGGAGGTGCACAGGTGGGAGGGTTTAGCCAAGCGGGAGAGTTTTGTCGGGAAGAATGGAGAGTCGCGGGCGGGAGGGTGCCTCGAGAGGGTGTCGCTCGGGCGGGACGGAGGTGCACGGGCAGGAGGGTTTCGCCGAGCGGGAGAGTTTCGTCGGGAAGGATGAGGTTGGGGAGCCGCGTCGGAGGCGGGCCGATATCACCGCGGGAGGGCGGGCCGGACAACGCCGTAGGAGGCGGGGCCTGGAGTCGCTGAGATGCCGCGACGGAGATGGGTCGGGAGGCCGCGACGGAGGCTGGGAGCCGAGAGCCGCGACGAAGGAGATGTGCGCAGGTGGGGGGCAGGATGTGCCGCGGGAGGGCGGGCCGGGATGCACCGCGGAGTCAGGAGACCGTGTTGCACGGGGAAGGAGGCGGGGTCGGGTGAAGCTGGGAATCCACAGGGAGGGCGGGGCCGGACGAGGCCGGGACACCGGTGGGAAGGCGGGGCAGGAAGCGCCGCAAGGAGGGTGGAAGGGTTCCGCCTGGAGGAATGAGGGAAGCGGGAAAAGGAAAATTAACGGGATTTTTTCTCTGATACCATGTAGGATGGCGAATTCCCCTTACCTCAAGGTGAGGCGGAGACACTTTTATAGATGGGTAAAATAGATTACACAGTGGAGTATTCCGATGTGGGACTCAAAAATACTCTTTATAATAAAACAAGGTACAGCACTTGAGATAGAAAGATCAATTACACAACAATAGCCTTAAAATATATAACTGTGTCGGTGTTGGACAAAAATTCCTCAAGGTGTCATTTCAGTGTTTTACAGTTTGTGTTTGTTGACAAAGACAGTTGACAACATTCCAACGTGGTTGCTGTTAAAACAAATGTCTTGAAGGTGGTGCAGTTTCCCAGTATTTACCAAATTTTTGAACCTCAAAATCGGGATTTGTTTTATGGCAAAGGATTTCCGCATAGCATTACTGGCGAACCGCAAAGCGTATAAAGGAGTTCATAGACCGTAAGGCGTCTTAAGAAGTTTGCGGAACCGCAAAGAAAAAAATCAGCATTCTGCATAGCAGCTATGCTATGTGAACTGTAAAGTCTGCGAAGGAGATCATCATTCACGGTTGAAGGCGGTGAGGTTGCCGCAAAGGGTTATTCGCTATGCGAACCGCATAGCAAGATCAGTTCGTGGGAGGCTCGTCGTTTGCGGTCAAAGACGATGAGTTAATAATCGCCGCAAAAGGATTTTCGTCTGCGGACGAGGACGGTGATTTAAAGGGCGCCGCAAAGGAATCAGGCGCTATGCGGACCGCATATCGAGTACAGTACGCGGTGGTGGGTAATCCGTAAAGGAGTCTTCAATAATTAAGATTAGCGGGTTTTGCGGATCTATTTCCCTATATAAAGGAAAGAGGTATTTCGCGAAAGAGGTAGTTCACGAAGACAGTTCGCGGAAGGGGTTTGCAAGGCATTGTAACTCGCAAAGGAAAAGGGGGTCGCGAAGCATTAGCCATCCGCGAAGCAGAGGCGGCTGGCGAAGCACTCGCGCTACGCGGTGCAAGTAATTTCGCAAAAGGATCAAGTCAGTTCGCAAAGAAACAAAAACAGTATCCGAAAGGTCACTCCGCAAGGCAAACACCATGAGGTGAAGTATGCTTCATGTATAGGGTGAAAACAGAGCTTCATGGCACACTCATGTGTGAAACTTTTCTGAGGTATTTCAGAACAACAGAAGATTCATCTGAAGTAGCAGTGAACACACTTCAGTTGAGAGAGCAGTAAACTTTCAAATTGTGATTTGTTGTAAACCATGAGGGACATTGAGTCCACTCCGAACCTTGTATTGACAATGAGCTTTAATGAATTTGATACATACACATTGTCTTTGTATGCTCCTTAGCGTAGCCCGGTGAGGGTGAACCAAGTAAAATTATTGTAACTTGTGCATGTTTTAATTCTTATATTATTCTCTACTACGGGAATAAGAGAGAGAAGAGTGTTTTGTTTAACAACAAAATAAGATCCAGAGAGAGTTGATTTAATCTGTCAAACCCTAATTCACCCTTCTCAGAATATTTAACCTAGTTAGGCTAACAGTCAACCGAGTAAACTACCCCGCTAAATCAATTCAAATGAGGCCAATGCTTTGACTTTTTATTTCATTCGTTTTCTTTCTTTTTTCTTTTTTTCTTTTTTTTGTGTTAGAAGACAGCACATTGGCATAGACATGTATACGTTGATGACCACATGATTCATTATTTCATGAGGGAATAAACCCCGACGGCACTCCCTCCCGGCGACCCTCCCTCCCTCCCGGCGGCCCTCCCTCCCGGCGGCCCTCCCTCCCGGCGGCCCTCCCTCCCGGCGACCCTCCCTCCCGGCGCGGCTCCCTTCGCGCAGCAGCGCCCTTGCCCCCGCGCCTCGCCCTCAGCACCTCGCCCCGGCGCCCCTCCCTCGGCGCCCCGCCCCGGCGCCTCGCCCTCGGCCTCGCCTCGACGCCCTCGCCCTCGACCCAGACGGCCCTCCTTCCCGGCGCGACGCCTTCCCGCGGCTCCCGGCTCCTCGACGGCCCTCCTTCCTGGTGCGACGCCCTCCCGCGGCTCCCGGCCACCCTCGCCTGGCGCGCTCCCGGCAACCCTCGCTCGGCGCCTCCCGCTGCTCTCGTGCCTCCCGCTGCCCCCGCGCCTCCCGCGTGCTCCCGCTGCTCTCGCCCTGCGGCCCCCCCTTCCGCCGCCTTCACCCCCGCAAGCGCCCTTGTCCCGGCAGCGCGCCCTCGTCCCGGCAGAACGCCCTCGTTCCGGCGGCCCTTCCAGCACGCGCACGTCCTGCGCACAATCATCCCGTCGGCCCGCTACATCAGCTACCCAACGCTTCCATGGCAGACTCCTCGGGACGTGGTCGTGCTTCAAGTCATCCACGTCCCTTCTGTCAACATTGTGGCAAGTTTGGCCACCTGATCGCCCGATGATGGGTCCTGCATGGATGACCATCTCAGCACCCGCGGCAGGGACAGCTCGCGGTCCAGGACGCGTCCTCGACTGTCGCCTCTCTTTCCCCGTCTCTGGCCCTTTCTATGGCCAACCTCAGGCGGCCTCATGATCCTCCGGCCTCTATCCGACCCGGTCCCTCCTCGGCTTCTCTGGCCCGTACTGTTTGCCCCACTGCCTTTGTCAGCCATTGCTCCTTTGCATGGCTGCTGGACTCTGGTGCCTCCGACCACCTCACCGGTGATGCTGGTATGTTGACGTCTTACTGCCCATATGCCGGTTCTTCAGCCATCACCGTCGTTGATGGCTCCACTATCCCCATAGCGGGCTTCGGCGCATGCTCCCTGACTTCATCGATACACCTACCCTCTGTGGCACATGTGCCCCGCAGTCCCTTTAATCTGCTTTCCATCAGTAAACTGACTAAGGATTATAACTGTGCGGCCATATTTACCTCTTCTGGTGTTGTGTTTCAGGAGCAGACTACGAACCGGGAGCTTGGTCGAGGCCGGCTTCGAGACGGGGTCTACATGTTCGAGGGACCTGCACCCATTGCTTGCACGTCTACCTCTTCTCGGGCACTAGATCTTCATTCCCGATTAGGACACCTGCCTGCCTCCACCATTCATCAGATGTTTCCAGACTTCAGTCGGACTCCTACTTTTCATTGTGAGTCCTGTTCTTTTGCGAAACATCATCGCTCTTCCTACATTCCTCACACTGATACACGGGTCATCCCACCCCTTTGATCTGGTTCATTCAGATGTTTGGGGCCCGTGCACCATTCTGAGTCACTTGGGATATAAATATTATATATCTTTCATTGATGACTATTTGCGAATGACGTGGTTTTACCTTCTTCGAGAACGCTCCGAAGTGTTTTCCACCTTCCAAACCTTTTTCAATGAAATTAAGAACCGTTTTTCTATCTCTGTCAAATGTCTCCGCTCGGATAATGGGCGCGAGTATCTCTCCACTTCCTTTCGGCAGTTTCTCCAGACGAATGGTATCCTTCATCAGACCTCCTGTCCTGATACACCCCAGCAGAACGGCGTGGCCGCACAAAAACACAGACATATTCTGGAGACTGCTCGTGCCCTCATCTTCCACTGACAGGTGCCTCTGCTCTTTTGGGGAGATGTCATTCTCACTGCTACATACATCATCAATCGCCTTCCTTCTTCTATCCTTAAGGGGGAGACTCCCTTTCGGGCTCTTTTCCCCACTCTCCCTCTTCATTCCCTCCCTCTTCGAGTGTTTGGCTGCTTGTGTTATGTTCGTGACACTCGCCCTGGCCGCACCAAACTCTCTCCCAAATCCCTCCGCTGCATATTCCTTGGTTATTCCCGCACTCAACGCGTGACTCTGCTATTGATAGCTGTCTTCCCGCACTCAACGCCGCACCTTCGTCGGTATGTCATCTCAGCGGATGTCTCCTTTGTTGAGAGTTCTCCATTCTCCTTTCCCTCTCCTCCTCCTGACTCTGCTATTGATAGCTGTCTTCCCCTCATCATCCTTCCTCCACCGGCGTCCACCCCTGTTGACACCCATTTTGGTCAGGTCTACTCCCGCCGTCCTTCGACTGTATCCCCCGTTCCGGCCAGTGACACTGATGCTCCCGCTTCGTCCGCTGCTCCTGCTCCGCCACCCGAGGACTTGCTCATTGCCCTACGGAAAGGTACTCGCTCCTGCCAGAGTACTCCTTTATTTGTCTCTTCATACAGGGGTCTGTCCGCTCTAGAGACAGTTTCTATACCTCGCACGGTTGGTGAAGCCAAATCCCACCCCGGGTGGCTAGCTGCAATGCGGGATGAATTGCAGGCTCTGGAGGAAAACCATACTTGGGATCTTGTCCCCCTTCCAGCAGGCAAACAGGCAGTGGGCAGCAAATGGATTTATACGATCCGTCTCAATCCCGACGTCTCTCTTTGCCGCCTCAAAGCCCGGCTGGTGGCGAAGGGGTTTGCTCAGACATATGGCATCGACTACTTTGAGACCTACTCTCTGGTCGCCAAGATGGCCTATGTCCGCCTGTTCATCTCTCTGGCTACTCATCATCACTGGCCACTTCATCAGCTGGATGTCAAGAATGCCTTTCTCCATGGCGTTCTTGAGGAAGAAGTCTACCTGCAGCAGCCCCCTGGTTTTTCTGCCTCTGGTGCCGCCTCCCATGTCTGCCGCCTCCGTCGGTCCCTCTATGGCCTCAAGCAGTCTCCTCGAGCTTGGTTTGGCCGCTTCAGCACTGTCGTCACGACCTTTGGCCTCTCCCGCAGTCTGAAGGACCACACCGTCTTCTTCCGTACGACACCGCACGACTGTATCTTGCTCGTGGTATATGTTGATGATATCATCATCACAGGAAGCGACTCCAGAGGGATCGCCAGCCTCAAGGCGCACCTTCACCAAAACTTTCATACCAAAGATCTTGGTCCCCTGACTTACTTCCTTGGCATCGAGGTCTCCCGTTCTGAGGACTCGATCTCTCTCTGTCAACGTAGGTATGCTCTTGATATCTTGCAGGATGCCGGTCTGAGCACCGCCACTGCCGTGGACACCCCACTTGAGCCTGGCGTGAAGGACCCCGGGACACCCTGAGAGGGGAGGGGTGAATCAGGGTGACCACTTTTTCTTTTAATGTGTTGGATCTTGTTCCCACGTTGGTAGGAACTTGTTGAATCTGTATGATGATTATGATCAGAATGAAAACATTCACATGCACAGAGAAGACACAGCCATTTTTACTTGGTTCACCACTAAGGGCTACGTCCAAGGAGCATACGCCGACAGGTAGCCGGTCGTACCTAAATCCACTATGCTTCACTAGCTGCGGATACAAAAGTTCAGGTACAGACACTCTGTCCCAGGCACACTGCCTTTACAATTGTTCAGGGATAGCTCACTGCGTCCCTCGGGTCACTCCCGTTGACTCCCCCTGGCTCACTGCCGTTGGTGAAGTCTCACTCAGTTTATGGACGTGAAGGTCTCTTCAATAGATTTGCATTGAAGTCTTTGCCTCTGCTCAGCATGAGACTCTGCTTGCATCGAATTCCGAAATAGATGCACTAGAACGCACGAAACCACTGAACCGGATAACCAGAACGTGTAGACAAACCTGACTAACAATTGCGCGCAACACCAACCCTTTGCGCGCAAAACCTTCCTATTGCGCGCAAAAATTACTTTTCGCGCGGAAAAATATTTCGCGCAAAAATCCCCTTTTTCGCGCAACTCCGAATATTTCGCGCAAGCCCCTTTACGCTATCCTTTTTCGCGCATCAGACCTCGGATCTTCTCTAAGTCTTCCTAAACCCGAATGAAGGGGGTCACCTCATATTTATAGGCGACTGAGACCACTGCGCGCAAAATCCCCTTCGGCGCGGAAAACCTCTCATCTGGCGCGTAATCTTTCGTCCAGCTTAAGTATTTCGCGCACAACCCTTATTTTCCGCGCAGCCCATGCCTTTGCCATTTTTCACCAAACTGATTTCGAAACACTATTTGCGCGAAAAACCTTGATCCCCTATTTCGCGCATCCCGCTGTTTTTCGCGCCTAACATAAGTATTTCGCGCAAGCCTCTTATATTTCGCGCACCACTTCCTTTTTCTGCGAACCTCCTTTTGCAGACAATCCATGTCTTCATTTTCCGATTTTGAGGCCCAAAAATTTGGCAAACACTAGGAAACAGCGCCACCTTCAATACTGTTGTCTGCTTGAACTGTATGATCACTTTGCTGGAACACATTCGGAACTTCCACTGAGGATTGACAACAAACACAAACCATACACCAAATCATGCTTTGAAGAACCTGGTTCCAACAATCTCCCCCTTTGGGTTTGTTGGCAATCAGAATAAATTCAATAGATCTCCAACCATGAGCAAATCCAAAACGCAAGAATCAACTCAGCCAACACTCTAAGTCTACGTGAGCAATGCTCGGTGTAGAAAACAAGAGAGGAAGCTTGAATTGGGTCTTAGTGTTTTGAAATTCTCCATGACGACCGATGTTATCCTTATTAAACTTCTCATCACAATCTTACACTTCCATCACAGATGAATTTCTTGCCGTGAATTTCTTGCCGTGAATTCTCTTGCCTTGAATTTATTCCTTTCTCCCCCATTGACAATAAAACCAAAGACCGAAAAGTTTGTTCAACGTTCAACTCAAGCCATACTCCCCCTGGATAGTATCTCCCCCATAAACCTGCATCACAGCCATAAGCAGATAAAAACAGTTAAAACAAACGGGGAGAGGGGACTTCCGGTGCCTCCTTATGCAGTAGGAGGTGGTCGAACACCGAGGTTCAACCGATGCTTCTCGAACACAGCCGCGGACAATGGCTTGGTTAGGATATCAGCCACTTGCTCATTAGTTCCAACATGATCCATTTTAATCACTCCTTGTTCAACCTTTTCTTTGATAAAATGATACCGTATTTCAATATGTTTTGTACGAGAATGTTGAACCGGATTCTTCGTAAGATCAATTGCACTTTTGTTATCGCAATAAATCACCATTGGTTGCTGCACCTTATCACCAATATCTGTTAGCTGCTGCTTCATCCAAAGAAGTTGAGTGCATGCTTTTGTGGCGGAGATATATTCAGTTTCAGCAGTACTAAGAGAAGTACTTTCTTGTTTCTTGCTCAACCAGCCAACACATTTATGCCCAATATAGAAAGCTCCACCACTAGTGGACTTTCTGTCTACTACATCCCCAGCCCAGTCAGCATCAGAAAACGCTGATAATTCACTGTCCCTGCCTGCAGCAAAAAAATAACCCGAAGTTATGTGTGCCTTGAATATACCTCATGATTCTTTTTACTGCTGACATATGTTCCTCCTTTGGATTACTCTGAAAGCGGGCCGCAAGGCATGTTGCAAAGACAATATCTGGCCTTGTCGCTGTCAGGTACAGTAGGCTTCCAATGATCCTCATGTACATGGTGGGATCAACAGAGTTCCCATCCTCATGCTTTCCAAGTTTAGTTCCAACAGCAATCGAAGTTGACATTGGTTTGGAGTCTTGCATATTGAACTTCTTCAGCAACTCTCTTGCATATTTTTCCTGAGAAATGAAAGTGTATTCCTTCTTTTGAATCACTTGCAACCCCAAGAAATATGTGAGCTCCCCAATCATAGACATTTCAAATTCTGATTTCATGTGGTTGGCAAATTCATCCACTGATTTCTGTCTGCTGCCACCAAAAATGATATCATCAACGTAGACAAGAACCATGAACTGATCTTTTGGAGAATTCTTCACATAGAGATTGTGATCAACTCCTCCTCTTTTGAATTCCAACTTCTTGAGATATGAATCTAGCCGTGAGTACCACGCCCGTGGTGCCTGCTTCAAACCATATAGAGCTTTCTTTAGTTTGCAGACCTTTGTTTCATCGGTACCCAAGACAAAGCCCACTGGTTGTTCAATGTAGACTTCTTCTTCGAGTACACCATTCAAGAATGCTGTCTTGACATCCATTTGATATACTTTATATCCTCTTTGGAGTGCCATGGCAAGGAAAAGCCTGATTGACTCCAGTCTAGCCACTGGAGCAAAGGTTTCTTCAACATCAATGCCTTCAATCTGAGAGTATCCTTTACACACCAGTCGTGCCTTGTTTCTGATGACACTTCCATGCTCATCAAACTTATTTTTGAAGATCCATTTGGTACCAATCACATTGTGACCTTCGGGTCTCTGGACAAGATCCCATGTCTGATTCTTGTCAATTTGGTCTAATTCATCATTCATGGCTTTCACCCAAGATATATCTTGTGCAGCTTCTTCGAATGAGGATGGCTCTACAACTGATAGAAATGCAGATTGCGTGGTATTCATCATCCTTCTGGTTTGAGTGGGTGCACTCCTATCCCCAATTATGTTGGATGGATCAATCTCAGCTCTTCGATTTCTCCTGCGAGGTTCAGTAGTATTCTCTTCAGCCATAGTTTCTTCTTCAGATTCTTCTTCTGAGTCAACATCATTATGTGATTGATGAGTGTTTTGAACAGCTTCCTCTATTTCTGCATTTGTAGTTTCTTCATGTTCACATTCTTCATGACTTTCTATCACATCAGCATATGACATCCGTGAAGCATTTGTGGTTTTCTCTTCAATTATCTTAACATCATTGTTTTCCACAATCCTTCCCAAACGATTGTTGAAGCATTTGTAGGCTTTGCTGTTCATTGAGTAACCGAGGAAGATTCCTTCATCTGCGTTGTCACCATATTTCCCCTGATTTCCTTCTTTGTTTCTGATGAAGCACTTACTTCCAAAGACACGAAAGTATTTTAGAGAAGGCTTCCGTCCATGCCACAATTCATATGGTGTCTTCGTCTCACCCATATAAAGTCCTGTTCGATTCTGAATGTACATTGCAGCTTGAACAGCCTCTTTCCAGTAATGTCGTGGAATACGACTCTCAATCAGCATAGTTCGTGCCATGTTGTTCACCTGTCGATTCCTTCGTTCAACAACTCCATTTTGTTGTGGAGTTCTCACAGCAGCTACCTCATGTTGTATCTCATGCTTCTCCAGATAATTTTCAAATTCAATGGACGTGTATTCTCCTCCATTGTCAGATCGCAACACTTTGATTGTTCGTCCAGTATCATTCTCGGCGATTCGCCGATATGTTTTCATGCAGTCAAGGACTTGTCTTTTCCTGTGAATGACCATCACACATGCCATTCTACTGTAATCATCAATGAAAAGGACAAAGTACCTTTCTCCATGTGTTCCTGCAACATTTATTGGACCACAAACATCTGTATGAATCAGATCAAGAAGGTGAGATGCCCTTTTCTTCTTTGGCCGATATGAACTGCAGACCAGCTTCCCACGAATACAAGCATCACACGATTTTTCACGCTCACGCTTCAGGTTGGGAATGTCCATGACAATTCTCAATTTTGATATTTTCTCCATGTCTTGTTGATTGATGTGTCCCAATCTCCGATGCCACAGATTGTTTTCTTCTTCAACAGTCATGTAACATACATTTTCTTCACTATCAACCTGATACAAGTTTCCTTCTGTTCTGCATCCCTTCATGAGAGAATTGCCAGTTTTTCCCTTGATAGTGCAGCCTTTCTGATTAAAAGTAACAACAAGTCCTGAGTCACAGAGTTGACTCACGCTGAGGAGATTATGACGTAGGCCATCTACGTAAAGGACTTCAGTCTTCTTTAGTTCTCCATTAGCTAATTTGGTACTTCCACTCCCTTTGATTTTCAGAACCCCATCATTACCAAATCTTACTGTACCATCAACATTCTTTATGATATTTGTTAGTAGGCCGGCATTACCTGTCATATGAGATGAACAACCGCTATCTAGAATCCAGGTACTATTGTTCTTGGTAGCTTTGAGGGCTACCTCTGCAAGGTTTGATTTCTCAATCTTCCTCCTTTCCTTCCATGAGACATTAGATTGAGTAAATAGAACTGATGGCCTTTCAACTATCTCTTCCGCAAACCCAGGTTCTTCATAGTCAAAGTCTTCTTTAAGAGGTGAGAACCTGTTTGAAATAGCAACATTGTCTTGCTGACGAGACTTGACATGTCTGGAACTTCTGTATGAGGTGTCAATGTCCCTTCTCTGCCTGCAATTAATGGCCTTATGACCAAAGTTAGAACAATGAAAACAATATCCATAGAAATTATTTCTTCTATAAGAATTAGGATATGAAATTGTTCTCCTTTGTTGAGCATCTATATCTTCTCCATTCAGATAGCTTCTTGCCTCTTCACAATAAGACATGGTATGGCCCAGATAGCCACAGAACTGACACTTCATGAGAAGAAATGTCTTCTCACTTGAATTTCTCCTTATAGCTTCTTCCTTGGGAGAATAGTAAGACTGTCTGCCATTTTTGAAAGTTTGAGGATAATTTTCAGGTCTCCTTTTAGTTTGGATTGAGGGTTCCCTTTTCAGCACTCTAGGTAATATTTCAACATGTTCAACTTTCATCTTATCTTTCTTTTGGATCTTTGCACTTCCAGCAGTTGATGACTCAGCCTCACAGCCAATTCCACTCTTTCCCATGCAAGCGGGTCTTTGATCACTCAAGATTTTTCCAACCCCATCTGAACCACACTTGGCTCTTGCTAGTAATTCTGCATCTGAGAATCGTCCAAACTGTATTTTCTTCCTTGATTCTTTTGGAACTGATTCAGTCTCCTGTTTACTCCTTAGAGTAACTACTTCCTCCTCAAGACCCTCAGCAGTCTTGGATTTTTCATCCAGTCTGGATGTGAGGTCATTGATGACCTTTGCCTGCTCTTCAATTCTCAGCTTCAGATCTACTACATCATCATTGCTTTCAATTATTTTAGATTGTACCTTCACAAATTCTTCCAGTCGTTCAATTTCAGCTTCTAGTTGATCAACATATTCAGTTGATTCTTCCACAATTGATTTCCACTTATTGCAGCTCTTACATTTTATCTTAAGCTTACTAACCGCATCCTTAAGTTGCATCTCAGGATCTACACAAGTTCTCAGTTGTTTTTCTCCTTCAGTATCTTCTGGCTTTTCAACAGTGGCCATCATAGAAGCATGGTTCCCAGTTTTGAATTCTGGTTCTTCTTCATCACAGAATTCATTATCATCTTCTTCCTCTTCACAGACAAAACTCTTCCTTTGCATTTTCTTACCAGATTTGAAGTCTCCCTTTTTGAAGAACCTTCTCTGAGGCTTCTTGAAGTTTTCATCCTCACTATCTTCATCATTGATCATTTTTAAACACTGAGAAGCAATGTGCCCAACTTTTCCACAACGGAAACACGCAAGAGGTAACTTCCCTTTGAATTTCCCTTTCCCCTTCTGGAACTTCTTTGCAATGAGAGAAAGAATTTCTTTTTCTTCGTCATCTTCACCGCTACTATCCTTTGATATTTTCAGTTTATCCATGGCCTTGAATGCCATTTCCTTGCTCACCCGAGTCGTAGCATCTTCAGGTTTGACTCTCATTTCATATGCTACCAAACTGCTCAGTAGATCATCTAAAGAAAGTTTGGAAAGATCTCTTTCCTCAAGGGCTGACACCTTCGCATTATAAAGAGGTGGAAGTCTTCTCAATATTTTCTTTACAATATCAATGTCTTTGATTTCTTCGCCTAGACCCCGAATTGCTCCAACCACTTCGGTAATTCGATTGAAGAAAGAGTCTGCATTCTCGTCTGGATGCATCTTCAGATCATCAAACCGATTGTGCAGCACTTGTAGTTTCGCCTCCTTCACTTTGCTATCACCTTCATAAATATTCTCAAGTTTATCCCACATGGATTTTGCTGAGGTGCAATTCATCACCTTTAGGTAGATCTGATCAGAAAGGGCTGCAGTGAGAGCATTCTGTGCTTTAGCATCTGCATCAAGAAGTTTCCTGTCTGTTTCAGTCATAGCCAGACCTGTTGGATCAGTGACATGTATTCCTTGCACAGTAGAAAAAAGAACTTTCATTCCAAGAGATCTTAGATGAGATCTCATTCTGTTCTTCCAGATCTGGAAATTGCTTCCATCGAAGTGAGGGACTCCCCTGACATTGACCGCGTTTTCCATGACGAAGAAGGTCAGATTCAACACCAGCAACCTTTACGCTCTGATACCACTTGAAGGACCCCGGGACACCCTGAGAGGGGAGGGGTGAATCAGGGTGACCACTTTTTCTTTTAATGTGTTGGATCTTGTTCCCACGTTGGTAGGAACTTGTTGAATTTGTATGATGATTATGATCAGAATGAAAACATTCACATGCACAGAGAAGACACAGCCATTTTTACTTGGTTCACCACTAAGGGCTACGTCCAAGGAGCATACGCCGACACGTAGCCGGTCGTACCTAAATCCACTATGCTTCACTAGCTGCGGATACAAAAGTTCAGGTACAGACACTCTGTCCCAGGCACACTGCCTTTACAATTGTTCAGGGATAGCTCACTGCGTCCCTCGGGTCACTCCCGTTGACTCCCCCTGGCTCACTGCCGTTGGTGAAGTCCCACTCAGTTTATGGACGTAAAGGTCTCTTCAATAGATTTGCATTGAAGTCTTTGCCTCTGCTCAGCATGAGACTCTGCTTGCATCGAATTCCGAAATAGATGCACTAGAACGCACGAAACCACTGAACCGAATAACCAGAACGTGTAGACAAACCTGACTAACAATTGCGCGCAACACCAACCCTTTGCGCGCAAAACCTTCCTATTGCGCGCAAAAATTACTTTTCGCGCGGAAAAATATTTCGCGCAAAAATCCCCTTTTTCGCGCAACTCCGAATATTTCGCGCAAGCCCCTTTACGCTATCCTTTTTCGCGCATCAGACCTCGGATCTTCTCTAAGTCTTCCTAAACCCGAATGAAGGGGGTCACCTCATATTTATAGGCGACTGAGACCACTGCGCGCAAAATCCCCTTCGGCGCGGAAAACCTCTCATCTGGCACGTAATCTTTCGCCCAGCTTAAGTATTTCGCGCACAACCCTTATTTTCCGCGCAGCCCATGCCTTTGCCATTTTTCACCAAACTGATTTCGAAACACTATTTGCGCGAAAAACCTTGATCCCCTATTTCGCGCATCCCGCTGTTTTTCGCGCCTAACATAAGTATTTCGCGCAAGCCTCTTATATTTCGCGCACCACTTCCTTTTTCTGCGAACCTCCTTTTGCAGACAATCCATGTCTTCATTTTCCGATTTTGAGGCCCAAAAATTTGGCAAACACTGGGAAACAGTGCCACCTTCAATACTGTTGTCTGCTTGAACTGTATGATCACTTTACTGGAACACATTCGGAACTTCCACTGAGGATTGACAACAAACACAAACCATACACCAAATCATGCTTTGAAGAACCTGGTTCCAACATGGCGAACGTTCTCTCCATTCCGACTCGGAACCATTTCCTCATCCCGAGCGCTATCGACGTCTGGTGGGTAAACTGAACTACCTCACCATGACGCGACCCGACATTGCCTGCGCCGTTGGCAAAGTCAGCCAGTTCATGGAGCATCCAACCCAATCTCAGTGGGATGCTGTCCTTCGCATTGCCAAATACATCAAGCGCGACCATGCACGTGGCCTTCAGTATTCCCGTCATGCTCACTTGGATGTTGAGGCCTTCTGTGATGTCGACTATGCCGGTTGTCTCGCGACCCACAAGTCTACTTCGGGGTTCGCCGTGTTCTTCACCGGTAACCTCATCTCTTGGCGCAGCAAGAAGCAGACGGTCGTCTCCCGATCGAGTGTCGAGGCTGAATACCGCGCCATGGCCACCGTCACCACTGAGATCCTCTGGCTTCGTCATCTCCTACATGAGCTCGGCTTCCCGGCACACACCCCTGCTCATATCTGGTGTGATAATCAGGCCGCCACAAAGATTGCCTCGAATCCCGTCTTTCATGAACGGACGAAGCATATTGAGGTGGACTGCCACTTCCTCCGCCACCATCTGGAGCAGCACCATATCAGCTTTGGCCATGTACCGACGGCAGATCAGCTTGCCGATCTCTTTACCAAAGGTCTCCCAGGGGCTCGCCTTGACTCTCTCACTTCCAGGCTGGGTATTCACAGCCTCCATAGCCCAGCTTGAGGGGGAGTATGAGTTCGTCTGTCTTGTCTTCTATTTTTTTTCTTTGTGGGACTCAATCCAATCTGGGCTTGTCCAGCTTGAGGGGGAGTGTTGGACCCCATTTCATTTAATTGGGTATTTCTGAGTCCCACATCAGACTTACCCTCTCTGTATTTAGTTTTACTCATCTATAAAAGAATATCCTCACCTCACATTGAGGTAAGGGGAATTCTCCATTTACACATGTAAATACCTTCAGTCTCGTTCTTGCTTGTTTGCCACCAGTTTTTCATCATGTTTCACTCTAATTGCCTCAGATCACACCTAACAAGTGATATCGGATCTCTCCAGGGTCAAGGTTTCTTCTCTGATTGAAGATTTGAATCAAGAGTTTCTGGTTTTACTGTTGATTAAAGATGTCTTCTTACAGGTTCAAAATTGGGAGGTTCAATGGATCAAATGATTTTGCTTCACGAAAGGTGAAGATGTGAACACCTCTGGCTCGGTAGGGATGCATGCTAACATTAGAGGATGTGAACAAGTTTCTCATAGAGATACAAGCATGCAAAAATAAAGGGCTTTTGGCCAAGATACATAGCACGACTTTTCTGTTCATCTTCATACCTCATAAAGAAGAGGTTGAGTCCTTTATTTATAGATGAATAAAAGAGGTTGAACCTTTTATTTGTAGATGAATAAAAAAGGTACAATAGAAGACTTTCCCTTAAACTGGGAGGTATATATTGTGCAATCCAAACTTAAGAGCAGAGAAAGCGTCGTCCCAGTAAACATTTGGTAAAGATGTTGACGAGCTGATTGGTCGTGCGCAAATGACCAAAGATAATGCGCTTCTGCTAAGAGTTATGAATAAAATGACAATAAACCTCGATATATTTTGTAAGTTTGTGGAAAACAGGATTAGAAGCTATCTTTGTGGCGGTCTGATTGTCACACCATATATAGACCAACTGAAGATCTGGAAATGAGATCTTGTGATGTAATTGTCGGACCCAAAGAATCTCAGCAGTGATATGAGCCAGAGCGCAATACTCGGACTCATCACCGGATCAAAGTTTGTTTTTTGCTTCTCCAATAAATGAGATTGTCGCCAATAAAGATTGCAACTGGGACAATGTATGATGCTCCATGAATTAGTTGACTTTGCTTATAGCACAAGCAATGTATGATTGAGTAATGGTGAGATAATTAAGCTTTCCAACGAGACAGGGGTAGTGATCTAGATGACGGAAGGCCGAACTGTCAGCCTGTAAGGTCTTTTCACCCAGGTTAAGTGGCTTGTCAAGTGAAGTCTCCTCGGATAGCCTAGTCTCCTAAAAGATATCCAAAACATATCACCGTTGGGAGAGAGATGGGTTTCCAACAAACAGTGATCTCCCTGTAAGACCACCTCCCGAAGAGCCTTGAACCTCCCAAGGTCCGAAGCCCCCACAGCAGCACTGCTCCGATACAGAATGAACCGTGCCACTTCCCCATCCGACTCCCTTATTTAATACCCCTAACCAAACCTAACAACTCCTACCTGCTTCCACCAGCCTAACAACTACAACTAAAGACCAAGTTGCGCCTGACACCTAATATACAAATTCCTAACAATTTCCTCCCCTGAAAAAGCACCTTGTCCTGAAGGTGGACCTCCAAAAACACTGCTCGGTTGCATGTGCATTGGAACGACAGCCTCTCCTCTCACACGGGAATGGCAGCTCCTGGTGATTGCTTTGGCGCTGGCCAAATCATCAATGCATCTTCAATCTCACTTGTCTTTGAAACACAAGCTCTGACATAGGCCTCAGAATGCTCCCCAGAAAACTTAAACTTGTGAGCGTCGTTGCAGATGAAACTCCAGCTGGGTAAGATTAGACAACATAGGATCTACCAACTTCATTTTGCCCCCGGCTAGAGACAACCAGTGGAACAGGCAGCCCCAACGCAACCAATGTGATTAGTTATGGTTTATATCCACACAAACCTGCATGTAAGCCTCCCAACACCATATTCGGCTCAGATCTGCTGCTACAGCTGCAGCAGAACGATCCACTTTGAACACCTCTGCGGACAGCGATGATTGTCTCCACTTTGCGCTTGGCATCCCAGCAGCTTCAGTGCCCATGCTGTGGTGTTTTCCCACCGTATCAACATCCAATGACTGCTCAACCAATGTTAAGGCCTGAGGAAAGAGCCCTGGCGTCGCTCGTGCAGGCTGTTGCTGCACTGCCACCTCGCCATGCACCAATGAAAATACAGCAGCACCACACACTTGCTCATGTCTCGTGCTAGGAAAGGTGGAACGAATTACCTTGTCGCTGAAGCAAAGGGCGAAGTGATGTTCTGTGTACCTCACCACACTTATTCGAACTCCAACGAGTGTACAGAAGCTCTGCAGAACTTATCTGCTAAACATCCTCTGCTTGTGTTGTAGGTGTTGCTCCCTGCCCTCACCTCGCCGCGGACTCCTAGCCACACCTGTGCAGCAGTCGGAACGCACGACCGCATCTCTTCCGCAATCAACAGCTCTGAAAAAACAGGAAGTAGTTTGCTGTTCCACTCCAGTCTCAGCTCCTCCGTAGAGCAACTTTCAGCAATAACTCGACCAATTCCCGCACCTGTGCCCACAAGGACTGTTGCTGCTCACGGTACTTAGCCTGTACTATAGCAAGGACTGTTGCTGCTCACGGTACTTAGCCTGTACTATAGCAAGCTCTTTTACAGACGTTAGAAGCTCGTGCACCTCACCCACTTGTGCAAGAAACAACCGCTCCAGTTCCGTCTTCATTATGGTACTGCAGACGCCGTATTATCTCGACCAGCAACAACCGTCTGTAACGTCTCGGATCCGGGTGTCACACAATGAGTGTCCCGAACCCGGTTGGTCACATGACCTCAAGCGCATTTCCCCAAACGCCAGAGGCTGCCGACTAGCAGCGAGGGTCTAGGTCTGATAGTGGGAAAACTATGCCTTCATTTGTCAAAATGTAGCACAGCGGAAAAATATAAACATATTCAAAAGCGGAAGCAGTAAACAATACAAAGCTAAAAGGACAACAACACTGAAGTAAAAGATAATCAACAGTCATATATATATATATAATGATGCAATATGTCCTATTTCCAAGAAAGCAGTCAAAACAGGATACACTGCAATCAAATGCAATACAGTACAAAGTACCAAGTACAGCAAAACAAACTAAAACGGTGCAACAGGAACTCAGCAGCATCGCAAGACTAAGTTCGGTCTCATGATCTCCTACTCCTCTGCAACAATCAAGTACCTGTATAGGGTCCCTTGCCCTTATCAACACCTGCAGCAATATAATCTGTTTGGGCCCAAGACATGACCCAAACAGGGTGTGAGAAATAAATCCCAGTAGGCAACCACCAAAGGCCCGTGCCCAACTTTCAGTGAATATGTGCAACAGCAGTGTGCAATAATAAAATGCAGTAAACTAGGCAGTACTCAAAAGTAACTATCTCTACCAGTCACATTGTCATTTTAATAATTATTTATCTCTACCAGTCACATTGTCATCAGGCATACGAGATGTCGCCCTCAGGCACAAAAGCTACTGCCCACAGGCATAAGAAAAGTTGCCCTTAGGCTAAACGAAACACTGCCCCTCAAACTAAGCAAAACACTGCCCTCAGGCTAAGCAAATAACCGGGCCGAGCCCAACGCATAAGCAAGTATTAAATATGTTTCCTCTCAAGAAAACACAAAACATGCTATCATCACGGCATACCCACGGGTATCCTAGCCAAACGACTAAATAAGGGAAACGCACCCTCGGGGTGACCCCGGATCAAAGCAACGATCCCAAACAGCAGTTTATACATGTTCATTAGATTATCTATGCAATTCTAGATATCTTAACAGCTAAGGCCTCAGCCATACGACACCCCGAACATGGGCGCGTAGCACAACGGTACACGAAATCACTCAACAGTTGAAATTAAACACAAGACCACCTACCTCGATCTCCTCTGATCGATATACGTGAACGACGCCTCCCGAAACAACCAAGAACGGCGTAGATCTGGGATAAACGTTCACCCGTTCAAACGTAAATAACTTCCCCTCGGGAAAGAATTGGAAGGGAACACTCAAGGAGAGGGAAGAACTCACCTGCGCGGTTCAAACGAGATAGACAGCGAAGGAATTGGAGTCCCGGTGTGTGGTCGGGAGCTCCTCCAAGTTCCGGCCTTCTCTCCCGCGGCTTTCGTCGAGTCCTAAGCTTCCTCTGCCGAAAGAGGAGGCTACTGCCTGTTTTTAACAAAAAAACATAACTACACGGCGTGTACTCTCAAGTACACGGCGTGTACTTTCCATTTTTTTAACTGTTCCTCTGGCAGCCACTTTCCATCGCATCACTGTTCATTCGTCGACTTAATTACACGGCGTGTATTTCTGAGTACACGGCATGTACTACCGTTCCGCTGGCGGCTACTCCCACCGCCTTACTGTTCACCTGCCGACTGATTACACGGCGTGTATATACTAAGTACACGGCGGGTAGTCAGTTTTTACACCCTTCATCGTCGACAGGCCTACACGCCCTATATACTCATCTCACACGGCCAAAGTACACGGCGTGTGGAAAAGTACACGGCGTGTACCCACAAATTTGGGATTTTTCCCACATTTCTCCTGTTTTCTCAAAAACACTTAAGGAAAAAGGAAAAGAAGAAACTCGTACCTCAAGAATAAGAATCGGGTTCTTACACCGTCCACACAGCAGTTGTTCTCAACAGTAATTGCACCTCCACAATAGCAAACGCGTCACACAGTAGACCGCACAGCAGTTAGAAGAACAAGTAACTATATATTTATGTTCCGCGGTAGAGGAATTACAGAGAAGGCGGAGAGGAGGAAGAAGGAGAAGAGGGGACGCGGGGCAACACTCCCCAAAGAAGACCACTTCTCGAAGGGCCTGCCAAGACATCCCAAGGACTGGCTCCTGCAGCAACGAGCTGTAGATACAAAATGAATCATTATCCTCCCACTTTCCCAACTCCCTCATTTAATAGCCCCCAACAATCACTAATAACCCCTACCTGTCCCAACAACTAAAATAGAGAAAGGACTACACTCCCCTTAGACTTATTCACTCATACCTGGCCCATATACACAGAAAGCCCACATTCCTAGCATCGCCGCCCTCTTGAAAAACCACTTTGTCCTCAAGGTAGACCTCCAAAAGTACTACAAGGATGCTTGAGCACTGGAACGGCAACCCCTGGTGGCAACTTTGGCTGTGGCCTAAGCATCAATGCATTCATGCTACCTTTCTCAGCATTGGCTAAACTGCAACAAGGTCTAACCTCCCAGCAGCAGTCGGCTGTAAAATGCCAAATGTAATCGCAATAAATTGTTGTAGCAAGATTTGAAGCCTCAAATGTTGCTAAATTGTCTGCGAACTTTGCGGCCTACACCATCCAAACATATTACTACCCAAAAACCTTCAGACCATTCTGAACCGCAATCAAGCTGCTGCTCACGTTCACCATCGCTGATCCTCGCTTGTCCAGCCTGGATACTCCTCCAACTTGCAGCTTTTCTTTCCAGCGCAATGTAATCTTCTTCCTCTTCAACACGTTCTCCAAGTGTCGAACCAAACTCTAGTTTGTCCTCGTTGCCCAGACCAGTCAATTTGTTCTCCTCTTGTTGGAATGGGGTAGCCTGTTCCGTTTGGATGGAGTTGGGCTAAATGCTAGCGGACCAGACTGCAACTCCACGGTTTGACTTCTGTGGTGAGGTCGTTGGGGGATGCAGGGGGCAATGCACCCCTGCTCCAGGGGTCGAAGGTCCTCGCACCAATTTGGGGGGACTATAGCAATGTTGACTCACTATAGCAAAGCTAACCAACGACACCGATAGGGCACTGTATCTCACTGTAGCAGAGCTCACTAGCAACACCGACATAACATTGTAGCGGTGTGGGCTTACTATAGCAACATGTGACAAGTCATTGTAGCTCCACGAACTTCTAGCCACCGGTCACTGTAGTTTTGCGGATTTCTTGTCACCAACTCTATAGCAGTTTGGACTTGAGTGGTTGTGGCACTGTAGCAGTGCAGGCTTTATGTGTGGTTGGTGGCACAGCCCCATCATCTTTATGAGCTCATTCGAGCTAGGTTTTCTATGTGCTTAAAACTCTATTTGTACCCTGTAATTTTGCTCCCGATCATAATAAATTTTTTGATGCGGAAACGTTGGGAGTCGCAACGACAAAACAATAATTCAAAGAAGAGTAAAAGGAAAAAAAACTCAGGACACAAGGATTTACGTGGTTCGGGAATAATCCCTACGTCCACGGAGAGGCAGAATTTCACTATATGTCGGGGGCACAATTTTACAGAAGATCTCTCAGAGTTTCTCACTTAGAACCCTAGCCCAAAATGGGCTACAAAAGGAGGAAGTCTGCATCGTTACAGTGAAAAGGCGGTCACCCAAATCTAAAGTGCGACAGTGGCTACCGGCTAGAAGTCCAAAAAGCTACAGTGAATGGCGGCTGGAAGTCCGCGTCACTACAGTGTCATGTCGGTGTCAGTCGGTCAGCTTTGCTATAGTTGTAACCATTGCTACAGTTTCACAAAAAATGGACCGGGGGCCTTCAGCCCCCGAGCCCCCAGAGCAAGGGCGTGTTGCCCCTTGCAACCCCCAACGAGCTCACCGTGAAGGTTGCAACCTGGCGCACAATATGGGCCAGAAGCATTCGGCCCAACAACATCCAAAGAGGATCGGGCTACACCAAATCCAACATTTTTTCTCTCCGTGGACATAGGGATCATTTCCCGAACCCCGTAAATCTCTGTGTTTTATGATCTTCTTCTCGTTCTTCTGTTTCTTCCTTTTTACTCTTTTGTAAATCGTTATGTCGTTTATTGCTCCTGGCGTTTCCGCAACACCTCTAGCATAGGAGGTAACGTCATCAGTGGTTGTGATCATACGACCTGTGTCAGGTACCCCAACGTCACTTGAACAGGCATTGGTTGCCCCGTGCCCTCGCCTAGTTCCATTGAGCATACGACGGCACTAAAAGTCCCCCATGCACATACGACCGGCTACGCTTTTTCGGAAATCGAGATTCCTGTGCAAGATCGGCTCTTGAGCTCCCCTGAGCAACAGCCGACATGGCACTTGGGCTCGCTACCCCTCCAACATGAGGATTCGAGTATGGTCTAGGTACAAGCAATTAAGACTCTGGCCTAACGAGTAGTCGTACAACTGAACTATAGTAGAAGGAAGAAGAAACACTGAACGTTGTATAGGATTCTAGCGGTATAGCATTGCAGTTTAAGAGGTGGGAGAAGAAAAGGAAGAAGATGAAATAGAGAAAGCGGTGCTCCCAGAGAAGACCACTCTCCCAAATCCCTGTCTGATCCTCCCAAAGACCGAACCCCTCCAGCTAACAAGCTGAAACTACTCAAATGAATTTGTATCCCTACTACCAACCGGACCCCTCCCTTTAATAGCCACCACACACTCCCTAACATCCCCAGCTAACACAATCACGTAATACAAAGTAAATGACAATACAAAGTAAATGACAATACAAAGTAAATGACAATACAAAGTAAATGACAATACAAAGTAAATGACAATACTGCCCCATATTCCTAACATTACCGCCCACTTGAAAAAATATCTTGTCCCATGCTGGAACGGCACCACCTGGTGGCGGCTTTGGCGGTGACCTCGGCATCAAAGCATTGTTATTGGAAGTCAACAACACACTTGAGCAACCATTGTAGGTGGATAGCGTTTCCAGTATAATTCCCCTCCGACATCTCCATCTGCTTCATACATGTAAACACCCCCACAAAAAACGGGAGAAACCATCAGCCCAAACCCAAATCCCTTCCTCCCTGACCCAAAAGAGTTTTCAGCAACTTTGTCTGCACTTTACCACTGCCTGGTGAGTTTATAATCAAAATTGAATCTATTCCCAGAAATCGCATTCCCAACCGCTGCAAGCAACCCCAGCCCCTCCTACTGCCCAGCGTACAAAAGCTCCCCAAAGAAAAATGAGACGCTTTTACCAGCTGCCAACTGCACACAACCTTCTTCAATCTTCTGCTAGATGAATCTGGAAAAAAGTTTCTTTGTCGCCTCCTCGATCTTTCCACGGCTGATTTATTACTCCTAGATAGAAAATTAGAAGCACCTCTAAAGACTACGTCTTTAACTGTTTTAATTTTTCTCATCCCAAAGTCAGAAGCATCAAGAACAATACGTTCGACAAAATGAATGGACGATAACAGGAAGCGTTGTCCATGCTCTGCACAATATCCCACCAATGTTACCGTGTCCGGGTGCTTCACGCATGACATGTCTGAATTAGCTGTAAGGAAACTATCTTTATCCAGTAACGATAACGCTGCAAGAAATTCTTGACTTAAACTATGTGTTTCTGTTTGAAGAGAAACAACCAAATAAACAGTAACCGTGACAGAGGACTTTGCTCACCTTAGAGATCTATTTTTCTCATATATTCTATCTTTATCCAGTAACAATAACGCTGCAAGAAATTCTTGACCTAAACTATGTGTTTCTGTTCGAAGAGAAACAACCAAATAAACAGTAACCGTGACAGAGGACTTTGCTCACCTTAGAGATCTATTTTTCTCATATATTCTATCATTTGTAAGGAGCATTTAAACCCACAACAACAGCCACAATTTTCGATTGTTGCTCCAGTATCTCGTATGGATATTAACGAAACAAGTAGGTTGCCCTCTGTGAAATCCTGCCCCTTCCTCGTTATTCCTTTCCTGTTCTAACCAGAAAGGATAACGCTGCAAGAAATTCTTGACTTAAACTATGTGTTTCCGTTTGAAGAGAAACAACCAAATAAACAGTAACCGTGACAGAGGACTTTGCTCACCTTAGAGATCTATTTTTCTCATATATTCTATCATTTGTAAGGAGCCTTTAAACCCACAACAACAGCCACAATTTTCGATTGTTGCTCCAGTATCTCGTATGAATATTAACGAAACAAGTAGGTTGCCCTCTGTGAAATTCTGCCCCTTCCTCGTTATTCCTTTCCTGTTCTAACCAGAAAACTCCCAAAGCTACCTCGGTAGTTTCTTTCGTACTGAAACTGCTTGCCAAACTGAAAGTTCAGCAACCAAATCCGAAGATGCTGCTTTACACACATGGCCTACCAAACCATTTGCTCCAGCCACAACAGCCAAACCCTCACGTCCCCATTCCTAGTTCTTGTATCTCGTATCCTTCAGAATATGCCAAGTAGGTTGCATTATCCACTTCTTCAGTACCTTTCTCAAATCGCCACATGTACTGAGTTGGTCCTCAAAAACCTGCATTTATTGGTCTTACAAAGCAATGTCAGCAGCTGCTTCTAGTAGGGCTAGAGCCTTGTTAGTGCCAGCTCCAATTACAGCTACATAATACCCGCTCTTCCTCTAGTACGACCCATTCCTAGAGGGGATCTCGGCAAACCCGTCACAAAATCCATAGTGGCGTCATCTCATTTCCACTCAGGAATGGACAGAGACTGTAAAAGTCCAGCAGGTCGTCGGTGCTCAGCATTCATCTGATGACGAGAACACTGAGTGATAAAACCTACAATTTGTCTCTTCATACCTGACCACCAATACTGACGACGTATGTCTCGATACATCTTGTTAAACCCAGGGTGTACCGCCCAAACGGAGGCATGAGATTCTCGTATCAACTCTTCTCGTATGTTTGTAGGGACCCAGACACGTCCGTGAAAGTGCAGGATCTCATCCTCACCGATAATCCAACCAGGTGGTGGGTCCTCTGCTGAGACACTCTCCCTTAGGACTAAGCCCTCAAGATTAGAAAGCCACCTCATCCTTACCCACTCCAGAAAGGAGGATGTCACTGTCAAAGCTGCTAAAAAATAGGTTGTCCATTATATTCCTGAACCTCGAGATGCATCTCAGAAAACAGAGTCATCAACTGTCACTCACTAATGGTCTCCCGGACGGCCTGTGTCTTGAGTCTTTCAACTCAGGGCATCAGCTACTGCATTTCTCTTTCCGGGTGTATAAGCAAGCTCAAAGTTGAATGATTGTAGGTACTCTACTCACTTGTGTTGCCTGAGATTCAAGTCAGGCTGTGTGGAAATGTATTTGAGACTTTTATGGTTCGTGTAAATGACGAACCGTTCCCCCAGTAGGTAATACCTCCAACAGCGTAAAGCATGAACCACAACTGCTAGCTCGAGGTCGTGTGTAGGGTAATTCTGCTCATGAGGTCTCAGCTGGCGGGACCCGTACGCTACAACACGATCTCCCTGCATCAAAACTGCTCCTAACCCGATTCCTAAAGCATCGCAATAAACTATATAGCTTTTACCCGGCTCTGGCAGAATCAGGATTGGCACTGAAGTCAGTCACCCTTTCAACTCCTGAAAGGCTGTTTTTCACAGGCTTCGGACCAAAAGAACTTCATACCCTTTTTAGACAAGCCCGTAAGAGGCGCGGCTAGGCGTGAGAAGTCCTGAATAAAACGTCTGTAATAACCAGCTCGCCCCAAGAAACTGCGTACGTCAAAGACATTCTTGGGCTGCTCCAGGAAACTAAGGCGCTCACCTTCTCTGGGTCAATAGACACTCCAGCCTCTGAGATAATATGACCCAAGAAGTGAACCTTATTGATCCAAAAGTTGTCACGACCCGTCCTCGGGACCCGTGCCGTGACTACCCCAAGCCCGCCTTCCATAGGCCAGGGGCTGGCGACTAGCACCAAAGGCGTAAAACCCGATAACTGGAAGGCATTGCCTTTATAAAAGTAAACAAAACATCACAGAGTACAAGCGGAAGTAATACACTAAGAACAAAAGAAAGTGCTGAAAAGTAAGTGGGCCAAAATACAAACCCAACTGAAAGTACAGCTACAACTGAACGAAAGTACAACAGGAAAAGACAAACAGCTAGAAGAATGGAAGCAGCTCCTGGGTCGTCCTCCTCGAATCCTACCTGAAAGGTAGGTACAGATAGCCTCCACAACGCTCTCGCCCGTCAACCTCCTCCGAGTGTCGTCTCGTCGTGAAGTCCACCTTCGGATACTGACTCGTCGTGAGGTCCACCTCCGGGTACCGTCCAGTCCTCAAACACTCGGCCTCCGTCAGCACTGCCCGTCGTCTGCAACCAACACAACGGGGTGCGGGCATAGCCCGTGCAGAGGTGAGTATAACGATACTCAGTAAGTACCCCGAGACCCTCAAGGTCTCTCTAAATCCAACAAGGATAACCACAAGCAGAAACACAACAGATAACCCTTACTTAAATATAAGCTCATACTTATACCTAAGTTATCAAGTAACCCATCTCAATTATGAGGAAACACAAAGGTTATGAAATCAACGGATAACCACTACCTAGATATATGCTCATACATATACCTAAGTTATCAAGTGACTCATCTCAATCATGAGGTAAACACAAAGATCAAAGACTCAGCTCAAACCATGATTTTCATTATCGAAACCGTAACTGCTGAAGAGCCCCGTCTCTGGAGTGTACAGTGATCCTGTCACGACTCTGAGGTACTGCTCACTAACCTAAGACTGCTGAGGTACTCCTCCTGTCGAGTACCGCGGGTCAGCCACCCAAACACAGTAGTGCTACCCGCCGGGGTCTGCCACCCAAACACAGTAGTGCATCCCCCCTAATAGCCTGCAGAGGTACTCTCTGGACGAGTACCGCGGGTCTGCACCCAAACGCTGTAGTGCTCCGTCCGCCATGGGTCTGCACCCAAACAAAGTAGTGCTCCTTCTACTGGGCTAGTCGACTCACTCCAAGTCGAGTCGGTCAAGCAGTCGTCAGGTCTCAGCCAGCTACACGGTCTCCGTACTCCGTACGCTCGTCTCCGGGAGGGTCTGCTCCACGAGCTACAGGTCGATACTACAAGTATCTCAAAGTCCCACGAAAAAGTATCTCAAAGGACCGCCTCGTCATAGGGGTCTCAACACAACAGACGGCGCGTCAATCGGACGCCCGGTTTGTGAGTTATTAGTCTTTTCGTCCCAGGGGCCCGGTTGGTTTCGTGTGCGAACCAACCCGACCGTATCTCAACTGTACCCGAACTCTCATAGGGTATACTCATAGGGACCGTTTCTCATCGTGATCACCAACGCCGCTGACGGTTCGTCAAACGGACATCCAATCTGAAAGTTATCAGCTTTTCCGTTCCAGGGGCCCGGTTGGATTTCGGGTTCAATCCAACCCGGCCACTATCCAACTGCGTCCAAAACTCAGGCGAAGTATGCCAAAAGTTTCGTCTCATCAAGAGGAATCCAACAAAGTCGACGGCACGTCTATCGGACGTCCGAAGCTCAGGATATAAGCGTTTCCGCTCCGAGGGCCCGGTTGGTTTCGTGTTCGAACCAACTCGGTCATACCCAAAGTTCTCCGAAACCTTGAGTGTAATATACCGAAACGACCGTCTCGATCCAAGGATCGCATCGCAACTGACGGTGCATCGATCGGAGGTCTGTAGCCCATGATATGGGCGTTTAAATGAAAACTGCCCGAAAATAGGGGGTTCGGGCCCGGTTCGACCCGGCCCGAACCGGGTCCGGGTCCGGCCCACTAGGGCGTGGCTCGGCGCCAGCGCGCCCCGCACGGCCATGCTGGTCGTGCCGTTGCGAAAGGGGGGGGGCGGCTGCCCCCCTTAAATGATCAGCGGCCCCCACGTGGGGGCCGCTCCCTTCACTGCCGGGGGTTACGACCACCGGTCTCCCCTGGTCCCGCGCGGCCGTGGGACCGGCGCCTGCCGTCGCGGCTTCAGCCGCGGCGGATCCTCCTGGCGGCGCGCCGGCAGGCCCTTCCGCGGACCACCGGACGCGCTCTGGTGGTCCGTTTTGCTTTCCGTCTTCGCCAACGGTCCTCCCGGGACCCGACCTTCACTGCGGAGGCTTCAAGTTGTCTTTGCGGCCCCGTTTGTCGTCGCTCGCCATTCCGCGCACAACGATCAACCAGCGGAGTCTTCGAATCGCATCCGCGGCCCTGACTCCGGCCGCGGTTTCGTTCGGCCTCAACGGCGCCGCGCGACGGCGCCGCGCTTCTTCGTCGCGATCTTTCTTGTTTCCGCGCGGTGTCGTTGCACCGCGCCGCCTTTGTTCGTGCCGCAACGAACAAAACAACAAAGGGGGAGGAGGGTCGACTGTGTTCGTGCGGTCCGACCTTCTCCCGTTAAGTTGATAACAAGCGGCTCAAAAGACGAAGAACGACAAAGAATTTTTCACGAACAAAAAGTAATCAACCCCTACAACCATTCCGCATGAACGAGCGATCCGCGGATCAACCGGCAGAGATTGATCCGTGCTCGTCGTCCTTTTCTCAAATGATAAAAAAGAAAGAAAGAAAACAAATATAATTCTCCTACCTTGCAAAGACGTCGCACGTCGTCGAGCCGCGGAAAGAGGCAAGCGTCGCGATGATCGGACGTCGCGGAAGATCGGTGCCGATTCCGTTGACGTCAAAGGGAGAGTCGTCGTCGATGGCGACGTTCCCCGCGGTGGTGTCTCCTCCCTTGACGCGGAGGAAGAAGAAGAGAAGGCACGGCGTCGCTGACTTCGCGTTCTCCGTCGGAGGCGTTCTTCGTCGGAGACGTTGTTCTTCGTCAAGAACGTTCTTCGTCAAGAACGTTCTTCGTCAAGAACGTTCTTCGTCAGAAGGAGGGAGCTCTTCTAAATTCTCCAAGAATTCCCCCCACAATATTTGCCCAACCAAAAATTAAAATGAGTTTTCCCACATTTTAAAAGGAAAGCCAACCATTTAAATTAATTCATAGAGTCACTCCATTTATTATGTGTGTAGACTACATAATTAAGGAAGAGTTTACAATTAATTTAAAGAGTGATAAAGGGGGGGTTTTGGGAGTTGAGGGGGGGAGGTGAGGAGTTAGGGTCTTTGAAAAGGTGGGGGCTCGTGTGGGCCCCACCTCACCCTTAATCCTCTCATGGGAAGTTAACAACCGGTGGGCCCCACTCCAACTCCCACACCTAGGATCTAACACTTAGAAAAGAGAAATTAAGTTGAGACACAACTTAATTTCACTTAAACCGCTTTGTGAAGAAATAGAAATAAAACAATTATATTTTTATTCCCCACTTTTTTTTTACATCAACACCCAAACAAACGCACCTTCGGAAAAGGTGTTCCTAAGCAATTACCGGCGCTGCGGTTTCATCGGTGCCCTAGGATTTCGATTTCGAGCACCGGTTCAAAAGATAGAAAAATCCGCTCGTTCGTTCACTGAACGTACCTGAGCTAAACTTCAGAAATTGATTCCGGGCACACCGGACCTCAGAATCAGGCGCCGTCAGAAACTGCGTTCTTGTAAAATCCCAAAGAAATTAAGAAAAAAAATTCCTTAAAATTTCCGGGTCTTTACAAAAGTGGTATTTAGTAAACTTAGCATACAACTGGTGCTCTCTCAGTGTATTCAGTACGATCTCAAGATGTTTGTCATTGTCGTGTTGGGTACGAGAATACACAAAGATGTCGTCCACAAAGACTACCACAAATGAATCCAGGTACGGATGGAAAACCCGATTCATCAAAGGCATAAAAATTGTTGGCGCATTCATAAAGTCGAACGGTATAACCAAATACTCGTACAAGTCGTATCTACTCCAAAACGTTGTACATGATATGTCTGATGGACTCCCACGCACCTGATGGTAGCCCGACTGCAAATCGATCTTGGAGAAAACTATCACTCCTCAGAGTTGGTCGAAGAGGTCGTCCATATAAGGCAGTGGATATCGATTCTTAACCGTAAGCTGGTTCAACTGTCGGTAATCCACGCACAACCTAAGGGTATCGTCCGCCTTCTTAGTGAAAATAAAAAGTGAACCCTACGGCAAAGTATTGGGTTGTAAAAAACCCTTAGCTTCCAAATCCTCTAATTGCTTCTTAAGTTCTTGGAGCTCTGTAGGTGTCATCCTATAAGGAGGAATGGACAATGTTGTCGCACCTGGCACTAGCTCGATTGCGAACTCCACCTCTCTCATAGGAGGTAAACCAGAGAAGTCGTCAGGGAAAACGTCCCTGAAAAACCACTGGAGGGAATTTTGTAATTTGCGCTCCCTGATCGCTTATAAAGAGACTAGTCATCTGGGTTGTCACTCCGCCCAACCCATGATGCTCGGGTACAGCTTGAGTCGCCTGGATATCTCATTTGCCCTTATGAATACATGTGTTGTCCTCAAGTGATGTAAAATACACCCTCTGGCGATAACAACCAACATGGGCGTGGTATGGAACCAACCAGTCCATCCCGGAAATGACGTCAAAGCCAGTCATCTCGAAAACAAAAGGATTCCATAGGAAGAGATATTTACCCACTTCAAGAGGGTAATCCCTACAATGGCATATACTCTCTGATCGAACCCCTAACGATGTGTCGAGAGTCATCACGCCACAGAAGTACTTCATTTCTAGGCCCAGACTTTCCATAATTGTCGCAAATATAAAAAAGTGCGAAACACCTGTATCAAACAAGGCAGAAATTAAAGTAGAGGATACTAGAATAGTACCGTGCACTGTAGAAGGCCCCAAACTCTGCTCCTTAGGAGTAGGTTGTACTGCATAGATATGGCCAGATCCACGGCCCTAAGATGCAACTAGACTAGATTGGGCAGGTCTGCTCTGCTGGCGCAGAACCTCTGAGGTCTGACTACCTCGGCCACGACCACCACCTCGGCCTGATCGGCCGATAGTAGACCAGCTCTCAACCTGTCGCGGAGCTACAGATCCTGTACCCGAGTGCGGCGTCGGGTACTGATCCCTTCTAACTAGGCACGGGAGGGATGGTTCGGCAGAAACGCGGAAGTTGACCCATCATACCGCAAGCTCGACACTCAATTGAGTTCTTTGTACACTAGGGCTTCTTATGGTATGTCCTACCACACTAGTGACACACCACATAGTTGTGGGTGTGCGTGATCTGACTGGCGTTGCCCCCGTGTGCAACCTGAAACGACGTTTCCTGCTGCTAGACAAACCGTCTCCCTACCTTGAAACTGTACCGCCCTGACTTACACTGTCAGCTTCTCTCAGGTTTCGCTCTGTGATGAGGGTCTCATTCACTATCTCAGAAACAGTGGTAAGCCGGAAAACATTCACCTGCGATCGAATGACATACGCAAGTCCATCCTCAAATCGTCTTGCAATCGTCAATCGTAACCAATCAGTGTCAGAGCAAAATGTTGAAGCTCGGTGAAACGTGATGAGTACTCCATCACGAACATGGCACCCTGGTGTAGGTGCATAAACTCTGGCGCGGTCCGCTCTCAAAGTTTGCGGAAAGAAGTAGTCATAGAAGATTGTCTGGAAGTTCGCCCAAACCATACCCTGATAACGATCAGCCTGAGAGATGACATTCCACCAATGCTTTGCGGAGTCACGAAGCATATAGGTGGCAAGCTTGACCCTCCGCTCTGAAGGCGTCTCCATATACTCGAAGATCGATAACATAACCTTCAACCATAACCTAGCTAGCAGCTTAGGGGCCACTATCCCCTGAAAAGGTGGGAGGATGTTGTTGTTGGAATTCTCGCGCCAACTCCGCCATAGTAAGGGCAGGTCGCAGAGCTCCCTGTACGGTCTGCATGAAGTGTGAGAAGCTATCTCGAAACTAAGCATTGGCGCCCAGTGGAGGAAGAACTGGAGGTGTCTCAAGTGACACTACAGGAGGTAATACTGGTGGCTCAGGATCCACTACCTCCGGAGCATGGCCGTCGTCGCCCTCCTGGCGTACGGCTCAAGGACGTCGTTGCAGCATAGCTCTACAATTGTCAAACGCATGCCTCATATAAGGTTTAACAGCAGATAGGATCAACAACGATAGCAAAAAAGAATAGGTACACAGCCTTCCTATAAACAAGTCACACCTCTCTGCCTACTCCTAAATCCAGGTCTAGGTGATAAGAAAGATCACAGAAGTCACAAAGAGACACTGCCTACTGCCCACTACTAAGATCGGGTCAGGGTCAGGGTCTCATATAACACAACAAAGGTTCCGATATATGGAGTGTCAATTGCAAGGTATAGAGGAAAACGCCCTTTACTTTGCAATTGGCATCCCCATTTAGCGGTAACCATTTCATTTAAAATTTAAATTTATTTAAGTTCATACTTGTTTATATGCATTTAGATATCACAGTCCAATTAGATGTGTCATCATTCCCAGTTTATAAAGGCTCGTACTCTTTATAAATTGCAATTGGTATGTCAAGTAACTGTGACCTGACCTTTACGTCCGGTATCGGGATGTAACAGGTCATGCATAATGATTTGATTGAATGAACAACCATTCCCGATTTATAGAAGTACATGTTTCATAAATTACAATTGGCATTCAAACAATCAAACGTGGCATAATTGGTTGATTAAGGTGTCAGCGGGAAAAAACTGTTTAGATTGATGCAGACACTTTAATTAATCCAATTATGTTATCCCTGCAAGAATTGTTATCACATTTCCATAAATAATAATCAAAGCACTCAGACAATCACAGGCACTACAGGCAATGCATGCAATAATATAAATATGGCATAGCATAATGCATTGCATGTGAATCCTTAAGTGCTTAATATGATACATGAGATGATATCTCTTTGTTGTACAAGGCCAAGGGAAAAAAAGTAGTCCGTAATAATAATATCAACAACACTAACGTCTCATGACATGTGCGTCGCCCAACGGTGAAAACAGTACAGCTGTAACAGGCACAAAGCAAAACATCAATATCTCATTCCAGGTAATTTGGGTTTCCCCTGTACGTGGATTAGCTACTCTCAGGCACGGGCTCATTACCAAATTTCGATACATTCTAGTCACCTTTCTACCAAACAAGACAAAAGGAAAAAAGAAAGCTCTGATACCACTTTGCAGCGTCCCGCCCCGGAAGCCACCAAGTGGTGCCCCGAGACTGTCGACTGGCTCTGATACCACTTGGTCACATGACCTCAAGCACGCCTCCTCGTACGTCAGAGACTGTCGACTGACAGCGAGGGTCTGGGGTGTGTTCATGGGGAAACTATGCCCTCTCGATCAGAGTGTACCACAGCGTTAAAGAATAATGATAAGCAGTGAAAACAACAATAATTAACCAGTAGCGGAATAATAAATCATCCAGATAAATAAAGCGGAAACTGAATCAATATCACATACAAAAATGATGATCATGCCATGATGTTATACAAAAAAGTACACAGGGTGTGAGATGTACTCCGTACTTCATCCTAGTATTGAAGAAAAATCAGCACTTCCCTTTATCTATATCTGCAAATATAAAGTTGGTTTGGGTACCAAAGGTGGATCGAATAGGGTGTGAGATGTACTCCGTAGGCCACCACCAATGGTGTCTAGAACAATTCGGTTTGTGCAAACAAAATGAGCGGTGTGCAGGTCCAGTCCTCTGCTCTCGTACTTCATCCTAGTACTGATGTAAGAACTCGGATCTTCTTTTCAGGTATGAATCTTGATTTCTGGTTGTTTTTTAGAAAAAGAGGAGTTTCTAGAAATTTCTGGAGTACACGTTGTATACTCAGTTGCCGCGGGTGACCGTGTACTGGCAGTGTAACGGCCAAGTACATGGACGTGTAGGGTGTCCTGGAGGCCACCTAAAGCGGGGCCCGGTAAGAGAAAGTACACGCCGTGTACTTTCTTTTTTTTCATTAAACGGACCGGGGCCGCGTCTAATGGACAAAATGCTCTCCTTCATCCGTCTCAACCAGGAGCGTCCGTACGGCCGCGGAACTTCTCCGAGCCCCCGACTCGTCGTCCGTTCTCCGAATCGAACTTCGTCGGCTGCGTTGGAATCGCATCGATGAGTTCTCCCTTCTTCTTGAATACCATCTCTTGATTTCTCCTCTTTCGCGAGATATCCCCGGTTGAACGTTTTTAACGTTTTTGCAAATCTACGGCGTTCTAGGGCAATTCAAGGTCTGAGGTTCACGTATATCAATCTCACAACGCCGAGGTAGGTGATTTGTGTCTTTCCGTAGATAGTCTTTGTGTTATATGTGCAAAAGTGTCCAATACCCTTGTTAGGGGTATTGCGTGTTTATGGTTTTTAGCCCTTTTATTGCCTACTATGCCTTGTTTGTTTGGATAGAGGTTAATTGTTTGTGAATAGGGTTATCTTTGCCAAGCTATGGATATTTTGCCCATGTTTGCTTGTTTTTTACCGTTTGGTCTAGCTTTACCTATTAGGTTGCTGCTTTGTTTTCCATGTCTAGTATTGTAGGATGGAGTGTTTTTATCTGACATGTTGTGATATGTTGTAGACTGTTTAGTCAAATAGTTCTTGAGGTTTACTTTGGCTGCTATATATCGTCGTGCTCGATTGACTTACATAGGGCTGTGGAAACCTGGTGTGGTAGACCATAGGGGGAATGGACGTTGAGGGCTTCCCCAGAGTGTCTGTTTACTTTTACGTTGCGAGACCATTGGGGGGATGGACGTTGAGTGCTTCCCCATAGCGCCTATTAGTTACCGATACGAGACTATAGGGGGAATTGACGGTGGGTGCTTCCTCAGAGAGTTTGTGCTAAAGCTGAACCAGAGGGGTTAGACTATGAGTACTTCTCAGAGGGTTGTTTGTCTTGTTTGGTTGAACCAGAGGGGTTAGGCTGTGAGTACTTTCTAGAGGGTTACCTATTTGTGATTATCTGCTTACTTGATGTATGAAATTGAATGCAATTAAACTGTAGGATTGTTTACTTTTGGGTACTTCCTTATTTACTGCTTCTCTTTGCTTATTGTCTGCCATATATATTCACTAATTGTTAGGCACAGATCTTTGGGTGGTTGCCTACTGGGACTAGTCTCACACCCTGTTTGGGTCATGCTTTTGGACCCAAACAAATTATATTGTTGCAGGTATAGATAAGAGCAAGCGTCCTTCTACTTCAAGTACTTGATTGTTGTGGAGCTGGGGAGCATGGGACCAAGCTGAGGCTTACGATGTTGTGGAGTTGTTTACTTGATTTTCTTTGTACTTTGATTTATTACTGTATTTCAGCATTGTGACTTGTTTGGCTGTTTTCCTAGACATATGTATCATGCATCATTTATATATGTACTTCAGTTGTTATTTACTTTCAGTCTTCTGCTGTTTACTGTTGTCTGGTATTATTATTGTTTCCGCTATTGTTGTCTGTTTTACTTCCGCTGTGTTACTCTGCCAATGAGGGCATAGTTTCCCCATTATCACACTCAAGGCCCTCACTGCTAGTCGGCAGCCTCTGGCGTTCGGGAAAATGCGCTTCAGGCCATGTGACCAACCGGGTACGGGGTGCCTCTGGGCGGCTTCCGAAACCGGGGCGTTACAACTAAAGAAAAATCAGCACTTCCCTTTATCTATATCTGCAAATATAAAGTTTGTTTGGGTACCAAAGGCGGATCGAATAGGGTGTGAGATGTACACAGTAGGCCACCACCAATGGTGTCTAGAACAATTCGGTTTGTGCAAACAAAATGAGCGGTGTGCAGATACATAATAAATGCAAGGTGATAAATAAATAAATACATCGAATCGAGTTCCTCATGAGATACCTGACTGACGCTACCTGCTTCGACCTAAGTCGAATATCTCTAAACAAAGTCAACCTGCACAGATATGATATGAGTGTAATAACTGGTCATCATAAATCAAGTATCAAGAATGGACCGAACCCAAGCATGTTATTTGGCTTGGCGTACGCGTGACTGACATCCTTAGAATTTAATACATGGCATCCTGAGCCCGTCCAGGCAATCCGTAAAAGGAACCCCAAGTATAGCTCCAGGAGTCCTATAAATACTCATCATCATAAGAGTTCGTCCAAGGCGATCTATAAAAGGAATCTCAAGTATCACTCTCTGCATGGTTTAAGCATGACCCTCAGAGCTCGTCCCAGGTATACCACATAGGGGACCAGGTATCGCTCGTGGCATGGTATAACCATATGGCCCACCGAGCCCGTCCAAGATAGCTCCCCAAGGGAATCGGTATCGCTCCTGGGGCATTAAGATTCATCGCAATACTAATTCTAAAGCATGACGAGTCCATCCAAGGCGTTCTTAAGTCGGGACCCTTGTATTGCCCTCGGCTTAAAAGTAAGGGTATGGTCTAACTGCTATGAACTGTGAACACAATATCGTTTAACAAGGCATTGCAATCATAATACTTTAATCAAGTTAGACACATCATTTATTTCAATTAAAACAATTAAAATTAATAAGGCTCTTAAGCCTTTAAGGAAGGCACACCCATAAGGATGGCTCATGTCAATGTAAAATGCCCCACGACTTTGGTTCGCGGGTGGCTAAGGCTACATTAGACATGGGAAACCTTTTAATTTGATTTACATTATGGAGGCGTCATCGGAGAAGTCTAGCACGCGGCACGACAACGCATAATAAAATACAAGACTTTTAGGGAAAAGGACTAGACTGCCTACCTTAGGCCTGTAGCACTCTCATCCAGCCCTTGAATCGAGCTAGAACGGGAGAAAATCAAAAAAATAGACGAAAAACATGAAAATATGGCATATGAGCTCGCACTAAAATAGTGCACGAGATGGCGATAGAAACAAGAGAAGGTAAGCTGAGTGGACAGCTTACCGCGAGGGATTCAACGAGACGAACCGTGGTTTATTTCGAGCTTAGGCAAAGAAGTTATCAAAGAACCTAACTTGAAGAGAGGAGGGAGATTTGAACGTGAAGGAGAGGGGTTGTGTTGTGCGCCGGAAAAGAAAAGGGGTGAATTAAATAGAAGGGAAAAATAGTAATTCGCCCAAAATTTAAAGAGGTGCGCAGTTAAGCCGCATGGTTGGCCAAACAGTGCGTCAACCGTGCGCTAGGTACTGTCCAAGGACAGTGGCCCGCACAGTTGGGGGAGGACGGTTTGTCAAACCATGCTCTACCCGTGTGTCCCCCTCTACCCAGAGAACACACCCCGCACGGGCTGCAGTGCACGATTAAACAAACCGTGCGCAACCCGTGCACTCCCCTCTGTGGAGCCCTGCAGCACCCTGCACGGTTTGTCTAACCGTGCGGACTGGGTGGCACGGTTTTTCTACTAATCGTGCAGCCCAGTTGTTTCCTCCAAAAGTCGGGGCTCTGAATTGTTAGATTGGTGCAGTCCGATTCATTTTGGATAATGTTGAGCCGAATGCTTATAGCCCATACTACGCACCAAGTCGCAACTCTCACAAGTCGAGCTCCGCGGTGAGCTTGTTGGGGGTTGTGGGGGGCAACGCGCCCTTGTTTTGGGGGTCCGGGGGCCGAAGGTTCGCGGCCCAAATTTTGGGGAACTGTAGCAACTCTGACCGCTTGAAACAGAGCTAACTGGCAACACCCACAAGGCATTGTAGCAGTGCGGACTTTGGAGACAACGGTACTGTAACTCCGCGGACTTCCAACCATTAGCCACTTTAGCAGCTTGGACTTGAATGGTTGCGGTACTGTAGCACAACGAACTTTCTGTGTGGTTGGTGGAACAGTGCATCATCTTTTTTATTAGCTCATTTCGAGCTAGGGTTTTGTGTGCTTGAGAACTCTGAAAACTCCCTGTAATTTGTGCTCTTGACTATAGTAACATTTTTTGTCTCTCTGTGGACATAGAGATTTTTCCCAAACCACGTAAATTGTTGTCATGTGAGATCTTCTTCTCGTTCTTTTCTTGTTTTATTATGTCTTTTCTTCATCTGCAAAATGTTTTGCCGCTGTAATTCTCGACGTTTCTGTAACATGAACAAGCCTTGGACACCCCCGTTTCCTCCGTAACCACATTAAGCATTCACATCAGGTCAAAACCAAGGAATTAGACTGAAAACAAAAGGATTCTTACCTCGAGGAAAAGTCGGGACGTTATAGATAGCTTGTGAGCACATTTTTCGATTTCAATAACTTCTAATTTTTCCACTTCCAACTGGAAAAAACTTGTCACTCTGCACAACAAGCACACTGTTGGTGTCCTTCGACAAATTTCGTTTTCTTTCAGCTGGAGCTACAGCTTCCAAAGATAAGTTACCACCGCAAGGGTTGTCTTCCCTTGCAACCTCACCTACACAACCTCCCGAAATCTCAGCAGTTGCCACATTCTGCTTACCAAAATCCGATATGTGTCCTACTTCCAGCTGTTCTGAAATGAAAACAAACAATTCCTCCAAAACACGCATCCTGCATGATGCTCTTTCTTCAGTTTGTTGCATTCGTACATGCGCAGATTGCAGGTATTTTGCTTGTTCTAGAACCAGCTTATCTAAACTTTCCTGAATAGATTTCATTGTCCGTTGTACCCCTTCCGCAGCCGATTCAACATTAGCAGCGTTGTTCACCATCCTTATTCTCAACGTCCGCAGTGCTCTCAGCAATCGCACAGTAGAAAGCAGGTAGAGGAGAGAGAAGAGCACTCGGCGACTTCACTGTACCTGCAGCAGAGTCGTACCTACTCTAATCGTCCTCCAATGACAACCAGCGACGCCGTTGTCTTCAGCAACCGTCTGCTCCTCTCAATCCCAAGCAACGAACGAGCTCCCCTGCGTTGTTCGACTCAGCTTAGCATACGCGTCTCTCCCCGGCAATTAGCTTCCCCAACGTCGACTTCCCTTGCATCGGTTGTCCCAGCGATGAACGTCTCACTGTTGCAATCGGTTTTCTCCAGCAGCGAAGGTGTTTCCCCAGCGCACGATTGGTGTTCCCCAGCAAAGTCGCCAAAATGTTAGGACTCTGGCCACACGAGTAGTCAAACAGTAGAACTATAGTAGAAGGAAGAAGAAACACTGAACGCTGTATAAAATTCTAGCGGTATAGTATTACAGTTAAAGAGGTGAAAGAGAAAAAGGAAGAAGATGAAATAGAGAAAGAGGAGCTCCCGGAGAAGACCACTCTCTCGAAGTCCTGTCTGATCCTCCCAAGGACCCAAACCCCTCCAGCTAACAACCTGAAACTACTCAAATGAATTTATGTCCCTCCTACCAACGGGACCCCTTCCTTTAATAACCACCACCCACTCCCTAACAGCCCCAACTAACACAACCACATAATACAAAGTAAATAATGTCCATATTCCCAACACAAATAAATTGTTGTAAATGTGGGTAACCTAGACCCAATTTGAACAGTACTTTTTTGATTATCATATCATGTATACAGTGAGTTATGCATGATGTATTTTTACCATAATAGTGTTGATATTTTTGCATTCGCTATTTTTAAGGTAATGTCCTTATATTACTTGTCGTATCAAAAGATTATAACAGTTCTCAGGCTATAATGAGAACCTAGAGATACCATGACAGTAATCTTAAATATATGTCTTATGGTTCAAATACATCATGCTGACAGGGCAGGGATGATGTGTATCGAGTGCTGGGGGCTCATAAATATTGAGACTTCTTCACATAAAGTTCGAAATTAGTGATCTCAAGTAGATAACATCGTGAGGACTGACCCGCTAATAGGAACACTACATGTTTCTGGTGTTATTGGTAGCTTCTATCGGTGTATACTATTTGATTACGTACTTTGATGCAAGACCAAAACCATGACATTTATGTCATGGTGAGGTAACTTGCGTGTGTTCGTAGGAAAGGTTGTCATTGCTATGACTTTTCGTAATTTCCTTAAAGGCATTTGATGGGTTACTAGACTCCGCTTCTGATTTGTGAATAGTATTCACAACTATTGAGATAAGGGCCTAGCGTATTCAAAAGTCTGGATTATTCTAATGAATAGAAGTATGTGATATGGTGGGCCCCACCACAGGGTTCGAATGAAGTCCGGCTTTCAACGATCGCCATGAAATAAATAAATCCATATTATTCGAGTTTAGTATAATTGGTATTGAATTTATTTATTGAAAGTATTCACAAGATATTAAGAGAATATAAGGAAAAAATATTTAACAAACGGATATTATTTTAATATTCAAGATTCGTTTAATATTTGCAAGAACGACAAGACTAGTTAATGGATCGCTTTTATCACGTAATATATTTATTATATTACAAGAAAGTGATAAAAATATAAATGATATTTATGACTAAGTAAATCAATCATAAGATGTCATCCATAGCTTATTTAGTGGGCCTAGCGTATTCAAAAGTCTGGACTATTCTAATGAATAGGAGCATATGACATGGTGGGCCCCAACACAGGGTCCGAGTGATGTTCGAGTTTCAACGATCGTCATGAAATAAATAAATTCATATTATTCGAGTTTAGTATAATTAATATTGAATTTATTTATTGAAAGTATTCACAAGTGATAAAAAATATAAAAGATATTTATGACTAAGTAAATCAGTCATAAGATGTCATTTATAGCTTATTTAGTGGGTAATACATATTCGGGGGTCGGGGAGCCGATTTCGGGTATTATATATGTTGAACCCGGTTAATTGTATTTCCGAGTAAAGGGTATTTCCGAGTCTCATATAGGATTATTCCAACTTGTAATTCTTTTTATCTATCTATAAAAGAATGTCTCCAACTCACCTTGAGGTAATGGGAATTCATCAATCTACACAGTATCAAAGGGTGACTCCTGATAATTTTTTTCCCCTCCCTTTCGCTGCGCCCCGCCCTCTGAAGTGGTTCCTTCCCGACGCCAGCCCGTCCGCCTGCGGTTCCTCCCGCTCGCGGCCCTCCGCCTCCTCCTGCGGCAACCTCCCGACTCCCTCCAGAAGGAACCCTCCCGCCGCCTCCCTGTGCAGTCTCTCGGCCCCGCCTCCCTCCGCGGCGTCCCGGCCCCGCCTCCCTCCGCGACGTTCCTGCCCCCCACCTCCCTGTGCGGAATCCCGACCCGCCTCCTTGTGTGGAATCCCGACCCGCCTCCTATGCGGATTCCCGGCCCGCCTCCCTTGAGCGGTCTCCTGCAGACGACCTCTCCCATCCACAGCATGACGATCCCCAGCGGAACCCTTCCTGTGCACGAGACAGTCCCCGGTGGAACCCTCCCTGTGCGCGCGACGGACTCCAGGCAGGCCCTTCCCTGAGCGTGACGGCACCTGCGGCAGCCCCACCTCCCGTTGTCGGCCTCCTCCTGCGGAAGCTCCTCCTCCTGTTGGCCCGTCTGGCCGACTGCTCTCCCATCTGGCACCTCCAGCGCTACTCTCCCGGTCGACGCCTCCGGCGGCAGCCCCATCTCTAGCGGCCTGCCTCCCGCGCGATGGCCCTCCGACGGCCCCACCCTCCGTCGTGACAGTCCCCGTTCTCCGTCTCCGCCTCAACAGATTTCTCAGCGTCCCCTCGACGAGCTTGCCTCCCTAAGCGCCCACCGACTCTCCAATGGCAACCTCTTTCGTCCTTCCTCAGATGATTACCGCCTCCACTCGACTTGTCGATGAGCGGCTTGATTCAACAAATTTTTCTGTTTGGCGGAAGACGGTCATAATGTCGCTCACCGACATAGACCCCAACTCGCGTCTAGATACTTCTCCGCCACCATTGTCAAATCCGAAATACAGGCTTTGGAAGCTTGCTGACGGCAAAATCTTCGCTTTGCTTGTCAATTCTATGGATTGCTCGATAAAGGATTTGACTCAGACGGCAAATACAGTTAAGGAACTCTGGGACTCCTTAAACCTCATGTATTCCGAAACAAACAATTTTGCTCGGGTGTCAGATGTTCTTCACTGCTTGTCCATTATCCACCAACAACACCGTCATTTTCCGACGTACTTCATCGAGTGGAAAGCCCTCCGTGGTGAATTACTTGAGTTGTAGCCCATTCCTCAAACACCTGAGGCAGCTTTGACCCAACGGGACCAATTATGTCTCTTCAGCCTTCTCCATGGCCTTGATCCCAAATATGCGACAACGGCCACAGAGATGTTTGTCAGCCCTCGCTTGAGATTCCGTTGGTTTATCATCGCCTTAGAAAGGCTCATCAGGTTCTTCCCCCACCCAATCACAGTATCGATCCTACTGCCCTTCTAGGTTGTGGCAATGGACGTTCTTCAGGTGCTCGTGGACGTGGACGTGGTCGTGGTGAGGGTCGCACTCGTCCTTTCTGTCAGCACTGTGGCAAGCTGGGCCATCTCATCGAGCGATGTTGGGTTCTTCATGGATACCCGTCTCAGCCACATCGGCAAGGTCAAACTGCGGTCCACGATACTTCTCCGTCAGCTTCTGATCTCCCTCTCACTCTGGACCTCTCCATGGATGAGCTTCAGCTTATTCACACTTGTCGGGCCGCCTCGATACCCGGTTCTTCTTCGGCATCTATTGCCCATACTCGGCAAAGGGGGTGGTTGGTTGAGGCGCTTACAGCCAAAAAAAACAAAAAAGAAGGGTCCAGCTGCCCCCGTTGAATATAGGCGCTACTTTTATGGGCAACACTTTTTTTTTAACCCGCGCCAAAAACAAACTTTTTTTGTTTTTTTTGTTAGATGTCCCTTACCCCCGCGCTCCCCCTTGTCTGTTGTTTCCCAATGTGCAGCCCGCGCGGGACACCATCGTCGACCGACCCGGGCTAGGTTGGGTCGAGTCCTGCCCGACCCACCCATCCGACTCAATCTGAGCTTGGAAACGGCCCAAAACCCCTTGTTTGGGGTTTTCGGGCCACCCGGGGTCCAAAAATATAAAAAAATAATAATTTCAAAAATTAAGAATACATTTTTGGAATGCTTTAAAAAAATTCTGGGGACCGTGCGATGATTATTTTATGAATTAAAATTAAATAAAATTATTTTAATTCGTTTAATTGTCCCCGAGTAGAATTTATTGCAAAATAAATTTTATATCGCATGTATATTACCTGTTGATTGATCTTGGTTGGTCACTTTAAATTTGATTCTAATGCTTTACCCAATTCAGGACTAAGAAGAATTATATGAGCAAAGTCACCCATAATAGTACAATTGGAAACTTTATAATGTTGTGCACTATGCAGAAACATGGTTGATGCAATCAATGTTACAAGGGAAATTGAGAGTAATTTTGGAAAAATTCAATGAGAGGTTGTCGAGTATATCATGCAATGCGCGAAAAGTACACTTGATGTAAGTTCAATTTAACTAATGATGTTGTTTGTGATGAAGTTAGCTATATCAGTCCACATTATTGTGGAGATCTAATTGGGAGAGGGTCATTGACTGGATGAATGCACTATTAGTTGGAAAACAATGTTGTAGTCAACGGTTTCTCAGCCAACTACTAAAAGCAGAGTTCATATCATTAATAAAAGCGGTAAAGAAAGGTGTACAATTGTAGAGACGTATTTATAAATTATAGTCTAGGATTGATAGTTTAAAAATGTGTAATTTACTATGATAATCAAAGTGTTTTAAGCTTGATGAAGAATACAATTTATCATAAGCAATCAAAACATATTGATGTCGGACTAAATTTTCATTGAGATGTATTGGTTGATAAAATTTCCACATCAAGAAAATAATTATATAGGTGAATCCAACAGACATGCTGACAAAACTGAAATTAACAAACAAGTTCAAGCATTACTTCGAATCATTGAATGTTCTCAGAGCCTGAGGAACTTTGGGATATGATTGATAGGATAAAGTCACAAATTTTGAAAGCGCGGATAATTCAAGGAGATGTAAAGATTTTTCAACATGGATCGAATTATAAGTTTCCCAAATAATTTCAGAGGTCAAAGGTGAAGATAGATGAGAAAAAGGGAAGGCTGGTGCTGATTTGGCATGTGTTTAGCGCCAAGAGGTCCCAATCCTAGCATGTTGTACGCAGCTAGAATAGCAATTCTTCATAGGAGACTGGAGTCAATATGTTGGGAGACTAGTGCCAATCTTGCCACGTGGCAACACAAGTTCAGTGTGGCCCGCTGGAGCTTCTTAATATTTCTTCTAATTCAAATCGTTCATTCTTGTAACCCAAAACCTATTATGTTAAACCAACTTTTTTTCCAAGGTTGTCACTATTCTATGCACTTCATAAAAAATAGACCCTATTCATCCAAAGGGACCGTTCTCTTTGAAAGATTGCGAGAAAATCTCCGAAGCCTTGTATTGTGCAACCAAAGATTCATAGTGGAATGGCGAGTGTAGGTTGTATTGATTGGACCACATAAATCTGTGTGTGTCTGTGTTTTGCTTGCTTACCGTTAACTTTCCTCTTCGTTTCAGTCTAATCACCTTTAATGGTGTCCAGCACCCACCCTTTCTGAGTATACATATCCATTTCACCTGCCAGAAAATAATCTTCCTATAATGGATCAACAGCGTAACAAGTACACTGCCTCATAAACTCAAATTTCCTAGCATTATCTAGTTCCCTCGGAACCCAGGCTCATAAAAATCAAATTTCTAAACAAAATAATCACAGTATCCAGCTACATGCATGGGGGTTTTTGGCCTGAGAGATATAAGCAAGGAATAATATGCCAGATAGAATCAGTATTATTTAAAAAAAAACTTAAAAAAACACTAAAACTCATTAATCGAAAACTAAAACTCGGGTTGTGAACCGAGAAACCAATAGATAACCAATAAATTTAAAAGGCGCCAGCAAAACTTAAAATAAACAAATCGTCCGAGGTAATAAAATTACCATAGCCATCTTCCACGAGAAAGTTAAAGATATGATGATCACAGTTGTAAGTGAACTTGTTATTGTATGAGGAAGGGAGCCTCTGAAGACATTGAGACGCGATCGCTGGGAAATTCCCAGTGAATTCGGTGTACTCAGCCAACACCACCGTCCCTCTAGCCACGAAGCTGTAAATGAACGATTCCGTACTCATCTTCGCTCTCCACCCGTGAACCAATTCGGAGCCTGATGCAGAGAAGCAACACGGAGCCTTTGCCCCGGCTTCCTCCTCTTCCTTCCACCACTTCCTTCTCCCCCTTCTGCCTCTCCTTGCAACGTTCGCATTTCGATTGCCTATGTCTTTCGCTTTCCTGGTAAGTCAGCTTTTTCTCAACTTTGAATAATTATTTAAAAACTGAATCTCGCTTTTACGACGTCGTTTATGTTACCTTCCCATCGTTATTGAAAATAAATTGTAAATCTTTATTTTATCGTTTTTCTTTATGAAGTCAAATGCGAGACAAAATGAAGCCAAAAAGATCGACTAGGAAACGTCGTCGTCATATTGTCCAAATATAATATTTGTTTAAGTATAAAAGGATGGTATCTTTACATGGAAAAAAGAAAAAAAAGAAAAAAAAGAAAATATAATCGTGCATTCATTCATAATTCAGAACATATATATATTTGATATAATTATATTTGGGGAGTAGAAAAAACTAAGCAAATTATTGTCTTATGTTTAGAAGATTCCATTCGACATTCTTAATTCGAAACATATATATATTTGGGGAGTAGAAAAAACTACGTAGATTATCGTATTCTGTTCAGGAGATTCCACTTGACGGTCCGGTCCAGTGGAAGAAGCCAAAATCCCAGTGGAACTGCGATTTAGGCCCAAAAAACTATGTTTCTTTAATAAACCAAATTAATCAAAATAATTACACAAATACCCTTATCAAAACTCATTTAATGAGAATGAGGATATTGATGAATTCGTTGATCCCTTTATAAAATTATTTGATGTTATTATAATCACAAGATTTGTGCGATGATAATAACAAGTGAATGAACACGACTAATAATAGTGTGATCAACGTGGCCCACACTCTTCACCTCAATTCATCCAAAATTAAACATTTATTTTTCATATTGTTGTTCTATTGCATCTAGTCTTAAGCAAAAACATTCCTTGTTTTTTTACAACACACAATAGCTTTAATCTTTAACTTTCAAAGTATAAACAAGAACCTCCCTTGTTTTTTTTTTGCAATATATCATTTATTTTCAAGACTGAACAACGATCTCTTTTGATTTTTTTACCAAAGATAGACAAGAATTCAATCTCTTCATTTAAAAAACAAAGCAAGAACCTCCTTTATTTTTTAACAAATAATAAATTTAACTCTATTATTGTAAAGACCCGTAAATTTCAAGGAATTTTTTTTTTCTTAATTTTCTTTGGAATTTTACAAGAACGCAGTTTCTGACGGCACGTGATTCTGAGGCCCGGTGTGCCCGGAATCATTTTCCGAAGTTTGGCTCGGGTACGTTCAGTGAACGAACGAGCGGGTTTTTCTAACTTTTGAACCGGTGCTCGGAATCGAATTCCGAGGGCACCGATGGAATCGCAGCACCGATATTTGCTTAGAAACGCCTCTTCCGGAGTTGCGTTTGCTGGGGTGTGGTTTTTAATTTTTGAGCTTTAAGTTAAGAAATAAAATAATGTGGTACGACAAACTTTATTTTATTTCACTTAAAGCCGCTTAAAGCCACTTAAAGCTGATTAAGCTGAGTTAAAGCGGATATGGTACAATTCAAAATATCCTACCCTCTTGGTAGAATATTTGTGAGGTGGGGCCCGCACGAGCCCCACCGTTTCTTTTCCGCTAAGTAACGCACCCGCGAAAACCCCTATTAATTAAAAGTCAACTGGGGCGTTTCTTAACCTATTAAACGCTCCTTTTAATTGAACGGTTTTATTCGTTGAATTAATTCTATGAATTAATGGGTCGTTACTTAACTTAGTTTTTTCGTTTGTTGGCATGTAATAAAATAAGACCAACATTCTTCTTCTTGTGTGTTGTTTGTTGAGATGATTTGACAGAATCTTAAGTCCTTCAACCTCCTTCGCGAAGAACGCGAAGAACGCGAAGAATGCGAAGAATGCCGACCTTCGACGAAAGGCGACGAAGAACGCCGAGACCTCGGAGATCGACGACGCGACGCCAAGTACCGCGACACCGACGATTCTTCTCCCGCGACGTTCTTCTGCGACGTTCCTTCATCCGCGACAAATCTTCGATCATCCGTTGAGGTAAGAGATTGCGGACCTTTTAATTCTTTGTGGTTTATAACAACAACAAGGATTTAATTGTTATAATTAAATCTGTATGTTCTTGATCCTCGGAGTTCGTTGACGCAACACCGTATACCGCGACGACGCGACGCCCTTCCGCGACGCGACGCTCCTCTTCTTCCGCGACGATCAATTCCGCGAAGAACGCACGCTCGACGACTACGACGAGGTAGGGATTTTATTTGAATATAATATTTTATTCCCGTAGTTGTTTCCTTCTAAAACAAAGAGCCCGGTATCAAAGTGCAATTTTAATTTATTAAAATTGTATTTTGTTATGTTTTCGTGTGTTGATCTTTTTTTTCCGATTGTTATCACCTAACGCGGAGGGTGTGGGCCAAACAAACACGGCCCGACAATCCTCCGCAATTCTTCGTTGATGTGCGGAACGACGGACGACGACAAAGCGGGCCGCAGAGACGATTTGTTGATTCCGCGGTGAAGAACGGAACCCGGGAGGAGCTACGGCGCAGACGGAAGTGGAATCGGACCACCGGAGCAACTCCGGTGGCTCGCAGAATCCACCGGCGGCGCGGGTCCGGCGACACACGGGACGCGGCAAAGCCGCGTCCGCTGACCCAGCGCGGCCCCACGCGGGTCGCGACACCTCATTCCGCGGGGGCAGCGCCCCGCGACTTCCTCCGCTCGGCCGCTCGGCCGAGTCGAGCCGGGCCTACCCGCCGGGCCGGGTCGCGCCAACCGGGTCGGACCCGGACCCGGTTTGGGCCGACCCAGGGGGGTCGGGCCGGGCCGGTCCGGGCCCAGACCCCCCGTTTCAGGACCCTTTTCGGTTTTTTGCTCATAACTTGAGTTACGAGCCTCATAACGACGTGCCGTCAGCGGAGATGCGATCCTTGGATCGAGACGGTCGTTTCGGTATATCACACTCAAGGTTTTGGAATACTTTGGGTTCGGTTGGGTTGATTCGTACACGAAACCAACCGGGCCCTCAGAGCGGAAACGCTCATATCTTGAGCTTCGGATGTCCGATTGACATGCTCTCGACTTCGATGGATTCCTATAAGTGAGACGGATCTTTTGGCTTACTCCGCCCGAGGTTTGGACGCAGGTGGAGTACGGTCGGGTTGGTTTTGCCTTAAAAACCAATCGGGCCCCTGGGACGAAAAAACCAATAACTCTCAGACCGGGCGTCCGATTGAAGCGCTGTCTGCGACGTTAAGTTCCTGTTGGCGATACAGAACTTTTGGATACATCAACTCTGGACCATGTGTCAGTTGATGTATCAGCCTCTCGGCTCGTGGAGCGGACCCTCCCGAACGAGCTTGCTGTGTGCGAGAACCCTAAAGCTGGTTGCGACTACTACTGTGACGGCGACGACTGTACAGAGATCCTCAGTGGATTCGACGACGACGACTACAGCACTCAGCGATCCTTTGTGGGTCAGTGCTACCGATCCTGTGTGGGTCAGCGCTCAGCGGTCCTTTGTGGGCCAGCGCCTACAGGTCCTGTGTGGGCCCGATCCTGTGTGGGTCTTTGCGGGGGTTAGTTACCTATCGATCCTTTGTGGGTCAGATCCTTTGTGGGTCATTGCGGGGGTTAGTACCTATCGATCTTTTGTGGGTCCGACGACTTAGATGGATCAGTGATCATCTCTATCGTCATTCCAAGAAGTATACCTGTGTGAGCTGAATCCTGTTTTACTTTCCTGTGTGGATTGTGTTGTGCTATCCTGTGTGAATTTACGTTTACTTTCCTTTGTGGATCGTGTTGTGCTATCCTGTGTGGATTTACATTTTGCTTTCCTGTGTGGACTGGGTTGTACTTGAGCTCGAATGATGGAGCCGAGCGTGAATTGATGACTTAGGTATATGTATGGGCATATACCTAAGCAGTGTCAGATGTTACTTCGTGATTGTATCTTTCCTTTGTGGTTTATCCTTTGTGGATTCTGGGAGACCTTCAGGGGTCTCGGGGTCCCTACTAAGTAGCTTATACTCACCCCTGCACGGGCTATGCCTGCACTACGTTGTGTTGGTTGCAGACGACGGACAGCGCTGATCGTGGTGGAGGCTTGCGGAGCAGGACGGTACCTGGAGGTGGACCACTGGGCGGGACCTACTCGGAGCGGTCGGCTGGACCCGAGGAGCAGTGGAGGCTATCTGTACTCACCCTTCAGGTGGGACTTCCAGAGGACGGCTCGACGCTGTGGCTTTTCCTTTCAGTTGTTGTTTTTCCCCTTTCAGTTGTACTTTACAGTTGGACTTGTATTTCCGGCCCCTTTACTTTCAGCACAACTTGTTTCAGTTTTTACTTAGTGTTTACCCTTTCTGTTTGCTTACTCTGTGGTACTTGTTTACTTTACAAACGCAATGCCTTCCCTTTACCGGGATTTACGCCTTGGTGCTAGTCACCAGCCCCTGGCCTATGGAAGGCGGGCTTGGGGTAGTCACGACACGGGCCTCGAGGACGGGTCGTGACAAATTGGTATCAGAGGTGGTCGGTTCTACCGCACACTCTGATCTTTCTTCCATGTGAAGCAATAGTGTGGTTATCAGTCCAGGGAGCCCAGTGTTGGTGCGGCGGCCGACGTATCCGTACACCAGGACCCTGACTTCTGATTTCCGACTTAATGTACGAAAACATTGATTGCATGTGTGTTTCAAGTTTTCTTTGTGATTACTTTATAGCAGCTCACCAGGTATACTGTTCTGACCATGGCACACCTGTTTCTTTTCAGGATGGCCCCACGACGGTAGCCAGCTAGGGTTCTGAGAGTTGTACGTGACGATAGCCCGCCGAGCGACGAGGCCTCGGTACAGGGCCCTTTGACAGCTGAGGCACCGGCGGTACCTCTACCCGTCGAGCCACCGATGCTTCCAGCCCCAGCCGCTGACGATGCACGTCGCCTTAGTGCACTGCATGAGTTCCAGCGCCAGCGAAGGCCCAGGTTCCGCGGGGAGACGGACCCCCAGACAGCCGAGGACTGGCTATAGGCAGTTGTACGAGTTTTCAGGCTAGTGAGGACACCAACAGACCTCATGGTGATCCTCGCAGCGAGCCTACTGCACGCAACAGCAGACTGATGGTGGAGCTTGATGCTCCAGGTGCACGATGAGGCATCTCTTCTCTGGACGGACTTTGAGAGCCTCTTCCGCTCAGAGTTCGTCCCAGCCACCATCTGTGCGGTGCGCATCCAGGAGCTTCTTCAGCTGCGGCAGGGCAGCTTGACGGTCGCCCAGTACTCGGCGAGATTTACCGATCTCTCGCGCTACTCGACCGACATGGTACGAGACCCATTCTTCCGGGCCCGGACCTTTGAGCAGGGATTGAGACACGAGATCAGGGCATCGTTGATCTCCCTCAGCATTCCGAATCATGCAGGAGTACTGGAGCGAGCCCTTTTGATCGAGAGCTTTCTTGCTGAGACTTCTCCAGCGGCGAGACCTACCGCGAGGCGGCACGTAGCAGAGTCTTCTGCAGCAGGCAGTCGACAGATGACTCATAGGTCCAGGCAGACCAGACCCTCAGGCAGACGACCTCAGGACACTGGCTCAGCAGTGCGGGGCACACAGCACGAAGCCAGTCTTTCGAGAGGTAGGCAATGCTACTCATGCGGCGGGCAGGGCCACATGGCTCGTGATTGCCCAACCCGCCGTGCCGAGGAGTAGCAGAAGGTTGAGGGACCACCGAGGCAGAGGCAGAGGGTCGACCGTGGCGGTTCGCAGGGAGCAGGCGGACGAGGCAGATGAGCTGGCCGAGCAGCAGGTGGTGGGCGACGCTTTGAGGCTCTACCACCACCACCACCACCAGGAGGTCCACCCTGACCACAAGGAGCTGGCGTGTAGAGACAGGCATAGCTCCAGGCAGCGGAGGCCTACGACCACAGCACGCCCGAGATGATTCGAGGTACTATCTGTGTCTATTCCACCATTGCTGCAGTTCTTATAGACACAGGGGCGAGTCACTCTTTCATAGCCGCTGCCCTTGTTCGGAGCTCGGAGATTCCGACAGAGCCGTTGGCTCGATCCTTATGGCTAGAGACTCCTACGGGAGCAGAATCGACGATTACGCACTGGTGCCGGCAGTGTGAGCTTACTTTAGGAGGCGAGAGCTTCGGCTGGGATCTTCTTGTAGCGGCGTCGAGGCCTTACGACGTCATCTTGGGCATGGATTGGTTGTCCACAGTCCATGCACAGATTGACTGTATTAGGCGCAAGGTGCGATGTGTATGCACCGACGGGAGCAGGTTCACCTTCACCGGCGAGATGGGAGCCTTCGCAGCATAGGATGGACTTCCTCAGAGGAGAGGACAACCCATCACTCATCAGTTGGCTAGCCTCATCCTAGGAGCAGTTGACGTGCGGAGTCCTAGTTTTCCTGCAGTGGTGGATCAGTATGCGGACGTCTTTCCCGACGACGTTCTAGGGCTACCTCCTCACAGAGAGGTAGACTTTTATATTGACCTGTACCCCGGGACAACCCCGATATCGACTCCAACATATCGGATGGCCCCCGCCGAGCTTCGAGAGCTACGGGTACAGTTGGAGGACTTGCAGGGCAAGAGATTCATCTGACCCAGTGTTTCACCCTGGGCTTCCCCGATATTGTTCGCCAAGAAGGCGGACGAGAGCTTGCGACTATGTGTCGACTATCATCGCCTGAACCAGGTGACAGTGAGGAACAAGTATCCGCTACTGAGGATTGATGACCTCTTCGATCAGCTCAAGGGAGCGTGGTGGTTCTCGAAGATAGACCTCAGGACAGGCTATCATCAGCTCAGAGTTCGTGACGAGGACGTGTAGAAGACGGCCTTCAGGTGTCGGTATGGCCACTATGAGTTCTTGGTTATGCCTTTCGGCGTAACCAATGCTCCAGCAGTGTTCATGGGCCTCATGAACAGGATCTTTCAGCCATTCCTCGATCGATTTTTCGTAGTCTTCATCGACGACATTTTGATATACTCGACGGCTGAGGAGGAGCACGCCTACCACTTGCGGGTTGTACTAGACACACTCTGAGAGCACCAGCTTTATGGCAAGCTCTCAAAGTGTCAGTTCTGGATACATGAGGTCCACTTCTTGGGACACGTCATTTCTGAGGCGGGAGTTGCGGTGGATCCTGCGAAGATCGAGGCAGTGCTAGCTTGGGAGCCACCCAAGAGCGTGACGGAGGTGCGGAGTTTCTTGGGACTAGATGGATACTATCGGAGATTTGTGCCAGACTTCTCCAGAGTTGCGACACCACTCTCAGCTTTGACGAAGAAGGGGAAACCCTTTGTGTGGTCAGAAAGATGTCAGCAGAGCTTCCAGGAGCTGAGAAAGATATTGACCAGCGCCCCTATCTTGAGGTTGCCTGAGGAGGGAGAGGGTACGTAGTCTACTGCGATGCATCAGAGACCAGACTCGGATGTGTCCTGATGCAGGAGCGGGCAGTGATCACCTATGGATCACGTCAGTTGAGGCTGCATGAGAAGAACTATGCTACCCATGACCTGGAGTTAGTAGCAGTGGTCTTCGCTCTGAAGATATGGCGACACTATCTGATGGGCGAGCGCTTTACAGTCTTTTCTGACCATAAGAGTCTTAGGTACATCTTCTCGCAGAAGGACCTGAACCTAAGACAACGACGATGGCTCGAGTTCCTCCAGGACTATGACTTTGAGATAGTCTATACTCCTGGGAAGGGGAACGTGGTAGCCGATGCTCTCAGCAGGAGGACGGGCATTCAACTACTTGAGGAGGTGACCGAGCAGCTAGCCACTTTACAGATATCCTTCGTGGATAGAGATGGAGCAGTCTTCCTTCAGTCTCTCACAATCACTCCTCCACTACTACAGCGGGTCAGAGAGGCACATCATGGGGACGCTGACTGTGAGACGCGGCGTGCACAAATATCCTCAGGACAGGCACCTGATGGCTTCTCCTTTGGAGCAGAGCACGACATCCTTTCCAGAGGACGTACATTGGTACCAGTTGCCTTACGGGAGGAGGTGATGAGAGAGTTTCACACTTCTCCTTTGACGGTTTATCCTGGAGTGGCAAAGATGTACCAGGACCTCAGACGACAACACTGGTGTCCGGGCATGAAGAAGGTTGTGGAAGAGTTCGTTTCTTGATGCCTCACCTGCCAGCAGGTAAAAGCAGAGCATCAGGTACCAGCAGGCTTGGTACAACCCTTGGAGGTCCCGGAGTGGAAGTGAGATGGGATATCTATGGACTTCGTGACTGGACTTCCACGCACTTCCAGAGGTCACGACTCCATTTGGGTGATTGTCGACTGACTCACCAAGTTGGCTCACTTCTTACCCATCAGAGAGCAGGGCTCAGTGGAGAGCTTGGGGCATCTCTATGTTCAGGAGATTGTACGGCTTCACGGTGTGCCATAATCTATCTTCTCTGATCGAGATGATCACTTTACTTCCCGGCTTTAGAAGGGGTTGCATGAGGCATTCGGGACGCAGCTACGTCTGAGCACCGCCTTTCACCCTCAGACGGATGGTCAGACGGAGAGGACCATTCAGACTCTCGAGGACATGCTCCATGAATGTGTCCTCGACTTTGGTCGCAGCTGGGAGGACCACCTACCCTTGGTGGAGTTCGCGTACAACAACAGCTACCACTCCACCATCGGGATGACACCATACGAGGCGTTGTATGATAGACCTTGAAGATCTCCTTTGTGCTGGACAGACCCTGGGGAGTCAGCACTTGTGGGACCAAAGATGGTCCGGGCCACAACAGAGAAGGTCCATGTCATCCAGGAGCGGATGAGGACAGCTCAGAGCCGGCAGAAGTCTTACGCTGACAGGAGGCGGAGGCCACTAGAATTCGAGGATGGTGACCACATCTTCTTGCGTGCCTCACCTCGACGTGGATTATGGAGATTTTGCCGAGGCGGTAAGTTGTCTCCACACTTCATCGGACCTTTCCAGGTCCTCAGCAGGATTGACGAGGTGGCTTATCGCCTGACTCTACCACCTCAGTTGCACCGGGTGCACAACGTCTTCCACGTATCTCAGCTGAGGAGATATGTGCACGACCCAACACACATCATTGACCATGGGGAGCTAGACGTTGATGATGGGGTGACTTTTGCAGAGGTCCCGGTGGAGATCGAGGATCGACATGAGTGGGTCCTACGTGGATGGTCGATTCCTCTAGTGTTCATCATATGGCAGCACAAGAACCTCTAGGAGAGCACTTGGGAGCGGGAGGCTCAGATGCGTGCTCAGTACCCACATTTATTTCCCTAGTTTATGATGTATCTTTACGGGGACGTAAATCCCTGAGGTGGGAGTGATGTAAAGACCTGTAAATTTCAAGGATTTTTTTTCTTAATTTTCTTTGGAATTTTACAAGAATGCAGTTTCTGACGGCACGTGATTCCGAGGCCCGGTGTGTCCAGAATCATTTTCCGAAGTTTGGCTCGGGTACGTTCAGTGAACGAATGAGCGGGTTTTTCTAACTTTTGAACCGGTGCTCGGAATCGAATTCCAAGGGCACCGATGGAATCACAATGCCAATATTTTCTTAGAAATTCCTCTTCTGGAGTTGCGTTTGCTGGGGTGTGGTTTTTAATTTTTGGGCTTTAAGTTAAGAAATAAAATAATGTGGTAGGACAAACTTTATTTTATTTCACTTAAATCCACTTAAATCCACTTAAAGCTGCTTAAGATGAGTTAAAGTGGATAGGGTACAATTCAAAATATCCTACCCTCTTGGTAGGATATTTGTGAGGTGGGGCCCGCACGAGCCCCACCGTTTCTTTTCCGCTAAGTAACGCACCCGCAAAAACCCCTATTAATTGAAAGTCAACTGGGGCTTTTCTTAACCTATTAAATGCTCCTTTTAATTGGGCGGTTTTATTCGTTGAATTAATTCTATGAATTAATGGGTCGTTACTTAACTTAGTTTTTTCGTTTGTTGTCATGTAATAAAATAAGACCAACATTCTTCTTCTTGTGTGTTGTTCGTTGAGAGGGTTTGACAGAACCTTAAGTCCTTCAACGCGAAGAACGCAAAGAACGCGAAGAACGCGAAGAACGCAAAGAACGCGAAGAACGCCGACCTTCGACGAAAGGCGACGAAGAACACCGAGACCTCAGAGATCGACGATGCGACGCCAAGTACCGCGACACCGACGATTCTTCTCCCGCGACGTTCTTCTGCGATGTTCCTTCATCCGCGACAAATCTTCGATCATCCGTTGAGGTAAGAGATTGCGGACCTTTTAATTATTTGTGGTTTATAACAACAACAAGGATTTAATTGTTATAATTAAATCTGTATGTTCTTGATCCTCGGAGTTCGTCGACGCAACGCCGTATACTGCAACGACGCGACGCCCTTCCGCGACGCGACGATCCTCTTCTTCCGTGAAGATCAATTCCGCGAAGAACGCACGCTCGACGACTACGGCGAGGTAGAGATTTTATTTGAATATAATATTTTATTCCCGTAGCTGTTTCCTTCTAAAACAAAGAGCCCAGGATCAAAGTGCAATTTTAATTTATTAAAATTTATCTTGTTATGTTTTCGTGTGTTGATCTTTTTTTTTCTGATTGTTATCACCTAACGCGGAGGGTGCGGTCCAAACAAACACAACCCGACAACCCTCCACAGTTCTTCGTTGATGTGCGGAATGGAGGACGATGACAAAGCGGGCCGCAGAGATTATTTTTTGATTCCACAGTGAAGAACGAAACCCGGGAGGAGCTACGACGCAGACGGAAGTGGAATCGGACCACCAGAGCAACTCCGGTGGCCCGCAGAATCCACCGGCGGCACGGGTCGCCGGCGCGGCGGCACCGGTGGCCGGCCAGACTCACGACCGCGCGGGTCCGACGACACACAGGACGCGGCAAAGCCGCGTCCGCTGACCCAACGCGGCCCCACGCGGGCCGCGACACCTCATTCCGCGGGGGCAGTGCCCCGCGGCTTCCTCCGCTCGGCCGCTCGGCCGAGCTGAGCCGGGCCGACCCGCCGGGCCGGGTCGTGCCAATCGGGTCAGATCCGGACCTGGGTCGGTTCGACCCCGGGGGGGGGGGGGGGGGGGTCGGGCCGGGCCCAGACCCCCCGTTTCAGGACCCTTTTCGGTCTTTTGATCATAACTTGAGCTACGGGCCTCCGAACGACATGCCGTCAGCGGAGATGCGATCCTTGGATCGATACGGTCGTTTTGGTATATCACACTCAAGGTTTCAGAATACTTTGGGTTCGGACGGGTTGGTTCGTACACGAAACCAACCGGGCCCTCGGAGTGGAAACGCTCATATCTTGAGCTTCGGACGTCCGATTGACATGTCGTCGACTTCGATGGATTCCTCTAAGTGAGACAGATCTTTTGGCTTACTCCGCCCGAGGTTTGGACGCAGGTGGAGTATGGTCGGGTTGGTTTTTCCTTAAAAACCAACCGGGCCCCTGGGACGAAAAAACCAATAACTCTCAGACCGGGCGTCCGATTGACGCGCCTTCTACGACGTTAAGTTCCTGTTGGTGATACAGAACTTTTGGATACATCAACTCTGGACTATGTGTCAGTTGATGTATCAGCCTCTCAGCTCGTGGAGCGGACCCTCCCAAATGAGCTTGCTGTGTGCGGGAACCCTAGAGCTGGTTGCGACTGCTACTGTGACGAAGACGACTGTACAGAGATCCTCAGTGGATTCGACGGCGATGACTACAGCACTCAGCGATCCTTTGTGGGTCAGTTCTATTGATCTTGTGTGGGTCCGATCCTGTGTGGGTCAGCGCTCAACGGTCCTGTGTGGGCCAGCGCCTACAGGTCCTGTGTGGGCCCAATCCTGTGTGGGTCTTTGCGGGGGTTAGTTACCTATCGATCCTTTGTGGGTCAGATCCTTTGTGGGTCATTGCGGGGGTTAGTACCTATCGATCCTTTGTGGGTCCGATGACTTAGATGGATCAGTGATCATCTCTATCGTCATTCCAAGAAGTATACCTGTGTGAACTGAATCCTGTTTTACTTTCCTGTGTGGATTGTGTTGTGTTATCCTGTGTGGATTTACATTTACTTTCCTTTGTGGATCGTGTTGTGCTATCCTGTGTGGATTTACATTTTGCTTTCCTGTGTGGACTGGGTTGTACTTGAGCTCGGATGATGGAGCCGAGCGTGAATTGATGACTTAGGTATATGTATGGGCATATACCTAAGCAGTGTCAGATGTTACTTCGTGATTGTATCTTTCCTTTGTGGTTTATCCTTTGTAGATTCTGGGAGACCTTCGGGGGTCTCGGGGTCCCTACTGAGTAGCTTATACTCACCCCTGCACGGGCTATGCCCGTACTACGTTGTGTTGGTTGCAGACAACGGACAACGCTGATCGTGGTGGAGGCTTGCGGAGCAGGACGATACCTGGAGGTGGACCACTGGGCGGTACCTACTCGGAGCGGTCGGCTGGACCCGAGGAGCAGTGGAGGCTATCTGTACTCACCCTTCAGGTGGGACTTCCAGAGGATGGCTCGACGCTGCAGCTTTTCCTTTCAGTTGCTGTTTTCTTTTAAGAAAAAAAAAAGTTTTGTTTCTGTATGACTCTTGGATTTACTTTTTCAATGTTTTTTTATATATAATCTATTGTCTTGTAATGATAAAATATTTTTTTTTTCGTCCCCTTTCAGTTGTACTTTACAGTTGGGCTTGTATTTCTAGCCCCTTTACTTTCAGCACAACTTGTTTCAGTTTTTACTTAGTGTTTACCTTTTCCGCATGCTTACTCTGTGGTGCTTGTTTACTTTACAAAGGCAATGCCTTCCCTTTACCAGGATTTACACCTTGGTGCTAGTCGCCAGCCCCTGGCCTATGGAAGGCGGGCTTGGGGTAGTCACAGCACGGGCCCCGAGGACGGGTCGTGACAATTATCAATGATTTGTAGACACCCCGCCTTAAAACACCTAATTGGTCACTACAGATCACTTCATAATAGTATTTATCATGTTGATGTTGAATTAGAAGATAAATCACTTGATCAACCAATTTCAATTGTTTTTCTCACTACAGGTTTTAGATTACTCATAGCTCTTGAGCAAGGGTAATTTATTTGTTGTGGATGAATCTCTCAACCACTAAGTTTATTTTTCTTGAAATATACAAGTTAAAAGTAAGTTGTTACTTTTTTTTCCAAAAGATATATGAATTTATTTAAATGTATGTGAATTATAATGTGGATTGCCTATGTGATCCTACTAACAACTTAACCAATGTTTTACTTTTATTGTTTTTGTACATTTGGGTCAATGATTTTTCCAGATGACGTTAGTGGAAATAAGGGTTTTAACCTTGGTTTTTTTAATGCGAGTTAAAAGGCAACATTGATTCAGTTGACATTAAAAGGTGTAGTTTTACTGAAGGTTATTTAAAATCAGTGTTGAAACACACATTCAACATCGGTTTATATACAAAACGGTTTATATACAAAACGGTGTTGAAAATGTTAAAAATCACTTTTTCACTTACTTTCAACATCGGTTTATACAAAAACCGGCGTTGAAGCTTCTAAATAAACAGCGTTTTAAGACTTTCAATGTTGGGCTTTCTTCAAACTGATGTGGAAACCTTATATTTAAAAAAAATACATTATAGAATGCATAAACCCAAAAATTACAACATGAATTTTAGTACAACAAATTGTAGAAAACAGTAGAAGATGGCAAAAAACAAGCAACAAAATACTCTTTGTTTAAAATTTAACCACAAGATAAATAAAGATGTATAGAATTTTTAAATGTGCATTTGAAAATTAATCATACCTACAAAATAGTTTGCAAATAATCTTCAAACATGGTTTAATTCTCCATTCGTATATGATGCAACATCATAAAAAAACCTACAAAAACAGTGAATGTTGTATAATTAACAATAAAACATATTGATGTAAAACATAAGAGTTGTAATCGAACTAACCTTATGAAAATATGTTGTCGTTCTAGTCGTGATAATCTCATAAATGAATCTTAAAATATAACCATATTAAACTCATCCTTTTAAATGACGACATCGTGGTTATGAAACAACACTTTGAAAATAAGAAACATTATATATCCAAGAAAACAAACTATCAACTAATATAAAATCTATCAACTTGCACTTTCACATATTTAATTTTATTTGGATTTTTTATCGACAAGTGAACATTGTTAAACCTCTTATACAACCTGTAATTTCTTATTTTAATTAAATAAACATGCATAACAAGAAAAATTTAAGATTAAAGGACTAATATAATAGAATAAAACTTAAGAATTCAATTTTTTTAAAACTTCTACAAACTCCACCCAATAAAGAGCATAACCAATATGTCATGCATTCATGTGGACATGATACACATAACATCCAATGACCACTACAATATAAAAATATTAAACACCAATGACATTATAATGAATAGTATTTCATAGTTATATAGTCTTCTAACCTGTCAAGGAACAAAAGAAACCAACACCCAATATTTGTATTTGTTAATCTTTCACATACATAATTAGTTCTAATAAAATCACTCAGATATCGTACAACTGTTGAAATGCACCCTGGATCCATAAAACCATAAATAAAAATACTCTTGTTTTATATGTAAAGTGCATAGAGATGCTTAATTAGATAAGTAATAAATTAATTCATTATAAGTTATATTTATTTAAAGAAATATAAATAGAAAAAGAAATTTACTTACATGAAAAAAATGCAAGATGGGTATAAAGTGATCCTAACCATTAACAAAATTCATTATATCTTTATGAAATATTCTTAATGCATGGTCTCTCCCACATATATCAGTGGTCATCGAAAAATCATAATACAACGCTAGAATAGAAAATTTTTAAGTTAATTTTTCAGCTCATCAATGACCTTAGAAGTATCTGAAGGTGTTGATTCTTAAAACTTTTTTCTTTTTTGCATGGATTCTTTTGATTTCAAATACTCCTATATAAGGAAAATGTAAGAAAACGTTACAAGTAATTTGAAATAAAAAGTAAATAAAAATTAGAAAACAACACATACCTCACATGTCAACTAATGAAGAAGACTAGTTGGGGAGAGTAAAAAAATGACCTATACTATCTCCAACTATGGCTACCTCTTTTTTAGGAAATGGTACTGGAGCATTATGATCAACAATATCATGTAATGCTACTCTTACCTGACCCACCTGCATAAATTAATGATATACATAATCCCCTAAATTATGTATGATTTTGTATGCTATAATGTGTACATGGGGATCCCTAGCATTCAACTTACAGTACAAGTTCGGGTTCAAATGAGGAGATGAAGGATCTAGGTAGGCAGGCTGTAGAGGCTGTATCTATCTCATATAATTTGCAAACATCGTCTGCATAGATGATTTAATTTGACCATTTATCAACTGATTAATCTCTCACAGATCATCCTTCAAGAAAGTTATTTATCTCATGCATTTTTCCTATCACGATGTTTGTAACACCCCAATATTTTAAAAGAACACTATGCTAGATAGTGTATACAACATGCAATACCAAGCCTAAGTAGACCACAAAATATTATTATTTAAATGCTACAGTTATAACCTAACCATTAAATTGGTGGGTACAAATAGGATTAACCACATTATTAAATACATATAAAGGTCCTTATTGTTGGGACCAAGTTGAATGAAGATGACAGTTTGAAGAATTAGCTTTTGCAGAGTGTTGTATTTTGTTGTCAAAGACGATAAATCAATTCACTTTGTAGAGGGATCATAAATCAGACGATGCTTTGCTGGTATGTATTTCACACAAATCCTGAGTTAGGAGAACTTGTGATGCAAGCCTTATGAAGGAAAGGGGGAGAAATGATGATGCCAGTCATATAATGTTTTGATTGGAAGGAATGATGCTGCTGGAAGATAGGAAAGATTCAGTTCTCATTGCAACTCTGACGATGCTTAAGCTGATCTATCAAAGGATAAATATCACGATAGTGGGATTTGTGATAAGAGAAGAAGAATGGTTATGGGAAGCAGTAAAGAGATAAAATGGCAAAGCAATAGACAATCTGGGGATGGCAGAAAAGCACAGTTTAAGGTGGCGCCGTTTTCCAGTGTTTGCCAAATTTTAGGGCCTGAAAATCGGGAGATGAAGAAATGTGCTTGGCAATGGATGTTGCGCATAAGATTGAAGATGGTTTATACATGCAAAAGAGTTATTCAAGGTCAGAATGTTGAAAAATGACAAAGGAATGGAGTGCGCAGAAATTTAGGCATGTTTCGCGCAAAAATAAAGTGGTGCGCGCAATATCTGCGGGATGCGCGAAATAGTAGCGGGTTGCGCGAAAAATCCGCGGGATGCGCGAAATATTGGCATGGTGCGCGAAATTGAGGAATGAAGTTTTCGCGCAAATTATGGTTCGAGATCAGAAGATCAAAAATTGGCAAAGGCATAAAATGCGCGAAATATTGGAGCAATGCGCGAAATCTGATGTTGCAGGAAAGATTGGGTTTGCGCGCAATATGGAACGCGGTGCGGAATTTTGTGCGCAATTGGTGCTTCATGCTTAGAAGGATGAAAAATGGAAAAGGCATGAGGTGCGCGAAAACTTGAAGCATGGCGCGAATTATGAAGTTGCATAAAAGAGTTTTTACGCGCATGGAGGAGGTTTTACGCGCGGATTAATGTTTTTCATGCGGGTTCAAAAATGCCTATAAATATGAGGCTAATCCTTGTTAGTTGTTAATGCTCGACACTTAGAAGAAATCTCGAGCTCTGGTGCGCATAAAATATACGCTAAGTGAGTTGCGCGAAAAGAAAGAAGTTTGCATGAAAAGAGGATAGCTGCGCGAAAAGTTGAGAAGTTGCGCGAAAAGAGAAAAAGTTGCGCGCAAAAGGAAAGTTGCGCGAAAACGTTTTTCACGCCAAAAGGGGGTTTTACGCGCAAGTCATTTGAATTGCACGCAAGTCACCCTAAAGGCTGCGCGAAATATTTGGGGTCTTCGCACGTATTCAGTTTTGCGTAAGAGGGTTCCTACTCGTTGTATTCCACATCAAAGGATTGTTTTCTAGTGGATTGTGTGGTACTGGATTGTTTCCGTACCATACCAAGGACGTAGCTACTCTTGTTGAGTAGTGAACCTTGTAAATCTTGTGTTCCTGTGGTTGTGTGTGTTCAGCAGGGAAGAAACTCTTTAACAGGAGGCGAAGGTTGTTTCAAAAAAGGGGAAACTTAAAAAGAAAAAGATATCACTGATTCACCCCCTCCCCCTCTCAGTGATACTTAGATCATGATTGGGAACTTCACTTATAAATACAAATTTATTGATTAATTCTTAGGAAATAAGTAATCAATTTTTAGTAAAGTCGATATTTGCCTTAAAAATACATCTTTCGTAAAAAATGGTTTATATTGCTTTTTTATGAATAAATAATATAATTAATTTCTGTCACTTTTAGAAAATATATTTGATAAAATAAAATTCATTTTTAAAATCATCATGTTATAATTACCTTGTAGTGGATTTTTAATAATTTCCTAAAAAGATTGATTTTTTTATGAATAGTGAAAATATCGATTTTTCAAGTACTCTCATTTATTTTCATTAAATTAAGTAATTTAAAAATCCAATTATATTTTGGATTTTTTATTAAAGTTACATATGATCCATTTGATCTAATTAATTCTATTTGAATCAATGATATTCATTATTTTGATATTAGTTAATTTTTATGCTTAAAAACGCATTTTTTTCTTCTAAAAACTGTTTTTCATTGCATTTATGTATTTATATTAAAATTGATTTATGCCACTTATAGAGACTGAATATTAAAAAATGGATACCATATTTGTAATTATTAAGATCAAATTTGGTAAATAGGTTTTTATTTTTATTTTTGGTCATTATGAATAGTAATCGTGCTAAAATTTGTCACCTCGGTAAGGATAAAGTGGGAAAACATAGTTAAAACTATGAGATAATGTTTCAAAATCAACCCAATACTTGCCATTATTTTATTGTACGGGATAAATTCTACCATAACCTCCCCAAATTTGAATATATGACATTTTTGTGTCATTTTCTCTTGATAAAGACATTTATATTAGTCCAAGTAAAGAAAATTCCAAAATATCACTCTTTTGACTTTAATATCTCTAAATTTTTTACATGAGCATAAAAAGAGGATGATTTTGGTTATAAATATGTATTTGAAATATAAATTAATTATTTTTATCATGGTAATTTATTTTTAATTTTTAATGATGAAATAATTACCTTAAATGTTTACGCAGCGTTGACACGGTGCTTGTGCAAGTAGTAACAAAATCAAGTAAATGGTTTTAAAAACTCTAAAAGTAATATTTTTTGGGTGTGTTAAAGTTTTATATGAATTTTTAAGATAAATTCATAATATTAGAGATGTGTGAAAGTTTTTTATTTGAATTCCATCACTGTCATGTTGTTTTCAAAGTAAAATTATGTGAATAGTTCTTAAAATGACATTAATAATATTTTATGTTAAATATATTAAATTAAAATATTTAAAAAATCATAAAAACCATGAAAGAGGATATTTAAGATGATAATGGTTTAAAATTTTATCCCTTGGCCATTTATGATCCAATTATCACCTTATAAGTAAAATTTTAACTCTTAATATTGAAAAAATCATCACCATAGTTAAGGTTTAAATTGGTTAACCAAAGGGTTAAACCAAAAAAATAAAGTTTAAAGTGATATATAAAGATGTAAAAATTTGATTGTATTATTATATTAAGAATATATCTTCCTTATATTTTAATCCATGTCATTTTGGAACCATTTGACACGAGTTAGGCACGTATTATATTATAATATTTCATGTATTTCCAAAAATGACATTAATGATATTTTATAATAAATAATATTTTATTGAATTGTTTAAAATTAATAAAAATATTATATTAATTAAATTTAATGGTATATGGTTTAAAATATCAACCATGGTCCATTTATGTGACACTTGTACTTTTATAGTAACTTTCTTAACCCCTAGAGTAAAAAACATTTTTATCACGATAATCGTCAAAAGGGTTAATGAGGGTTAAAACTAAGATATAAGGGTAAAAGAATGACCAAAACTTGTAAAAAAAAATATTTTATGGGAGTATTTAGACTAATACTCCTATTATATTGGAATTATATCAATTTTGATTCATTTTTACATGAAAATTAATTTATATTAATTTAGTACTTTAAGTAATTCCAAGAGTGCTCATCCCCTCACTTATAAAAGGACACAATTTCCATATTTTCTTTACACCTTATTGATCCACCTATCATGACCAAACCCTGAAAAATTCTCTTATAAAATTATATATACACAAATTTTAGGTTTTTTTCTTCTTAAAATGATATTCCAAGGGTTCTTAATAAGGGATCTAAAGGAAGTCTTTACCGACTCTTTGAAATTTATTTCTTCTTATACTTCATCTAAATTAGTTATTACCATCCTAAAATAATAAAATTAGAATCATAAATATAATTATATATTATTATTATTATGATAAAACCTTTTTCTATCTCTTTTCCATCCTATGAAAAGTGAAAACATCGCTCGTGTATATGCATGACTTACTGTATCCACATAGCGATGAAATTTGTTTTTCACCATCAATTTACTTGGATGGTTATAAAGATGTAACTAATAAATATATATGATAATTATGAAATAATTATTCCACTTAAATTATAATATAATATCTACCTTCTTATCTTCTAATCCGTTGGAAAATGATAACATCACTCATGCGTACGTGTTGACTACCACCTCCACGAAGCGATGTGATTCGTTTTTCATTTCTCTTTACATGGATGGTAATAAGGATAGATTTAATTAATATATAAGATATGTCTTATATACAAATGTTTCTAAAAATGTGAATTATTATCTACATTTCTTCCATTCCATCTGTCAAAAAGTCAAAATATCATTCATGCGTACATACGATCTACCATCTACATGAACAATGTAATTCATTTATCTATATCTATATTTTATGGATGAATTTGAATATCTATATATCATATATAGATATATGATATTTATATAATGGATAACATTATGGAGATTATGGAACCATGATCAATATGCAAATATTAAAATTATCAAATCAAAACATATATGAAAAATGAAGTAATCAACACCTGAAACAATGATAATAAAAAAATATTTTTAACAAGCAGGAGATAAAATGTTATAAATGGATCATACATGTTATTATAGATATGTATATGGTTATTTTATATAATTATAATAAATCTAAATTTATTATACATGAGTTTAAAAGTTCTTATAAAGCAAGTTTAACTTGAGGTAAGAGATTTCTTAACTCAATTTCCAATCATTGGTTATACTTATAATTCATTGACTATGTTATATCATGATTATGTGTGAAATGAACTCTGATTGTATTATGTTGTATTTTCACTTTTTTTGGACTTATTTTTTTCACACATAATCACTTAATGAAATTTTTATCCTTCAATGATATAATCTTTATAAGGGATTATTTCATAATCTCATCTCTATTTGGGATTGTTTATGTTTAAGCCTTTATTGAGGGAATTTACATGACATTTTTATCCTTAACCCCACACATTTCATCCTCCTCTAGTTATTTCTAGAGATTACAAGTTTTACTTTCATTTTTCTCTTTTTAAGTACTCAATAGATCAAAATAATATTTTTAAAGAAAACCGATTTTTTATTTGGTCAAATATATTTTTCTTCCATGTTCATATTTTTCAAAATTGTTTTGAAAAGTCCTTTTTATTTACTCAAAAAATTTAAGGAAATTTTATGTTATCCTTGATTTTTTATAAGGTTTTAAAGGAATATTTATAATGTTTTTCAAATGGTTCATTTTCAAATTTCTTTATAATAATTCAAATTGAATATTTCTTTTTAATGTATATGGCATTAATGGACTTTCTCACCTCCATAACCATTTTATATTATTTGGATTCTTCTATAAGTTTTCAATGGGTTTTTAAATGAAAAACTTTAATAAAAACTTATTTTAATGTTTCAATTCCATTTTCTTTTATTCTATAAAGACATGAATTTATTACAAAACCAATATTTCTAATGAATTGATAGTCAACTTTTTCCTCTTATTGATTTTGTAGTCATTAACTTTCTCTTAAAACATTCATTTTCTTATGATCATATTTCAATGAACATTAAATTTATATTAAATTATATATTATTTATATCATGGATATGATTATTGCCTAAGCCATATACCATTTCTATATACAGTGTTTTACTATAGAATTTATTTTCTTTATTGGGGACATACTCTTTTGATATCATCCACTATATTACTCTGGATAACTTATGATCATGTTATATTTATTGACTAAGGAAAATATTAACATTTCATATGCTAGTTTTTCAATATGAATGTTTATGTTTATTATGTATTGAATTGTTATTCAACCCTTTCATATGATGAATGCATTGTACTTGGTAAGTATCTGAGGTTCTTCATCCATTTTCTTCTATTGCTTAGTAACGAGTAGCTGCTTGTATATTGAATCCATATAACCAGACACTCTGGAGTTTACTACCATCCAAGGAGACAATTGATGTTTCAAGGATGGGATTGAAACTTTATGAGGAATTCTACATATCCTATTTATGACAGGAATAAAAACCCATTTATCTTGTTCAAATCGTGTAGTTTAATGTCATGCAAAAAGGATATATATGAGGGCACTTAGGCACCGGGTATTGGGATCAAGCCTTATGAAGACATCCTATGTATCATATTTATAATAGGAATCAGAGTCACCGTACTTTGATCTATGATCAACCCACTGATGGCTGGTGACATATAATTAATTCCCATGAGGGTTATTTCCCCAGGGTTTACCAATATGGTAGTACCTTCAAGACATACCCTGAGGTGGATACCCTTTTATAGGGCCAGTCATATTATGTCGTTGAATGGGGCTTAAACATTGAGGTTTCCCTATATGGGGGAAGTTTATGATGTGAATGATATGATCATTGCAAATCCCTATTCCCATGTGAGCCATGCTCGGTGTAAGAAACAAGGTATAACAAGTGATCAGTCTCATCACATATGGACTTCATAATTATTCATTGGGAAAATTGTTATGAAGTGTTTGTTATGGAGCTCAGGCCTTAGGAAGGAATCCTTCATATCTTGTTTATAACAATAAATAGAGTTATCATAGTTCAATTAGCTTCTCAATTTGTTGATGGATAAGGAAGAATGATGAACCCATAAGAGAGTTTGAGTCCCATGGGTCAGAGTGTCTGATTCATAGAGGGACTTACACCAAGGTGGATTCCCATTGGAGATTAGGCCTTAGGAAGGAATCCTACATATCCCGTTTATGGTCGAAATCAGAGTTCTTGTAGTTTTATTGGAGTAAGCCCAAATATATATACTGGACAAGGTCATCATGTCCTGGGGTATCTGCCTAACATGTCCTGATTGTCTATCTAACATGTTTGGGGTGTCTGCCTAACATCTTTGAGGAGGTTTAGACAGGTCCTGGTTTCTTAGAGGACATGTCTGAAGTCAATCAAATGATCCAGATGACTTATCCAAAGGACATCACATGATCTGTATGGCATGTCTGGAGGACATCACATGACCTAGCTGACATGTCTGTAGGACATTGTATGACCTGACTGACATGTCTGGAGGACGTCACATGATTTGGACGACATGTCAAGAAGACTCCATAAGACCTGGGTGATATGTTGATAGGACTCTACAAGACCTGAGAAACATGTTCTAAGGACTTATCAAGACTTGGGTGACATGTCCTAGGGCTATTGCATGACTTGGTAAACATATCTCTAGGACTCTGTAAGACCTAGGTGATATAATTAGAGGACTTTGCAAGACTTGGGTGACATGTCTAGAGGTATTCAAAAGACTTTGTTGACATGTACTGGCACTACCGCATGATCCAGATAGGTCATGTGAAGCTCTTGATGCCTTCACATAAAAACTATCATATCCATATTCATACAAGCCTTCTATATTTTTCCAGTCTTTATTGCATATTTTCCTCAAGATTTTCCAAGAATTAGTTTGTTTAGGTTTCGTGTGACCAAGTCGACATGTTGAATCACCTTCGAATAATCTAGATAGCACACCAAAAGTCCTTAGCATGATCACGTGAAGCACATATTCATGCCACATGATCCCTTGGGTCGTTCCCTAGATTCTACCTGGTGGAAGACTCTTACGATCATGTGACTTTTTTCTTTGAAAAGTTCTCTCTTTTGGGCTCCCATGGGTGTCGTATCCATCGTGTGTGTTTCCCTCTTTGTGAATTTTTTTGGGCCAAGGGGGAGGATTTTATAGGCCTTTCTTCCCCGATTATATGTTGTCTTGTGTGACACATATATTGTAGATATGAGCTAGAGTCGGGGAGGGAGTTTTTCATCATTCTCTTTGTATGATATTGTCGCATGTCATCTAAGTAATTTAATGAAAATCAATGACTACGAGAACAATTTTTCATCACCATATTCATTATACCCCAACCCATCAATGGGATTTTGAATAACCCTATTAACACATCAAATGGACTTTTCACTATTGAGCCGACATGTATGGTAGTCTTCACAATATCAAGACGCCCACGAAAAGGCTTTTTCATGATAAAAAAAAACTTGTCTAGGGTCATTCACGAGATTAATATGGCCTGTTAGGGGTCTCTCACAAGATCAAGATGGATTTCAAAGGGCTTTTGTGTGATCAATGGTGATCACATGAGGCGCATAACCCCATTCTAGTGAAATTCAACATATCCTATCTCCATGAGAGGCTTCCACCATTTTCAATATTTATTTTATTCCTTATTTTATAAGGCCCTCAACCTTTTCTAATTGGTTTTCCATTAGGGAATTGCATGATAAATACTGGATCTCACAACGGCTTGTGAGAAGTTTCATGGACAGTCACTCTGCTTATCTGTGATGCATTTCATGATCAATACTATATCTCACGATGGTGTGAGAGCATTTTCACAAACAATACCTACACCTGTCTGTGGATTATAAGGGTAATCACATGATTAAATGTACATTTTAGATGTACTTTACATGATTAAGGTGACACGCCAACATACTCTCATGTGATAAGGTCGGCATGTCGTCGGGGGCCTCTACAGGGTCTTGTGAGTCGAATAAGCATGTCGCATGAATATCAATTTAATTTTCCATCATATGAAGCTTCCTCCTTATGCCTTCATTTTATAAAAGTGTTTGGGTGTTTGTTAGGCATCTATTGATTGATAAGTCACATTATCGGAGGAACTCATCTGACAACCTTCACATGGTTATCAACGCTTATTAAGACATCTTCATAAGAACATGAGGGTTTGTCAAAGGGGATCTACATGATCATAAGTAGATCATGCACAATGCATGATCTATTCACATGACCTTCCTAGGGTCATGTGATCATGTGTTCTTTTGAAGGTTATGCAATCCATGTGATTCAGTCGCTTGGACTTTATGCTACTCCTTCCATTATTTCGTGGAGAAAATAATACCCATGCTTTAGGTATTTATTCCATTATAGAATTTTTTGTATTCATTTGGTGGGCATAAAAAATTTACCCCACCTTAGGAGTGAGGTATGAAGGGACAAAGACTCAGTTATGAGGAAAGTAAATGTATGCCTTAGTCTTTGGGACTTCCACTGATCATTGTCTTAGGTGATGTTTAGTCTTCCAGGTGAACTTTGATATTCTACATAGTGTTCTGTAAATCAGGGGAAAGGGGGTGACTCATCACACCGGTGACTTTTAACTCTATAGGTATCATGATCTCTCCCTTCACATTACTTATTCGCAAGACCTCGCCATAAGATCTATTTCACAAGACCTCTCTGTAAGAACTGATTACAAGACTATTTCACGATATTATTTCATAAAATTCAATCGCATGTTTGCACCACATGACTGCCTTGTATCAACACTTGTTTAAATGAATCACAAACTAATTCTCAATAATTTCTTGAACCTTAACCCAGGTCCTCATCCATATAACTATCTTACAAGCTTCATATGATCTGTTGGTTTGGCAGCGTGATTTATTAGTCATCATGCGGTTCACGTGACCATATCAGGGTCACATGATCACAAGTCTTATGATAGATCACATAGTCACGAGATGCTCTGTGGGTTATGCGATTCATGGGATACTCTATGGGTCAAGCAATTTGAGAGGTACTCTTTGGGTCATGTGATTCGCAAGACCCATATCATGTTATGAAATCACAAATCCCTTTATAGTTCATGCATTTTTCATGATGCTATCAGAGTCATGCACCTATTTTGTCAGGATTTATTTTCTTATCTAACATATTCTCCTTGTATTCATACAAATGGATTCCAGTTCTCATACATCTTACAACATGTTCATATAGAGGGACATGATTACTGGGAATCAGAATGATGGATCTCAGTACTAAGTGCTCTCTAATAATAAGACTTTAAAGGGGATTCTTATGCATGAACTTCAACACTATCTCCTATCACACCAGATTACTTTGTATGGATTTAGTCTATTGGATGATGTTATCATTACCTCACTTGATTACAATCTTCCATATTACTAGGTGTCATCTTCCCTTGATTGTATTCAAACAATGATTTATAGAGATATTCAATTGGTTGTAGCATAGTCCCGAGGGTTGTCATATATGTTGGTGAACTCCTCTTAGGGTCCAAACGATTATGGTCTTACCCAACAAAAAATTGCTCAAAGTTATTCAAGCATACTTCTCTACTCCTTGAATACTCTAATAAGTGATTGGAGCTCTATGTTGGACTTACAACCAAGCAATTTTTTTTCGATGAATGGACACGACCATCCTAGGTCAAGAAAATCTACTTAGAATTCTCTGACCATCTACATGTTATTCATCTTTATGATGAATCATGGATTTATCAGTTCATCGTCAATCAGAACTTCTCAAAGAGATGGTCAAACCTTGGTTTCCTGAAACAAATTCCTTACATCTATACCATGGAGAGTAGGGATCAAACTTTGGGATATTTACCGTCTAGTTTGAATTCCCCTTCTTGGGGAAATGTATGATGAATTTCTTCCTATTATGAATGTTTGGGATAATCCTACACAAACTTTGACCTTGTAGAGGGACATTCTCACCACTATGAATGATAAATTAAGGAAGGATATGAACCTATTATCACTTTTCCCTTCAATGACTGGATCAAAATCTTCCTCTTCCTTAGTGGGGATCGACCAACTGCTATACACCCCCATTAGTGTCCTTCCTAATAGGTTTGTGATAGCACACACACTTACTAAGCAACCCTTTATGTTGGGGAGTATTCTACATGGAGATACTAGGTGAGTATGAAGGTATCCCCAAGCCTTTATCTATAAAGGTTTTTAGTCATTTTTCTAAACAGATGGCTTTTCCCACCCAGGGATGCACGCCTGAGAATTCGAGTGAGAACGTTGGTGATGACAACTCGCTTAATAGAGGGGTAGCCTCTGAATCTAGCCATGATGACCCTTACTTGCCTTTATCAACTCTTAATTCATATCTAGTAAGGTATCACCCCTTACAATATTGGTGGCCTCTTCCAGTTTTTATTCAACTGGATAACAAATCATTTCCTCTATTACAAATAACATAACACTACTTGGACACCTGATGCATTGTTTCGTCTAAGGATGTTGAATTTCTCTAGATTTGAGGCCATCCCACTGGGTCTTGATGAGGTCATTAGTATGCTGGGTTGGCACAATAATTTCCACTTTATGCCTTATCCTACATCGACCAAGATAATTCTTAATTATGGCAGTGTCTCTCTTAACAAGAGGTCATATAAGATCTTTTTCAAGATGTGGTTCTTAAGACCCATGTCAAGACTTGGGAGAGCCTCCGAGGAAGTGTTATTGTCTCAATGATGAACATACCATTAGTGGGATAGAATTTATCAAGGAATCTGGTACTTCAATATCAGTGAATGATGATGCATCTAAGAGAAGAGAACATGGAACTTATTCTCTTACTTCTTCATCACCTCAACCAACCATTCCCACTTCCAACATGCCCAAATAAATATTTACAAAGAACCAAGTATCAAGAAGAAAAATTTGGTAGAAAATCCATTCCAAGATTACCAATACCCCCTTATAGGAGTTTCATGTCCACGAGGAATGCCCTCATAAGCTCTTCTGTGAGCTGGGGCAGGTGGATTTGACTGCTAGTCATTGTATGATATCATGGGAAAAATTGTCCTAACCTAATAATAATTATCTAGTAGCGAGGGGGACTTGTGCGATTTTTCTGATGATACTCCCCTAATTGAATTAATAAGGGAAGCTTCATGGGTTCTAGAATAGAGACATCAACTAACTTATCAGCCACATGCCCATATGGATGACTTGACTGTGCAGATAGGGAAACATGAGGAGATCCTAGCTCACTCAAAGTCTGATCATTAGATGGTATTATCCTTATGGGAGACTACTCAAAAAGGAATTTAGGATTTATTTTATTTTATTTAAAATCTTATTCCTTGAGAAACATAAGAAGAAGTAGGTAATATGACACTTCAATGCTCAATCGACACTTCTCACTAGAATTTGGCTAATTTGGAAAATTCAGCTGATCTAATTTTATTATAGTCTAATAAAAACTATTTTTTTGAATCCTTAGAGAGGATCTAGAACGTGAATATTCCTCATTTTTCACACTATTAATAAATAAATATTCTGAAATTTTCATGTTTTTATCTAACTTTCTTTCATTCATGATGTGTATGGAATTTTATTGTTCTAATGTCGCATGAATCATCACTGATACCCATCCTTTTCATAATAACAATTAAACCAAATCACATGGACTTGAATTCTTGAATCAAAATAGAGTTATCTTGATAATTTCTCATGAATGACCATCGACATGAGATTCCTAATTGATTTACCTACTCTAGTTTTCTTGAGATCACCTGATTTAAAAGGATAATTTGGGTAAAATATGAATATCCTAGAGGGAGATCACTCTAATTTTTTTCTAAGTCAATATACTTAGTGATCACATCTTGATTTTTTCTAAGGGAAAGTAATGATCCCTATAATATTGGAATTTTTTATTTTGTATTGCCCTAACTTTTTCCTATGCTTCATATGAGGAAATCTTAGTGGTAGTATACTTGGATTTTGACCATTCCACCCTCTTATGGGTTTTCAACTTGATAGGTTTAATGCCTTTTCCATTTATGAGTAATCAATATTTTTTGGATCACAAAAAGTGCATGTCCAGTGAGCAGAGACTTTATTTTTTCCTAGGGTTCCATTTTTGGGTTTTCAACCTGATGAGCATTGTGTCTCTTTTGATTGGTTTTTCATGGTCTTATAAAATAAACCATTACTATGCTATAGTTTAGGGACTTCCAACTCATACCTTATATTGATTTAGTTTAGGGTCTTACGACTTAGACATTTTATTGCTATAGTTTAGGGTCTTCTGACTTATACCTTTTATTGTTGCAGTTTAGGATCTTTTGTCTTGACTTTATATGCTATACAGTTTAGAGTCTTATGGCTAGGACTTGAGATGCTATGTAATTTAGAGTCATCCTTCTAGGACTTGATTTATGAATATATAATGGGTCAAATATACCGGGGATGACCCAAAACACCCTAAGGCACTGAGTTTTTCCATAGTATTGTTAGGGATCATGAGGATTTGAGTTCATTTCATGCAAGGAGAAGATTTCTATAGTTGGTAGGTTAGAATACCTTATACATGATCCTATAGAACTTACATGCATGGTCAATTAAGGAGGATCCCCTCTCTTTTACAAGGGACATGAAATATTTTGGAGACTATATTGGTGGATGGTAAAATATTATAGAAGCTAAGTCCACCTTGATAGTTGGAATATGGGTTGTGTAAATCATGTGTCCAGGAGTTTGAATCGATGAATGTGGAGTGGGGTGAACATAATGGGGATGAACCATAACACTATAAGGTGTTGGGTTCTACCATAGTGTCATTGAGTCTCACAAGGATCATAGGTCCTTATTTTACAGGAGGATATGCCTCTAGTTGGTAGGTCAAAATACCTTATGCATGTGCCCATAGGGCTTACATGCATGGTCAAGTAAAGGGGATTCCTAATCTTTTCCAAGGGTCATGGAAGATTTATGAGGACTCAAATGTCTAGATGATGAAGTTTGAAGTGGAGATAAATCTATCCAATAATGGATATGGTACCCTAGGGTAGATTAGCTTTTAGTTGGGAAGCTAGAGCCCTACACAATGTGGTTTTGAGTCACATGGTGTGGGCCATCAAAAGGTTTGAGAATGGAGTATAACATTCCTACTTTGTGAAAGGGTTCAATACATGGTGAAGTAACATCGAGGATGTCAGACCCACTTTAATAATCTAGCTATAGGGATTATAAATCATGGTATTGAATATTTGAGTTAACTGGAGGTGGGAACTAGTGAGTACATGTCCACTATTGGTAATGGAGGGAGCCTATAATGTTTCATGCGATCTAGATAATAACTCCTGAATTTAAGGGGGTATTTCCTTGTATCCAAAGGTCTATTTGGATGAACCAGTCCATATTAAAATTTTTCTACGGAGAATAGAAAAGATCATGGAATTACAAGGTCTATGGGGTTACAAGATAAGCATATCAACACGTGCAATTGGTTTTGTCATCTCAGACTTCAAAGGAACAAAGGTGTTTTATGAAAAGTGTAAGAATTAAGAAGGGTTTGATCACCCTAAAAGTTGTTTCACCACCCAGTGAACATGATATCACAATAAGGAGATGTAAAAAATCACTACTCTAACTTTTTTCAGGACCAGGGGGTCTAACAAGCATGGATTTACTTTTACTAGGGAAAAAATGTAGGACCTATAAGCTTTATTCCTTATTCATTCATGCTTTAAATTTTTCATAAACTCTGGAGATGAAGAGTTTAGAGAGCATAGAGTTTAATTTTGGTCAAGACACCCTTTATGGGTTTTCAACCTAACAAGTTTTGTGTCTATTTCACTAGGAGTTTAGGGTCTTGTGATTTGGACTATTAAGGGATAAAGTTTTAAAGGTCATACAACTTTGAAGCAAGTGCATGTAGTTTAAGGTCATGATGCACATGGATCTAGTATGAGGGGAATGTTACAAAACAACCTAATTAGGATACCTAGGGTCAAGAGTACTCCAACATTCTTTTGAGTGGGAGATGAAAATGTTGTAAATCATCACTCAAGGTTCTCGGGTCATGAGTAATGATATGGTACAATCATATTGGGGATGGACCAAAACACCCTAAGGTGATGAGTTCCACCATGATGATGTTAGGGCTCACAAGGATCATAAAGTCATTTTTTCAAGGTAATGACACATTTGGTTAATGTCGATGAGATTATATACATGAACCATGGGAAAACTTGTATAGTTAAACAAAGGGTCCCTTGAAGCCAGGTGTCCCTTTCCAAGGGCCATGCAAGATTTGCAGTGATATAAGACACTCAATACATGAAGTGTGACTTATTGGATGAGGTGCTTAAAAGATAATGAAATCACCCTGTACTCTGGTTGATAGGCTCTTATGGTCCTTTGATAATGAATGATGATGGGTGATGGTCTGTACATTTTAACATAATGTAGTGGGGATGTATCTGTCATGCAGTTTACTATCATTTTACAAGGATGTTTTCATTACAGTTTAATATCATGCAGTAAGGATGTTTGACTTACCATTTATTGTCATGTGGTAAGAACATGGGAACCAATATGATGTGTGTATCAGTTGCATCAATTAGAGTCTTTTCAGGTTCCCTAAGCTCACATGATCCATGATCGGCATGAGAAACAAGGTACAACTAGGTAGTTGACTGAGTTGTGTGAGAGTGGGTGTCATGTGGATCACTGCATAGGTTCAAACCATATATAGTTAGGGGTGTATTTATATCATTTTATATGTTGTGGATGAACCTAGGAATGAAGATCAGGGTGTCACTACGCATCCTGTAATAACACGAATCAAGCCACACATAGTTCTCTTATAAAAGCTCCCTGTATAGGTCTGACCCATACACAGGGAGGGGGAACATTTTTATGTTGTGGCTGGGCATATAATTGAATATTAGAGCATAACTACATATCTTATGGTAATAGGAATCAATCCACATAAAGTTCTTTTATGGGAAAATCTCTATGTAGGTCTGAACCATACGCAGAGGGGGACATTGTTCCCATTGATCATTACAACTGGACCCATGATTGGAGATATGGGCATCACTACGTATACTGTGATGACACGAATCAAGCCACACTTAGTACCTGGGTGGGAAACTATCGACACAGGTTTTAACCATACATAAAGGGGGTAATTATTCTCATTGATTATTGCAGCTGGACCCATGATTAGAGATCCATGTGTCACTATGCACCCTATGATGATAGGAATCAAGCCATATGTAGTTATTGAATGAGAAACTCCCTATGCAGGTCTGAACCACACACAAAGGGGGGTATTTTTCCTATTTATTGTTACGGATGGACCCAGGATTGGATATCTAGGTATCACTATGTATCTCGTGATAATAGGAATAAATCCACACATAGTTCTTGAATGAGAAACTCTCTATGTAGGTCTAACCCATACGTAGAGGGTGGAATTGTTCCCATTGATTATTACAGTTAAAACTAGGATTAGATATCCATACATCACTATATATCCTGGGATGATAGGAATCAAGACACATGTAGTTATTGAACGGGAAACTCTCCACGCAGGTTTGACCCATACATAGAGGGGTCATTGTTCCCATTGATTGTTATAGCTGGACACAAGATTGGATATCCAAACATCACTATGTATCCTATGATGATAGGAATCAAGACACACGTAGTTCTTTAATGGTAAACTCTTCACGAAGGTCTGACCCATACACAGATGGGGGCATTATTCCTATCGATCATTACGGCTGGACCTAGGATTATAGATTTGGGAATCACTATGTATCACATGATAATAGGAATCAAGCCACACATAGTTCTTGAATGAGAAAATATCCACACAGGTCTAACCCATACACAAAGGGGGGGGGGATTTTCCATTGATTGTTGTGGTTATACCTAGTATTAGATATCTAACCATCACTATGTATCCTATGATGACATAAATCAATCCACACATAGTTCTTGAATGGGAAACTCTCTACTCAAGTCTGACCCATATGTAGAGTGGGGAATTGTTCCTGTTGATCATTGTGTATGGACCTAAGATCTAGTATCCATGTGTCACTAAGTATCCTATGATGGAACGAATCAAGCCACACATAATTCTTGAACATGAAACTCTCTATACAGGTTTGACCTATATGCATAGGGGGGCATTGTTCCCATTGATTGTTGCAGCTAGACCCAAGATTGGAGATCCGAATGTCACTATGTATTTTGTGATAATAGGAATAAATACACATGTAGTTCTTAAATGGAGGTGTGGTGGAGGGCCAATTCCAAGGATAGTGGTCCTCTCAGGAAAGGTCCATAATGATGCACAATTTTATGTCATGAAAGAGACATCAACCATACAGTTTAAAATCATGCAGTAAGAACTTATGGTGTGCCTTTTAGGGTCTTACATATAGGACTATGCTAACCCTATCATGAACTTATATTTCTCAATCATGCGGGGAATCCATTACAAAAATTCATAAGCCCATGTGAGTTATGCTCAGTGTGAGAAACAAGGAATAAAAAAGGTTTCTTTTAAAACACATAGATGATTAATAGAAAGGACAAGGGAATTTTCATCATGTGTTGGATGTGATAAGATATAGGATCTAGGTATCTTTACATATATCATTAAAACAAGAATCAATCCATATATAGTTTTGGGAAAACCATGTAGTTTAACATCATACGACAAGGAAGAAGGTCCCCTGACATAAAAAAGAAGGCATGAATCCCTATAAACACTGTCCGTGTATTCTAGAAATCATCTCATGAGAGAAATACCATGTTTGTGTTACAAGGATTCCTGAGATGATTTCTCAAGGCATCCTATGGTTAGTACATAGGGTAATACTACATTTTAACCTCATGTGCTGAAGACGTTGTTGCATAGTCTGATGTCTTGTGACCGAGACAGATATATTGTGGATGGACTCAGGATTTAGGATATGGGCATCACCAAATATCATGTTATAGCAATAATCAATCCATATATAGTTCTTAAATAGAGAGATTTCTTATGTGGACCTGACACACACATAGGGACATAGGCACTTCATTTTGCTTTTGCACAGATCTAGATCATGTGTAGTGAATCATCTATGAAGTGACATTTGTTGTGTAGTTTAATATCATGCGATAAGTATGAATGATGTATTATAGTTTTATGTCATACGAGTAGGACCACTCATGAATTTTAGCATCATAAGACCATGATGATTTCCTTGTAGTTTAACGTTATGCAATCAAGATGTTTTCCTTATATTTTAATGTCATACGGTCAAGATTCCTTCCTTATAGTTTAACATAATTTAGTTAGGATGTACGATTCATGAAGTCAACTACATAGATTATTTATTGAGAAACCTCACATTGGTTGGGGGAGTGACACATTCCCCATCCATTGTGGCTAATGAGTAAACTCTATTAGAATTGAACTTATGTATGACGTAAGGTATTTCCCATTTGAGTTTCATATTTGGAGGTTTCTTTCCTGGTATCATTGGAGTTCTAAGAGACAATACCAGTTCTACTTGAAGGAATGAGTGGAGGGAGAAACATTTATTAAATGTTTGTGTGATCCGATTCTAGTGGACTTCAAGGTTGTGTAGTGTACACAAGATTTTATCATCGAGCCATTCAAACTCATCCAACTGCTTTTGTGATTGCTCGTCATCTAAGAGTTTTCCATAGACAGCTACTCAGAGTGAGGGAAACTTGAATTCTATGAGAAACACTGCCTTAGTTTTTTATACTAATGAATACAAAGTTGCTTGTGTATTAGTTCATGTGGTGGTACAGTAGGCCCATAAAGTGTGAAGGAACTTGTTCAACTAGCACTTTTTGTCTTTGTATGCAATCTTATGAAGCATACTTGAAAAAGCCTTATTAAAGGACTCTATGTGTCCATTTGTTTCTATATGAGAGTAGGATGAATGGTTGGACTCGATGGTGTACTCTTGGTATAATTTATTCAACTTAGTAGAATAGAAGTTGGCATCATTTTCCATTAGTATCATGTGAGAGAATCTGAATTTAGTGATGATGTTAGACTTTACTGAGTTAATAATATTATTTTTTCCAAATTTCTTGAGGGTTATTGCCTCAACCCATTTGGAAAAGTAGTTAGTAGTAGTAATAATTCACTTAAACTACATAACTATGGTTGGGGGATATGTCCCCACAACATTCATTCCCCATAAGAAAAATGGACAAGAATATTTATCTTTATACAGAAATTCTTGGGGTAGATAGATGAATTTGTAATAAATATGGAAAGTATGACATTTACTAGTGAATTCCATATAGTTATATATCATTGTTTTCTAGTGGTAACCAAGCCTTCTGATTTTATGGGAGATCCTGGTCCCAGAATGATAAACATCACAAGAGTCTACATGGTATTCTTTCATTATAGCTGGAATCTCTATTTCTATTATAAATATCAGGGGGATTCCATTTAATGATCATTTGTAGAGGTATTTTTACTGATTCGGCCCATCTCGAAGGGTAAAGTTCACTACTCAGTGCTAATTTTGTTCCCTTCCATCTCAGTCCATCAGGAGAGTCCCATTTTGGAGATAATCAATTATGAGCCATATCCATCCAAGGGTGGATATCAGTTCATCATGCTCTGGGATGGTGTTGATTTGATTTATTTCTTCCATGTCACAAATGATGACTGTTGAGACCATCCTTTAGTGCATGATGCAGAAGACCACCTCATCCTAATCAAGGTTTTCCAGAACTGTAGCTACATTAGCTAGTGTATCTGAAAAATTATTTTGTGATTGAGGACATGATGTAATGTGGGTTTAAAATGGAAATTTTCCATCAGTCCTCTGACATAGTTGATGAGAGGGGCCAATTATTCCTTTTTTGATGGCATATTTTCCATTGATATATTTTATCACTAGATATAAATCCCCTTTGATGTTTAGGTAGGCTATCTATAGCTGTAGGTCTATTTCTAAGTCAGGAATGAGGGCATGGTATTTAGCCTCATTATTAGTGCAGCCTTTGGACAGTGAGAAAGAGTAAGGAAAATTTTATTTGTCCAGAGAAACAAATACAATCACTAGAACAACCTAGTTAAGTCTTGGGTTTTCTAGACTCTTGTTGATAGGACTTAGGTATATTTCATAAAAATACATCTCCCATATTCTAGGAGCATCATGGGTATATAAAACCTCTTTATCTGAAAATTCAGTGTCCATTGATATAATTTTTGGGGTTGGATGTGCCATAAGGAAATCAGAGAGAGCCTACCCTTTCACTACCTTCTATGACATGAACTAGATGTCATATTATTTTAGAATAAATACCCATTAGGACAAACTCCCAATCGGTATAGGATATACATGTATGTACTTGATCAGGTCAATATGAGAGACCAAGTGTACTTCATGGTGCTATAAGTAATGCCTCAACTTTTACACTACAAAGATGAGTGTAAGTTAGTTCTTCTCAACATTGGAATACCGAGTCTTAATACCTAGCATCATTCGAATGAGGTAGTATAGACCGTTATCATTCCCCAAATCATAAATATGTGTAAGGAGAGCATCAAGTGATCATTCCATAATGACCACATATAAGATTAGTGACTTTCCTTCCACCCGTGGAATCAATACAAGTGGGTGCAATAAGTATCATTTAATACTCTCAAAGGCTTCTTGGTAGTCCTCATCCCATCAACAGACAACTAAATTCTCCATTAACTTGGTGAAGGGGAGGTATTTTTCATCCAGGTTAGCTATGAAATGTTGAATGTAAGCGAGGTTCCCTTGGAGCGTTGCCTCATTTATTTAAGATTCTAAGGGTGTTACATTGATATGATTGCATTAGTATTTTCTGGATTGACCTCAATGCCATGGTGGAATACCAAAAATCCAAGGAAATTCCCTAATGTTACCCCAAAATCACACTTTAGTGGGTTCATCTTCAAACTGTGCTTCTGCAACTTGTTGAAGATTATTTGAAGATCCATGAAGTGATCACATCACTGTAGAGATTTGACCATCGGGTCATTGAAATAACATTATTCTATTGATCCCATAAGTTCTTAAATATATGATACATGGCATGTTGTCAATACTACTATAAATACGCCTTTTATCAGCGCTAAAAATGGACTTTAACAGTGCTAGAAAAGTGTTGTTAAAGCCGACAAAGATAAGGGGGGGGGGGGTCCCCTTTATCAGCGCTCCAGAAAGCGCTGATAAAGACCACTTTTATGAGCGCTAAAAAAAGCGCTGATAAAAGGGGTCTTTTATCATTGCTAAAAAGAAGTGCTGATAAAAGGGTCCTTTATCAGCACTTTCTTTTTAGCGCTGATAAAAGATCCCTTTTATCAGCACTTTTTTTAGAGCTGATAAAAGTAGAGAAAAATAAAAATTTTAATTTTTTTTTAAAAAGATGATTTTTTTTTAAAAAATCCTGCCAATCGGGGGGCTTTTATAGCGATTGATCCCCCCTTTTAACAGCGCTTTCTATCCCCTCCAGCGCCCGCATGCACCCCCTCCACCCTATATCAGCGTTACACCCACCCCTTTATCAGTGCTAACCCCCCAAATCCACCCCCATGTGCGCGCCCTTGCCTCCACCAAGATTTGATCTCGAGACCTCCCCCTTGCGCACCTAAAGCCTTTACCACTCTGCCAAATTGATTTGTTCTCCAGTTAATGAAATATCTATTTATTTATATATATATTTAGTTATATTTACTAATATAGTAATATATAGTTATATTAATATATATATAGTTATATTAATATATATATTTATAGTGATATTAATATACACTACAAAATATTCCACTTTTTCCAACATGAACACATCTGTTGGTAAAAGTGCATTTTTTGTTGGTAAAATGTTTTACCAACATATATGTCCCTATCACTAAACTATTGGTAAAAACTTTATCGCTAAATCTTTTTTTGACAGATAAAATAGATCTGTTGCAATTATAATAATACCAATAGATAATGTATATGTTGGTTAAAGTGTTTAGCAACAGGTTCTGATGAAAAATTTATCTGTTGGTAATAATATTACAAATATATAATATTTTTTTATAAATTACATTTACATACAAATTATAAATTTTTATTTTCATTAAAATTTAATGTCTCATTTATTAATTTATCATATATAATACAAATGTTATAATTATTAAACCGAAGACTATTTTAACACGTTCTAAATTACATATAATATCTATTTATAAATTATATTTGAATAAAAAATATAAATTTTTATATTTATTAATATATCATATATAATTCATCTATTTTAATTATTAAACCGAAGACGATTGACACGAATGTTAAAACATAGAAAAAATGTAATTATATTAATACTGAAATTTAATACAAAAATTTTAGATTAAAAAATGTCAAATACCCCCCCCCCCCCACAGGATCACCCAACAGGATACATTACACCCCCCAAGTACCCACATCCCATCCATGCCCTACTGACCCAGCTCCAGCACCAACAACCCATCCATGCCTCAGGACCAGCGAGCCTCCAATTTGACAGTCGAAGAGCATACCCACAAGTCGCTTCTATGACACACCATCCAGCTTCAAGATCTACACCACACATAATCAATGATCAGAACCACAAATTAGTGTAAAATAACAAAGGATAAATAAATGAAATTACAAAAAAATGATCTGTATAGAAATAGATTGGAGAGGTTGATGCTTGAAGAACTCTCACACTTGCCTACAATAGTTATGTATGTTGATGACTTGTCTGGAAATTGTGTGATGTTCCCTTCTAACCAGTTCAAGATACACAAGGGAAGAGATTCAGTGATCATCTATGGCTTGATGCTATCTTCGAATGTGATCTACTGCAGGATTCAACTTTTAATTGCATCTCGGAAGATGGATATGATGAGCATATTGAATTAAAAAGGCAGCTGAAAGTGGGGAATGCTATCACCCTGAATGTATCAGCTACCTGTGATGTATTCCTTGGTGAGATAAATTTTAGAGGGTATAAACTTCTACTTTCTCAGATGGACAAGATCCAACATCAAAATGAAAGGGATGAACAATTGGTTCAAATGGAAATCAGTCCCACTGTTTTCCATTGAACAACGAATCCTTCAGGCATCATATTTGACATTTTCTCATGGAACCGGTGCTATGAATGTGGTTGGATTGGGATCTGATTGAATTTGTTCATGACAGTGAGTTCCTACTTAACAAAGGAAATTCATCCAAATAGAAAAATAACAATGAGTTAATGCAACAAACCCCTATCATAAAACCAACTGAAGGAATGAAGAACACACTTGTCGCTTTTACATCATGTAACTGGACATGCACACCCCTGAAACCACCTGCAAACCAAACAAAGATAGCCAAAGAAACCGAAATTCCATTAAAACAAATGAATTGAATATACAACCAAAACAAATACAAACCAACCATCAATGAAAATGAATCCAAACTAAATATGAATCCAAAAAAATACTAACCAACCATCAAAAATTCAAACTGTTCTATGAATTCATTTATCATAAACCATAAAAAATAGTCATTTTTTATTTATACTCAAAACATTCAATACACAGCCCGAAATAAATGAATATACAGCCAAAACCATAAATCCCTTAGTATGTCAAAAATGGGAATCAAACTGTAAATATCTAGCCAAAACTGTAGGATATATAATCTAAAATACATATATTTATATATGTTCACTGAACATGGCACTGGAATGTGAAAACAATGATCTAAAATACATATATCCAGATTTTTTCACTGACCATGGAATAAGAATGTGAAAACATAGTGTAATCATCTCAACTGCTCTAAACTATTTCAGAGCATCATCTAACCCTGTCCATGTTGAACAAACAATGTTGTAATGGCTTGTATTAAACATTTTTCTTGAGATTCATAGACAATAACCAACAGATCTCAGTTTTCCATCATCCTGGAATTAAAACATTGACTGCATTGCATCATTTAGACCCTAAGAACTCAACACAAACAATGATTTATTGTTTTCTTTGTTTTTCATTATCTTTTAACGACCATGGCTATCTTTACATTAACAAAATGCAATGATTAAAAATATTTCATAATTTGAAACCATTACCAACATGACATGACTTCTCAAGTAATATGCAGTCAAAGAAATGTGTGTTCTATGTCACAATGTGTTTTATGTCAATTGAAATAATTACCGTGTTAAGAAAATAGAATTAAAACAATTAAGTTGTTATGGAATTTATGGAAGTAGTGCATTCACTGCATTTAGACAGAAACAGGAATATGTTGGTGGCATTAGCACTATGAATTAGCCAGAAATAAAGAAATATATGTTACTAAGAATAAATAAATAGATGATGTTATGATTTCTCTTTAAAAAAAACTTTTTCACATGATATTAGAACATTAATTGTTCTACAAAATCAAACTCAATGAGTTCCCTCTGTGGATCAGTGACAGTGAAAAAAACTAGGGATGTTGTTTGAAAAACACCTTCAATGAAAATTGAAAAAACTTTAGAAAGGAAATATAAATGTTAAACCTATAAATTCCAATTTGTTAGGCGAAGCCACAAGAACAAATTTATTTCATTCTTAGAACCTAAAAAGAGGAAAACAATAAAAAAAGGTAACCGAAGAAAGTAAAAATGTCTATTTCAAACTTAATGAAAAGTTCCAAATATTGAAATATTTAATTATAGTAATAAATTCATTGTTAGCGCATAAGATAAATATGAATATCAATTCAAATGCACGGGCTTAAGTAGTGCCGATAATACTAATAATGAAATCATATTAGAAATTACATGGAACATATAAAAAACCAGGGTCTTAGAATCCCTACCCAATGAAATCCCCCACCCATCCACTAATATCTTTACAATAATAACATTCCATGATTTCCATTCTTTAACCCAAACTAGAGTTGATCTAATGTAGTTAGGACTTGATAGGTTAATGACATGATATCCTTACATTCAACATAGAAGATGTGTGAGGATTTAAAAACAATGTTTAAGACATTATCTTTTTGAAGTGTTCCATTTTCAAAGATAGTAGTTAAAATTGGTTTTGAAAAATTAAAAGTAATGAAGAGTGTATGATTCAATGAGTATGGAATTTATAAAAAAGATGATTCTACTAAGACTCAAATGGAATACCTGTGATTTTTTACATAAGCATTTAGTTATAGTAAACAGTGAATCTTATAGTCAAATGGAAGGCTTGTGAGTTACCCACATAAGCTTATAGTTCAACTTGGGTCATTTTTGTAAACATATATAACATGAATGTCCAAAAATCAATAGTAAAGCCACATAATATGAACACCCACCTTCACATCCTATTTTATAGCACCTTCTAACTACTTTAGTCACTTAAACAAAACTAATTAAAAAACATAAAATGAATTTTAAGACTACATATTAAAAATAAGAAATAATTAGGAAAACATTGAAATACCTCATGTCTCTAGGCGGTATGCTCAATGCTGAAATGAAATGAAAACTTGAGGAACCTCAATATGTCATATCAAAGGCCCTGAAACAAAAAACTAAAGATAATATTAATAATCATTCATAAATCATAAAAATAATAAAACAATACCATTTTAATAAGTCATGTGAAACAAAAACTAAAACAAAATAATAAAAAAAATGATAGTATTTTGTCCCGACATTAATTTTCAATCCAAATTAATACAAATTTCAGACATTGGTAATTCATGGTATTTGTTGACTTGTATGTGAGATTAATAAGTAGACTTGAATCAAATAAAAATAATAATAAACTGAAATAATGTGTATTTAACATCATTAAACAAATATAAAACAACACTATAGTCCCAACAAACATAGGAGGTGGAGAAACAATATTCATTTTGACACAAATTCTAGCAACTGTTGGATGCTTTGTAGAGAGATTATGACAACCAGCATAAAAAAATTTCCTAAATGGATTCCCCAAGAATTGTAGCCTTACTGGGTTTTGAAATGGAAGAGGGAGACCAGGTAACCACACACACACCGTTTTAGTAATGGAGTCTTGCTTCATGAGAAAGGTGAATGTCTACCTAAAGACATGGAAATAGAAGCATTCAAGAGAATGTGAAAAATGTGACCAGATCCTCTTTGATGAAGAAACAAATAAAAAAAATTGATTTAAGCAAGCCCACCACTATGCAACGCTGCTGACATGAAAAATCATTAACATGCTTATTGGAGACTTTCACCATAGGCTGATAATGTTCAGAACATGAGATCAATAAAGAATCAATCGTAGAAGATGCTTTAGAAACTTCCAAAGAGTGGGAACCACTAATGTCTTCCAATTCCATTTTTTTATTTTTCTAAAAAGGACACTTTTGGGTTTACTGGGAACCATACCCAACTCAAAAAAATAAGAGAAGACATTGCATCACCTCATCAACACTAAAAACAACCAATAAAACATCACTCTCCTGGGTTTAGAACAAAAAAATAGTGCGTATTTCAGTCTACCTGATCACTATCTTCCAAAAATATCCACTGTTGATGCAATATTTCAGGTTGTCCACATCATTAATCAATGCACAATAATTAACAGATTCCAGTTCAACCATCCTCTCTAAGAAAACATCTATCTAGTGAACTTGTTTCCCCCTCAAGAAACATCAAAACGACCATTAACACATAGAATCAGAACAATTAGATAGATTTGAACTCTAATTTGACACACTGAACATGAAACCAATAGAATCACCAGCATCTTGAGTGAAAAATTAGACCCACTTGAATAGATACAATGAGAATACGTACCAACGATCAATAGAGAACTTATGTCTGATCCACGACACTGAACCCTTCAGTGCACCAGGATCCATTGTTGTCAAGTACTAGAACCACTATTGAACAACACCAGGACCCCAAGACGCGTCCCCGGGCTTTACTGATTTGAAAATCATCCACCACAACAACCTCAACAAGAACTCAAAACCACCACAGATTCCACCAAATCTAAACAAACTCTCCCACCAACATGAACAAAAATATCGCATGAGGGAAGAAACCAGAGGTCGAACATGTTCCAGGAACCATCGATATATTACCGTCGAATACCCTTGGAACCTTTAGAAATTGTTTAATTTCAGGAAGATCCACCAATAGAGAAGATGATTCGAATACCCTTGGAACCTTTAGAAATTGTTCAATTTCAGGAAGATCCGCTGATAGAGAAGATGAATCGAGCCCTTCCAGTGCGGCTAACCCCTTGGAGACGAAGGAGAGTTCAGGGGAACATCCATTGTTGATCTAGGGATCCGATTAATTAGATAAAATCCACTAATGTTAAATTTACATATTTTATTTATTAAATTTATTTTGATTAAATTTAATTATATTTTTCAAATTTTAATATAAAAGGAAACTTCCAAATATAGATAGTGTATATAAAAATATATGTAAATATATAAAATATCATAATTATTTAAATTATTTTTTATAAAAAAATATTTAAATATTTATTAAATGAAGAAATTTGAAAACTACACAGTAATGATATTTAAATAAAATTGAAAATTAAAATAAATTAATGAGATATTTTTAATAAAACCCAAAAAATAGATATTTAATATGGTGTAATAATAATTATTTTTTAAAGAAATTGGTTTCTCTTGATTGGTTATTGATAAAATCATTGTTGTAGTAATTTATTACAAAAAATTTATTGATGAAAAAATATTTTTTTTGTAATAGTTATTATTAAAAATAAATTTATGTGTTAGTAAAAAAATGTTGGCAAAAGTAATAGATTTTACTGTTGGAAAAAGATGTGTTGGTATTGAATGATCAATATCAACAGATATATCCGTTGGTAAAATCAAGTGTTGGTAATTAAAATTAATAATAAAAAAAATTAATATCTGTTGGAATGACTCATTTTTACCAACAGATATATTATCTGACAATAAATTTCTGTTGGTATAAATCATTTTTTTGTAGTGATATATATTTATTCATATATTAATATATATTTATATCTATTTATTTATATATATTTAGTTATATTTTTTTATTTGTATATTTATTCGTATATTAATATATATTTATAAGATCAATTTTAAATACATTTATAAAATATGTTTTTTTGTGTGTTTAAAATAATTAAATACATACATACATACATATATACAACACACACACACACACATATTATATATGTGTATGTGTCAGTATAATTATACATATTTATATATATTTACATATATTATATATTAATATGTATATACATATGTTAGAATATATAGATAATATATATCAGTTTGTTAATACAAACGCATACAAATACACACACACACGCACACACATTATATAGGTATATAAATATTCATATATGTGTGTTTTAAATAAAATGAATATTAGTTTTTATTTAGATAAAGCTTATATATTGAGAAATATATTTTATATATAAATTTGTTTAATTATTTATATTTATAATTAAATTTTTATGTGTGAATATATAAAAAATATGTATATATTGTTATATATTTGATTATAAATAGCAGTGCTTTATAAAAAATGATAAAATTTCAAAGACATAATTGTTGGAGTTGGTGGCCTAGAACCAACTACTTTGTACTTTAATCATTAATAAAAGCCTTATCACATCTTGATTGTTCTTTTGCGTGACAATGCATGTGATAATGTCCTAAGGATAACAATTGTATTAAAGGGTCATAGCGGATCCCTATTATGATGAGAACTCAGAAGTGCCATAACACTGTTCTTGAATATATGTTCTATGGATGGATGATGTTATTTGAGGGACACAAATAATACAGGCCATTAGGGGTGAGGAATCATAAAACTTTGAGGCACCTTCTCATGGTGTGCGCCCTTGGTAATATTCAGGAGGATATTATGAGAACGAGACCCGCCAGTAGGAAATCCACATTTTATAGTGTCATTGGATGTTCCTATCTGCGGACGTGTGTATTGGTCCTTATAATTTAAGATTATTATTAATGGGTACTACAACTCGTGCACTTAGATGTATTGACAAAAACTGTGACGACACACTATTCACAGCGAGGTAGGATACGTTGGGTGCGTCACGAGTAATACTGCATTAATAAATAATGCGAGAAAGGATTTGTCCCTTATGTTCTATAACAGAAGTAGATATCACAGGACCTTTGATGGAACTGATATATCCTAAATAAATCAATGTCCATGGTAAGGTATGAGCGAGTTCAATTCCGGAAAGTCAAAGAAAGAATAATCGAGCACATGGGTAGATGGTACTAGCATGCAACCCGCTTGATTAGAGATATTGAGGCAGAGGGATTATATTACACGGTAAGCATTAGTATGAGGTGACACGTCATTGAGGAATTAACTTCTTTCTCTATGGGTGTCTTGGCATGTTGCTAGATGCTAACCTTGGACTTTAGGCAGGCTCCGCCTAATGCCACTGACAAAGGGGCCTAGAGGGTCACACACTAAGTGTGTTTATGTATCTCAGTTAAATAAATATTATTCCAGACTGTGGTTTAATAATTATTAAAGGATTCCCGATTGCATTTATTTCGACACTAGTTATTCGAGAGAATATATTGTGGGTGAAATAATACATTTATTAGCGAGTAATGCAGTTACATTTATTTAATAAATAAATAACCATTACTCAAGGACTAATAAATGTGGTGGAGGAAATAAAGGAAAGTGGAAAATAAAAGTACACGCTGTGTATATTAAATATACATGCCATGTAGTTTTATGGAAAACAAGTACACCCCGTGTATTAATGATTACACGTCGTGTAGTTTTTCTAGTCGGGATTTTTGAGGATATAATATTGTTTTATTAAATGATATTTATTATAATCAGCATGGGTGCATGTAAAGGAATTAATAATTCGACATGGGGGTTTTCAATAAGAGTTAATGAAATAAATAAAATGCGTAACGTGTTTATTTATTGTCATAAATCTATAACCTAAAACCCAATTATAAATATCCTCACAACCCCAACACTTTTTCTCAATCGTTGTGCACAACAATTCTGGAGATTTCTCTCAAATCCGAAAGAACTCCTTCCTCCAAGAATGCTCTCAAGACCGAGAGACCAAGGAGATCGAAGGCGGACATTGCAAGCGAAGGTTCTTCCATGCTAGCACCCGGAGATCCCTTCGGCGATGTCCGGAGATACATGGCACACGTGTGGATCACCACTAGAGGTATCCTACACTTGGATTATACAATGCAATGATGGATTACAAGATCGTGACCGGAGACATCAACGGAGAAATAATTTCACCAAGGTAATTCTTGTGAATTAATTAAATTAATTATAACCAAAATATGATGATCCTATCTCTGTGGTTCCAGGATTCCCTCTTAAGTTTTTCATTCTTCGTTCCATTCTTAAGATTCAGTGTTTTACATCATGATAGATCTCAGATTGAACGTTGTTTAAATGTTAAAATTAAAGTTGGGCAAACACACCAACGCGCTTCCACTACGCCTAGAACCTACAAGTGGTATCAGAGGGTTCATATCGTTGATTATAATTATTTAGTTTTTCGTTGGTGATCTACGCATTAAATAATTTAGTTGTTTAAATTCAATTTAATCGTTCTTTAAATCTGAATCTCGAGATCTGTTCCACCACTATAGTTTCTCGTTCACAATACAAAAATAACATTTTCTTTTAATTTTTGATTAAAATAAAATAGAGGAACTCATTCGGAGGAGCCAAAATTTTCTGGTCGTACAACACCAGAATACACGGCGTGTATTCGGAAGTACACACCATGTAGTCTAGGTTCATGCATCAGACCGGTATGCCAAATCAAGCCGTGTATTGATCCTATCTAAGTCATTTATGACACCATGTGTTGACCAGGAACATGTGGCACACGGTTTCCGGATTACACGCTGTGTGGTCCAACAGAATACGGCATGTAGTCCCTTTAGGTTAGAGTTGGACCGTGTACCCTGTACACGGTTTGCCTGGCTGGAAACCGTATAACACAGAAACTACACGGCGTTTGTCCCACTGAACATGCCGTGTACTCCAAAAATTTCCGAAGTACATTAACACGCCATGTCCCCGGGCGTGTACTTAGGATGGACAGTGAAGAAAAATTACATGCCGTGTAGTCGGAACTACATGCCGTGCACCCACCCAAATTACGCAGATTTATTAAAATTTATTATTATATTATACGAACTCTTGAGACGTGCACCATAGTGCAGACGTAAAGCTGAGGCACAACACGTGATAGGTGTTTTATATATATCTGTTTAATTTAACATCTGCGTAATAAATGGGAATTCACCGGGTTTCCTCCAAGGTACAAGTTACGTACAAGGATAATTTTAAATGAATTTATTTGTTTAAAATTATAATGGATGAGAATCTCAAGGAAATTCAGAAAAGGATTTAAGATAAAAGGATTGATTAATTAAAGATAATTAATTGATTCGAGCATGATTTATCTTAAGCAAGAACGATTAAAGAATTGAATGTTAATTTTATTTATGCGTAAATATCATTTATGTATGGATGATCATGAGCTAGACCAAGACCTTTGTATGTGAATGGTTTATTTTAATTTATTTATTTAAATTTTTTGGCCTGCGAGCCTTCTCCTCATTAATATATAGGGCTTGCATGCCCAAGGATTATTTTATGTAAAAACCCTTTTTTACCCCTCACCTGCGTGTGAGATAAATGCATATGTAATGGATGGAGATCCCAAGCTAGTGGAGGAGGCTCAAGTCAGGATCAAAGGCGAAACCAATCCAAGGAGATACCAAGGTGGACAGGTGGAAAGCTGTAAACACGAACCCAAAAGGTTCAAGGTGTTTCTCCTCTAGGTCTTGGGTTAGTTTATCAACTGCTAGATAAACTAACCAATAGAAAAGCTCATTATCATACCATTTATTTTATTTCTGTCAGTTGCATGGTTTATTGTGGGTGTGTTGTCACGATCACACAATTAATGAATTAAACAAACATGCAATATGGAACTAAAATAAAAACTGGCTTATGCGTAAATATTATCTTAGACATGGTTAATCACTTAAGTATATACCACTTAATATTAACAAGCATGTAATCAAAGATAATAAAATGGAAATTTACGTATAAGGATAAAATCCCTCAAAAGAAATATTAAGTCGGTATAGCCTTCCATAATCTTGGTTAGAATCGAACCATAGTTCAAAGTGCTTGATCAACCCTAGTTGGGGTGCTTTCAATTATCAGGGAATTCTAATTCAAGGTTTTGGGTAGAATTGACTTGGTTTGCATCAAGGGTTGACTGCCACATCAGGACTTAGTGTGACCAAGAGGCAAAGGTTGAGGAAATACAAAATAAAAGGATTTTAGGATTGGGGAGTCCACTCAGCAGATCAAGGAGCTGCGAGTTAATGCAGTTGGCATTTGGAATTCCTACCTAAAACCCTTCAAGTTGCTTGACCAACCCTAGTTGGGGTAATATGAAGGGCAATATGGATCCTTTACACTAGAATATTCAGGCAATAGAATATTCCGAAGTCAATGGTGAGGGCTATTGGATTTCGATAAAATAGTGGGAGACTAATAAGTATTAATTTATTTATTTGTCTCAGTTTTGTAATAAAGTACTAAACCTTTGGTCATCTTAATTTGTAGAAATGATAAGAAAATGAATTCAAACATATCATTTCGAACCATACTCGAGAAGGAAAACCTTCTCACCAGCACCAATTTCCAAGAGTGGAAGAGGCGTTTACGCGTCATCCTTCTCCATGAAAAGAAATTGTATGTGATGGAAGAGCCTATTCCAATTGCACCTAGGAAAGAGGCTAGTGATGAGGAATTATATCTCTATATGAAACACATGGATGATTCCACGAATGTCCAGTGTTTCATGCTATCGGCCATGTCCAATGAGCTCTTGAAGCAACATGAAAACATGGACGCGTATAGCATGATGTCTCACCTTAAGGATCTCTACCAAGAGAAGGTGAGATAGGATAGGTATGAGACCTCCAACGTTTTTTTTACAACTAATATTGGATATTCTGCGCCAGTTAGGCCTCATGTAGTCAAGATCATTGGCTACATTGAACACCTGGACATCTTAGGGATTAATTTCCTAGATGAGTTGCATACATATCTCATCCTATCATCACTTCCCAAGAACTTCTCTAGCTTTATTGTCAACTATAACATGAAAAACAATGAGAAGAGTCTATCAGAACTTCTGACCTTGATTCTCCAGGTAGATAAGGACATGGGGAATGACAAACCCACAGTCCTTATGGTGAATAGGAAAAGGATGGACAAGGCAAAGGGGCCAAAGACTTATAAACGGTCTGAAGCCCCAGAGAACCATCCTTCCAAGAAGGGGAAGATCCAGAGGTAGGTCAAGGAACAGGAGGCGGTGTGTTTTTCATGTGGAAAGCAAGGCCACTGGAAGAGGAACTACACCCAGAAGCATGGGGATGCTAAAGGTGTGTTCATTATCGAGTGTAATATTTCTATTTCTACACATTGGGTATTAGATATAGCTTGTGGGCCTCACATCTGCATTCAAATGCAGGGACCAAGTATATTTAGAAAGATTGCCAGAGGAGAGGTGGATCTTCGAGCTGCCAATGGCGCAAGGCTGGCTGCGTTGGCTATTAGCAATTACCACCTCTCACTGCCGAATGGGATGATTTTGGTTTTACATAACTGTTATTATGTTCCTTGTGTTACCAAGAACATAATTTCTGTATCTTGTTTGGATATGGATGGATTTGTTTTCAAATTTGGAAATAAGGATTTTATCTTTTATAAGAAAAACGTATGTTATGATATGACACATTTAAATAATGTTTTATATGTATTAAATTATGAAAACCAAGTGTTGGAAATCGATAACGAAACAAACTCACATGACTCATACATCACCCAGTTGTGGCATCACTGTCTCGGTCATGTGAACAAGAAGCGCTTGACAAAGCTCTGCCAAGATGGCTATTTAGACTCTACTGAGCTAAAACCACTTGATAGATGTCACACTTGTTTACAAGGAAAAAAGACCAAGCCACCTTTTGGAGGATAGGGTTAAAGGGACACAGAGCTTCTAGGATTGGTACACACGGATGTGTGTGGACCATTTCCGGTAGAAGCTAGAGGTGGATATTCTTACTTCATTACTTTTACTGATAATTTGAGTAGATATGGTTATGTCTACTTAATGAGGTATAAGTTAGAGGCCTTAGAGAAATTTAAGGAATTCAATAATGAAGTAGAGAATCAGCTTGGTAAGAAGATAAAGAAACTTCGATCGGATCGAGGTGGAGAATATTTGAACCAAGAGTTCATTAATCTTATATGGGAGTCTGAGATTCTATCTCAGCTCACTCCTCCTTATACACCACAGTGGAACGGTGTTAGTGAAAGGAGGAACCACACCTTGTTGGACATGGTGAGGTTGATGATGAGTCATGTAGATCTTCCATTATCCTTTTGGGTATATGCATTACAAACTGCAGCATACACATTAAACCGAGTACCAACTAAGGCGAAAAATGGAATTCCCTCCGAGCTATGGAATGGAAAGAAACCCATTTTTTCGCACACATGTGTATGGGGATGCAGGGTGTTTTTTAAGGCCTTCTCAAGCAACAAACTAGCACCCCGGGGCACGAGGTATATCTTTATAGGATATCCCAAGGAAAAGAAAGGATATTACCTATATAACCCTCCAGACAACAAAGTGATTGTCGCCAGACAAGCCGTCTTTCTTGAGAGGGATCACATCCTCAAGAAGGATATTGGGAGCAAGATTGACTTCGACTAAGTAAATGCTCAAGATACATAGGAGTTGGTACAGGAACAAGTTCCACAGGTCCCCATGGAAGAGGTTCCAAAAACACAAGTACTGCGTAGGAGCTCAAGAGAGGTAAGGGAGCCAGAGAGATTTGGTTTCCTAGTCACCGAGGATGGTGAATCATTATTGTTGGACAATGATGAACCTATATCCTACAAGGAAGCAGTAGAAAGTTCAGAAGCTGTAAGATGGATAGAAGCTATGAATTCTAAGATGGATTCCATGTATCAGAACCAAGTCTGGGTTCTGATCGATGATCCAATTGATGTAAATCCTATTGGATGAAAATGGGTATTCAAGAGAAAGATGGACATGGAAGGTCAAGTTAACACCTATAAAGCAAGGCTAGTGGCTAAAGGGTTCAGACAACGTCAAGGAATTGACTATGATGAAACCTTCTCACAAGTTATCATGTTTAAATCCATAAGAATCATACTTTCCATAACAGTTTACCATGACTACGAGGTTTGGCAGATGGATGCCAAAACAACATTTTTTAACAGGAACCTTCAGGAAGATGTCTATATGACACAACTAGAAGGGTTTGTGACACTAGGTGAAGCCAAACAGGTTTTCAAGTTGCAGAAATCCATTTATGGATTAAAGAAAGAATCCATGTCATATAAAATTCGATTTGATGAAGCCATATAGGAATTTGGGTTCATTAAGAAAGAATGTGAGCCACGTGTTTATAATCAATTTAATGGTAATGCGATCGTTATCCTAGTAGTATATGTTGACGACATATTTCTTATTGGAAACGATGTACCAGTCTTACAGTCAGTTAAGGACTGGTTGAAAAAGTGTTTCTCCATGAAGGACTTGGGTGAAGCAACCTATATTCTAGGGATCAAGATCATTCTTGATAGATCCAAGAGGCTGCTTGGACTAAGTCAGGGTACATACATTGACCAGATACTAAATAGATTTAGTATGGAACAATCCAAGATGGGATTAGTTCCAGTGTCACATGGCCTACATCTTTCTAAGAAAATGTGTCCTCAGACACAACAAGAGAAAGATAGAATGAGTAAGATCTCATACGCTTAGGCTATATGATCCATCATGTATGCCATGTTATGTACTAGGCTTGATGTTGCCTATGCACTGAGTATGGTAGCCAGATATCAAGCAGATCCAGGAGAACATCATTGGACTGCTGTTAAGACTATACTTAAGTATTTGAGGAGAACTAAGGATATGTTCCTGGTGTATGGAGTATATGAGGAGCTTGTCATCAGAGGGTATGCTGATTCTAGTTTTCAGACAGATTAGAATGATCTGAAGTCGCAATCTGGATATGTTTTTTGTCTCAATGGAGGATCTATGAGCTGGAAGAGTTCAAAGAAGCCAGTTGTCACTGATTCTAGAGTGGATTCCTAATATATAGCAGCTTCTGATGTAGCCAAGGAATTCGTCTGGATTCAGAACTTTTTCCAGGAGCTTGATGTGGTGCCTATCAGTAAAGATCCCATTACATTGTATTGTGATAATACTACAACAGTGGATCTTGAAAAATAACCAAGGTCACATCAACGGACAAAGCACATACTCCGGAAGTATCACATCTTGAGGAATTTCTATCAAAGGGGTGAAATTTTAGTGAGCAGAGTGTCCATGAAAGAGAACGTGGTGGACCCCATGACCAAAGGCCTATCTTAGTAGAAGCATGAATATCATGTGAGAGCTAGTGGGTTAAAGGTTGTTAGCAGTTGTCTCTAGTCCAAGTGGGAGTCTGTTGGAGTTAGTGGCCTAGAACCAACTAATTTGTACTTTATTCATTAATAAAATCCTTATCACATCTTGATTGTTCTTCTACATGACAATGCATGTGATAATGTCCTAAGGATAGTAGTTGCATTAAAGTGTTATAGCGGATCCCTGCTATGATGAGAACCCGGAAGTACCATAACACTGTTCTTGAATATATGTTCTATGGCCAGATGATGTTATTTGAGGGACACAAATAATACAGGCCATTAGGGGTGAGGACTCATAAAACTTTGAGGCACCTTCTCATGGCGTGCACCCTTGGTAATATCCAGGAGGATATTATGAGAACAAGACCCGCCAGAGGAAATCCACATTTCATAGTGTCATTGGATGTTCCTATCTTCGAACATGTGTATTGGTCCTTAGACTTTAATATTATTATTAATGGGTATTAAAACTCGCACACTTAGATGCATTGACGAAAACTGTGATGACACACTTTTCGCAGCGAGGTAGGATACGTTGGGTGCGTCACGAGTAATACTGCATTAATAGATAATGCGAGAAAGGATTTGTCCCTTCTATTCCATAATGGAAGTAGATATCTCAGGCCCTTTGATGGAATTGATACATTCCATGTATTAATGATTAAACGCTGTGTAGTTTTTCCAGTCGGGATTTTGAGGATATAATATTGTTTTATTAAATGATATTTATTATAATCAGCGTGGGTGCATGTCAAGGTATTAATAATTAGACATGGGGGTTTTAAATAAGAGTTAATGAAATAAATAAAATGCTTAATAGGTTTATTTATTGTCATAACTCTATAACCTCAAACCCAATTATAAATATCCTTACAACCCCAACACTTTTTCTCAATCGTTGTGCACAAAAATTCTGTAGAATTCTCTCAAGGATGAAATAAATCCTTCCTCCAAGAACGCTCTCAAGACCGAGAGACCAAGGCGATCTAAGGAAGACATCGCAAGCGAAGGTTCTTCCATGCTATCACCTAGAGATCCCTTTAGAGACGTCCGGAGATACGTGGCACATGTGTGGATCACCGCTAGAGGAATCCCACACTTGGATTCTACAAAGCAACGACGGATCACAGAATCGTGACCGGAGACATCAACGAAGAAATAATTCCACAAGGTAATTCTTGTGAATTAATTAAATTAATTATAACCAAAATATTATGATACTATCTCTATGGCTTTGGGATTCCCTCTTAATTTTTTCATTCTTCGTTCTATTCCGAAGATTCAGCGTTTTACATCGTGATGGATCTCGGATTGAACGTTGTTTAAACGTTAAAATTAAAGTTGGTAAAACCCACCAACGTGCTTCCACTATGACCATAACCTACAATAATATTAATATGAATGTAATAACTTGGAATAAATTCAGTCCCCACCAAAAAAATATAACAATACCCCCTTAAACGAGGCTGAAAATCCACAAAATATTAAAAAATCAGAGTATCCCGACTAAAAACTCAGTTTTAGAGGCCTTATGGGCCTATTTTGGCCTCTAAAAAACCTTTACCAATGTCCCCCTAGGTCACATGGGTGTATAGATCGTCGCAGGCTTTGATTTGATATGTGGTAGAGCTCAAATGGACACCTAGATCAAAAGTTATGGCCGTTTGAAGTTCGAGTTGCGTTTTCAACATATTCTGGATCTTTTTTTAATTTTTTTTTAATATTTTTAGTCTTCAAATTTTTATTAAATTACTATTACTCCATAATAATTAGAAAATTATTAATTAAAAATATTTTTTTAATTTTTTTATAATCCATTTTCACTAAATATCTTATATATTAAGTATATTAAGTGTAAATGTATATTTATACTTATCTAAAATATATTTAAAAATTATATATTATATTTATATTAATATAACTATATTTATATATTAATATATTATTTTTAATTATTTTTTTTAAGTCGACCCTTTATCAGCGTTTTTAAAAAAAACGCTGATAAAGACCCCCTTTATCAGCGCTACTAAAAAAAGCGCTAATAAAGGGGGTACCTTTATCAGCGCTAAAAAAAAAGCGTTGATAAAGGTACCCTTTATGAGTGCTTTTTTTATCACTGATAAAGGTACCCCCCTTTATCAGTGCTTTTTTGTTAGCGCTGATAAAGGTTGGTGCTGAGAAAAACTATTTTTGTGGTAGTGTAAGTAGTGCCAACATTCTTTAATTCAAAGGTAATGTATTGATAAAAAAAGATTCCCTGAGGCACTCTGAAGGTGGTAGATTACTTATATTTAAGGGACATATTTATTTTATTGTACCCTAAATACCCATCCATTAAGGAAAGGGCTTGAAATCCAATGGTTTCATCTATCAAGGGTTATGTGATCGACAATGGGAAATCGTCTTTTAGGAAGTATCAATTAAGGTATCTAAAATCAATACATACCCTAATCTTCCCATTCTTTTTATTTACTGGTATGATGTTGGTGATCCATCTTGGATATTTCAATTCCCAAAAAAAATTGGATTTGATCATTTTTTCAACTTCTATGGCATCTTAACTTTTTATTACATAAACTTTTCATTACATGGAACAAAAGAGAAGATCTTTTAAAGTTTAGTTTCTTGGAAATCAGGAACATAATACATGAAAACATAAAAAAATTATTCTAATACACTTGAAAGGATTATTCATAGGTTAATCCCAAATACATTTTCTATGTCTCATATCCCGGGGACATACATCAAAGGAAATGGGTGATCATGAGGCCCAATAAGGGAATAATCAAGGGAAACAATTTACACGTGATCATGAGGAATATCAATAATAACATGAGGCATAACAATATAGATTGGACAAGAGATAACGAGGCATATAATAATAAAAAGAACATGAATCATAACATGGAAATTTGGCTACAACATTTAAATGATAAATTCCTAATTATATCACCATGGTTTATCACTAAGGTGTCATAAATAAAATTACTAAGGCTATTCACCAAAGTATCATAAAACATGTCATATCTAGAGATTAAATTATTTACCCAATGAATTGGAGTGCTATTAGGGTGAACCATTCATATGTATTAATTAATTTGATCTGCATATATCATAATCAATCATTTTATTAATAACTTGTAGAGAATAAAGAACTAGTTTATTATAAAAAACATGGAATACAAAAGTGCTTAAAGACATGATCATGACATCATTTTTAGCCCATGAAAATGAAATGTGGGTTTATTATGTGTAAATAACCAAATAAGATAAATAATTTTTATATCTAGGTAAATAAAAATGGAAAATAAATAGGTTTGGATATCCACACAAAGAAAATTAAAAAGAAATTTCTTAAGGATAATAAAGAAATTTTGATAAGTAAATTCAGCAGTATGAAAAGTTTAAAACATGGTTTTATAAAAGGGTAAAATGAGAGGAGACAAGGGTATCCCATTTATAAAACATAATTTGTAAGTAATGGTATGATAAAAATGGTAATAAAAGAGAGTGACCATAACATTTAGAAGATATATACAAAAAGAGGTTCTTGAATTGAAGAAAAAGGATAATTCCCTTACCTTGAAGAGTTACTCCTAAATCTTAAGTAATGGAACCTTGGGGGATTAAGGAGACCTTTAGGGGAATAATTAGGAGGAAAAAACACACAAAATTCATGAAGTATGGATTGTTAGTTAAAGTAAATGGATAAATGAGTGGGTATTTATAGAAAAATGGATGATTTGTTTAATAATTTCCAAATATAGGCCTTGGAAATATATATTGAGGAAAATGAAAAACCATTGGCATAACCATGGTTTTTGCCCATGGTTTTGGATATTTGGGACACATTTTATTTTATTTTAATCCAATATAACTAAAAATCATTTTTATTACTTCTTTTGGCATATAAAAGTATTTTTTTTAAAAATAAGGCTTTTAAAGTCAAAGTTTCCATTTTAGACTTTAGAAAGTCATTTATAGGTTTGGAAATTGATTAAAATATATTAAAATACTTGATATTAATAAAATAACATATTTTAGGTTTTTTTATTTTGTTTAATTAATTATTACATCATTATGACATAATTATGAAGTCATTAAACATACTGAAAACCCCAAAATGTATTTTTACTATTCATGGGAAAATAAAGTATTTTATAAAATTATAATAAATTCATAATAACCTAATTTAGACATGATGATTTCAAAAATTATGTTTATTTTATCATAATAATTCTCTAAATATGATAATTTTAACTTTTAAATATAAAAAACCTTTTTTATTAAAAAATAGAGGGCTGTAAGACAGTCAAATTTTTGACACTTAAAAATTTCCTAGGACATAATAAAATTATTTTATCACTTATATTTAAATAAGAGTGTTTTTAACATACTATTTCATTAAAAAATAAACATTATTCAAATTAAATTAGTTTATTATGAAAATTTATATCTTTTTTGAAAAGTACAATTTTTGTCTGTAAAGTCAATTTATCAAATTCATCGCAATTAAACATATATTATTTTAAGAAAAAATATTTTTAAAATGGAATTTATGGAGTAAAAATTTTATTTATAAAATGGAATTAAACTTTAAATAACTAAGGCCTAGACACATAACCCCTTATGACACCTATGTACGACCTAAGGGTAAGGTGTATGATGGGGATACATTCACAGGGAGACTCGGCTAACATTGACTAAGTGGTAATTTACACTAACTTGAACTTCTCCCATAGGTGGTTTTATTCTAGCTGCACTTATTGAATCTCGGCTTGGGATTGGTCAAGGTAAAACCCCAGTGACACTACCTCCCTCCCAAGTTCTGACAAATGGGCTTCATATGACACAACTCTATTGGTTGAGGCCATCACTTCTCCTTTTTGTATTAATTATCCCTTATCATTACTACTTATAAATACTAATTATAAAGTTAGAATTATTACCAAAGGTTATAGTTCTCAAAGGTCAAATTTTCCAATGGTTATATTGACTAACGGTCTTATAACAGTCAAATCCCAACAATCACATTTCCCTTTATACTCTATAAATAACACTTTATTATTTCATTAAAAAATTCTATACCATTTATCCTAAGTTTCATTTTCCAAGAGGTTGATTGGTTTGATAATATTTTGTTTTATTTATATAGTGTTATTCATGGGGGTGATGATTTTAACAGATTGGGGCGATCCATATTTTTCCATTTTGGATTTTATATTTTATATTTTTTTTTCAGTTGTAATGTTTGACATTTTAATTAGTTTATTCGCTAACTAATATATTGATAATTATTAAAGAGATATGTTTTTTTGTGTATAATATAATATAACACACATTTTCTCAGCAAACAAATATCATTAAAAAAAACCAAGTCATTACATTCTTACCCCCTTTAGAAATTTTGTCCTGAAGTTTCAACTCATATTCTTGGTTGAAAAAAGGTGAAGGTACTTCTACTTCATTGTTTCCTATGGTTCTCATGTCACCACTTCAAATTAATGGTTTTTCTATAAAAATTTGACAATGTGGGTAGTATGGTTGTGTAGAACCTTATCTCTATGGTCCAAGATCTCCACCGGTTGCTCCTCATAAGAGAGGTCATGTTCCTATTATACCACCTCCAAATTCAGTACATGTGAGGGATCATGTATGTACTTCCTCAAGAGAGATATGTGGAATACATCATGAAATTTAGCTAGATTTAGTATAAGTGCTAGCTGATAGTCCACTGCTTCTATGCGATCAAGGATTTCATAGGGGCCAATGTATCTGGGGCTGAGATTCCCTTTCTTCCCAAACTACATGACTCTCTTCCATGGTGATATTCAAAGGATTTTTTTTCACCAAAATAAAACTCCAATTCCCTTAGACCGATGTCAACAAATATTTTCTTCTAACTCTGAGAAGCTTTTATATGTTTTTGGATGACATGAACCTTTTCTGTTATCTCTTTCACAAGATCAGAACCAAGCAGCTTTCTCTCACTAACTTTATCCCAACAATTAGGAGTTCTACATCTCTTCCCATATAGATATTTATAGGATGTCATTTGAATACTCGAGTGGAAGCTATTATTGTATGAGAACTCAACTAATGGTAGGTGTTGATCCCATCCAACTTTAAATTCCATTTATCATGTTCTCAATATGTCCTTGAGTGTTTAAATAGTCCTTTTAGATTGACCATTAGTTTGAGGGTGATAAGCCATACTGAAATTTAATTAAGTATTCAGATCATATTAAATACTTCTCTAGAACTTAGATTTGAACCTTGGATCACAATCAGAAATGATATAAAGTGGATCCCCATGTAGCATCACCACTTCCTTTACATATATATCGGCAAGTTGGTCAAGAGATAAATCTTTCTGAATAACAATAAAATGGGAAGTTTTGGTGAGTCGGTCCACTATAACCCATATCACATTGTTTCCTTTGGATGTTATTGGGAAAGTAGTGACAAATTCCATAATTATATTGTCTCACTTCCATGTTGGTATGGTTAGTGGTTATAATACCCCTTTAGAAAGTTGTCACTTCACCTTCACTTGTTGACATACCAAGAACCTTTCAGTGTAGTTGACAATCTCCATTTTCATATTATTCCAACAATAATGATCACGGAGGTTCTATACATTTTATTTCTTCCAGGATGTATAGAGAATGTATATCCATGATATTCATCCATTAGTTCATTATTTATCTCCAAAATAGATAGAACACATAGCCTTGTATGAAATTTTAGTACACCTTCTTGATCAATATTGAACTCGGGAAAATTCCCATTCTTCAGATCCTCTATATTATTTTGTAACAAAGGATACTATCTTTGAGATTTCTTGATATTATTTAGTAATGATGGTTGAGAAATCATTTGGGATAGGAATAATGATGTCCCTTCCCTCATGATTCCCATGTAAAACCTTACTAGGTCCTTAATCAATGGATCTCCTTAAATCCACATAATTTTTAGCACAATAGAGTCTTTCCTACTTAATTCATTAACTACTTTGTTCATTATTCTGGAGTGATAATGAATTGAACATTAAAAGTCTTTAAATATTTCCAACCATTTACTTTGTCTCATGTTCAATTACTTCTGTGTGAATATATACTTCAAACTTTGGTGGTATGTGTATATATCACATTTCTCCCCATAAAGATAGTGCCTCCATATCTTCAAATAAAAAATAACTACAACTAGCTCTAGGTCATGTGTAATATAATTCTACTCATGAGGCTTTAACTACCAAGATTCATAAGCAATCACCTTGTCATTTTTTATGAGGACACACCCAAGCCCTTTCAGAGATGTATTTATAAAAACAACAAATCATTCTCTGATAGAGGGTATATTTAACATAGGTGTGATAACCAATCTTTTCTTTAACTCTTGGAAACTTTCTTCAAACTCCTTTGTCTAGAAGAACTTATCTCTTTTATGAGTTAACCTGATTAGTGGATTATAAAGTCATGATTTTTTTTCACAAACCTCCTATAATATCTTGCTTAACCAAGGAATATATGAATCTTAGTTATTGTTGTAGGATGATTCCACTCCTCTATAATCTTTATCTTTTTAGGGTCAACTAAGATTCATTAATTGGTTACAATGTTCCCTAAGAAATCAACTTTTTGTAACCAAAATTCACATTTGTTGAATTTTAAAAATAGCCACCCATTCCTCATAATTTTCAATATAACCCTTAAATGATCCTCATTCATCTTGAATTTTTTTAAATATATTATAATATCATCAATAAAAACAACCACCAATTTATCAAGGTAGTCCTTAAAGACTTTATTCATCAAATCCATAAATATAGTAGGAGCATTAGTCAATACGATGTTCATAACAACAAAATAATAATTCCCACATCTTGATTGGAAGGAATTATTTGTAATATATTCTTTCTTAACTCTCAATTAATGATAATCATATCAAAGATCAATATTGGAGAAGAATTGAGCCCCACACATCTGGTTAAATAAATCATAAATCCTTGGGATAGGGTACATGTTCTTCACTGTGATCCCATTAAGTTCTCTATAATCAATGCATAGTTGAATTGATCTATACTTCTTCTTCACAAATAGAATAGGTTATCCCCAAGGAGACACACTTGGTTAGATAAATACATTATCCAAATGATATTGAAGTTTTTTTCTTTAATTCCTCTAGCTCCACATTTTATATTATATATGAGGTCTTTAATATCGGCTTGAATCTAGGTATGAGTTCAATGGAAAAATATACCTCTATTTCTAGGGGAGGTCTAGGTAACTCCTCAAGAAATACATCAATGTATTCCTAAATGATGAAGATATTTTCTATTATTATAATTTCACTTCCTTCTTCCTCTTCACTGATCATCTCTATAAAGAAGGCTAAGGGAGGTGTTTCTGGACAAATATCAGGTCAGGATATCTCTTATTTTAAAATAACTATAGATTTTCTATTCAATACTACTGATATTTCCTAACTTCTACAATTTATCTTATAATTATACTTTGAGATCCATTCAATCCCTATTATAATGTCAAATTCCACCATGGTAATGACTACTAGATTTTTTACAGGATTGTGCTTGAAACATTAAATACTAGAGTTTCTATACACTGTTGATGCTTGGATAATCACTCAAAGAGTCTTGAATGATAACCCTACTTCTAGAATCTTGAGGATTGATTCTATATTATTTGAAAAATTGGAGGAAATAAAGGAATGCATAGAACCATAATCAAAAATAGTAATTGATACCTTCTAGAGAACAATGATAGTACCTGCCACCACACCAATTAGAGCCTCTACTTCAGCTATCATGATAGCCAATGCTCGATGTTTATCCCTTGGAATATGTTGAGGTTGATGGTGATTTACCTCTATTATATTTTGATTTAGAAAGTGATTGGAAAAGTGCCCAACCTATACATACTTGAAGCATTGAACTTTAGGCTGGGCCTACACCATATTCCCTTTGTTGTTAGTGTTAAGAAGTTTAGGATTCACCTCACCAAAATAGTTCTGAGTTATATGGACATATCTTCCACACTTGCAATATTTTCCACCCCCGAGCATGTAGTTCCCTGAATGCTTCTTCCCAAATTTGTTGCATATGGGAAGCTGCACTTGCTTTCATCTTCTTCCATGTTCAAAGTTCCTCCATGAGTTTGGATCCATAGATCTCTTCTTTTCATTTGACCTAGGTGACCAATTATTTTCTCCAAAATCTTACTCAACCTTTATAGCACTTTGTACTATCTCTTCATAGCTTTCATAGCATCGATTTTCTAAATTCCTCTATATATGGGGTCTCATCCTATTGAAGATTCTATAAGCATTTCTCTTTAGTTCCAAAACAAATATAGATATGAATCAAGAAATTCTTGTAAAATTCATCTCATAGATTCTCATTGATTCATTTTCCTTCTATTTTATCTTGAGAAATTCCTTCTTCATTTTTGTTCACATCGAATGGGGAAAATATTTATTGACTCTTCCCACTACATAACATCAATATATTTTTTTGGATTCATGTTTTTAATCATTTTCCACCATTGATCAGATTCTACTTCCAAGTGGTATACTACCAGGGTGAATTTTTCTTTCTCTTAATAATAGATTATAGAAAATATATTTTCTATAGAGCTTATCCATTGTTCAAAATTCAATGGGTCGGTAGATATACTAAAAGAATGTAGTTGTTAATGCATGAAGGACTCAATGGAAAGTTATTCCTTTCAAGGTGAATCTGTCTTCTAAACTTGATTCAAGTTATTATTCATAACTTGATATAGTTGATTCATCATTCTCATGAAGTTTTCCACCCTAAATTCCATCGAAGGGTCGTTAGTGCATCATCCCTTACACTCATCATTTATGCAGTTCCTCCTATTTCCTGCCATTTTATAAAAGAAGAAAACCTTAGTGAGATATGTATTTATTTTAATAAACTTATAATTATAAAGGAATTTTATATCTTAAAACATCATGCTTAAATATGTTATTCTTTAATAACAATTACTATTTCTATATATCATTCATAATGATTTATTAGAAGCTTGTGATTAACCAAACATATCCCCTGAGAGTGTCAAACCAGGAGTGTAGCAAGGCCTATTTTCATGCACTAGTTCTCAATAGAGTGTATCTAAATTCACTTTTTTGGGTTTTACCCCTAGATACATCTGTACTAGATCCACATCCATTTTTTTGTATCCATACATAAATTTCTTTTCTCTGAAACCACTTATTTAATACTTCACCAAAATACCAGTATGTTTTCATATATTTAAACTTTTCCCAAGGGTTTATAATAAGGATTTATATTCACAATTACCATAAATAAATAAACCATAGTTTGATACCAACCATGTAATCCTGACTTTTTATTACATAAACTTTTCATTACATGGAACAAAAGAGAGGATATTTTAAAGTTTCATTCCTTGGAAATCAGGAAAATAATACATGAAAACATAAAAAAATTATTCTAATCCACTTAAAATGATTATTAATAGGTTCATCCTAAGTATATTTACTGCATCTTATATCTTGGTAACATACATAAAAGGAAAGGGGTGAGCATGAGGCCCAGTAAGGGAATAAGCAAGGGAAACAATTTACATGTGATCACGAGGAATATTAATAAGAACATGAGGCATAAAAATATAGATTGAACAAGAGATCATGTGAAATATATTAATAAAAATAACATGAATCATAACATGGAAATGAAACTAAAATATTTAAATGATACATTCTTAAGCATATGACCATGGTTTATCACTAAGGTTTCATAAATGAAAATTACCAAGGTTATTCATCAAGGCATCGTAAAACATATCATATCTAGAGATTAAATTATTTAACCAATGTATTGGAGTGATACCAAGGTGAGACCTTAATATGTATTAATTAATGTGATCCACATAGATCATAATCAATCATTTCAATAATAATCTGTGCAGAATAAAGAATGAATTTCTTAAAAAAACATGGCATATAAAAGTGATTAAAGACATGACCATTACGCCATTTTTAGCCCAAAAAAATGAAATATGGGTTTATTATATGTAAATAACCAAATAAAATAAATAATTTTTACATATAGGTTAATAAACCTTTAAAATAAATAGTTTTGGGTATCAAAACAAATAAAATTAAAATAGTTTTTCTTAAAGAGAAGAGAGAAATTTTGAGAAGTAAATTCGGTAGCATGATGGGTATAGAGCATGGGTTTAGAAAAGGGTAAAATGAGAGGGGAAGCGGGTATATCATTTATAAAACATAATTTATATGTAAGGGTATACTTAAAATTATAATAAAACATTGTGATCATAAAATTTAGAATACATATACAAAATGAGGTTCATGAATTTAAGGGAAAGGAAGGATAATTCCCTTACCTTGAAGAGTTACTCCTAAATCTTGAGGAATGGAACCATGGGGGATTTAGGACACATTGGGGGGAATAATTGGGAGAAAAAAAACTAGAAATTCATAGAGTATGTATTTATAGTGAAAGTAAATGGATAAATGGGTGGGATTTTATAACAAAAGTGGATGATTTGTTTAATAACTTTCAAATCTAGGCCTTAGAAATCTAGGTTGTGGAAAATGAAAAACCATTGGAATATCCATAGTTTTTTCCCATGGTTTTGGAAATTTGGGAAAAAATTTATGTTATTTTAATCCAAAAAAACCAAACATTATTTTTTATTACTTATTTTAGCATGGAAAAGTAAAGTTTCCACAAAGTAATGTTTTTAAAGTCAAAGTTTTAATTTTGGACTTTAGAAAGTCATTTATAGGTTTGAAAATTGATTAAAATCTATTAAAATACTTTATATTAATAAAATAACATATTTTAGGTCATTAATTATGTTTACTTAATTATTTAATCATTATGACATAATTATGAAGTCATTAAACATACCGAAAACCCCAAATAGTATTTTTACTATTCACGAAAAAATAATTTATTTTAGAAATTTCTCATAAATCCAACCTAACTTAATTTCAATGTGATGATTTCAAAAATGATGTTTATTTTATTATAATATTTCTCTAAATATGATAATTTTAATTTTTAAATATATAAAACCTTATTTATTAAAAAAATAGTGGGTTGTAAGGCACATTCAAATTTATGACACTTAAAAATTTATTAGGACATAATGAAATTATTTTATCACTTATATTTAAATAAGAGTACTTTTAAAATACTATTTAATTAAAATAAATATTATTTTAAATTCCTTAGTTTATTTTAAAAATTTATATCTTTTCAAAAAATTACAATTTATATCTAAAAAATCAATTTATCAAATTCATCCAAATTAAACATATATTATATTAAGAAAAAACATTTTTAAAATGTAATTTATGGAATAAAAATTTTATTTATACAAATGAATTACACATTAAGTAACTATTTCCTGGATACATAACCCCTTATAACACCTGCATACGACCTAAGGGTAAGGTGTGCGATGGTTATAGATTCATTGGGTGTCTTGGCTAACATTGATTGAGTGGTAATTTCCACTAACTTAAACTTCTCCCTTAGGTAATTTTATTTTAGATTCACTTGTTGAAGCTCAATTTGGGATTTTTCAATGGAGAACCCTAATGATGCTACCTTCTTCCCAAGTTCTGAAAAATGGGCTTCATATGGTGTGACTCTACCGGTTGAGTCCATCGATTCTCTTTTCTACATTAATTATCCTTTTTCATTACTGCTTGTAAACACTAATTATAATGTTATAATTATTACCAAAGGGTATAGTTCTTTATGGTCAAATTTTCCAATGGTTATATTGACTAAGAGTCATATTTGACCAATGGTCTTATAAAGGTCAAATCCCAATGGTCACATTTCCCTTTATACTCTATAAATAACACTTTATTATTTCATTCAAAAAACATCTACCATTTCTCCCAAGGTTTTATTTTATATGATGTTGATTGGTTTACTAATATTTTGTTTTATTTTTGTAGTGTCGGTCATGGGGGCGATGATTCTAACATATTAGAGCGATCCGTATTTTCCCATTTTGGATTTTCTATTTTATATTTTTTGTATGGTTGTAATGTTTGGCATTTTAATTAGTTTCTTAGCTAAATAATGTATTGATAATTATTAAATATATATGGTTTTGTTGTGTATAATATAATATAACACACATTTTCTCAGGAAATAAATATCATTAAAAATAATTGGGTCATTACAACTTTTGATTCTACATTAGTATCATGATAGGGGTGCTTCCTCCGAGCTACCTTCTTGAAACCTTTATGGTCATCAGGTAAGCCCAGATGGTGCATAGCTACATTAGGGTTTAGATTGGTCATTTTTGTATAATTATAATAGAACAAATGTCAATGTTTCTTTAGAAATGTGATGTATATCTCCTTCTCCATAGAGGCATGGAATAACTAATAAACATAGGACGTAGGTCTTATTTTATTCCTAGGTTCACCTGCCTGAGCTCATCGATGGTGGTGGATACACCTTCCTCAAATATAGGAGGGGAATTCCTAAGGTCATACACTTATTATTCCACCTCTGATTATGGGGAGGAAATTTTAAACATGTTAGGTAATCTGAGGACATCTCTATCATTGTCAAGGTGATAGAGGCCATGGTAAGATACGTTGCCATCTCAAACTTCCAGAATCATTGCAGAGAGACTCCAAAACTGATTTTTTTCTTTTACACTGTCACTGGGGATAGGAGGATCTTGGAATTTTGGGATTAAGTCTACTAACTCGACCAGGTTTATGGGTATCACATAATCTCCATCAAGCATAATATTGGTATTCGCAGGGGTGGTCCCCAAGCCATTGGGGGCTGCAACCTACATATCTATATCCATTATCAATTATTGTCCCCCCTTTTATAGAAACCTACCTTATCATACATGGCTTTATAATGCTTGAATGGGGTACTGTCACCATGTAGTATTCCAACCTTCCCATCGATAGGGTATTTCAAGCACTAGTGGAATGTTGAAGGTACCACCACATGGCTATGAATCCAGGGTCTTCTAAGTGGGACATTATATACAGTATCTTTCTGAATAACCATGAACTCAACATTAGACATGAGATCACAAAACTGAGATTTGAGATTGATCTTATCAAGAGTTATTTTCTTGATCTTATCATACCCTTGAATGGTTATATTTGTAGGAGACAAATCTCATTTTCTATATCCCAAACATAAAGGGGTTCAAATTGGTATGAGGTTGATACTGAAACCATTATCAATCAGATCCCTTTGGATATTGAAATTTATGAGTTTTATTGAAACATATAGGGGTATGATATGTCCTTGAACAACTTCTTCTTGATCATGTTATGTGAATGAGATGATGACATGAAATTCTGATGGCATAGTCTCCACTCAATAAACCTCATTTGTAGAAACTTTTGTCTCAAAATCATATGGTATATAGATGACATTGATAAGTTCCTATTTGGTTATTTTGAAATATGAATAGAATCCAGGATTGAGAGTTTGGATGGAACAACTACCAACTATTTCATAATGTCATACCTTTGTGCCAAAGTTTTTCACTTCCCAAGGTGGGTTTTCTCTTTATTGTATGGTTCAAGATATAAGGTATTTGGTGAGGGTGTACTTGGTTCTTAATAATAAGTTTAAGGAGTATCTTATTAAAATAGAATAGGTTTCACCAACCTTCTCCTTTGTTTGGGATAATTATACAATCGCACCCTGCTAGCTAGTCATGTAAGATAACTGGGCCTAGACGACCACTGGAGGGATCTGTCACACCTTAATTTCTCTATTGGAATTTCTGAAGTGATTTCCCATGGTTCTTGGATGCATATATGTACTCTTTGGGGATGTGACCAAAATATTGTGTTTGATAATTCCTGCGTTGTCCCCTATATCCTTGAATCCTGTGCCCATGGTCTCCAGCTCCCTGATCCAGTATGGGGAGCTCGTACTTGAAGGTATATTCATCATCAGAGAAGGGTTCTATAAAGTATACTATATTTACATAAAAAAATATGATCAATTAATCCAATGAGGGTTCTATTTTGTGGGGTAGTTCCCGTTCTCTGTATGTTGAAGAGAATAAGTCTGCAAGATTCAGAGTTTGCATAAGATCTAAATATGAATATTCCTATTTTGTCTCTTCCTATGTATGATGATTATGTACACCACCGGAAGGTGTATTTGATGTCACCTCCCTAGGTGATGGTATAATCATGGGTTTGCGAAGTTGTGCTCTCAAGGTGGCATGATTCCAGTCAACTGTCTTTCTTGTCATCCAGTTACCAAACTTTTGCCCATGCCTGGTTGAAAATTATTACATATTAACCTCTTCTTTTGGTTGGGAAATAGAAACACAAGTCACCTATGCTGTGGAATTTTTCAACATCACCTATCTATAATCAACCATTCTTTAGAGGATGCCCTTTAAGACAAAACAATCCTGGATGGTGTGACTCAGCCTCCTATAGAAAGGGAAGTACTCAAAAAGATCGATGAGGTTGACCTTGTTGGGATTCCTGGAATACATTAGATTGAGTAGGTTATTTTCCATGGATTTAAGGAAATAAATTGGGAACTTATAATTTTTTAATGAGTATGCTTTATTCATATGTTCCTCAAATCGTGGGTGACCTTGATCTTTATTTTATTCTGGATGAGGACGATTTTGCTGCTATATCCGCTCAATAGGAGGTGCTATACAATTCGAGGTTTGCCTAGGTACTTGAATGGGTGGTGCTACTTGTTTAAGGGTAAAAAATTAGTCTCTACCTTACCAATAATATTTTCCTTGAGTCAAGGTCATGATTAAATTCTTAGCTCAAGTCCGCTGAATGACATCTTCCAAACGTTGTTCCATTTCTACAAACTCATAGAACCATCTTGGATACTTCATCAGGATCAATTTATATCTCATACCAAATATTTTTATCATAGAGTTCTAGTAATTTCTCTTGTAATAGAGGGATGCTGAGTGAATAGGTTAAACCTTTCCATATAGCTATGAAGTCAGAAACCCTTTCATTTTTGCATTGCTTGTAGTTTGTGAGGTCGACAATTATTGTTTTCCTTAGTGTGGAGCTGAACTAATAAAGGAATATGATGAAGGTCTTCCCATCATACAATGGATCCTATTGGAAGGCTGTTATTCCAAATGAAGACTATCCCTATCATAGTTTATATGAAACATCTCAGCTTGGTAGCCTCTTGCTGATCTTGAGGGCCCATCATTAGACCGCATTGGGGCACGAAGTGTGTGAGATGCTATTATGGATCCCCCACTCCATCAAAGGTTGAGAAGGTAGGATAACTTAAATTAGGTGGGGAAAAATTTTCATCCAACCATTCAGGATATTACTTCCTCTCAGTCTACACGGGTGCACACCGCCCTTCCATGGCTTCCATTTGAGAAACCATAGATTCAATGGTGTTGAGAAATTCCAAAGGTACTAATGTCTGGGCTACATCATATCTATAAGGAGTGGGAAAGTCTTGACTAGGTGGCCCTATTTTCATATCCCATTGATTTTTTATCCATTCTAGGACTGATTGATCACCATATTTGGGGATAGGTTGTCTCCGTAATGAAGGGAATTCATGATCATCTTCAATTTACTCATTTATATAGACCAGCTACCTAGATCCAGAGATATCCTAATGCTTAGATTCCACTATTTTAGAAGGATTATCTCTTTATAGATGTATATGAGGAGTTATATTTATCTCTTTTAGAAGACAATACACATTGAGAATGTTTCCCCAGATTAGCTCCTCATTGGGTTGTCTGAGATTATGTATCTAATTTTCATACTATGCCTACTACTCCTCCATGGAAGAAATTTAGGCTCTTCTGGGTGGTGAGTGAGATATAACTACTCCTTTCCCTTTATCATTGGTAGTGTTCCTCCATATAGGTGAAAAATCATTATTCAGAGGTGTTGGGTTTTGGATCCTCATCTGATTCCATGTACGTTCCACAGTTGGTGCATCCGGATCACCCTTATCTTAAGGCATGTTTTCCATATCACATCCCCCTACATTTTGACTTGATCCACATCATCTATTTTATTTATGGTGATGAAATTAATTGAGATTTATTGGGAAATGGTAGTTATCCCATTAATCTCAATGCAACAGGGAGATTCTACACCGGTCGCTCCTCCTTTTAGGGTTGCATCGGGGTCATCTCTCTAACCCTTGACCAAATTGGACCTTTTTAGATTATAACCCCTATGGGGTTTGATCACCTTTTCCATACGTCCCTCCCATCTCATTATATGAATAGTGACCTTAAGGGAGTTTTCAGTCGCGTTTTCTGAATAGACCCCGAATAACAAAGGTTCAACTTGTAGTAGGAGGAATAGATGGGAAGCCGATTATCAATATTTACCTCATATTCAGGGATACCATTGGTACTTATCGGTCCCGTTGTTAAGGATTTGATGATTCCAATAAAGGATTTGATGAATCTTGGGATGATAATTGAGATATAAATGCCCCCATCCCTACGGGATGGGGTTGATCTGGAATTGTTGATGATTTCCCTAGGACCCTCTTGGGGTGTGATGAACCTGGTGATGGTGATTGGGATAAAAATTCCCCTAACTCTATGGGATGGTGTTGAATTTTAGCTATTTCTGGTATGTCTTGAATCCTCTCAGGAATTTATGACATGAGGGGTGGAGGTGGTCGTATATATTCTCCTAGCCCTAAGGGATGGGTTTTCTCTTGGATTGATGCTATGGAAGCTGCTACTATGACCCATTCGATTTGGAGAAATTGTACTCATGTATGAGCTAGTTTCTATGGCATCCCATGACATGAGTCATTTTTTTACAGGAAGTTTTTGGGTTGGCCACAACATCGGTTTCCATGTCCATGTTTGAAATTCATTCCCACTGTTGTAAGAGACCCATCTTAAAGATCTATTGGCAGTCCTCTCCCCATTTTTATGAATTATTTTCATCCTTAAAGTGGGGATATTCTATTGTATGAACCAAGTGGCTAGTGCATTACTTGATCCCCTAATTTCTCCATAGGCTATGACATTACAAGATGTTGTATATAGGGAGTTTCATTGTTCCAAGGACATGGTGAAGTTCAATGCTCCATACATTCCCCATCCTTAGATACATATACATGATGAGGATTCAGCGATCAATTTCTGAAGAGTTGTGATGCAATGGTGGAAAGAATGTTATAGATTTATGCTATTCTTTTCCGATATCGGGTCCCAGGATGTGGAGATAACAACCAAGTCCATTTGAAAATAGAGCATGTGTATTGTTTGAAGGTGATCCTCATATCCCAGATAGGGGAGGTGTCTATCCTTTACCCACTAATGAGTTTCCCATATATTTTGGTGTAGGTAAGGAATACACTCCTTCTCTATCTTTTCTGGGATCTCATAGTCATAAATAGTGAGGGGAGAAAACATTATTGGGAGGTTGTTTCTAGATAACTCTCTCTATATATCGATATCAGACTTCTCTTCATCAATGCCTCCACCTAGTCAGATCACATAGGTTGCTTCTCTAGGTTGCCTGTTGACCATGGTGAAGTGTTGCTGATAGTTTATGTGGAACTATATATAGTTAACCCCAATGTTTTGATAACCTCTCTATATAAAGGTGTTTGAGTTTTGAGCACCACTCTATATAGAGGTATCTAGTCAAGGAGTGGATTTTCTTATTTGAGGGAGATATCACCATGGAGAGGTTGACCATGATGGATATCAAGAGTAGAGTCCCTGTAATCCATCTATACATTACCAAAAAGAGGAATATCGAGGTAATTATCATCTTCTACTTTGGTTGAAGAGTCTATAAACCCTTGAGGTGTTGCAAATATGCATTGAATAGTCTCAAGGAAATTGACATTGAGTAGATCAGGGATATGAGCCTCATTCTACATAGTGGTGAGAATACAAAATCCTAGATTTTTGGGGTTGAGAAGACATATGAGCCTGCTCCATGATGGATACTAGAACATGTGGATAACCATATGGTGCTATGGGAATATGAGCATACTGATGAGAAACTACTAGATTATGCTAGCGAGCTTCTGTATTATTAGCAGGGATATGAACCTACCTATGGGTGGTTTCTAAAATATTTCAGTCAACTTTGGATGAAGTGGGGATATGATATTGGTTCAAATATTCATTCCCTGATAGATTATTCCTAAAGACATTTGAAATTGGATAATGGATATGAGACTCCTCTTGTATAGCCTCTAAAGGATTCTAGTGTAGTCGTTCATAAGCAAAAGTAGGGATATGATCTTGGCTTCCATGAGCTACTAGAATATACTGAGTAGCTTCATTGATAGGAATATGAGTCTGTCCTGAGGAATGTTACACTATCACTTAGTGATCACTGGTTGGAATGAGGATAAAAGCATGATCCTATGCTTCTGGTCTTTTTCGATATGAATATGAGTCTATCTCAAGACATGTGTCACTCTCACTTGATGAACCTTAGTCAGAATGAGGATATGAGCCCAGTCTTGTACCTTTGGAGTATGCCACTAATCTTTTTTATAGGAATGTGCACTTATCCTAAGGCATGTGCCTCTCTCACTTGGTGATCCCCAATTATAATGGTAATATGAACCCAATCATATGCCTTATCCATTACCAGAATATACCAATAATCCTCTTGGACTAAAGAAAGAGCATGCACGTACTCTAGAGTATCCACCTATTTGTACTAATCATAGTGATGTGATTATATAACTATCGGGATGGTAATGTGTACCTGTCCCTATATTTGTACCAGTGCCGGAATACATCATTAAAGTTCTTTAGTTGTTGTTAGAATGTAGTGGCACTTTAAAAAAGTGTGTATAGAAATATAGGCCTGCACATTTTATGTCTCCAATGTATACTAGAAAATATATTTGATTGAATTAGGGATATAATCCCACTCTTATCCTCCTTGTTCCATCAGAATATGCTGATGGGATTCATTCATGGGGGAAGGGATATGTACCCCCCCATGCTTGCTGCATGAATATGCCTTTAGAATTGATCTGAGGGGGAATGGATATGAGCCTGACTGCTAGATACCACTAGAATATGTTGGTGGGATTCATCAGTAGAAGTGGTTATATGATCCCACTCCCATTTATCTACAACTTTTGGTACCTGGTAAGACTTCCTTGTTTCCTGTTCATGAGTATCTAGGGTGGAAATTTGTTGGGTGGTGCCCTCAGCTGGCAATTGAGGGGCACCAATGGGATGACACCAGTGATGGTGGTTGACATACACTCTCCTTGGTAGCTCTTGAATAAAAATGGATCCATATTCAAATCCTTAGATACAAAAGGTGCTAGTTATCGTGCTTTGAGAATAAGCTTCTGAAGCGATTGGTGGTGGCCACAAGCGCTATTGGTTTCATTGTAGCTTTCTCTGAATGAGACAGACTCATCAGATTCAGTATATAGATACCTTTACATGCATCCTAGAGGGTCAAGATCATACCATGTTAGTTTTATTCCCAAACCATTGCATTCTCCACCTAAAGTTGAAGTTGTTATGTGGTTGAGGTTGTACTGCAACCCACAAGAGTTATAACTATAGCTGATGTTCCAGAACAATCGCTAGATGATGACATGATCTTGGGTTGGGGTGTTGTTTGTGATAGTATTATCTTCATTATTGAAAATGACAAGGAATAAGGTAACCAATAAGTGCATCATTTCAAGTATGATACATGCTCAATTAGATATGCATAGGTAACACAATTGTCCTTTCTTATTCCTAGTTTTTCCATTTTGCTCACGTGGAATTGTCACAATGAGAATTGATTTATTTCATGGGAACCTTGGTTATGTGGGATTTCACATTAGGTGTACCATTTTCATTTTATTAGAAGGTTTAAAATTGAATGGCCTGAAACATGGTCAATCAATCATTTTTTTATTTGAGAGATTCACATTGGGTTTACTATTTTTTTGCTTTTAAATCACGTGGTGTCTTGGGTTTAGGAGACAAGGTTCCCAATACCTATAATGATTCATTTATTCTATCATTGCATGCCTTCACACTGGGTTTACTATTTTTTTTCCTTCTTGAGGGTTGATTTTGGGGGTTTAAGTATGGTTGCACAATCATCTATGCCCAATTCACCATGTTTATTTCTTAGAAAATCCTAATAGTTCCCACATTTTATAACTGAGTACAGACCTGATTTCCAAAGGCATGTGGTACTTTGGGGTTTTAGACCCAACAACACTTAGGAACTCACATTGGTTGAGATGATGAGAAGTCGTGATCATTGCACCCTTTTATGGGGTTTTTTTTACTATTTACAAACTCTCTTACAGATTTAAGATATGTTCATGAATATCTTCATAATCCCAATATAGAACCAGTTACCCTAACAAAATGATCAGGTGTCACATCCTTATATGTGTAAATTGGGGGGGGGGGGTCTATTTAAGAATCCACCTATATGTATCCAAGGTTCTTCATCCATTTCCCACTATTTCTTATCAATGGGTCGATTCTTGTATATTGAATCCATATAACCAGAAACTCTAGAGTTTACTACCACCTAGGGATGTGATTGATGTTTTGAATATGGGATTTAACCTTTATGAGGCATATTATGTATCCTGTTTATGGAAAGAATCAAAACCCACATAGTTCATTCAAACTGTGCGGTTTAACATCAAGAAGAAAGGACATATATGAGGAAACTTGGGCACTAGGTATTGAGCTATAGCCTTAGGAAGATATCATACATATCCTACTTATAATAGGAATCATAGTCATCTGTATCAACCTTATAATGGGTGGTGATAGATAACTAATGCTCATGAGGGTTATTACCCCAGGGTTTACCAATATGGTATATGGTAATGCCTTCGAGAATTACCCCAAGGTGGATAACCTTGTATAGGGGCAGTCATATTATGCTGTTTAATGGGGATTACACATTGAGGTTGCCCTGGTTGGGGGACTTTTATAATGAAAATGATGTGATCATTAAAAATTCCTGAGCCCACATGATCCATGCTCGGTGTGAGAAACAAGAGATAAAAAGTGACCAGTATCATTGCATATGGACTTGGGAATTATGCACTGAGGAACCCCTTATGGAGTGTCTGATATGGAGCTCGGGCCTTAGGAATGTGTCTTACATATATTTTTTATAGAAGGAATCAGATTTCTCATAGTTCGATTAACTTCTCAATCTGCTAATGGATGAGGAAGAGTGATGAACCCATAATATAGTTTGGGTCCCATGAGTCAAAGTGTATGAGACATGGAGGGGATTACATTGAGGTGGAAATCTATTGGAGCTCAAGACTTAGGAAGGAATCCTATGTATCCTATTTATGGAAGGAATCATAGTTCTTGTAGTTCGGTTAGAGTATGCCTGAATATGTCTAATAGAAAAGGTCATCATGTCCTAGGGTGTATTCCTGACATGTCCTGATTGTCTGTTTGACATTTCTAGGGCATCTGCCTGGCATGTATGAGGAGTTCTAGACATGTTCTAGTTTTCTATAGGACATGTCTGAAGACAATCACATCATCCAATTGACTTGTCTGAAGGACATCACATGATCTAGATTCCATGTCTGGAGGACTTCGTATAACCTAGATTACATTTCTTCAAGATGTTGCATGACCTGGATGAAGCATATGGAGGATGTCACATGATTTGGGTGACATGGAGAGAGGACTCCACAAGACCTGAGTGACGTGTCGATGGGACTCCACAAGACCTAGGCAATATGTCTAGAGGACTTATCAAGACTTAGGTGACATGTCTCGGGGTTGCCGCATGACTTGGGTGACATGTCAATAGGACTCTATAAGACCCAAGTGACATGTTTGTAGGACTTAAAAAGACTTGGGTGACATGTCCTGGTGCTTCCGTTTGACTTAGGAGACATGTCTAGAGGTCTTTGTAAGAATTTGTTGACATGTCTTGACATTAACACATGATCTGGATGGGTCATGCGAAGTGCATGATGACTTCACATAAAAATTAGTGTATCCATATTAAAATAATTCTTCTGTATTTTTTCATTCTTTATTGAATATGCGACTCAAGGTTTTTCAAGCACTATCTTGTTTAAGTTTCACATGACAAAGTCAACATGCAGAATCCCCTATGCATAATTTGGTTGGCACACCAAAAGTTCTTCATGTGATCTATAGGGTGATCATGTGAAGAACATATTCATTCCATGTGATCCCTTAGGTTGTTCCCTAAATTTTACTTGGTGGAAGACTCTTGCAATCACGTGGCTTTCCTCTCCAAGAAGTCCACTCTTCTGCGCTCCTGTGGGTGTAGTCACCATCGTGTATGTCTCCCTCTCTGTGTATTTTTTTATATTGAGGGGGAGAATTTTATAGGCCTTTCTACCCTGGTTATATTCTATCTTGTGCGGTTCATATATTGCAGACATGATATGAAGTCGGTGGAGGGAGTTTTGCATCACGTGCTTCACATGAACTTACTGCGGGTCGTCCAAGGCGTCACATGATAATCAGAAACCGTGAGAACACTCCATCATCAATATATTCATTGGACCCCGACCTATCAAATAGATTTCTCATAACTATGTTTACATGTCAAATTAACTTTTCACCATTGAGATGACATGTCTGGTAGTCTTCACATGATCACAAAAAGGATTTCACATGATTGAAGAAGACTTGTCTAGGGTCCTTCATGAGATTGAGATGGCTTGTTCGTGGAACCTTGCAAGATCAATATGACTTATCAAAGGGTCTTCACATGATCAATGGTGGTCACACAAGGAGCATAAACCTTTTCACATGAAATTCAATGTATCCTCCCTCCATGAGAGGCTTCAACCCTTTTCAATCTTTATTTTATTCCATATTTTACAAGGCCCTCAACCTTTTCCTATTGGTTGTCCATCAAGGCATATCATGATCAATGCTAGATCTTGAAATGGAATGTGATCAATGTCATGGATGATTTCTCTGCTTATCTGTGATGTGTCACATGATCAATTTTGGATCTCATGATGGTGTGTGAGCATTGTCATAGAAAATTCCTCCACCCATCTATGCAGTCGAAGGGGCATCACATGATTGAATGGAAATTTTAGAGGTCCTTCACATGATTAAGGTGACATGACAAAACACTCTCACATGACAAGGTTGACATGTCACTAGGGGGATTAGAGGAGTCTTGCGAATCACATAAGAATATTGCATGAATATCAACGTAACTTTCCATTGTATGAAGTTTCTGTCTTTATATAACTTTATTTTATAGAGGGATCTAGGTGATTGTTAGGAATCTATCAATTAACAAGTCACATGATTAGAGGAACTCATCTGGTAGCCTTTATATGGTTATCAATTCTTGTCAGGTCATCTTCATAAGAACAGAAGGGTTTGTTAGAGGGGATTTTCATGATCACTAGTAGATCATGCGTAGCACATGATTTGTTTGCATGACATTTATAGGTTCATGCGATCATATGTCCTTTTGAAGGTTATGCAATCCACTTGATTCATTCACCTGGACTTTATGCTACCCATTACTTTGTTTTGTAGAGAAAATAATACCCACACTGGGTATTTCTTCCATTCTAGAATTACCAGTGTTCATTTGGTAGGCATCAATAATGATGTCTGACATTATGTGTTCTATCATTATGAAACTAGTTATTATTATCCATGTGATTATTTATGTTGTTATGCTATACATGAATTTAGTCCTATTTTTATGGTATTAGTTATATGACATGTTTGATTATTATTTATCTCAACTATATTATTCATATTTTATTTACTCATGATAGCTTCCATTGTATGTAACCCATATTGAGAATTTGACCTTACCCTTATTTTGTTTTCCTTTCCCCAGGATGTGAAGAATAAATCTTTGAATGAGTTCAAGGATTCATATTATTTACTATTACTATATTTTATATTTTATTTCCAATGTAAAAATGGGAATCATGTATGTATCTAGTTTTTCAAGACTACTAAACTATTCAATACTTTGGGATATGATTTCTTGTATCTTGTTCCAATGTAATAAAGTAACCAATGAATCTGGACTACTAGAGTCGAGATCTTTACAATATTGTACTATGATGACATAAAACTTTTCTAATATTTACACCCGCATGATATCCTCTTATACATATTGAGTATTCTTGCTTTCCTAAAGAAGTATCTAGAATTTCCATCCTACCCTTAGGTATAAAATTACACTGTATCTCTTAATCCTAAAGGGAATCCTGAAATGATATATTAAAATGTTATATTAGTGCAATGAATTTAAAAAATACTAACATTCAATTAAAATTATAATTAATTTCTTAAAATTTTATCAACTAATTATCTTTATGGATCCGTAAGAAACTTTACCTTTTTATCATCCTCAGTCTTTTCCATTTTTCATGGTGATTGGGGGGAGATAGAGGGTTAAACCAAACCTCTTTTGACCCTCTACTAGATTTAGTTCTTAATGTATTAAAATTTTTAGTAGTAATTTGATCTTCTAGTAATTGATACTCTCCATATGATAAAGTATGAGGGTATACATTCTGCAACTGTATCTCTTGGTGGGATCTTCTGGGGCCCCGTTAGATAAGAATAGATGAATAAATTATCAAGTAATTAACAAATAATTTTCTAAATTAATTTTATATATAATATTTTTTATATTAGAAAGGTTCTGTCCCACCGGCTAACAAAAAATTTCTCTCATATATCTACATCTAAAAATTCACACTTGAGGCATGATTTTTCATTTTGTCTTTCCCCAAAAACATAAAATTTAGTCATTTTTTTAAAAATCTCTTCATCTAACTAAAGAAAAAGATAGCCAAATCATATTAATTTATTTTATTTCATGAAATTGAAATATCATATGTAATTTAATATATTAAATATTAGTCATTTGAAATATATAATATCTTAAGAATTGGATAAAAAATAAACCAGTTGAGGTAATTTACCATTATAAACTCCCACAACTGATCTTTTATCATCTTTTCAATGATTTTACAATAAACATATAAAATATTAATTATATAAAAACTCTGCATAGTCATGTAACTCCTATTATCATTATCATCAAATTAAATTTGTATCCTCTTCTCCCCACGAACAAGTGAAAATTTTGATAAATGTGTGATATCATGTCTACCAACTCTGGAGATCATCTTCTCTAGAGAAGAAAAAGAAGACTCTACTCTAAAAGGATCACCAATAGGGTTACAAATAATTTTAGCAGACAAAAGATTAATTTTATAAAATAATTTATTATTTGAAGATATATTAATATAAAAAAATGTACACATACCTCGGTAAATGTTCCTCTACATCTATGTTCATCATTTAAATAGATGAATGTAATGAAATTATATAAACCTACATATTATTAAAATAAAATGATTGTTAGAAATAATTTTTTTAATAATAATAATAAAATTATATCTATTATGTTAAAAAATACAATTGATGAAAAGTGAATATGAAAAAACAATGGTTACAAAAATATACAAGTAAGAAATGATGTCATTTCATGTGTAAGTGATCGAGTTGTTGAGAACATCAAATTAGATGTTTATTCTACAGTATAACAGTAACCCTAGGTCATCTCTCAATGGAGCCTTAGATCATTAATTTTAAAATAAGGTTTTGATTATGAAAATAAAAGGAAAATTAGGTTTTATAAGACTTGGTTTTTTATGATTAAAAGTAGGAATTGAAACTACATTACTAAGTGTGAGAAACAGGTTGAAGAAATCACGATCAACCTAGGTAATTGTCCCTTGATGCTCAATCCGTCATCACTATCAAGGGAATGTGAAGGATCATTGATTCCTTCATTTTATACACACTGAAACTAGTAATGTTATGTAAGTTCTTACTAGTTTACCACCTAGTATTTTATCAATCAACGATATTTATTATCGGCGAATGCTCAAAATCAATAAACTTGAATCGATGTAAAAATGGAACCCAATCAAGGAATCAAATAAAAAATGTGATGAGATAACCAAATCTGTGTCAATGATAAAATATTCCACAAGAAAAGAACATGAATATTCATGGGTTCAAGCTCCTGGAATTTATAAACCGACATAATCCATTCACACACTCATGAAAAGGAAGGGGTGAGAAAAGAGGAAACCACACTCAAATCATCACAAGATACAGGTTATGAATGAAATCATGGGGATTTTTGTTCCTTTTATTTTTATTTTTTTAAGAACCCGGTTATTTCTTTGAGGTATGGGTTTCTTTTTTCGGGTTATTTATGAGAGAAAGGGGGAAAACATGCCAAGTAATGGCTGCAAAACTGTAACACGACTTAGATTAGGGTTAGACACCGTGTCATCCTAAGTACACACCGTTTAGTGTGGCTGTGTGTGATGGATATACATGGCGTGTAGGGATGTCAGCAAGGAAGGGAGGACCAACCATGTACACACCATGTACTCCCAGTACATGCTGTGTAGTCATGTCGGTAGGACTTTTAATGACCTAGAAAGTAAGTCGGTGAAACTGGACACATTACCCATATACATGGCATGCATATATATACACTATATGCCATGTACTTTCTAATTTTTGGTTAAAATGGATAGTATCCTAGTTTTTTCAATTCTAGATAGAACCCTCACGAACCAGCCAACCAAACATCATTTTGGATCCCAATTCTTTATCTTAAGTCCGATTCAAATGCTGTCTGATCCATTGAAACCCAATCGATAAGCTCTTGACTACTCTTGAGCCATTATTCATGATTTCACTTCTTGACCTAGTTATCAAACCTTGAGAGTTTATGATCATTTTGTAGATCTATCCCGTTCTAGGCTGAATTAGAGGCCGATGCTAGATGATGAGTGTTGTATGTGTACGAGGTAGGTAGTGCATACCTTGTTTTATATTTTTAAGAAAATTTGAGGGTTTTGGATTTTTAGAACAATAAGGTTATTGATATAGAACCCTATTATTGCATATTGAATTGACCACGTTCCTTGTGAGATACCGTTGGTAATTCCCTTACCTTGATCATGTGAGCGAGGTCGGGTTAGAGGCCACAACTCCATCGGGTATTTTGGACAGGGGTGCCAAAATGGTAATAACTATTTTGTTTTGATTTAAACTGTTTAGTTTAAATTGTTAAATATTGATTAAACTATTTAGGGGCATTCAAGAACTTAGTGCTGCTATGTTATAACTGTTAACTAGTGTAATTCAATCTGCTTAAATTGAATTATTTTTTTAAAGTGTTTTAATGTGATTATATATATGTAATGTTTGTGATTACATGTTCTAAGACCCTTGGGGTTGTGACGGGTTTGACCCAAGGTTGGGATGGCATGACCATCAGGATTGAGTGATAATGATCACTGGTTGGTATTGTCTTAAATTTTCTTGGGTGGTTTTGACCATGAGATTGGGCATCACAGACATTGGTTTAAGGCAGTGTGACTGTTAGGTTGGGCATAACCCGAGATACTTGGATGGCATGATCATCGAATTTGAGTGACATGGTTGTAGGGGAATGAGGTGCCAATGATGTTGTGGATTAGGTTATTATTTGGTGATTACCGCTCACCCGTGATGGCCAAAGAAAAAATTGAGTCATGTGCACACAGGTAGACTCCATGATGTGGTGGTTTTGACCAATCACGTGGGTAGAGGCACTCAATAGTTGCAGTTTAGGTAATATTAGTTTGGGGGTGCTTGCCTTAGAAATCCATGTGGAAGGTGAGGTGCCTTCGGTTGATAGCGACGAGGCTATCAGGTTGGGGGCTGAGGCTCACTGTGATTGAGGCCATGGGCCTGGATATTTATCTGAGGACATACATCACTGTTCCTTTGGTTTTCGTGCCATGGGCTGACATGAGCATTTGAGCAGGGGTCTATGGGACCGAGAAACTATTGTTTGGGCATGCCTTTGGGATGTCAGTACTTTGAGACATGAGGTGTCAAGAGGCACGTGACGCCAGGCTATGTGATTGAGGTGAAACTTGAGGGTTCACCGGGACTTTGTGACTACATGAGTACCTTGGGCCATGGGCCAAGGAATCTCCTTGCTTCTGAGATTCCAGCATTGGCCGAATTAGGTGATGCTCCCTAGTGTATTTTGAGCATTAGTGGAGGTGGTGTTTATTATTGAATTGAACCTTTACCTTTATTAGTGTTATTTTCTGCTTAAACACTTATGCTTGGTACACACCATTGGGTGATATCCTACTGAGATTCATCTTACACCCTACACAGGCCCTTTGGGATGCGTATAGACTTTATGAATTTATGTACAGGTAAAGAATCATCTTCAGGCGCTGGATCATAGTACTATTTGGCATGAATATTGGCATGGATCTTGAGGTTATTCCAAGCTAGAGTTTCACTTTTGTTTAGTTTTCTTTTCAGCATTAGCATGATTATTTTTGTACATAGCTATAATGGTTATCCATGGGTTCCCTTTTTGTATATTGATATGCATGACCTGATATGGATGAATGATTGGTTTATTTTAGTGGACACAAGTTTTTTTTTGGCATGTTTTTCTATTTACTTTCCACTACAGTTGTTTCTATATCTCTTCCACTATTTTATTTTATATTGGATGTGTTTCCGATCCGTGGGTCTAGTTCGAGTCTGCTGAGTCATTTTTTTCCACCGTATGTGTTATGATTATACATAGACCAGTGTATTATTTATTCCTAGAGGGTATATCCTTCCCACTATATCTGTTTACACCCTCTATGCTAGTCTTCATTCTTTTGCGTTCGGGGAGGTGAGCCTAAGGCCAATGAAACTCGAACTGATAACACTATTTGGGTGGTTGTTCAGGTTTGGGATGTTACAAAGTGGTATTAGAGGAGTTTATTTTTCCGATTTCCCCAATATTACTATTTGGGATTGTAGTAGACTGGAGATAGGTTATTTTCGGAACTGGATTTTGAACTCATGCTTTGGTGCCTGCATCCTCACGTATGACTGATGAATTGAGTTACCTTGGGTGGGTAATTTTGTTTTTCTTTTACTCAGATTACAGTTTACATAATTTTCAACTTTGTGGCTCACTTGGTTTGTGATGATTATTGATTGTGATATGTGACCCTTGATCCAGTGCGGTAAGGGAGAACTGAACCTTGGCTCGATAAGGAAAGGCATGGTTGTTTGGTTTTTGATAGGAACATTTTTAGGGTATTTCAATTTCATATATGCACGTATGTTTTGTGAAGTGATAATACCATGTGAATAATATCAAATCCCATGTGAAAAAGGTGAAATGACTGATAGGATTTCTTGTTTTATTGTAATGTGATACGCCATGCTTTAAGTTTATGTGAAATTTCATGTGGTAGGGAACTTGGGCCTTAATTTTATAAGATTAGGTGGATATTATGGTTGAGGTGATTTTGATCACCAAGATTGGGTGACTGAGTCATCAGTTTGAGGTAAAATTTATTGTCAGGATAGGCATGACCTAGGGATTTTGTGATACTTGGATCTGTTTAGGGAAGGTAAGGAGGCCATGAGGCTAGGATTCCATGGGAATGGTTGTAATGGGAGAGAGTAATAGTAGTTGTTATACGCTACCTTTTTACTGCTTTTCCTATCTGCATTGAATATATTGTGATATATATGGGATGTCTGACCATTTATGGTATTCAGCGGGTTCCTCCTAGGTAACTCGATAGAGAATCAAGTGTGTGATGATACAATACCACAAGAGCACAATCAGGTTCAGAACTTTGAGGGGAAGGAAAAGAATGAGCCATAGGTACATTCTTAGGGGCAGGATCAGGTTCAAGATCCAATGTTGGCAGTATAGCTACTGGGTTTGATAGCATTTGGGTCGTGGCTCAATGAGTAGCTCCGATCTAGTCTAGTACATGTTTTATAGGCTATCAAAAGAGGTGATCAGGGAGTAGATCCCTCTATGGATTACCTTACTCGGGAATTATAGTCACATCACCCGCCACTTTTTCAGGATGAGGGTGGTACACAAGCGGTTAATAACTAGATAAAGAGCATACAAATGATCTTTGAGCAGCTCAAGATGCCTCTAGGAAGGAGGGTCATGCTGGATATATACATGCTCAGAGGACCGGTGAAGTGCTGGTGGGATGTGCAGGTTTAGGCTTGAAAATATGAGGGACTGGCCTAGAAGGACTTCGAGGATAGATTATTCGAGCACTTTTTTCCCAAAGATATTGAGGGTAGAGAGAGATCAATATTTCTTGAGCCTTCAGCAGGGTGACATGTTCATCATGGACTATGAAACTAGTTTCACTGAGTTGTCTTTCTTTGCACCAGTTATGGTAAACGATGACACCTCAAGGGTGAGGCACTTAGAAGATAGATTATGACACACCATCCAGGTGTAGCTAAACATCTTTAGGCTAGCCTTGTTCTTAGAGGTGGTGAATGAGGTGCTCATATCTGAGGGAAACCTAATGGAAAAGTCTCACTTGGGCAGAGCAGTAGCTTTAGATGATGGTTCAAATGACAGAAAATGAGGTCGGTATGAGTTCCAGCAGGGCGGTCAGTCCAAGGAATCTTCTAGACTACCTCGTGGTAGCTCAGCGGTGGTTTTATTTCAGTGTGGGAATATAGGGAATTTTCAGACTCAGTGTGATAGGCATCCAAAGGAGTGTTGGCACTACTAGAAAAGGGGGCATTGAAGCCCCCCAGACTCGGGCGACCGCCATTGGCGGTCGCTATAGCTAACCAATAGCGACCGCCAATGGCGGTCGCTAACCTACATAAAAAAAACGGGGGGATTCTGTGCCCCCCCCCCCCCCCCGCGCTCCCTCGACCCCGATCCCCCCCGATCGCCGCCCTAACCCCCTCCCTCCCTCGCTGCCCTCCCCTCCCCCGCCGCCCGGCCTCCCCCGCCGCCCGACCTCCCCCGCCGCCCGGCCTCCCCCGCCGCCCGGCCTCCGGCCGCCGCCCTCCGCCCTCGGGCCTCCGGCCGCCGGAGGCCTCCGGCCGCCGCCCTCCGGCCTCTCGGCCCTCCCCCCCACCCCGGACGGCACCCGCACCCCGGATATCCCCCACCGCGCACTCCGGACCTCCCCCCGCACCCCGGACGCCTCCCCGCACCCCGGACAGCCCCCCCCCCCCCCCCCCCCCCGCGCACTCCGGACCGCCCCCCGCACCCCGGACGCCTCCCCGCACCCTGGACAGCCCCCCCTGCACTCGGACACCCCCCTCCGAACCCGGACAACCCCCCCGTACCCCGGACAGCCCCCCACCCCGCACTCGGACCCCCCCTCCGAACCCGGACATCCCCCCCGCACCCCGGACAGGCCCCCCGCACGCCGGACACCCCACCCCGCACCCCCGACAGCCCCCCTGCACCCCAGACAGCCCCCCCCACCCCGGACACCCCCGCACCCCGAACACCCCTGCCCGCACCCCTGACAGGCCCCCGACACCCCGGAAACCCCTCCCCGCACCTCGGACAGCCCCCCCCCCGACCCCGGACACCCCCCCCCCTCGCTGCCCGTCCCCCGTCCCCTCACCGCCTCCTCTCCTCCAGCTCTCCGCCGCCGCTGCCGCCCGTCCCCTCCCTTGCCGCACCACCTTTGGCTCCGGCTCCCCTTCGCTGCCTCCTCTCCCTCGTAGCACCGCCTTCGGCTCCCCTCCCTTTCAGGTTTGTAGCTCAATCAGGTAACATGAGCTTTCAGTTACATTATTATTTTATCAATGGTTCATAAACAAATGGTTAATATTTATTTTGAATATAGTTGATTTGAAAAATGTAAATGTAATAAGTATTGTGTAAATGTTTGTTATACAGATATTATTATGGATAAGAGTTGGATTGATCTTCCAAATCGAACGTCTAGAGAATATTTCAATGGCATTATGCAGTTTATTGACTTCACGAGAGGATTTGAAAGTGACTATATTAGTTGTCCATGTAGAAAATGTGCTAACAGATATCAATTCACACAAGATACTGTGAGGGAACACCTTTTCTTTAATGGATTTCTGAAAAATTATAAGAGTTGGACTCGTCATGGAGAAGAATATGTTCGTTGTCAAAATACAGATGCAGCTCAGATGGATGTTGATGCAAGGATGATTGATCCAATGCATGAAATGCTTACTGAAATGGTACGTGGGTTTGATCCTGAAGGCATTGACATCCAGAATCTTGAGACCGGTGAGATAAATCTTCGCTCTGGTGCAGATCGTGATTCGAGGAGGTTTTATGAAGTACTTGATGATGCGAAAACAGAATTATATCCTGGATGTACGTCTTACAATAAACTGTCGTTTATCGTGGAGTTGTTGCATTTGAAGACTTTGAATAATTGGTCAGACACATCATTCGACATGATTTTGGTTTTATTGAAAAAAGTTCTTCCTGTCGACGCTAAGATTCCTGAGTCGTATTACTATTCTCGTAAGTTGACAGAGAACTTAGGTTTTACATATGAGACTATAGATGCATGTGAAAAAAACTGTATGTTGTTTAGAAATGAAACTGCTCATTTGGATATTTGTACGGTTTGTGGTGCTTCCAGGTGGAAAGAGAACAGGGGAAATAAGACTCATCAAAGTCAGATTGCGATACAGGGGAAACCGATTTCCGTAAAGAAAATGCGTTACTTTCCCCTTAAACTGAGGTTGAAAAGATTTTTTATGTCATCTAAAGTTTCTAATTTAATGAGATGGCATGCAGAAAGAGTTCATGAAAGTGACATGTTAACCCACCCAGCAGACTCTCATGCATGGAAGGATTTTGATAAGAGACATCCCGACTTTGCTAAAGATGTTCGTAATGTCCGATTGGGATTGGCAGCAGATGGTTTCAATCCATTCAAGTCTATGGTTGGTGCAACTCATAGCACATGGCCCGTGGTGTTGGTTCCATATAATCTTCCTCCGTGGCTTTGTATGAAGCAACAATTTATATTACTTTCCACTCTTATTGATGGACCTAAAAGTCCGGGGGATAAGATTGATGTTTAACTTCAGCCATTGATTGATGAGTTGAATGAATTTTGGGGCGATGGTGTGATGACTTATGACTGCGAAACGAATGAAATGTTCAAACTGCATGCTGCTTTATTGTGGACAATCAATGACTTCCCAGCTTATGCAAATTTATCAGGATGGAGTACGAAAGGGGAATTTGCTTTCCCTTGTTGCAATAAAAGTAAAAAATCTGTATGGCTTAAACATTCCAAAAAATGGGCATACATGGGTCACAGGCGTTTTCTCCCTCCCCAGCACAGGTTCAGAAAGGACAGAGTGGCATTTGATGGTTCTAGAGAGTTCAGACCAGCACCAAAGATCATGACAGGAGTCGAAATGTTATCGCAGATTGAGGAAGAAAATATCTGCACGGTATATGAAATTCAGGATTTGGTGGCTCCTCCAGTACGTAATATTCGTGCTACGGGTAGGCAGCGCAGTCACAATTGGAAAAAGAAAAGTATTTTTTATAGTCTTCCGTATTGGAAAACTAACATGTTGAGGCATAATTTGGATGTCATGCACATTGAAAAAAATGTTTGTGATAACATATTGTGGACCATTTTAGGTGTCAGTGGAAAGTCAAAGGACCATGTTAATGCACGCCGTGATTTGGAAGAAATGGGTTTAAGGAAACAGTTGCATTTACAGTTAGCTGAGGGAAACAAGGCATATATGCTTGCTGCACAGTATTCGATGACTACAGAGGAGAAAGAGACATTTCTTTCCATTTTGAAGATGGTCAAGGTGCCTGATGGTTACTCTTCTAATATTTCAAAGTGTGTTAATCTGACGAGCAAGACACTGCAAGGGTTGAAAAGTCATGACAATCACATATTACTTCAGCAGTTGATTCCAATCGCAATTTGTGATTGTTTATCCCCCAATGTTGTTCAGCCCTTGATTGAGATGAGTAATTTTTTTAGACAGCTTTGTTTAAGAAATCAACGAATGAGTGATTTAAAAAGTTTGCAGGACCGAATTGTACTTACGCTTTGTCACTTTGAGAAACTTTTCCCCCCTTCATTTTTCGATGTTATGGTCCACTTGACAGTACACCTAACTGATGAAGTAATGGCTGCTGGTCCAGTGCAATTCAGGTGGATGTATCCTATTGAATGGTATTTGAGTACATTGAAAAGATTTGTACGCAACAGAGCTCGTCCAGAGGCATCAATAGCCAATGGTTATTTGATGGATGAGTGTACTACCTTTTGTGCAGAATATCTTACGGATGTTGAAACAAAATTAGATAAGCCCTCTCGGATTCATGATGGTCCAGTTGGAGAAGGAACCACATTTGATATGGACAACATCGAGTGGATACAAGCACATCGATATATCTTGTTCAATATTCCATCAGTTTCACCATTAATGCAGTAAGTATCTTATCATTGTGCTTGTATAACTTTTACATGTTTTGTTTGCATAAGTTGATCTTTTAAACATCGCGTAATCATTTGCAGGAAACACATTAATGAGATAAAAGAAGAGATGCATCGTGCGACTGAGTTTCAAATTCAACAATCTCATTATGCGGCATTTCATGATTGGTTCAAGGATTATGTATGTATAAATTGATTTTCATTATGAGTGAAGTATTAAACTAATTCTTTCTGCATATATCAGTATTGATTTTTATAAATTATGTAGGTTCGTAAGCTGGGGGAGTTAGGGGACCCCACGCTACCTGAGGTATTTATCCAACTGGCTGAGGGTCCATCTATAACGGCTCGTCGTTATAAAGCTATTGATGCTAATGGTTTTCGATTTCGCATTAAAGATGTTGATGACAAACGAGCAACACAAAACAGTGGCATCGGTTGTCCCTTTGTCGATTCTGGTTATTACTATGGTCAATTGATAGACATCATTGAAGTTGTATACACACACGGTTTGAAGTACATATTGTTAAAGTGTAATTGGGTTGATCCAGTGCGTGGATGTAAAGTCGATCAATATCAGTTTTCATTGGTGAATTTTAACTATATGTTATACAGAAATAATGAACGAGTTGAGAATGAACCTTTCATTTTGACATCACAAGCGGAACAAGTATTCTTCGTTACTTTGCCTTCGGATCCAAGTTGGCAAGTTGTTGTCAAAATGTCTCGGCGAGGAGTGTTTTTATTTGAAGAAGATGAACCTGGGACTGTTCCGTTTGTTTACCAACAACTTGATCAACATACCGTAGTTCAACATGAAGAAGATATTTATTGGGTCAGAGCGGCTGTTGATCAACATACCGTACAACCCCCCCCCCCCCCGCACCCCCGTACAGCCCCCCGCACCCCCGTACTGCCCCCCCGCACCCCCGTACAGCCCCCGCCTGCACCCCCGTACAGCCCCCCGCACCCCCGTACAGCCCCCCCGCACCCCCGTACAGCCCCCCGCACCCCCGTACAGCCCCCCGCACCCCCGTACAGCCCCCCCGCACCCCCGCACCCCCGTACTGCCCCCCTGCACCCCCGTACAGCCCCCCCGCACCCCCGTACAGCCCCCCCGCACCCCCGTACAGCCCCCCCGCACCCCCGTACTGCCCCCCCGCACCCCCGTACTGCCCCCCCGCACCCCCGTACAGCCCCCCCGCACCCTCGTACAACCCCCCGCACCCCCGTACTGCCCCCCGCCACCCCCGTACAGCCCCCCGCCACCCCCGTACAGCCCCCCGCACCCCCGTACAGCCCCCCGCACCCCCATACAGCCCCCCCCCCCCACACCCCCGTACAACCCCCGCATCCCCGTACAACATCCGGGGCGTGAATTGTGAAATGGTCGGCCAGACGACACCTTATTCGGAGGTGCCGTTTGACCGCGGCGGCTGGAAACGCGTTTCCGGCGCCATTAAACACCAAAACGGCGTGCGGCGGTCCAATTCGGAGCAAACGTGCTCCGAACGACCTGAAACCGCACGAGAACGATAGAAATATTATTCCTGAGATGCAGGAGGAGGCCGCACGTCCATCGGACGTGCGGTGCGCGCGGCACGTCCGATTGTGTCATTTTCAGCAGCGCGGCGCGCGCTGAAATTGCGCGTTGGGGGGTCAAAACCACCCGAACGACCTCCGAATGCCACGAAACCGTACGACAACATCCGGGGCGTGAATTGTGAAATGGTCGGCCAGACGGCACCTCAATCGGAGGTGCCGTGTGACCGCGGCGGCCGGAAACGCGTTTCCGGCGCCATAAAACACCAAAACGGCGTGCGGCAGTCCCATTCGGAGCAAACGTGCTCCGAACGACCTTAAACCGCACGGGAATGATAGAAATATTATTCCTGAGATGCAGGAGGAGGCCTCACATCCATTGGACGTGCGGTGCGTGCGGCACGTCCGATTGTGTCTTTTTCAGCAGCGCGGCGCGCGCTGAAATGGCACGTTGGGGGGTCACAACCACCCGAACAACCTCCGAATGCCACGAAACCGTACGAAAACATCCGGGGCGTGAATTGTGAAATGGTCGGCCAGACGGCACCTCATTCGGAGGTGCCGTTTGACCGCGGCGGCCGGAAACGCGTTTCTGGCGCCATAAAACACCAAAACGGCGTGCGGCGGTCCCATTCGGAGAAAACGTGCTCCGAATGACCTGAAACCGCACGGGAACGATAGAAATATTATTCCTGAGATGCAGGAGGAGGCCGCAGGTCCATCGGACGTGCGGTGCGCGCGACACGTCCGATTGTGTCATTTTCAGCAGCGCGGCGCGCGCTGAAATGACGCGTTGGGGGGTCAAAACCACCCGAACGACCTCCGAATGCCACGAAACCGTATGACAACATCCGGGGCATGAATTGTGAAATGGTCGGCCAGACGGCACCTCAATCGGAGGTTCCGTTTGACCGCGACGGCCGGAAACGCGTTTCCGACGCCATTAAACATCAAAACGGCGTCCGGCGGTCCCATTCGGAGCAAACGTGCTCCGAACGACCTGAAACCGCATGGGAACGATAGAAATATTATTCCTGATATGCAGGAGGAGGCCGCACGTCCATCGGACGTGCGGTGCATGCGACACGTCCGATTGTGTCCTTTTCAGCAGCGCGGCGCACGCTGAAATGGCGCGTTGGGGGGTCAAAACCACCCGAACGACCTCCGAATGCCACGAAACCGTACGACAACATCCGGGGCGTGAATTTTGAAATGGTCGGCCAGACGGAACCTCATTCGGAGGTGCCGTTTGACCGCGGCGGCCGGAAACGCGTTTCCGGCGCCATAAAACACCAAAACGGCGTGCGACGGTCCCATTCGGAGAAAACGTGCTCCGAACGGCCTGAAACCGCACGGGAACGATAGAAATATTATTCCTGAGATGCAGAAGGAGGCCGCACGTCCATCGGACGTGCGGTGCGCGCGGCACGTCTGATTGTGTCCTTTTCAGCAGCGCGACGCGCGCTGAAATGGCGCGTTGTGGGGTCAAAACCACCCGAACGACCTCCGAATGCCACGAAACCGTACGACAACATCCGGGGCGTGAATTGTAAAATGGTCGGCCAGACGGAACCTCATTCGGAGGTGCCGTTTGACCGCGGCGGCCGGAAATGCGTTTCCGGCGCCATTAAACACCAAAACGGCGTCCGGCGGTCCCATTCGGAGCAAACGTGCTCCGAACGAACTGAAACCGCACGAGAATGATAGAAATATTATTCCTGAGATGCAGGAGGAGGCCGCCCATCCATCGGACGTGCGGTGCGCGCGACACGTCCGATTGTGTCCTTTTAAGCAGCGCGGCGCGCGCTGAAATGGCGCGTTGGGGGGTCAAAACCACCCGAACGACCTCCGAATGCCACAAAACCGTACGACAACATCTGGGGCGTGAATTGTGAAATGGTCGGCCAGACGGCACCTCATTCAAAGGTTCCGTTTGACCGCGGCGGCCGGAAACGCGTTTCCGGCGCCATAAAACACCAAAACGGCGTCCGGCGGTCCCATTCGGAGCAAACGTGCTCCGAACGACCTGAAACCGCACGGGAACGATAGAAATATTATTCCTGAAATTCAAGAGGAGGCCGCACGTCCATCGGACGTGCGGTGCGCGCGGCACGTCCGATTGTGTCCTTTTCAGCAGCGCGGCGCGCGCTGAAATGGCGCGTTGGGGGGTCAAAACCACCCGAATGACCTCCGAATGCCACAAAACCGTACGACAACATCCGTGGCGTGAATTGTGAAATGGTCGGCCAGACGACACCTCATTCGGAGGTGCCGTTTGACCGCGGCGGCCGGAAACGCGTTTCCGGCGCCATAAAACACCAAAACGGCGTCCGACGGTCCCATTCGGAGCAAACGTGCTCCGAATGACCTGAAACCGTACGGGAACGATAGAAATATTATTCCTAAGATGCAGAAGGAGGCCGCACGTCCATCGGACGTGCGGTGCGCGCGGCACATCCGATTGTGTCCTTTTCAGCACCGCGGCGCGCGCTGAAATGGCGCGTTGGGGGGTCAAAACCACCCGAACGACCTCCGAATGCCACGAAACCGTACGACAACATTCGGGGCGTGAATTGTGAAATGGTCGGCTAGACGGCACCTCATTCGGAGGTGCCGTTTGACCGCGGCAGCCGGAAACGCGTTTCCGGCGCCATAAAACACCAAAACGGCGTGCGGCGGTCCCATTCGGAGAAAACGTGCTCCAAACGACCTAAAACTGCACGAGAACGATAGAAATATTATTCCTGAGATGCAGGAGGAGGTCGCACGTCCATCGGGCGTGCGGTGCGCACGACACGTCCGATTGTGTCCTTTTTAGCAGCGCGGCGCGCGCTGAAATGGCGCGTTGGGGGGTCAAAACCACCCGAACGACCTCCGAATGCCACGAAACCGTACGACAACATCCGGGGCGTGAATTGTGAAATGGTTGGCCAGACGGCACCTCATTCGGAGGTTCCGTTTGACCGCGGCGGCCGGAAACGCGTTTCCGGCGCCATAAAACACCAAAACGGCATGCGGCGGTCCCATTCGGAGAAAACGTGCTCCGAACGACCTGAAACTGCACGGGAATGATAGAAATATTATTCCTGAGATGAAAGAGGAGGCTGTACGTCCATCGGACGTGCGGTGCGCGCGGTACGTCCGATTGTGTCCCTTTCAGCAGCGCGGCACGCGCTGAAATGGCGCGTTGGGGGGTCAAAACCACCCGAACGACCTCCGAATGCCACGAAACCGTACGACAACATCCGGGGCGTGAATTGTGAAATGGTTGGCCAGACGGCACCTCATTCGGAGGTGCCGTTTGACCGCGGAGGCCGGAAACGCGTTTCCGGCGCCATAAAACACCAAAACGGCGTGCGGCGGTCCCATTCGGAGCAAACGTGCTCCGAACGACCTGAAACTGCACGGGAATGATAGAAATATTATTCCTGAGATGAAAGAGGAGGCTGTACGTCCATCGGACGTGCGGTGCGCGCGGTACGTCCGATTGTGTCCCTTTCAGCAGCGCGGCGCGCGCTGAAATGACGCGTTGGGGGGTCAAAACCACCCGAACGACCTCCGAATGCCACGAAACCGTACGACAACATCCGGGGCGTGAATTGTGAAATGTTCGGCCAGACGGCACCTCAATCGGAGGTGCCGTGTGACCGCGGCGGCCGGAAACGCGTTTCCGGCGCCATAAAACACCAAAACGGCGTGCGGCGGTCCCATTCGGAGCAAACGTGCTCCGAACGACCTGAAACCGCACGAGAACGATAGAAATATTATTCCTGAAATTCAGGAGGAGGCCGCACCTCCATCGGACGTGCGGTGCGCGCGACACGTCCGATTGTGTCCTTTTCAGCAGCGCGGCGCACGCTGAAATGGCGCGTTGGGGGGTCAAAACCACCCGAACGACCTCCGAATGCCACGAAACCGTACGATAACATCCGGGGCGTGAATTGTGAAATGGTCGGCTAGACGGCACCTCATTCGGAGGTTTCGTTTGACCGCGGCGGCCGGAAACGCGTTTCCGGCGCCATAAAACACCAAAACGGCGTGCGGCGGTCCCATTCGGAGCAAACGTGCTCCGAACGACCTTAAACCACACGGGAATGATAGAAATATTATTCCTGAGATTCAGGAGGAGTCCTCACGTCCATCGGACGTGCGGTGCGCGCGGCACGTCCGATTGTGTCCTTTTCAGCAGCGCGACGCGCGCTGAAATGGCGCGTTGGGGGGTCAAAACCACCCGAACGACCTCCGAATGCCACGAAACCGTACGAAAACATCCGGGGCGTGAATTGTGAAATGTTCGGCTAGACGGCACCTCATTCAGAGGTGCCGTTTGACCGCAGCGGCCGGAAACGCGTTTCCGGCGCCATTAAACACCAAAACGGCGTCCGGCGGTCCCATTCGGAGAAAACGTGCTCCGAACGACCTGAAACCGCACGGGAACGATAGAAATATTATTCCTGAGATGTAGGAGGAGGCCGCACGTCCATCGGACGTGCGGTGCGCTCGGCACGTCCGATTGTGTCTTTTTCAGCAGCGCGACGCGCGCTGAAATGGCGCGTTGGGGGGTCAAAACCACCCGAACGACCTCCGAATGCCACGAAACCATACGAAAACATCCGGGGCGTGAATTGTGAATTGGTCGGCCAGACGGCACCTCATTCGGAGGTGTCGTTTGACCGCGGCGGCTGAAAACGCGTTTCCGGCGCTATAAAACACCAAAACGGCGTGCAGCGGTCCCATTCGGAGCAAACGTGCTCCGAAAGACCTAAAATGAGATTATTTCTTGAATCAAAGTTTTTAAATTATTATAGCACAATGATTTGATATTATATATATATTATATATATATTAAAACATTTAAAATATATTATATATATATATATATTTAAAATATTGTATTTAATAGTATATATATGAATATATATATATATATATATATATATATATATATATATATATATATATTCAATTCAATAAAAAAATTTTAATTTTTTTTTTTTAATATTATCGACCGCCATAGGCGGTCGCTATAGGGTGCCCGGCAGAGGGCCTTCAGCGAGGCAACAGCGACCGCCAATGGCGGTCGCTAGAGGCCATTAGCGACCGCCAATGGCGGTCGCTAATGGCCTGATTTTCAGTAGTGTGGTCATGTGGAAAAGTTGAGAATCTTGAGAGGTTCTGCAGGCATCCTTCTCAGACAACCAACAGAAAAGGATCGAAGAAGGTGCAGACTTCAGAGGTCAGATCAGGATTAGTACCAGGTGAGGGTAGCCGAGGTTCAGCTGCACGTGGGGGACGTGGTAGAGATAGTGGGACCTAGCTGTGGGGACAATGTCTGGTGGTTGGTACAACACCGTAGGGAGGTCAGGATTCAGGAAACCGTGTGTTAGGCTAGGTGCACGTTGTGGATTTACTTGGGGATGAGAAGGCTGGTGAGCTGACGACGGTTAGAGGTACGCCATAGGTGTGGCCATGATATTTTCCTTTTGATCCTATCTGACATGGCATATTGAGGCATGTCTGTTTTAAGTGCATGAGGTGAACAAGATTTATATGGACTGAACAAATGTTGGTCAGTGGGTTGACACCATCTTGGGTGTGTGATAATATATATATGAGGTGCTTGGCATCAGGAGCACCGTTGTATGCATGTTTTGAGGTGACTTGGGCATTAGGGAATCCCTGGGATGCAGGTTAATTGAGGTGACTTGGGCATCAAGTCATCTAAGAGATATAGGTTACTTGAGGTGCCTTGGGCATCAGGGCATCAAGGATGCAATTGTGATTGAGGTTCAAGGCACTGGTTTGATTTAAGCATCCAAGGAATGTAGGACCTTATTGTTCCATGGGTTCCATGGGCTTGAGGTGGATACTGATATGGTGTGGGATATGATTGGGTGTTAGAAGAGACACATGAGCTCCTGATGGGGTGTAGGGGTAACAATGCGTCACAGGAGAACCATGGTTCTAGAAACAGGTCATTGGACCTTGATTGATTTGAGATTTGGGCCAGAATTGTTTTGGAATATTCCTTCACCACCCTTGGAAGGGAAATTCAGGGATGTATTGCTTTAAGGGGGGAAGTTTGTAAGAACTAGGTTCTTCCTTTGAGGCATGAGTTTCTTTTTTCATGTTGTTTTTGAGAGAAAGGCGGAAAATAGGCCAAGTACTAGATGCAAAACTATTACACGACTTGGATTAGGGTTACACATCATGTAATCCTAAGTACACACCATGTAGTGTGGCCATGTGTGATGGCCATACATGGCATGTAGGGATGTCAGCAAGGAAGAGAGGACCAACCATGTACATGTCGTATACTCATAGTACATGCTGTGTAGTCATGTCAGCAGAACTTTTAATGACCTGGAATGTAAGTCAGTGAAACTAGCCACATCACCCATATACATGACATGTATATAAATATTACATGCCATGCACTTTCTAATTTTTGGTTAAAATGGGTAGTAGCCTCATTTCTGCAATTCTGGACAAAACCCTTGTGAACCAGCTAGCCAAACCTCATTTTGGATCCTGATTCTTCATCTTAAGTCTGATTTAAACACTGTCAGATCCATTGGAACCCAACTAGAAATCTCTTGATTCCCATTGAGTCGTTATTCATGATTTTTCTTCTAGATATATTTATTAGAACTTGAGAATTTATGATCGTTTTGTAGATATATCATGTTCTAGGCCAAATTAGAGGTTGATGCTGGATGAAGAGTGTCATATGTGTATGAGGTAGGTGGTGCATACCTTGTTTTGTGTTTTCACAAACATTTTGGGGTTGAATATTTTTAGAGAAATGATGGGTATTGAGTGAGAACCCCTATTATTGCATATTGAATTGACCATGTGCCTTATGGGATGTCATTGGGAATTCCCTTACCTTGATTATGTGAGTGAGGCCAGGTTAGAGGCCACCACTCAATGGGGAATTTTGGTCGGGGGGCCAAAATGGTAATAACTATTTTGTTTTTATTTAAACTATTTAGTTTAAATTGTTAAAGATTGATTAAACTGTTTAGAGGAATTCAATACCTTAGTGCTGGTATATTATAGTTGTTATCTACTGTAATTCAATATTCTTAAATTGAATTACTTATTTAAAGTGTTTTAATGTAATTATATATATTTAATGTTTGGTATTACATGTGAAAAGACCCTTGTGGTTGTGATGAGATTGACCTGAGGTTGGGATGGCATGGCCATCGGGATTGAGTTACGATGATCAATGGTTGGGCTTGGATTGGATTTTCTTGGGTGGTTTTGACCATGGAATTGGGTGTCAAGGATGTTGGTTTGAGGTAGTGTGACTATTAGGTTGGGCATGGCCCGAGATAATTGGATGGCATGGTCATCGGATTTGAGTGACATGGTCTCAAGGGAAAAAGGTGCCAGTGATGTTGTGGATTAAGTTCTTATTTGATGATTTTTGCTCACTCGTGATGGACAAAGTGCCAATTGAGTCGTGTGCACACAGGTAGACTCTGTGATGAGGTGGTTTTGAACACTCGTGTGGGTAGAGGCCCCCGATAGTTGCGGTTTAGGTAATATTGGTTTGGGGTGCTTACCGCAGAAAGCCATGTGGAAGGTGAGTATCCTTTGGTTGATAGAGATGAGGCTATTAGGTTAAGGGATAAGGATCGCTGTGATTGAGGCTGCGGGCCTGAATATTTATTTGAGGACATACATCGCCATTCCTCTGGTTTTTGTGCCATGGGTCGGCGTGAGATTTCGAGTAGGGGTCCATAGGACTGGGACACTATTGTTTGGGCATGCCTTTAGGACATCAGTACTTTGATACATGAGGTTTTAGGAGGCATGTGGTACTAGGCTATGTTATTGAGGTGGAACTTGAGGGTTCACCGGGACTTTGTGACTACAGGAGTACCTTGGGCCATGGGCCAAGGACTCTCCTTGATTCTGAGATTACGACATTGGACAAAGTAGGTAACGCTCCCTGTTGGATTCTAAGCACCAGTTGAGGTGATATTTATTATTTCATTAAACTATTTACCTTTCTTAGTGTTATTTTCTACTTAAACACTTATGCTTGGTATGCACCATTGGGTGGTATCCTACTGAGATTCATCTCACACCCTACATGGGACCTTCGGGATGCATGTAGACTTTATGAATTTACATATAAGTAAAGTATCATCTTCAAGATCTAGATCATAGTACTTTTTGGCATGGATATTGGCATGGACCTTGAGGTTATACCAAATTGGATTTTTACTTTTTTTTAGTTTCCTTTTCAGCATCAACATGCTTATTTTTGTACGCAGTGACAATGGTTAGCCATGGGAACCCTTTTTGTATATTTATATGCACGAAATTATATGAATGCATGCTTGGTTTGTTTTAGTGGCTACAAGTGTTTTTATGGCATGCTGTAGTTGTTTCTATAACGCTTCCTCTATTTTATTTGATATTGGATGTGTTTCCACTCTATGGGTCTAGTTCGAGTCTACTGAGTCATTTATTTCCACTGTATGTGTTATTATTATATTTATACCAGTGTATTATCTATTATTATATGGTATAGAATCCCCACTATACCTATTTACATCATCGCTGCTAGTCAGCAGCCTTTAGTGTTCAGGGAGGTGCAACTATGGTCAGTGACACTTGGCCCAATAACACTGTTCGGGTGGCTATTTGGGTTTGGGATGTTACAATCTGATCATACTAAAAAAAATTAAAAAGGCATAAATTAAGAAAAAAATAGTACAAAACTGGAAATTCAATCACCTTCCAACGATTACAAGCATGGAGCTCGAGATTACAACAAAGAACACCCCCAAGTTGATCACTAAGAAGCTTAGAAGTACATGATGAAAAAGAGGGAGAGAATGGATGAATAAAGCTCTGTAATTTTACTCACCAATACCCCTAGTCGTGAAACATGAGATAAATAGGGTTAGGAGTGATTTTATGGACAATTACATAAAACTTTCCATAAAAAGTGGTCAAGTATCTAAGGGACTAGGTCACTATTCATGGAATAATTTTTTACTTCATCTTCATCTGGCTATTTGAATAACCAAAACACATTCAATTGTCATGAAATTAGGTGGAGATGTGGGAATTATAGTTATCTATCCAATTTATGTAAAATCATACAAAATGAAGCTTTGAGAACTGAGTTATGGCCCAAATACAGAAGGGTGGTCCAATCTGGCCTACCTAGAATATCTTCACATGTTTGCCATGTTTGGGCCCCTTCTTCTCGAATTCACCCTTTAGACCAGTTAGATGAATCAAATACCCATTACCATAGAATATTAAGAAAATTAATTTTAACATTTGGATCAGTTTAGTTAATGATATGATAGAAATAGTGAACTGCTGTCAAATTGGGCCATTGTGAAATTGCATCTTTTAATCATGTTTTCAACAAATGAATTAAAAACAAATATTGAGTGAAAAAGGATTTAATAATGGGATGCTAAAATCCATAAACAATGTAATACAAAAGTATAAGGGTGATAAAATATGTTTTATCATTGTGTGATCACACACCCACACCTAAACCTTTGTACTCTTGGGAAAAGTCTAAAATCCTAATCATGTCTCATTACTAAATCAAAGGTGTGTAAAATTTCAAGATTATTTTGAAATGAAATTCATCATGTATCATTTATGGAATAAATTTTCCTATCATTTTTATTCTCTAACATTTGAATTTGTTCAACTTCATTTGTTCACCCTTTCAACATGTCGCAACCTACCTCACCTAGAAATTTTCCCTCTTCACTTAAGGAACATATTAAAGTAGAGTTATGATATTTTCCTAGAGTTCATGTGATATTACCATATGATTGACAAGATTATAAGTTCTACATTGTAAGAAACTAATGTTCTAATCAAGAGGAATTCCAATAGGTTTTTATAAGGTTCAAGGGTTGGTAGTATTTTATGTTTAAAAATTCCGAGGTAGAAGAGGAGTGATTAATCTCTTAAGTACAAAACATGTCAAAATTCAGCAAGTGTTAACAATGAAGTTACTCACTGAACCCCTCATATAGTGTATCACTTCCAACTCACTCTCCCCTTTGTTTCTTTTGTGTGGTTCACAACCAAGCAATGAATAATAATGAGTAAACATCCTCTTTTCTCTATTTTTTCTTTTGTTCTATTTTTTTGGATGTACAGAACTATATTTTTTTTATATACAGTTTTTTTGGAGATAAATATAGAAACATGTATAACACAATGATATAATATGGTTTATAGACCCACTACCCAAAAATTTTTTAGAAACCCTTTCTATCAACTCATTACAATGATTATTTCCTGAGAATTTCCATGGAAACACCCTCTCCCCCACACTTGATGAAAATAAAACAAGAATGTACACAAGATATGGGTAGGTAGGGATAAATTTTCTTATAATGTGGATACGTAATAGACATTTCATAGTCTCTAAGGCTTAATAATGGTAAAATCTCAAGGTGTCCAAAAATAGAGGTTAATAGAACAAAGGTATTTTCAATGAATGATGGACCCTATCACGAGTGTATCACACTTTGAATCTTATGGATTCAAATAGAATCAAGGAAATTTCTAGTTTCTCTACATGACCTGAGACTCTCAAGAAATTGATTAAAAGGAAGAATATGAAATAAAGGTCTTATAATGCCTCTCGGGTAAGAGATTAAAATATTGGTCAGTGCTAATGAGGCATGGGTTTCAAAAATCCACTAAACACATAAGAATGATTTGTAAATACAAATTCTAGAAAAAGATTCCATATCAACATTCATTTGATTTTACCAAAAAATACTGGATTTTTTCACACAATCAACTCAAGCATGAAAAATGATTTTGGATATTCTTTTTAATATCAATTTTTATCTAAAAAACACATTTTTTGTTTTGTTTTGTTTTTTTAATACTAACTATAACATATCACCCTCCCCCACACTTAAAAATTAATTTTTCCTCAATGAAAGTATTTTATATAAATACACAAGTAAATAAAGGTAGGGAGAAGGGACAACCTGCTAAGTGGTGTCATATGTGACATCCATTAATTGGATTTCCTCCATAAGATGATTTTGAAAACCCTTATATAATTGTTTGAGCCTCTTACCATTAAAAGTAAACCTTTTTCCACTCTTCTCATGAAAAACTTGTATAGAACCAAAAGGGTAAACATCAGTAACAATATAAGAACCAAGCCATCGGGAATGAATCTTACTTGGGTGGAGCTTTAGATTAGAATTATACATGAGGAAATTATCACCAATATGAAACTTATACCGATGAATCATCCCATCATGGATTTCCTTTATTTTCTCTTTATAGATTCGAGAGTTCTCATGTGCATCACACCGAATTTATTCCAACTCATGAATCTACAACTTTTTATGTTCACATGCATCTGATAAATTCATATTAAATTGTTTAACAACCCAATATACATGATTATATAACTACAATGTGAGGTGAAAAGCCTTTCCAAACACAATTCTATATGGTTAAATTCTGATCGTGGTTTTAAAAGTTGTACGGTATGCCCAAAGTGCATCATCTAAGAGCAAACTCTAATCTTTCCTATTGGTTTGTGCCATTTTTTCTAAGATTCTATTAACTTACTAATTTGAGATTTATGATTTTACATTAGTTTGGGGGTGATATGTAGTGGAGAATTTATGAGAAACCACATACTTGCAAAGTAAATTTTTCATGTTGCGATTGAAAAAATATGAACCCTGATCACTAATAAAGAATCTCAATAAACCAAACCTGCTGAAAATCCAGGACCTCACAAAATCCACAACCACTCGAGGGTCATCGGTCGTAGTATCATTTTATTCCTACCATTTAGATACATAGTCAACATCCAATAAGATGTACACAAAGCCAAATTAATTTGGAAAAGACCCCATGAAGTCAATGCCCCATGCATCGAAGATCTCACAAAATAACACGGGCTATTGGGGAATTTCATTCCTCTTAGAGATATTCCCTATGAATTGACATCAAGTACATGACTTGAAAAAGTGATGGGAATACCTATACAATATTAGCCAATAAAGACCTGATTCAAGGACCTTTCAAGCTATATGTTGAGAGCTAAAGTGGCCCCACAAGACAAAGTGTGGCAGAAGCTCAAAACTGAGGTGAGATCATGGATAGAGACACACCTATGAACAAATTGGTCACTAAAAATTCTCTATAAATATGGGTCATACAAAATATAATATTGAGAATCATGCTCAAGTATATGGGATTGTGAAGTGATGAAATCATTTAGGACCCTAGATATTGCTAGAAAATTCACAATATCCGCATACCAAGGGGTAAGGTTCATAACATCACAAAGGTTATCATGAAGAAAGAATTATCCAATAGGGAGGGATGAGTCAACATGGTGGTCTAATAGTGGTGAAATCCTACTAATGTGGTCAGCTACAACATTTTACACTCCCCTCTTATCTCTAATCTCAAGGTCAAACTCTTGGAGGAGGAACACCCACCGTATGAGGTGAGGCTTAGATTCAAATTTCTTTAGGAGAAAATGAAGGGATAAATAGTTAGAAAAAACAATGACTATTGATGTAAGAAGATATGAAAAACGTTTTTACAAGGAAAACAAAATAAAAAGGAGTTATTTTTCTATGGTTGTGTAGTTTACCTAGGCAGGGTCAAGGGTATGTGAGACATACATAATGACATGAGGTTCCCTCTCAACCCTTTGTGATAAAACTTCCCCAACTGCAAAGTTAGAGGCTTTACACACAAGTTATAAGGGAATATCCCACCTTGGTGGTTAGATAATTGGAGGTGATGTGAAACTATTTTTTAGTGAATTGAAATAATCCTCACATTTTGTATCAAAAACAAATTCAAAATCCTTTTCAAAAATCAAGATAAGGGAAGTACGATCTTAATAAAGTCTTTAATGAATCAGTGGTAAAAACTAGCATGAACCAAGAAATACCACACCTCACAAACTCATTTTGGATATGTAAGGGTTTAAATGAATTCAATTTTTTATTTATCCAGTTGAATTCCCTCATTTGAAATAACATACTCAAGAACTATCTCTCGCTCACCATGAAATTACGTTTCTCATAATTAATACAAGATATTTTTCAATGCAACGACAGAGGATAGGACCTAGGTGTTCCAAATAGTCATAAAAATAAGATATATATAACATGACATCTTCCATAAATAATTCCATACAATTCTCAAGGTACTCAAAAAAAATACTCAACATACATCACTAAAAAGTACAAAGATCATTACATAGACCAAAATACATCCTTTTGTATGAAAATGTGCCGAATGGACAGGTAAATGTTATCTTTCCTTGATTATCTGGGGCTATATGGATTTGAAAATAACCCGAATAACCATCAAGGAAACAATAATGGGACTTACCAACTAATATTTCTAAAATTTGGTCGATGAAAGGCAGAGGAAAGTGGGCCTTTCATGTGGCTTGATTCAGTTGATGGTAGTCAATACAGACTCGCCAACTGTTTTGCACACATGTTGGAAGCAATTCATTCTATTCATTTGACACAACTATTATTCCAAATTTTAGGCACAATTTGTACTGGGATAACCCATTTAATATCATATATAGAATAAATGATCCCAACAATAATTAATTTATTGACTTACAGTTTTACCACTTTAAGGAGAGTGGGATTCAACCGGCGTTGATATTGTCTTACAGACTTAGCTTCATCATCCAAAATTATATAGTGCATAAAAATAGATAGGATAATCCCAGGAATATCTTCCAATGTCCATTATATCACATCTTTACACTCTCTCAAAATTTTTAGTAGTTTTGATTTCTACCATGGAGAGAGGTTATTAGAAATAATGATGGGAAATTGGTCAATACCCTCAAGATATACATATTTTAAATTGACAGGAGTGGTTTTAATTCCAACACCACTGGTTTTTGGATTGAGGGAGGGGATTTAGGGGGAGTGAGGTCCATGAAACTATCTATTTGATCATTTTTATTATCTAAGGAAAGAGAATCCATGGAAATGAAATTTGTAGAATCATTGAATATCATGGGTACCTAGTAATGAACACACACTTCAATTAAATCACAAAATATACATTTTTTAGAACCCACACAACACTCAAAACATGAATCAAAACTCAAATCATCCAAGGGTGAAAAAGAGAAAAATGAGTCAGAGTATGGGTCAAGGAGAGAATTTTGTGTGAGTGTGTAATTAGAGAGAACTTCCATTGAATATACAGGAAGAGTGGAGTGCTATTCAATAGGGTGTTTCATTACATCAAGGATGTTAAAACTTAGCTTTTCTCCACCAAACTCCCTGAACAACGTATCATTATGAACATTGATGATTGTATTTTCTATTTTAAGGAATAGACTCCCAAGTATGAGAGGATCATTTACTTGGGTTTGGGTATCTTCCATCTCAATAATGTAGAAATCGGTGGGGAAAATGAAATTATTCACTCTTACAAGGACATCCTCAATCACACATGTTGGGTGTGTAGTGCTCTAGTTGGAAAGTTGCATGAAAATTCTTGTCAGTTGAATCTCTCCATCTTATAGAGAAGTATATACGGAGTGAGGCATTACATTAATGGATGGTACAAGGTATTATGAAAGTTCCCAAATACTTGAATTTTGTATGAATTTTTGATGGAATCAAGGCTAAGACATCCAATACTGGAAATACAGACTTTCCCAATGGTTCTGAACCGCTGGGAAAGGCTGCAGAACCATTGGTACATGTTATACCAACGGTTCTGGAAACCGTAGGGAAGTAAGCCGTTGGGAAAGGTTTTCCCAACGGTTTACTGTGAACCATTGGGATAGGGTGGGGAAAGCCTAACCTATCCCAACGGTTGTGCCAAACCGTTGGGATAGTTTTTCCCAACGGTTTTGAACCATTGGGAAATCCCAAGGATTCCCCTCTTTCCCAATGGTTCAATGAACCGTTGGGAAAGGATTTTTACCAAAGGTTCAATGAACCGTTGGTAAAAAAAGGAACCAAGATGCTCTGCCAACGATTTTGAAACATTGGCATAGCCTATGCTGTGAAAATTGCATAGCAGCCTACAATTTTCACAGTAGGTCTGAAATTTACACACCAGGACTCATTTTGTGCCCTCCCATTTTCAATCCAATTATTGTACCTGCAATAAACTAACACATACATATACAATTATTGTACCTATAATAACCAACTGACACATACATATAGAGAACAAATTCATACACATTTAACATATAATGCTGGAACTATACACATCCATAATTAAATTAGAATTCATAATGTAATTACAAACTTACATAATTCATTTAGAATTCAATTTAAAATTTAAAAGACAATTATATGTGGAATCTGGAATTCAATTCATAATTTGATCGGTTTTTTGTATACCATATATTTTTACTGGAAATGATGTCCATTTTAAACAAAATACATACACCTGGAGTGTTACTAGCCACACCGCACCTCGGATTGAGGCGGGTTTGACTCGTACATGTCACATATGACCCATGGATCGTTGTGCTAAAGTATCGACACAATCCGAATGCGTTTGGTTGGTTTTTCGTATGCCAGTTGATGTTTTTCAATTAAAATGACGTCCTTTTGAAACAAAAGGTAGACACTTTGAGTGGTGCCGCCCACACCGCGTCTCAGATTGAGGCGGGGTTGATTCTTATACATCACATATGACCCATGGATTGTTCTCCTAAAGTTTCAATGGAAACCGAATGCGTTTGGTTGGTTTTCTGTATATACTTAAAATGTTATCCATTTTAAACAAAAGAGAGCCACTTAGAGTGATTCCGGTCACACCGTGTCTCCGATTAAGGCGGGGTTGACTCGTACACGCCAAATATGACCCATGGATCGTTGTTCTAAAGTATCTACACAATCCGAATGCGTTTGGTTAGTTTTCCGTATGTCAGTTGATGTTTTTCACTTAAAATGACGTTCTTTTGAAACAAAAGACAGACACTTTGAGTGGTGGCAGCTACACCACACCTCTAATTGAGTAGGGGTTGACTTTTACACGTCAAATATGACCCATGAATCATTGTTCTAAAGTATCGACACAATCCTAATGCGTTTGGTCGGTTTTCCGTATGCCAGTTGATGTTTTTCAATTAAAATGACGTCCTTTTGAAACAAAAGGCAGACACTTTGAGTGGTGCCAGCCACACTGCATCTCAAATTGAGGAGAGGTTGATTCTTACATGTCACATATGACCCATGAATCGTTCTCCTAAAGTTTCAACGGAAACCTAATGCGTTTGGTCAGTTTTCCATATGTACTTAAAATGTTGTCCATTTTAAACAAAAGAGAGCCACTTAGAGTCATTATGGACACACTGTGCCTCCGATTAAGGCAGGGTTGAATTTTACACGTCACATATGACCCATGGATCGTTGTGATAAAATATAGACACAATACGAATGCGTTTGGTCAGTTTTCTGTATGTCAGTTGATGTTTTTCACTTAAAATGACGTCATTTTGAAACAAAAGATAGACACTTTGAGTGGTGGAGGCCACAACGCGCCTTGGATTGAGACGGAGTTGACTCATACACGTCACATATGACCCATTGATCATTTTACTAAAGTATCAACACAATCCGAATGCGTTTGGTCGGTTTTCCGTATGCCAATTGATGTTTTTCAATTAAAATGATGTCCTTTTGAAACAAAAGGTAGACACTTTGAGTGGTGATGGACACACCGCATCTCATATTGAGGTGGGGTTGATTCGTACACGTTACATATGACCCATGAATCGTTATCCTAAAGTTTCAACAGAAACAGAATGCGTTTGTTCGGTTTTCCGTATGTACTTAAAATGTTGTCCATTTTAAACAAAAGAGAGCCACTTAGAGTGATTCCGGCCACACCATGCCTCAGATTAAGGTAGTGTTGACTCTTATATGTTACATATAAACCATGGATAATTGTTATAAAGTATCGACACAATAATAATGCGTTTGGTCACTTTTCCGTATGCCACTTGATATTTTTCACTTAAAATGACCTCCTTTTGAAACAAAAGACAGACACTTTGAGAGGTGGGGGCCACACCGAGCCTCATATTGAGGTAGGGTTGACTCTTACATGTCATATATGACCCATGGATCGTTTTTCTAAAGTATCGACACAATCCGAATGTGTTTGGTCGATTTTCCGTATGCCAGTTGATGTTTTTCAATTAAAATGACGTCCTTTTGAAACAAAAGGCAGACACTTTGAGTGGTGGTGGCCACACCACGCCTTGGATTGAGGTGGGGATGACTCTTAAACATCACATATGACCCATGGATCGTTGTGCTAATGTATCGACCCAATCTGAATGCGTTTGGTTGGTTTTCCGTATGCCAGTTGATGTTTTTCAATTAAAATGACGCCCTTTTGAAACAAAAGGCAGACACTTTGAGTGGTGCTAGCCACACTGCGTCTCAAATTGAGGTGGGGTTGATTTTTACAGGTCAAATATGACCCATGAATCATTCTTCTAAAGTTTCAATGGAAACCGAATGCGTTTGGTCGGTTTTCCATATGTACTTAAAATGTTGTCCATTTTAAACAAAAGAGAGCCACTTAGAGTGATTCTGGCCACACCGTGCCTCCGATTAAGGTGATATTGACTCATACACGTCACATATAACCCATGGATCATTGTTCTAAAGTATCGACACAATCCAAATGCGTTTGGTCAATTTTCTGTATGGCAGTTGATGTTTTTCACTTAAAATGACATCCTTTTGAAACAAAAGGTAGACACTTTGAGTGGTGGTAGCCACACTGCGCCTCGTATTAAGGAGGAGTTGAAACTTACACATCACATATGACCCATAGATCGTTTTTCTAAAGTATTGACACAATCCGAATGCGTTTGGTCGGTTTTCCGTATTCCAGTTGATGTTTTTCAATTAAAATGGCGTCCTTTTGAAACAAAAGGCAGACACTTTGAGTGGTTCCAGCCACACCGCGTTTCATATTGAGGCGGGGTTGATTCGTACACGTCACATATAACCCATGGATCATTGTTATAATGTATTGACCCAATCGGAATGCGTTTGGTCGGTTTTCCGTATGCCAGTTGATGTTTTTTCAATTAAAATGACGTCCTTTTGAAATAAAAGGTAGACACTTTGAGTGGTGCCGGCCACACCGCATCTCAAATTGAGGTGGGGTTGATTCGTAAATGTCACATATGACCCATGAATCGTTCTCCTAAAGTTTCAACGGAAACTGAATGCGTTTGGTTGGTTTTCTGTATGTACTTAAAATGTTGTCCATTTTAAACAAAAGAGAGAAAATTAGAGTGATTCTGGACACACCATGCCTCCTATTAAGGCGGGGTTGACTCGTACATGTCACATATTACCCATGGATCGTTGTTCTAAAGTATCGACACAATCCGAATGCGTTTGGTCAGTTTTCTGTATGGAAGTTGATGTTTTTCACTTAAAATGACGTCCTTTTGAAACAAAAGACAGACACTTTGAGTGGTAGAGGCCACACCGTGCCTCGGATTGAGGCGGGATTGACTCATACACATCACATATGACCCATGGATCGTTGTGCTAATGTATCGACACAATACGAATGTGTTTGGTCGGTTTTCCATATGCCAGTTGATGTTTTTCAATTAAAATGACGTCCTTTTGGAACAGAAGACATACACTTTGAGTGGTGCCGGCCACACCACGTCTCAGATTGAGGCAAGGTTGATTTTTACATGTCACATATGACCCATGAATCGTTCTCCTAAAGTTTCAACAAAAACCGAATTCGTTTGGTCGGTTTTTCGTATGTACTTAAAATGTTGTCCATTTTAAAAAAAAGATAGAAACTTTTAGTGGTGGCGGCCACACTACACCTCCAATTAAGGCGGGGTTGACTCGTACACGTCACATATGACCCATGGATCATTGTGCTAAAGTATAGACACAATCCGAATGCGTTTGGTCGTTTTTCCATATGCCAGTTGATGTTATTCAATTAAAATGACGTTCTTTTGAAACAAAAGGCAGACACTTTGAGTGGTGCTGGCCACACCACGTCTCAAATTGAGGCAGGGTTGATTCGTACATGTCACATATGACCCATGAATCGTTCTCCTAAAGTTTCAACGGAAACCGAATGTGTTTGGTCGGTTTTCCGTATGTACTTAAAATGTTGTCCATTTTAAGAAAAAGAGAGCCACTTAGAGTGATTCCGGACACAACGTGCCTTATATTAAGGCAGGGTTGACTCATACACGTCACATATAACCCATGGATCATTTTTCTAAAGTATCGACACAATCCGAATGCGTTTGGTCAGTTTTTCGTATGCCAGTTGATTTTTTTCACTAAAATGACGTCCTTTTGAAACAAAAGGCAGACACTTTGAGTGGTGCCGGCCACACCACGTATTATATTGAGGCGGGGTTGATTCGTACACGTCACATATGACCCATGAATCGTTCTCCTAAAGGTTTAACGGAAACCGAATGCGTTTGTTCGGTTTTCCGTATGTACTTAAAATGTTGTCCATTTTAAACAAAAGAGAGCCACTTAGAGAAATTCTGGCCACACCGTGCCTCCGATTAAGGCGGTGTTGACTCGTACACGTCACATAAGACTCATGGATAGTTGTTCTAAAGTATAGACACAATCCGAATGCATTTGGTCGGTTTTCTGTATGCCAGTTGATGTTTTTCACTTAAAATGACGTCCTTTTGAAACAAAAGATAGACACTTTGAGTGGTGGCAGCCACACCATGCCTCGGATTGAGGTGGGGTTAACTCGTACACGTCACATATGACCCATGGATCATTGTGCTAAATTATCGACATAATCCGAATGCGTTTGTCCGGTTTTCCGTATGCCAGTTGATGTTTTTCAATTAAAATGACGTCCTTTTGAAACAAAAGGCATACACTTTGAGTGGTGCCGGCCACACATCATCTCAGATTTAGGTAGGGTTGATTCATACATGTCACATATAACCCATGAATCGTTCTCCTAAAGTTTCAATAGAAACCGAAAGCATTTGGTCGGTTTTCCGTATGTACTTAAAATGTTGTCCATTTTAAGCAAAAGAGAGCCACTTAGAGTGATTCCGACCACACCGTGCTGCAGATTAAGGCGGGGTTGACTCGTAAATGTCACATATGACCCATGGATCGTTGTTCTAAAGTATCGACACAATCAGAATGCGTTTGGTCAGTTCTTCGTATGCCGGTTGATGTTTTTCACTTAAAATGACGTTCTTTTGAAACAAAAGATAGACACTTTGAGTGGTGGCGGCCACACCGCGCCTCAGATTGAGGTAGGATTGACTCGTACACGTCAAATATGATCCATGGATCGTTGTTCTAAATTATAGACACAATACAAATGCGTTTGGTCGGTTTTCCATATGCCAGTTGATGTTTTTTAATTAAAATGATGTCCTTTTGAAACAAAAGGCAGACACTTTGAGTAGTGGCGGCCACACCGTACCTCGGATTGAGGTGGGGTTGATTCGTACACGTCAAATATGACCCATGGATCATTATCCTAAAGTTTCAATGGAAACCGAATGCGTTTGGTTGGTTTTCCGTATGTATTTAAAATGTTGTCCATTTTATGAGAATACTCATGTGTCTATTAGTGGAATGGTATTTACTTAAAATCTTGTGGAAATTTATATAAAATATTTTTATATCATTCTTAGTATGGATTAGATTTTAGTTTATCATGCTATGAAACATTTCTGAGCTAACAATGTCATGCCCAATGAATACATCTCTTTTATAACATACCAAGAATCTATGATATTGATTAGATGTGTAAATGTGATTTACATTGATTATCATGATGAAAATAAATAAAATATATATTATAGATTTTCTAGTATTAAATGAAATCAAGGAGGGTGGGGGGGATGTCTGGTGGGTGTCCGGGGGTTTGTCCGGGGACCAAGGAGGAGGGTGGGGGGGGGGGGTGTGCGGGGGGCTGTCTGGGGGGTGTTCGGGGGGTTGTCCGGGGTCCAAGGAGCAGGGTGGGGGGGGGATGTCTGGGGGGCTGTACGGGGTCCAGGGAGGAGGGTGGGGGGGCTATCCGGGGGCTGTTCGGGGAGCTGTCCGGGGGCTGTCTGGGGGTGTTCGGAGGGTTTTCTGGGGTCCAAGGAAGAGGGTGGGGGGGGGGGGGGGCTGTCCAGGGGGCTGTCTGGGGGGTTGTCCGGGGGGTTGTCCGGGGTCCAAGGAGGAGGGGGGGGGGGGGCTGTTTGGGGGCTGTCCGGGGGGTGTTTGGGGGGTTGTCCGGGGTCCAAGGAAGAGGGTGGGGGGGGGGCTATCTGGGGGGCAGTCCGGGGTCTAGGGAGGAGGGTGGGGGGGGGGGGGGCTCTCTGGGGGGCTGTTTGGGGGGCTGTCCAGGGGGTTGTCCGGGGTCCAAGGAAGAGGGTGGGGGTGCTGTCTGGGGGGCTGTCGGGGGGGATATCTGGCGGGGCTGTCCGAGGTCCAGGGAGGAGGGTGGGGGGTTGTCCAGGGTCCAGGAAGGAGGGGGGTTCCCAAACACACAACCACTAAAAGACAACAACATCCATAAAAACAGATAATATATAAAAATAACTCAACTCCAATACTATACTACGAGTCTAGATAAAACCAATAACTAGAATAGATTAAATATCAAATCTCAGTAATATCAGTCAAAAATGTAATGGATCAACTTGTCCCACATCACCGTCACCATCATCACCATCATCATCACCCTCGTCCTCATCCCCATCATCATCCTCTCCCTACTCTACCTCACCCTCCTCCTCGCCCTCGCCACCCGCCTCACCCTCCTCCTCTCCCTCCTCTTCCAAATCAGACTCCTCACCATCATCATCATCAAGTTGGACATCGTCCTGAACACCACTAGAACTGTCACCTGGTGAACCATATATAGAACGTATCGATGACATATACTCATCAAAAGATGGGATGACCTTTGCTGGAAGTGTTGGACATAGAACTTCAATAAATTTCATAAACGCACTATTTTCCCTAGCAGACTGTTCTGCCATCTCTGTGGCCCTTTTCTCAGCCTGTTCTGCCTGTGCCCTAACTTTCTGCATCTCGGTGGCACTGCATCTCGTACCTGAGGAGGTCCAATACCTCGTCGGGGCTATCCTAGGTCGGCAGCGTACTCTACTAGGATGATCCTCTCCCAACACCTAATGTAAGTGATCTGTTGGCCCAAAATTGTCTGGTTCTTGGGCATCGAGGGCCTCTAAAGCAACCTGTTACAAATATACATATATCATTAAGTTACAAAATAGATATTAAAATATAAAATAAACATATTAAAACTTAAAATCTGCTGTTGAGTTTCTTCGTTGACAGCACTTCCATCCTTTTTCCGTCTACTCGTGCAAAACAATTTTGCTCGAGGCACACGTCCTTCAATATTTTGTATTTTCCTCTACAATGACATTGAAAACTAAAGTTATATGAAAACTTTAGAAAACTATTAAATAATTGAGGAAACAAAAGAAAGTGTAAGTTTTAAAGAAAACTTATAAACAATTGTCATACCTGCTTCCTCTCATGATCAGGCATCGTAGTGCGTCCCAGTGTGTGTAGGTATTTTTTTTTGCATCAATGTTCTTTTTATTTTTTCCAGATGATTCCTAAATAAAATTCAAAAATGAAATAGATAGTATTAATGCAAAACATGAAAGTTATTATTTAAATACCTCAAATGTTATTCATACATTAAACTGGGTACTCGTCCAATGAGTAATCATCTGACGATACTGCTCTATAGGACAATCATCCACCACTGGTACTGCCTCTAACTTAGTGCCAACTCTAGAAACCCATCCAATATACAACTCATGCTTGTAGGATCTCCAAAGCTCACCTAAATCCTTTATATGTTCCGTTCGTGCACTCTCACCATCGGGAAAATTAAATCGAAGATGAAATCAAAATATTAATTCATATAAATACAAAAATAATTCATGGAATTAAATAGAACAGATTTTTTACCCATATCTCTGCCCAAGATCTATCCTTGACCTCATGTGGCAAATGTCTCCACGACAGCGGGCTGACGGGAATGATGTCGGAGTATTTGGAAAGCGTCGCAAAAAAACTCCGACATTGCTGTCCTGTTTTCTCAACCAGTTGGTTGTCTTCATTATAATCCATCATAACCTGTGTGCGGCGATTCCACACCGAACACATGTGTGTACACCCCCGACCACGCCTCCTGTCAGTAGATGTGTCTGTCATGAAATAAAAACAAATATTTTATCAAAACATGTTATAATGAAAATAAATATTGATATAAAAATTTGTTAGGGTTCTATAAATATACCTGTGCTGGTCTGATCACTGAGCGCCGCTGGATCCATAGAAACTGATGGAACACCCTGTGGTGGAACAGGAGTCGAAGACGATGGAATATAGAAGCTCGGAGAGACAGACGTAGAGGGAAAAGAAGATGGGACAACAGTATGACCAGATGCTGACTGGGGAGTGGGAATCATCATGGGATGTGAAAATGATGGGCCAGAAGATGCAGAAGGTAGCAAAAACATGAGGGGCCTAAATATCCCATGTGTCCCTAATGACACATCAGGATCAGAATGTGGGAATAATGACATGTCAGTGGGAGGGGCAGGGTCTATTCGGGAACGCGCAGTTGATCGTCCACCTTTGGTACAAACCCTCCTCGTACCACCAGCCTGAGTACTAGGACCAGTACTAGGCTCCTCGTTGAATAATTATCGACGTATAGGTGGATCCTACAAAAATGTTTACAAAAAAATTAATCACATGACATTATATGTTCTTTAAATATATATATATATATATTTGAAATAAAGTACTCACTGTAGGCAATAATGGTGGATTGACCATCTCTGCCATCCGACGATTGTTCTCCATCATTTTTTCCTTCGTCTCTCTTCAATTGGATGCATTTATTTCTTTTGAAAACAAATATGTAATTAATTAGAAAAATAAAACTAATGTGTAAACAGAAAAAATAAATATATGAGGGAATAGTGGGATTCATTGATAATTTAGCTATCACTTGTTTTAGAAGAGTTTGAATGAATTTAATAAATCATACAAGTTGTAATGTTCACCAAGTTAGAAATATTGTTTGAATAGGTTTGAATACAGTGCAATTCCAAATTAGAAAATGCAATTCAAATAAAACAGCAACCAATAAACATTGAAAATTCACATAATGGTCAAGTTAGCTAAAATATATTTGTGATCAATACTAAATAAATTTGAATATTACCAACCTTAACAACCCAACTCGAGGTAAACCAAAAGAATTCAGAACATGGATGAATGATTATATATATTTTCAACCACAACTTCAGGTTCACAATCAACTCTGACAATTGAGCTATTGGAGTCATCAAAAGAAATAAATGGATTGGTTCCAATGGCAATAGGAACAGTGTCAATTCCATCATCACCATCATCAAAAATATTTCTTGGAATTACTTCAACTATGACACCAAATTCAGGTCGAAGTTGGTCTTTGACATAAAAAACTTGTTTAGTCATTGATGCCAACACATATGGTTCTTCGGTAGCAAGAGTGTGAGTCAAATTAATTACTCGAAATCCGTAATCATCAATAAATGTTCCATGTCTCATCATCGAATGAAACCAATGGAATTTCATCATTGTGACTCATCCATGAGAGTAATAATACAATATTATTATTTTCTCAACGACTCCATAATAACCCACATTTTCAAATCGCGGTCTACTATATGATGCACTGGCATAACAATCTGTTGTGGCAGTAACCATAACACCATCATGTTGTGTTCTCATGTTATTTTCTCATTCAGTGACAATAAATTTGTACCCATTGATAACAATTGATTTACATTCACGAACCACGGTATTAGGATCAAAAGAAAAAGATATTATTTCCTCAGAGACAGAGTCAGCAGACAAACTCAATACCTGCAATATAAATGACTGTTAAACTTAATTAAATATTGAAATAATTAATTTAAATAGTAATATTTTTACCTTCAATTTTAACCAAGCAGAAAACTCTTTGCTATGAAAAATCTCTCTCCTTCTCAAAGATAAAGAACGATGCTTCCTATTTATCATTGTTTTATGTTCCCTGTAGATAAAAAATATGAATAGTTTAATAGATATATATGTAAGATATACATAATCAATTTAGTTACCTGATATAGTCATCGAAAAAATCACAGTTGAATAAAACTGTGCGATGTGCCATCTCCCGCTCTTCATGGCTTAATGTCTTCAATGTATATGATCCAGGAATTCCTCCTGTTTGAGGAAGTGATGGAAAAATGGGTTCAATTTGCTCATACTATTCTTCTTCATTTCTCATTGGTCTGTTCAATCTTGTAGTAAGATCAGACAAATACATCGAGCATAAATCCATACATTCTTGAGCCAGGTAACCGTTCACGATAGAACCTTCGGGATGATTTATGTTTCAGACATAAGACTTCAATGTGAACATATTTATTTTAGTTGGATACATCCAACGAAAAGAAACAGGTCCTCCGAGAAGTATTTCAGTGGGAATATGGACAGTCAGATGCATCATGCATGTGAAAAATGATGGAGGAAATATTTTATCCAACTCACACAAAATTAATGGGGCATCTGTCAACATTTTTTGCAAGAAAGACTTGGACAAATTCTTAGCACAAAGATATCTAAACAAATGGCACAACCGAATAACAGACACCCTTACATTATTGGACAAAAGATGAAGGATTGCTATTGTAATCAACTCATGCAATAGAACGTGATAATCATGAGTCTTCAAATATTTTAGCTTCAACTCTCTTCTGTTGACCCATTTAGATATGTTGCTTGAATAGACATCAGGAACTATAATAGTCTCTAATACTTCCAGAAATTGTTTTTTTCCGTAAGTGTCATCACATAAGAAGCACATGGAAGTTGCCATTTATTTTCACTGATATGCACAGGATGCAATTCTGGTCTGATGCCCCAATCCACCAAGTCACGCTGAGATCATAAATCATCTTTTGTCTTACCCTTGACATTTAGAAGAACCGAAATCAACATTTATCATATATTCTTTTCAATATTCATTACGTCTAAGCAATGACGTAACAAATTGGTTGACCAATAAGGCAAATAAAAAAAGAAACTCCTCTTCCTCCAATTGTAACAGGTTTCAGTGGAAACATTGTTTCTCTTTCTAGATTTCATTTGACCCTTCCCGAACGAAAAACTGAAATCTTTCAATTCAGTAAGCACATCAGTTCCAGACATATACTGAGGTGGATCATCGGTCTCTATGGTATTATCAAATCTTCGACGATTCAATCTATATGGAAGATCCTTTGGAAAGAATCGTCGATGTCCCAAAAAATTGAAACTACAATGATGTTTCAGTCTTCTGGATCGTGTATTCTTCATACAAACTGGACATGATAGTTTTCCCTTCGTGCTCCATCCAGACATCATTGCATAAGCTGGAAAATCATTGATCGCCCACATAAGCGCATCACTCAATTGAAATATGTCTTTCGAACATGCATCGTATGTGCGCACACCCACATCCCAAAGAAGTTTCAACTCTTTTATTAAAGGTTGCATGTATACATCAATATAAATGCCAGGATTAGAAGGACCAGATATGAGTATACTCATGAAAGTGAAAGGTTTTTTCATACACAACCATGGGGGAAGATTATAAATGTGTATAAAAACTGGCCATGTGCTGTGCGAAGTAAGCATCTGCCCAAACGAATTAAAACTGTCGCATGAAATACCCAACCTCACATTACACATGTCAGCTACAAAATCAGGATGTCGAGCATCAAATCTATACCATGCAAATCCATTTGCAGGATGAACCGACTCATCATTAGTATTCTTTCTCTCGGTATCATGCCATCTCATTTTTATTGATATGTCATTAGACATAAAAAGATTCTAAAGTCTGGGGATCAATGGAAAGTGCCACATTACTTTCTGTGGAACGTGGGATGGTGTTCCATCATATTTTGACTTCCAGCGGGATGTTCCACATTTTATACAATCATTTCGTTCAGCGGTTTCATCCCAGAATAAACTACAATCTTTCGGGCAAGCATGAATTTTGTTTCTTGAAAATCCAAGTTCCTCAACTAACTTCCATGTCATATAGTGGTTTGAGGGAATATCTGCATCATTTGGAAGTAAATCCTTCAAGAGGGTAAGAATGTAATTTATTGCTGTATTAGAAATCCCATATATAGTTTTCCCATGAAACAATCAGATTAAAAATTCCAGCTTTTTCATTTTATCGCATTGTCAATATACTGGAGTCGTGGCAACATCATTAAATTTTTTCACCCTATCAATATCATCATTTTCACTAGATGCATCAGCTGTCCTCATATCAAAGTCTTCTTGAGTCGAAATCCTTTCTTTTTCATGATGACAAATAAACAGAAACCAATCATCTAACAAATTGTCCATTCCAGTCCTTTCATTTTGATCATCACCAATTTGAGATTTCATTTTCTCCCCATTGTGATACCACACAAAGTAGTTTGCTTGAAAACCATTTTTGGTTATGTGGTAGATTACTTCTTCACGGATCAACCAAGGTCTACCAACAAAATTGGAACATGGGCAGTGTATGCGACCACTATCTAAAGCATTGTGAAATGCAAAATCTATAAAGCTCTCCAAATTGTTTTAAAAATCGCCTGAGATCCGATCGGTTTCATACATCCGAATTCTGTACATTATGTAAAAATAATTTATATAAGTAATTTTGTCATAAAAAATTCAATAGGATTGAACTTTAATAGAAAATACATTTAAGTAAATGATAAAGGAAGAAAATAATCATGGTATCAACTACACATGTGAAAAAAACATACTAATGTGTTTTTGAAAAAATGTAAAACCAACAAGAACTTAATGTGTTATCACACCACAACATGCCTCATCCCATAACCATATTAGTAGGGTATCATGAACATGAATAACATAAACCTTGTGCCATCCTCCTACCCTACATGACCCCAACCACATGGCACATCTTATTATAGCCTTATCACATCGCACCTCACCTGAAAACACTAGGGAAATCATAGTACATCTCACCTGAAGACACATGGACAATCACATCACATCTTGCCTAAAAACACATGGTCAATCACTTATGAAGGAAGAGTAGGGAAGACATGGTAGCTATCCAACCATATAACCACCATCCTAGATATTAGAAAAAATACCCATAACTCAAAACCTCTGATTGTTGGTAAGTTTATCCAACTCTGGTTGGGAATGTGTAGAAATAACATAAAATACATGATATATAGATAGAACAAAATACCCAACCTATGGGTTCACATTAACTACATAATCACACACTTCACTACTACCATACAACACATAAACCATCACAACCACTTTCACCACTATATGCAACACACCACACCACCACCACACAAGACGCATAACATTTCCCACTTTCATTTATAAGACACTTCATTCACACTTACATTGTCCATTCATTTAATGTTAAATTAATTAAATCCATTTACCACACATCCATTTCTATTCCATCTCATTTATTCACTATCTTGTTTTTTTGTTTTAACAGCATAATTTATTCCATAGATAACCAGGAAACTAATAAAACCACCACACAACAACTCACCATCTCACAATAACCATCATCGACATGTTACATCGGACAACCATCTCACCAAAACAACCACATATCACAATAAAAATATTTCACATCACAAACCACCGCACAACCAAAACCACCTCACCACATCATACACCACAACCTCATCACACAACACCACCACACAACACAACACCACCACACATCATCACTATCACACAACTTCACATGTCACATCCATGCCCACTAACCATCACATTACAACCCCACATATCACAAAGCTCAACTCGTCACCTCAATTACCATACAATAGCCTACAACATACAATGAAACACAACAAAAAACCTCTCATAGAAGCAACATACCCCAACTTCCACAATTTATTCAGGGTATTTTATTACATTACCCCTTTATTTAGCATGGACATTATAACACAAATGATATTTCATGGGAAACTAATTAATTAACAAAATATTCGATCATTTCCCTATTTTTCACGGTGAAATCACATCAAAATCCAAACTTAAAACTAAAATATTAGATCAATAACAATAAAAACAAGGTAGAATATGTGTATAAATAATAAAATACCTGATTTGAGATGGTTTTTGACCTATTCGGATGGGGGAGTTCACGAGAGGAGAAGAGTGTCAGATTGATTAGGGTTCTGTCGGGAATGGGAGAGAGCAGCGGCCCGACCGTATTTGGGGAAAACCTTTACCAACGGTTTTTAAAAAACTTTGGCAAAGGGTTGTTGAGGGTACCCTTTTCCAATAGTTCAATTGAACCGTTGGGAAAGGGTTCCCTAAACCATCTTTACCAACAATTTAACCAAACCGTTGGTAAATAACTGTTGGTAAAAATGAATTTTCTAGTAGTGATTTCTTACTAGGTTGACTCTCTCATTCCCCTTCATCCTTTGTCTATGGGTGAAAAGTTCTTTAAGAAATTTAGCGTAATGAGGAATCTCTTTAAATACATCAAATAAAGGAATTTTAAATTGAACCTTTTTAAATTAATCCATTATTTCTTTATAAATATCATTATCAAAATGTTTCTTATATTTAGAGAGTATTTGATGGAAAGGAAGAAGAATGGATTGTTCATTTTAATACTCAATGATAATTTGATTACCCTTTTTTTCTTGTTTTCCTTTACTTGAAACATTTGAGGGTTGGAAAAGAGAGTTTTCAAGAGGGGGACACACTTTTTGGGTTGAATCATTGGAAGATGGAACTTATTTACCACTATGAAGTGTGATTGCACAAACATTACCTTTGTATTTTGGATTAGAAATAGGTTAGGATGGTAGTTTTCCAGAACCTTGCATCTCAATTTCACCAATGGTGTTTGAAAATTATCCCATTTGAGTTTTTTAGGTCTTGAATAGCCGGTTGTGTGATCTATTTGAACTAGAGGTTCTGGGTTTCCATTTTCTTCACTATATCCTCAAGGCTTGGTTTAGATTTAGTAGGAGGAGGAGGAGTAGTATTGTTTCGAGAAGGTTAAGGATAAGAAGGTTGAATACCTTGTCCTTGTTGATACTAATTCTTCTTGGGGTAGCTTGAGTTTCCTCCTTGTTAGTACTGTGGTTGTACTTTCCACCTGAGGTTTGGATTTGGCCTAAATGGTTCTTTATTGAAGGGGGGTTATTGTTGGAATGGATTCCCTAGGAATACTAATTCACAAGACTCAGGGGCATCATGAAGTTGTGGGAACTGGTCAGAAAAATGAGTATTGTCAGAAAAAATACCACAATGTAATAGAATTGAAGAAGAGTACAAATTACCTTGTGCTTGAGATAATTTACTTATAAAGGTATGCATCTCATCAAGTTTATTATCTAACTTTTATTCTAGGTATGAATAAATTACCTCATGAAATCCTCAAGTTGGTGCAATAGATAGTGTACCAAATTTTTGTGCATTTTGAGCCATGTTGGCTATTAAGTTATGAGTGGTGGAAGGAGTTTTATCAACTAGGGAACCACCAGCTATAACTTCAATCATTCCACGATCCATGGAGATAAGTCCCTCATAGAAATATTGGATTAACAGTTGTTCACTAATCTAGTGGTGGGGGCATCTTGAGGAAATTCTTTTGAATCTCTCCCAGTATTCATGAAGGGTCTCTCCTTATGATTTCCTAATTCCACATATTTCGTTCCTAATTGACGCAGTTCGGGAGGTAGGAAATAAATTCTCTAGAAAGAGTCTTTTTAGGCCATTCCATCCCTCAATTTTGGTAGACATATAGTATAGTAAGTCTTTGGATACACCATCAATGGAGAAAGGGAAGTCCCTAAACTTAATTAGGTCTTCAAACACATTTTTGGGGTTTCATGGTGGAGCACACTGTATAAAAATATTTGAGATGTTTATGAGGGTACTCATCAGGAAGACCAAGGAATTTTGGAAGGATGTGGATGAGGCCTGATTAAATCTCAAAGTTTACTACTTCCTCGGGGTATTTGATGTATTCAGGTTGATACTCCACATCAGGGGTGGTCAGTTATTTTAAAGTTTGATTATTTTCACCCATGATTTTTGGGGTTTGATTTGGTTCAATTTTTGATTGGTTTGGGACCAATTGAGGTTTAGAAATGGTTTCCTATATGTTAAATAATTTTCTTACTTTGGAATACCTAATTTATGAGTGAAGTGTCTTTTCAATTTTAGGGTATATTTCAAGTAGTTTTTCTTTTCCTGATCAGATCATGCAAATAAGCTGAGAAGTTTGTTTGTTTTGTTTTGTCTTTTTTTTTGTTTTTTTCTTTTTATGATGGATGATGGATAAGAAAAATAATTAATAATAATTAAATGATAAAATAAAATATAATTATATATTAAAAAATTATAGAGAGAGGAAGGAGAATAGAGAGAGAAAGAGAGAGAAAAAAACAAAAACAAAAACACTAACACAAACAAAAACAACCAAAAGGGAAGGTGATATTTAAAAGAGTAAAAATAAAAAAAATAAAATATTAGAAAGAAAAAAATTATCTTGTATCCCTGAAAATAGTTCCAAAATTTGATCGTGTTGTTTAGTGTGTCAAATTAGATGTTTAGTTTTACTAGAATTTATGCAGTATAGCAGCAACCCTATGCCATCTCTCGATGGATCCTCAGATAATTAATTTTAAAAGAAGGTTTTGATTATGAAAATAAAAGGGGAATGGGGTTTTATAAGACTTGAGTTTTGATGATTAAAAATATAAATTGAAACTATATTACTAAGTGTGAGAAATAGGTTTGAGAAATCATGATCAACCCAAGAAAGTGTCCCTTGATGCTCAATCCATCATCATTCTCAAGGGAATGGGAGGGTCATTGATTCCTTGATTTTATATAAAATTAAACCAGTAATGGTGTGTGATTTATTAATATGTTACCAATTACGATTTTATTGATCAATGATATTGATTATTGGTGACTTCTCAAAATCAGTAAACTTGAATCGATGTAAAAACATAACTCAATAAAGGCATCACATAAACAACGTGATGAGATGAACAGATTTGTGTTAACGATAAAATATTACACAAGATAAGAACATTCATATTCATGGGTTAAAGATCATAGAATTTATCAACCGATATAATCCATTCACACACTCATGAAAGGGAAGGGGTTATAAAAGAGGCAACCACACTCAAATCATCATAAGATCCGAGTTATGCATGGAAGCATGTGGATTCTTGTTCCTTTGATTTGTATTTGATCATACTAGAGTGAAAACAAATTAAAAAGGTATAAATGAAGAAAAAAATACTACAGACATGGAAATTCAATCACCTTCCAACGATTACAAGCATGGAGCTCAGGATTACAACAAAGAACACCCCCAAAGTTGATCACTAAGAAGGTTAGAATTACATGATGAAAAAGAGGGAGAGAATGGATGAATAAAGCTCTATACTTAGAATCAAACTTAACTATGGTCTTTCAATAGGATATAATGATGTGGATGAGTGATTTTATAGACAATTACATCATAATTTCTACAAAAAGTGGTCAAGTATCCAAGGGGAAAGGTCACCATTCATGGAAGACTTTTGACTCCATCTTTATGTAGCTGGTTGAATAACCAAAACACATTCAATTGTCTTTAGATTATGTGGATATGTGGAACTTCGAGTTATCTATCCAATGGAGGTAGAATAAGACCAGATAAATCTCTGAGGCCTGAGTTATGGGCTAAATAATTAAGGGTGGTCCAATCTGGCCTGCCCAGAATGTATTCACTTGTTGGACACTTTTGGGCCCCTTATGATCGAATTCAAACTTTGGAATAGTTATATGAATTAAATACCCATTATAATAGAATCTTAAAAAAATGAATTTTAACATTTGGATCAATGTAGTTATTGATATGATAGAAACAGTAAACTTCTGTCAAATTGGGCCATTGTGAAATTGCATCTTTTAATAATGTTCTCAAAAAATGAATTCAAAAAAAATATTGAGTGAAAAAGGCTTTAACAATGGGATGCTAAAATCCATAAACAATGTAATAAAAAAAATATAAGGGTGATAAAATATGTTATATCACCATGCAATCAGTAAGTTTCACAAAAAAACTAAAATTTTCAGGCTTGTTAACCAAAAAATGTGTAATTAAAACTAATAAATATAAAAATTAATTCAAAAATGACATAGATGATTAGCCTTATAAAGTCTTGAGTATTTTAAAATTTTAATTTAGACCATATCTTGAGATTAACTTTTGAATTTTCACCCTTTTAAGGTGCTAAGGGTTAAAATTTTATTTGAATCTATTGTTAAGTTTTTTTATTTAAAAATATATTTTTAGATGTTTTTGAATGATTTTTGTCTTCTTTAAAATGTTTGTGGTGAATTCTAGATTTTTTTTTGTTTAAGTATGTTTTGGTGATTTTAAATGTGAGCCTACAATTAGGGTGTTTTGGGGTGTGAAATTATGAAAAAATAGAGTTTGGGTGTTTTTTAGTGATTTTGAATGTTAAAATGAGTTTTGATCGGTTTAGCTAAAAAGTGTTTTTTCATGTATAAATTTCATGAAAAAATAATTATATCAAGCATATTTAACCAAAAAATGTTAAAATGAAACTAATGAATATAAAATTTAATAAAAAAATAGAAATGATAAATATCCTATGGATTTTAAAATATAAGTTAAAAAATAGAGTTTTTTTCATGTGTAGGTTTCTAAAAAAAGAAAATAGAAATTTACCCGAATAACTAGGAGAGTGATAGAGTGTTTTACCATAATCCTTTAACATGATCATTTCATATAACATAGACCATGTCTATATCACAATCACTATTATCATTAGGTAATCGTGTAATTGATGAGGATACCACACATAAGTCCATGTAATCATCAATATCATCATCACCAAAATGATTTTTTTCCTTTGAAAAAAAAAAACACTAATCATTTAATGATCCAGTAATAAAAAATATCTACTTCGCTTGTGTCATTGTGATAAATGTTTCTTCTTTATAACTATTTTTTTTCAAATCGATGAGTGTAAATCCAAAATCATCATGTTTCACATCACTATTTATTTCAATCCAGTTACACTCAAACACTCATAATCAAAATTTATTATAATCAATATTCTATATATCCTCAACAACTCTAAAATATGTTGTTGATGCAGAAATTTATTTTTATCATTATCACTCAAATAATATAGTGCTTTAGTGGAAACCATTAATCCACTATTTTGAATGATACTTTTATTGTCCCATTTTTGTGTAAAATTTATAACCATTAATATAAAAACCAAACCATGTGATAACATTAACACTTAGTCCCTATTCTAACCATTGAAATGCTTCTAATACAAATAAATAAGTGTTTAATTTCTCCTTAAACCATGAAACAAATGCATTTTTATGGTCATTAATCAACCACTTTTCATTTATTTTTAGATTTCGTACCTTCAATCCAGAAACATGTGATGATATATCAGGTTAAACCTCACCTATGTTATTTAAAATGTATAAATGTGTCTGCATCACCACATCATGTGAAATTAAATTTACATTTAAGACACATATCTCTTTACCTTCACCATGCATTATCAAATTCTGAGATACAGGGAGACCAATTTTATCCACTTCATACAAATAATTAATACAAAACTCAATCATCTCTTTTGATATATATTTATGAACAATAAAGGCCTTTAGTTAATATGTATTTTTAACACACCCATTCAAAATTTTCACATATATTTCAAAATTATACATCCAACGTATATAAAAATATACCAATATTCTTATCCTTGACACCAAATGAATTATTATATGGACCACTGTATCAAAAAATGTTGGTAGAAAATTTATTTCAAGATAAAAAATTATAAACAAATATTAATTCTCTAATACATATAAAAAATTTGGGTTTACAATTTTATTGTAAATAGAATTGAAAAAGTAATACAAGCCAATAATAAAATTTCCAATTGGCATCAACGATATGCCATATAGTGCAACTGATAATATTTTTTTCATAAATACCTGAAAATTATGATATTTCATACCTATTAACATTAAATAATTTAATGAAACCAAAGTTTTCATATTTTAAGAAAACCCATTAGGTAATTTAATTCCACACAAACATTGACAAAAAATCATCTTCTCACCCTTGTTTAATGTATGACAAGTTGGAGGTAAATATGTTATGTATCCTTTCATAGTGGGAGCTAACTCCTAATGTATTCCCATTGATATTAAGTCCAATATTTAATAAAATATATATTTTTTACTTCATTTTATGTTTAAAATTTTTTCAATCAAACCATTATATATGTTTTTCTCAACATTAATAACATCAATTTTATGTTTTACCACAAAAAAATCTCCAACAAGGTAGCTCAAATAGGATGGAAAATTTCTTCCATGTATTTTTTTAATGTACAAAACTTAATTTATTTCCAAATATGACATCAGTGTTTTTCACCTTGTCATGATATTTTTTAGTAGAAAATTTTGGGGTAAAATCATACTCATGTAAACCATTAATTTTTTTAAATCTTAAACAAGGATGATTCATTCAAAAAAATATCTAATGTACCATGCATACTCTCTTTCTTTTATTATAATTTTTTTTGATATAAAGTCCCTCACATATTAGATAAGATTTATGTCCCTCAACTCTATATCCAAATAAGTTTAAATAAATAGGAAAGTTTTTTATAGTAAACATTACCATAGCATGAAAAATAAAATACTCTTTCTTGTATGAATAAAAAATTACAACACCTTTCTCTTATAAAAATTTTAAATCATCAATCAATGGCGATGGGTAAACATAAATATAATTTCCAAGTTGTTTTGGTCCATAAATCATCAATATAATCATAATATATTTTCTCTTTATACATATATATGAGGATAAGTTGTAAACAACCAACATAATAGGCCACAAACTATATTGTACACTAAGGATCTGATATGGATTCATTCCGTCTGCGCATAGTCTCATTCTGATATTTTTAAATTACTTTCCAAAATTAGTAAATTTTTGATCAAATATCTTCTATTGTGGTGAATCAAGATGATGACATAGGTTTCCATTAGATATTCACTCATCTATATTCCATATTAGCCTCTTTATGTCATTTTAATTTTCATATAGATGCTTCAAATTAGGAATTATCAGAAGATAACACATTTCTTAGTGATAGGTGTGATGCCTCTTATTGAGATTGGTTCAAAGTTGGATTTTTCAACCTTTTTATATCATGATGTCCCACATTTAGTACATTCTAATAAACTTTCATACTCCTTCCTATATAGAACAAAGTTTTTGGGGGAAATCATGATACTTTTTATACCCCAATCCCATTAGGAATAATATTTTTTTATCTCATAATTGAAACCTAGAATATTTTTTCCTTATAGAAGTGGGTATTTTAAAAGTTCAAGTAATTCAGTGAAAATTTAATCACTCCAAATATTTCTTACCTTAAAATTAAAAAATCTCAGTATTGCGGATATCATTGTAAATTTAGTGTAACCTGAGAATAATGATTTCTCAGTATCTTTTTACAATAATTCAATACTTTTTATTTTTTAAATGGTCTCAACACCTACACCATGAATTAATTATTCAAGATGATCCTCTGTATAAAACTAGATATCTTCATCATCATTAGATCTTATCTTGTTCGTTATTTCACAATTCTAGATCCAATATGTATACTTATTATTAAAACTATAGAAAATTGGATGGTCTTTGATTTCTCTATACCTTAATTTTCTCATATTCAAACACTTTACACATGGAAAAAAATATGATATTTTTTTTCAAGATTTCATTGAGAAAATTACATGAAATAATCAACCGCATTATTCTAATTATGATCCATTACTTAACTAAAATAAAAATAAAAAGCAAAAATATATTAAAATATATAATATTTTAATATATTGATAAATAGAAAATTTTAAGACATATAAACATATAAAGATATAAACATATATAAATTTATAAAATATAGATTAAAATTATATATAAGAAAAGAAATAAAATAAAATACATAAACATATAAATTTATTAATATAAATATTCTAAATAAATAAACAAATAAAACTTTAACATAGATAAAATTTATGACTGATAAGGATGAAACTCAAAAACAAATTATCACCACACAAAATGAATATAATTTAAAAACATAAATAAATTATAACATAAAATAATAATTGATAAAAAAATGTATCATTATAAACAATTTTAATGAAAAATATATTTTAACCACAAATAACTTATAAACAAAAATAATTACAAATAAAAACAATTAAAACCATAGAAATTTTTTAAATTTAACTTATAAACATACACAATTTATAATCACAAATGAATTATAACCAAAAATTAATTAGAACCATAAAAAGTTATATCCAATAAAGATATATATATAACAAAAAATGAACAGATTCAATTTATAATTAAAAATTAATTAATAAATCTATTTAAAATAAAAAACACATAAGTTAAAAAATATGGAGATTTCGAGAGAAGATTCACGATAAAGAGGCAAAAAATAATGATTAAAAAACTTCAGATTAAAACCAATGAAGTAGAAGTGAAATTTAAAATGGATAGTGGAAGACAATAATGGTGGAAGTCGAATGAGATGAGTGAAACTTGACTACGATAGTCAGAATGTTCGAGGGTGATGAAATGACACCAAAAAAGAGTGAAATATAAAATAAAATGGAGAAATGATGCATAAATGAGAAGAAAGTTGGTCGAACAATGAAGATGGGGGAGGTCTAGAGTCAGTCAACCAAGGGTTTTTGAAAATCTAGAGTCAAAGAATGAGAAAAACATAGATTAAACGTGTCGTATAATTTTAACTCCAGTTCATTGAGAACTCATGTTAAAACCTTGCTCGATAATAGTTTAATGTTTGTTTTGTCAAAAATTTATGTTAAAGTTCTTCTTGTGTGGGTTTTAATGTCTAATATGAAAGAACATACATTAAAACTCCAATGTCTAATCTATTTTTTTACTATTATGATCTTCCCATCTCAACATGATCACAAATGAGACATCACTATAATCATGTTTGTTCTTTATTTTCCAAAATCATAACTATCTAGTCTAACTTCTGAAGTAACCAAATTTCTTAGTAAATCCTCCTATCACTTTAGTAAATTTTAACAATCACATGGGTGATAATGATGATGGAAAAATCACCTAAAACCAATATAAAAGCATTTGATGTTTTAGACATTTACTTTTATACAATATGTATATATCATATGGTATGGTATTTGTGAAACAAGGAATATCGTATTACTTATAAAGGACATTTCAAAATATGTGAATATAATGATATCATGATACTACCTCAACTTATCATAGAGTATGAAAATAACATATCATAAGGTATTGTGATTTATATAGTATAATTCATATTATGACTATGCTTGATGATAGAAATTGATCGTTAATAGTTAACATTTGAATAGATGGGTTTTGGTGGATCATCACTTGATCAAAGCACCAAAAGAGACCCATTAAATTTCCTGATCGATCGTCAAAAAACCATTATAAATAATGAAGAAAATAAAATAAAACAGGTGCATCTCAAATGTAATGTGCTCCATCTCTACCGTTCTTGATGGATCACACTTGATAGAGATCACTGAGTGATGACCTAAGGACTCTCACATCCATAGGTGGTACACCAACCACTAGAATCCACATATGTTATGAGAGAACCCCCAAACTATAAATGTGTACTAGAACCTTCACCTTGATGATAGATGGAGAACTAGTATAAAAATAGATTCATCCATGGCTTGTTTAAATCACACATACCTAATAGGTGGGTCTCCACATTTTATTTAGTCTCCTTTATGAAATGAAAGAGGAAAAGGGTTAGTTTTCATCGCATGTCGGCTGACATATGTTATGATAATGTATGCTTGTTGGGTTTTAATAATCATTGAATGTTTTAATTATTATATCATGTATTCATATCCATGAATTAATGAATAAATTAATTCATAACCAAAGGTAAACTGTGTAGAAGATATGACTGTGGACATGCACTTGATATACCGTATTTCTAGCCCATATTACACCATAATAGATACCAATCATATGCTATGATAGAGGAATCTTCAGGCCATATCATTGGATATTACTCAAGGAATATCGTACAACATGATATACCAATTTTAGTGAATATCCAACAAAAATCCCATCCACATAATATATAATTTATGTTACATAAGATTAAATTCATGGGAGAGTTTCCATGGATGAATGGTTACAATAGAGTTGTAACCGACATGCCATTTAATTGTATGTTATGAACATATAGGTAAATACATAGATGGTTTGAGAGTACCTTGAGGCCTATATAAAGGGTCTAAAGGCTAGTAAAATGGGTTTTTATATGTGTGTGCACTTCCTATCTATTATCTCTCAAAGATATCTTTCTTATCCTCCATTTTTCATTGTGAGATACTAGAATACCATGTGAGATGTGAATAATCCCACCCAAACATTGGGTGATTTATCCAATTCACGGATATACCCTAGAGAGGGGAATCTTTTAGTTATTACTTGGTGCTATTTATTAAAAACTAATCAAATAAAGTAGTATAAGCTTATTGGTGAAGGGTACACATTATTCATTTATTTATACATGGTTTTAGATTTTCATAACATGGTGATCTTGGTAATTTTTGGTTTCTATTGTCTTCCTATAATTTAACCACATTCTATTTGATCCTTAGAAACCCTTATGTGGTATACATTATTTTACACTCTTCTTTATTCTCAAAATCATGTTTGAAATGAAGAAAATTCATGTTGTATTGTATATAATAATGCCTATCATAAGAAATAACTGAAATTTTATATTATAGTTAAAATCATGATATGGGATATCATAAGCAGTGATATAAAATTTGTATCTTGGATTGGTTTATGACATGGGATGTTTTAATCTATGATGTGATAACACATTATGATATGTGATATCATAACAGATGATACAACTATATTCCTTTAGAGTATCATGTCATCATTATGATACAGATAGTATCGTACAATACCATGGAACCATAAGATTATATCACAGGCTTGTAGTAAACTATGATTGTCAATCGTCGATAGGTTAATGTTACTTAGGCCACCATGTACTGGGATAATATTATGTAGGTAAACCTTAAAACATGATATAAAAATTATTCAATCTATGATATGTAGATATCATTAAGTACGATAGATAATAGTTGTTGTATTTACCATAGGCCACAAAGTATCAGTCACAAACTGCGATATTGGTTTAATACTATATCATGAATCATGATATGTATATATTATTAAATCTGATAGATAAATAAAAAACTTATTATTCTAATTTCAATTTTTAATTGAATTATATAGTTTATAAATTATTCATAAATTATGAATAAGGGTATTCTGAGATATTTTTATAATTTATAAATTGTTTATAAATTAATTAATTTGAAAAGATTTATAATTAATTATTAAACATTTATGAAACATTTAATAAGTAAATATTCCATTATATTAAGTGTTAATATTAAAAATGTTTTGATTTATATGGAATGACTTATAATTTAGAAATAAATTGTTTATTTTGGAAATTATGAGGGTAATTTATAAAGTGTTTATAAATTATAAAATAAGAAAAAATATAAAAGTGTTTATATTAAAAATTACGATTTGTTCATGATTAATTTGAAATATTCAAATTAAATGTCTTATTTTTAATATTATTTGAATCATATCAAAACCCATTTTGATAATTAATATGATCAAGGTTTAAATAATATTAAATCTGTGATATTTAGATTATATAAATTGTTTACATAATAGAATTTGAATATAAAATGTTTATATTTTATATAATATCATACATTTGAAGTAAATTTCATATAAACGAATAATATGAAGGAGTTAATTTTAGAGATAACTATAAAGAGTTTATATTTATTTGATTATAGAGTATCCATAATGCATGATTAAATTATAAAATGTTTATAAGTTTTTATTTATGAATTATTCATAAATGTTAATATCATGTATAAATTTATGAATTGTTCATTTATTTAGTTTATTAATTGATTTATTAATAGATATAATTTTTATCGAGGTGCATAAGGAATCGTGCAAACACACTTGAGTGGGGGGGGGGTGAATTAGGTGTGGAATGACTTTACCAAAGCCAATTCTTCTTTTTTATTTTTAAACTCCCTTTGGGTTTTAACCTCTACCACCTTTTAGGATGTAAATTGGACTCTTTGTATTTTACCCTTACAAACACTTATAAGTATTGCATACATTGAAAGTAAAAATAGCACAAGTATTTTTACATGGTTTGGCCCCACTGTGGGAAACCTACTCCTTATCATGTCAAATCCTATTAAGTCATTGATTCTCTATTATAATAGAATTAGAAATTACAATGGGTGGATATATATCATATTTAAACATCTTTACATAATATTACACATGTGTGATCACAATATTATATAGGTTACAAGCCTTCTATATATAATAGAAGTGAAAGGTTCATTATACTATGTTTTACAATCTTCAACTCCCACTAGTTCTCATTTTCCTTACTCCTTATAAAGTAGATATTCTCTATGTACCAAGTGTCTCTACACCAATAATATCAGACCTACTTCATAAATTCAGATTCTTTTACTATTATAGATTCTTTAAACACAACACACTCAAATTATCCTAAAAAAACTATCTACAACTTCAATTTCATCACAAGATCTGTTACTAGAAACTCAACTCAAAATATTTCTTCTTTGAGCCCCAAATATTTCATAGACTTGAAACACTCACTTCTTTTTTGATATATTTTGCAACAAATTCTCCTCCTTCTTCTTCAAGAGATATAATTATCTTATATTCTTAGATCTTACTTCCTATCATGATATAATTCCAACAACTTCTTATTCTTCTTCTCTTCTCTTCTTGATCTTCTCAAACTGAAATATATAGGTAGCTAAATTAAATTAATTATTCCTTTTTCAAATATTATAAATGGTATATTGAGAATAAAAAATGAATTCTAGTACAAAATAACCATAATATAATACCTATTTAAGGTTTCCATGTATTCATGTGCACTACTTTTTCAACTAAAGGAGTATTCCATAAATACCCATAATAAATACTCTTATTTTTTGAAACATGACCAAATAATATATCATTTTATTTTTCTACTGGATCATCATCATATTCTTCCTCTTCTTAAAAATATAACTAGGGAATATAAAATTTAAAAATCATCACAACTATATAAAAAATACACAACAAACATATCTGCAATGTGGAAATCATCTCGCATTTCCAGATTTATGAAACCTAGAAGTCATCTCATTTTTTATTCTTGGGAAAATTCATAAATTCCCATATTAGTTCCTCTCAAAATCTTGATTATTATTAGATCAAAATGATATAGGTTATGGTGTCTATTTTTAGATTCAATATTTCTTTATCTATATTATTCTTGAAACCTCAATTAATTCATTTTTAGCATCAATAAATAAACACAGTGAAAATCCTTTTCCAATATTCTTTAAAACCATCTTAGATCATGGATCAAATAAGATTCATAAAGTTCCAAAGTAAAACAAATAGCTTCAACATCATTATATTGGTATTTCCTCATAAATAACAAATTATAGAAACTCTATTTTTTATGTTTATTTGATCTTCCCTTTACATGTGTGAAGATTAGTTTCACTTACTTCTCAAGATGGAATCACATAATAATTTAGGTGTTTGTGATGTTTATACCATGATAAAAAAACTCTTGCATAATCCCATTTTATTTCATCTTCATTAGATTCAAAATTTGGCATCTCAATTTTTCATCCAATAGAGATTCTTTTTTCTAATTGTTGAAGCCTTATATCAGGGAATTCAAATATTTATATTCATAAAGCCTTATGATGAAAAATTACATTATAATCTTGGTAATTTATTTTCATCCATCAAATTTCTAAAAATTTTATTAAGTGTTGAATATTTATGCTCACTTGAAGATTTACACTGAGGACTTTGAAGACTTATGCTCAGTAGTATAAGTATTATGATCAATGAATTTGTCAAATTTTAGTAGACTCCAAAGTTATATAATGAATAATTATGATTGAAAAAGACTTATGTTCAATTTCTGAAGCCTTATGTTCATAGTGAAGTCATTCATTCCAGTAGACAAAGCCTTACCCTAAGGACTTAACCATTTTTTAGTGAACTCTAAAAACCATATTCCCATAGGAAGCTTCAATGGACTTATTCTTACTCTACGCATTCTCCAAAATTCTTCAAATCATATCGCAACTTCTTCAAATGATTGTTGGAATTATTAAAATAATTACAAAATCCTTCAAAAACATATCCAAAGTGTTGAAGAATGTAGAATATATAATGATCTCATTGTTATAGGTTAGAAATTCCTAAGGGAATTTGAATTTTCTATTTGGTGAATAATTTGTTTTGATAACCAAAGATCAGAATGGTATTTTGAGAGTTTTAATCTCCTAAAAAGATTTTTAGATGATTTTCAAGGTCCCTTAGGTGTTAATATAGGATTAAAGAGTATAATAATGGATACAATAGTGGGGGGGGGGGTGTATTGTAGTTTCAAAAATTTAGAACTAACAAAAACCATTACCTCTTTTAATCTATTAGATAGAACCTCTATCTGATGACATCAAAGTTGTAATCAAATTCAATCCAAACCAATATAATTTATATAATCAAATTTTATAATAAAAGTAAACAACAAAACTAAACTTTCCTTATAAAATGCACAGTGGAAATAACTACTTTTAAAAACAATAAAAATTAAAATTTACAAATTTCTAATGTAAAACTAATAGAAAATTTATAAAAGAAATAAAAACACTTTAACCTTCAGTGTAAAGGAAGTAAATAACCTTGAATTAAGGTTTAAGTAGTTTTAACCAAACTATAAGGCATGTATTTCTTCAAGAAGAAAGATCTTGATCATAAGGATTAGAATAAGATCTGTTTTCTTAGCCCCAGAATCCCTCAATCGCAAATATCAGATTCAACATTCTTCCTATCCCTAGAGTCCCTTGATCTAAACCCAGATCAGACGTGATGAATACAGATGAAAAATATTCTAATAATTTACAATCCTCACTTGGATTCCACACAACAAAAACTATCTGAATATTTGAAAAGCATAAATAGAAATATGTTAGAGAATATTAAGCTTCAGACGGTTTAAGTTGAAAAATAATTATCTCCCACCTCCGTGAATACACCTCTATTTATAAGTACAACTCCAACGATCATATTTCATGATTATTGGAGTTGGTTGCAATGGCCAAAGATAAGATCCAACTTAACAACTCAATATATTATGCACATCTTTGTCTGATGTTGTTTTTCTAGAATTATCATAATTTTGAAAAAAATCTGTCTAGTAGAAATAGTTTTGATCCTTAGATTATAAAATTTATTCCTTTGATGGAATAAATTTTGTTTTGTTTGATGGATCAAAACTACATTAGTCTGATGAACCATATTTGGTTAGTCCAATAGACTAAACATTGTATTTACATCCAAATAAAAAGTTCATATTCATCTAATTATAAATGCTTTCTATGTCTGGTAGAACTAAATGTTTTATATAAAAACACTATAAAATCTTGGGATATATAAAGTTAGTAAAACATGGTATTTAAGAAAGTGTTTTGTGATTTTCAAAACTAAGGATATAAAGTGTATAAAGTAGAACTTTCAACTCAAAAATATCTCCCTTTTTGAAAAACAAAAAACAAAACACTTAAAGAGAAAAACTATTAACATTGAAAATCTTTCAATCCATTTTAATTTACAGATTTAAAAAAATCAACCTTTTATTCTTATTAAAAATTTTCTCCCCTTTATTTCTTATCCCCCCTATCTCTATATATCCCTTTTTATTCAATAATTTTTTTTGAAATATTTATTAGAATAATGGTAAGAAATTAATTTATTAAATAAAATCTCCCCAATGAATTATCCCCCCTTTTTTATTTTAAAAAATAATAAGAAATAGAAAGTACCTAAAATGTTAGAGAAAATTATTTATATCAAACAATTTAAGAAATATAATCATTCATTAAAAAAATAGAAATAAAATTTATCCAACCATGATTATAAAATATTAAAACAAAAAATTATGGAGAAATTGTCACGACCCGCCCTCGGGGTCCGTGCCGTGACTACCCCAAGCCCGCCTTCCATAGGCCAGGGGCTGGCGACTAGCACCAAGGCGTAATTCCCGGTAAAAAGGGAAGGCATTGCCTTTGTAAAGTAAACAAACACCACAGAGTAAGCAAGCGGAAAGTAAACACTAAGTAAAAACAGAGTACAACTGAAAGTGCGGAAAAGTAAATGGGCCAGTATACAAACCCAAACTGAAAGTAAAGTACAACTCGAAAGGGAAAACAACAACTATAAGTAAAAGCCGCTACACCAAGCTGTCCACTGGAGATCCCACCTGAAGGGTGGGTACAGATAGCTCCACTGCTCCCCGGGTCCCGCCGTCTGCTCCGAAAACGTCCTGCCCAGTGGTCCACCACCAGGTACCGTCCTGCTCTGCAAGCCTCAGCCAAGATCAACGCTGTCCGTCGTCTGCAACCAACACAACGAAGTGCGGGCATAGCCCGTGCAGGGGTGAGTATAAGCTACTCAGTAGGGACCCCGAGACACCTGAAGGTCTCCCCAAATCCACAAAGGATAAACCACAAAGGAAGATACAATCACGAAGTAACAACCGAAACTGCTTAGGTATATGCCCATACATATACCTAAGTCATCAATTCCAATACGCTCCAACCTCCGAGCCCAAGTACAACTCAGTCCACACAGGAAAGTAAACGTATTCCACATAGGAAAGCAAAACTAATTCCACACAGGATAGCACAACTCAATCCACACAGGAAAGTAAACGTATTCCACACAGGAAAGCAAAACCAATTCCACACAGGATAGCACAACTCAATCCACACAGGAAAGCAACAAGATTCAGCTCACACAGGTATACTTCTTTGAAAGACGATAAAGATGATCTCTGATCCATCTAAGTCGTCGGACCCACGAAGGATCGATAGGTAACTAACCCCCTCAAAGACCCACACAGGATCGGGCCCACACAGGACCTGTAGGCGCTGGTTCACACAGGACAGCTGAGCGCAAAGACCCACACAGGATCGGACCCACACAGGATCGGGCCCACACAGGACCTGTAGCACTGATCCACGTAGGATCGCTGAGTGCTGCAGTCCTCGTCGAATCCACACAGCATCTCTGTACTGTCGTCGTCGCAGTCACAGTAGCAGTAGCAGTAGCAGTAGCAGTCACAGTCGCAGTCAGCACTAGGGTTCCCGCACACATCAAGCTCGTTCGGGAGGGTCCACTCCACGAGCCGAGAGGCTGATACATAAACTATCACAAAGTCCAGAGTTGATGTATCCAAAAGTTCCGTATCGTCAACAGGAACTCAACGCAACAGACGGCGCGTCGATCGGACGCCCGGTCTGAGAGTTATTGGCTTTTTCGTTCCAGGGGCCCGGTTGGTTTTTAAGGCAAAACCAACCCGACCGTACTCCACCTGCATCCAAACCTCGGGTGGAGTATGCCAAAAGATCCGTCTCACTAAGAGGAACACAACAAAGCTGGCAGCACGTCAATCGGACGTCCGTAGCTCAAGATATGAGCGTTTCCGCTCCGAAGGCCCGGTTGGTTTCGTGAACGAACCAACCCGGCCGAACTCAAAGTATTCTGAAACTTTGAGTGCAATATACCGAATCGACCGTCTCGATCCAAGGATCGCGTAGCCACTGACGGTTCGTCAATCGAAGGTCTGTGGATCAAGTTATGGCCAAAAGACCGAAGTTGTTTCGAAAACGGGGGGTTCCAGGTCCGGGCCGACCCGGCCCGGCCGGCGGCGGTCCGGCGCGGCGGCGCGGCCTGGCGCCGCTTGGTGCCACGCGCGGGGGGAAAGGCCCCCGCTGCTTTACATGCTGGCGGCGCGGCTTAAGAGCCGCACCTTTTGGAGAACCGCCCCCCCCCCCCTCATGGGGGCCTGCTTTGAGGAAAACCGGGGGGCCGCCTGCCCCCCTTAAAGAAACCGCCCCCCCCCCCCTCATAAATGGGGGGGCATTTGAGTTGACCAGGGGAATTAAATTCCCCCGGTTTTCCCCTTCTGGCCGGCCCACCTGGCCGGCCGGTTCTTCTTCAACGGACCGGCAAAGCCGGTCCCCTTCCGGCTTCCGACACCGGCGGCCCGGCGAGCCGCCGGTCTTCCCGTCTCGCCGCGGCCCGGAACCGGCCGCAGTGTTCGTCATCCGGCACGGTGCGACGACACCGCACCCTTCCGCCACGGCCCCGCTCCGGCCGCGACGCCTTCGATTCCCTTCGACGCGGCGTGACGGCGTCGCGTTCATGATAAACTTCCCGTGGCGCGGCGCGACGGCGCCGCGCGATTATAGCCTTGCGATTCCCGCGTGGTACGACGGCACCACGCCATCTCGTACATCCGCAAGGAAATAATATTCAAGAACAGAGGAGGGGGAATTCGGCCGTGTTTGTGCGGTCCGGCCCCCCTCTCATTAGTCGATAACACTTACCAATAAACCTCAAAAATTGTCAAGCTAGAACCAAGAACGAGAATAAATAATTAACCAACAACAACCCCTACCTTGGTTTCAAGATCGATGTTCGTCAACGACCCGTGGAAGACAACATCGCGGAGGTCGGGCGTCGCGGTAATCGTTCGTCAAATCCGTTGACGAAGAGGTACGTCCGAAGAGGTACGTCGTTGGCGAATCTTTGTAAGCCGACGAAGGAAGTCTGAGGAGGAAGCGGCGTTCCCTTTCGTTGACACAGAAGACGTCATTGATCTTCGGAGACAACCGGCTACGAAGAAGAGAGGAGTGGCGTTCTTCGTCGGAGCTCGAAGGTTCTTCGCGTTCTTCATCAAGGTTGAAGAAGAAGAAGGAGAACCCAAAATCCTCTCAAGAAGGCTAGAGAAATCTAACCAAATAAAATAAGTTAGAGTCTTATTTTATTCACACACTTAACAAAATTGAATTTCAAAGGTTTGAAATTCAAATAAAATAACTTCAAAATAAATAACAAGTTGTCATGTCATTTAAAGAGGGGTTAAAGGGAGTTTTGAGAGAAGATGAAAAGTTAGGGTTCGTGTGGGCCCCACCACACTTAATCCTCTCAAGGGAGGTTAAGTGGGTGTGGGTCCCACCCCTAACTTCCTTTGAGAGAAGTTAACCAACAAAATAAAAAAAAGTGTTTCCACATTTTTTTTTATTTAACTTCTTATAATTTCTCCCAAAACTAACTTTCATCTCGCATAAAACGCAACCTCGGAAAAGGTCCTCTTAAGCGAAAAACGGTGCTGCGAGTTCATCGGTGCCCTCAGATTTCAATTCCGAGCACCGGATCAAAAGTTAGAAAATCCCGCTCGTTCGTTCACTGAACGTACCCGAGCCAAACTTCGGAAATTGATTCCGGGCACTCCGGGCCTCGGAATCAGGTTCCGTCAGAAACCGCGCTCTTTTAAAATTCCAAATAAAATTAAGAAAAAATTTCCCTTGAATTTTACGGGTCTTTACATTACTCCCACCTCAGGGCTTTACGTCCTCGTAAAGATACAACAAAAACTAGGAGAACAAATGAGGGTACTGAGCACTCATCTGAGCCTCCCGCTCCCATGTGCTCTCCTGGAGGTTCCCGTGCTGCCATCTGATGCGCACAATAGGAATCGATCGCCCACATAGGACCCGCTCCTGTCGATCCTCTATCTCCACCGGGACCTCCGTAAAAGTCGCCCCATCGTCGATGTCAAGCTCCCCATGGTCAATGATGTGCGTCGGGTCGTGCACGTACCTCCTCAGCTGAGATACGTGGAAGACGTCGTGCACCCGGTGCAACTGAGGTGGTAGAGCCAGGCGATAAGCCACCTCGCCAATCCTGCTGAGGATCTGGAAGGGTCCGATGAATCGCGAAGATAACTTGCCGCCACGGCCAAATCTCCGTATACCACATCGAGGTGAGACCCGCAAGAAGACGTGGTCGCCATCCTCGAACTCTAGTGGCCTCCGCCTCCTGTCAGCGTATGACTTCTGCCGACTCTGAGCTGTCCTCATCCGCTCCTGGATGACCTGGACCTTCTCTGTCGTGGCCTGGACCATCTCCGGTCCCACAAGTGCTGACTCCCCAGGGTCTGTCCAGCACAAAGGAGATCTACAAGGTCGGCCGTACAACGCCTCGTACGGTGCCATCCTGATGGTGGAGTGGTAGTTTTTGTTGTACGCAAACTCCACCAAGGGTAGGTGGTCCTCCCAACTACGACCAAAGTCGAGGACACATGCGCGGAGCATGTCCTCGAGAGTCTGGATGGTCCTCTCCGTCTGACCATCCGTCTGAGGATGAAAGGCTGTGCTCAGACGTAGCTGCGTCCTGAATGTAGAGACGCCCCAATCTCTCCAATGAGCCCCGCTCTCTGATGGGTAAGAAGTGTGCCGACTTGGTGAGTCGGTCAACAATCACCCAGATGGAGTCGTGACCTCTGGAAGTGCGTGGAAGTCCAGTCACGAAGTCCATAGATATCTCGTCCCACTTCCACTCCGGGACCTCCAAGGGCTGTACCAAGCCTGCTAGTACCTGATGCTCTGCCTTCACCTGCTGGCAGGTGAGGCATCGAGAAATGAACTCTGCTACAGCCTTCTTCATGCCCGTCCACCAGTGCTGTCGTCTGAGATCCTGGTACATCTTCTCTACTCCAGGATGTACCGCCAAAGGGGAAGTGCGAAACTCTCTCAGCACCTCCTCTCGCAAAGAGACTGGTACCATGGTACGTCCTCTGAAAAGGATGTCGTGCTCTGCTCCAAGGGAGAAACCATCAGGTGCCTGTCCCGAGGATATCTGTGTACGCCGCGTCTCACAGTCAGCGTCCTCACGCTGTGCCTCTCTGACCCGCTGCAGTAGTGGAGGGGTGACTGTGAGAGACTGGAGGAAGGCTGCTCCATCTCTATCCACGAAGGATATCTGCAAAGAGGCTAGCTGCTCCATCGCCTCCTCAAGTAGCTGAATGCCCGTCCTCCTGCTGAGGGCATCTGCTACTACGTTCCCCTTCCCAGGAGTATAGACTATCTCAAAGTCATAGTCCTGGAGGAACTCGAGCCATCGCCACTGTCTCAGGTTCAGGTCCTTCTGCGAGAAGATATACCTGAGACTCTGATGATCAGAAAAGACTGTAAAGCGCTCGCCCATCAGGTAATGTTTCCATGTCTTCAGAGCGAAGACCACTGATGCTAACTCCAGGTCATGGGTAGCGTAGTTCTGCTCATGCGGCCAAAACTGACGTGATCCATAGGCGATCACTGCCCACTCCTGCATCAGAACACATCCGAGTCCGGTCCCTGATGCATCGCAGTAGACTACGTACCCTACTCCCTCCTCAGGCAACCTCAAGATAGGTGCGCTGGTCAATCTCTGTCTCAGCTCCTGGAAGCTCTGCTGACATCTGTCTGACCACACGAAGGGTTTCCCTTTCCTCCTTAACATTCTGCAAAGCTGGAAAGATTTCTCCTTTGCCGAAAAGTGAAATCCAGTCTCATCCCCTGGATGAACCACGTTCCTTGCCTAATACAGTCAATCCCATCATGATTAGTTAATTCATGGCATGGATGACGTCGTAAGGCCTCGACGCTGCTACCAAGAGATCCAACCGTTACTCTCGCCTCCAAGGGTTGAGTCACACTATCGGCATCAGTGTGTGGTCACTAGGTTTCCTCCAGTAAGAATCTCGCAAGTGAGGGTCAAGTCAACAGTTTTTAACCGGCACCTATTAGTAAAAACAAACAAAAGACAAGAAAACAAAAGTCACCAAGGCAAGTATCTTTTATTACTTCAACTTAAAGTACAAGGACACAAGGCAACACAATCTACGAAGCTAGAGGCATTATGGGCAAAGGCCTCTATGCCTGGAGCTAGTCTCGAACTAGTCCACCCGCTTCCGGAGCTCCATGATCGTAAGCTTCAGCTGCCTGAAGTTGTGCTCTCCCCTGAGGTCGGGGTGGACCTCCTGGTGGTGGTGGTGGTAGAGCCTCAAAGCGTCGCCCACCATCTGCTGCTCGGCCAGCTCCTCTGCCTTGTCCGCCTCCTCCCTGCAGACCGCCACGGTCGAACCTCTGCCTCTGCCTAGGTGGTTCCTCAACCGTCTGCTGCTCCTCTGCATGGCGGGTCGGGTAGTCATGAGCCATGTGGCCTTGCCCGCCGCATGCATAGCACTGTCTTCCACTCGAAAGAATGGCTCCGCGCTGTGTGCCCCGCACTGCTGAGCCAGTGACCTGAGGTCGTCTGCCTGAAGGTCTGGTCTGCCTGGATCCCTGAGTCATCCGTCGACTGCCAGCCACAGAAGACTCTGCCACGTGCCGCCCTGCGGTGGGTCTCGGCGCTGGTGTAGACTCAGCAAGGAAGCTCTCGATCAAAAGGGCCCGCTCCAGTACTCCTGTCTGAGTCGGTATGCTGAGGGAGATCAGCGATGCCCTGATCTCATGTCTCAAACCCTACTCGAAGGTCCGGGCCCGGAAGAATGGGTCCCGTACCATGTCGGTCGAGTAGCGCGAGAGATCAGTAAATCTCGCCGAGTACTGAGCGACCGTCATGATGCCCTGCCGCAGCTGGAGAAGCTCCTGGATACGCACCACACGAAGGGTGGCTGGGACGAACTCCGAGCGGAAGAGGCTCTCAAAGTCCGTCCAAAGTAGAGATGCCTCATCGTGCACCTGGAGCATCAAGCTCCACCATCGTCCTGCTGCTGCGTGTAGTAGGCTCGCAGCGAGGATCACCATGAGGTCTGCTGGTGTCCTCACTAGCCTAAACACACGTACCACTGCCTCCAGCCAGTCCTCGGCTGCCTGGGGATCCGTCTCCCCATGAAACCTGGGTGGTCGCTGGCGCTGAAACTCATGCAGTGCGCTGAGGCGACGTAGCGGCTGGCGCTGGAAGCATCGGGGGCTCGACGGGTAGAGCTACCGCTGGTGCCACTGCTGACAAAGGGCCCTGCACCGAAGCGTCGTCGCTCGGTGGGCTGTCGTCACACTCGACTCTCGGAACCCTAGCTAGCTGCCGTCGTGGGGCCATCCTGAAAAGGAATCAGGTGCGCCACGGTCAAACAGTATACCTGGTGAGCTGATATAAAGTAATCACAAAGAAAACTTTGAAACACACATGCAATCAATGTTTTCGTGCATTAAGTTGGATATCAGTAGTCAGGGTCCTGGTGTACGGATACGTCGGCCGCCTCACCAACACTGGACTACCTGGACTGATAACCACACTCAATATGCTAAACATTATTGCTTCACATAGAAAAGATCAGAGTTCGCGGTAGAACCGAACTCCTCTGATACCAATTTTTCACGACCCGTCCTCGGGGTCCGTGCCGTGACTACCCCAAGCCCGCCTTCCATAGGCCAGGGGCTAGTGACTAGCACCAAGGCGTAATTCCCGGTAAAAAGGGAAGGCATTGCCTTTGTAAAGTAAACAAACACCACAGAGTAAGCAAGCGGAAAGTAAACACTAAGTAAAAACAGAGTACAACTGAAAGTGCGGAAAAGTAAATGGGCTAGTATACAAACCCAAACTGAAAGTAAATTACAACTCGAAATGGAAAACAACAACTGTAAGTAAAAGCTGCTACACCGAGCTGTCCACTGGAGATCCCACCTGAAGGGTGGGTACAGATAGCTCCACTGCTCCCCGGGTCCCGCCGTCTGCTCCGAACACGTCCTGCCCAGTGGTCCACCACCAGGTACCATCCTTCTCTGCAAGCCTCAGCCAAGATCAACGCTGTCCGTCGTCTGCAACCAACACAATGAAGTGTGGGCATAGCCCGTGCAGGGGTGAGTATAAGCTACTCAGTAGGGACCCCGAGACCCCTGAAGGTCTCCCCAAATCCACAAAGGATAAACCACAAAGGAAGATACAATCACGAAGTAACAACCAAAACTGCTTAGGTATATGCCCATACATATACCTAAGTCATCAATTCCAATACGCTCCAACCTCTGAGCCCAAGTACAACTCAGTCCACACAGGAAAGTAAACGTATTCCACATAGGAAAGCAAAACGAATTCCACACAGGATAACACAACTCAATCCACACAGGAAAGTAAACTTATTCCATACAGGAAAGCAAAACGAATTCCACACAGGATAACACAACTCAATCCACACAGGAAAGCAACAAGATTCAGCTCACATAGGTATACTTCTTCGAAAGACGATAAAGATGATCTCTGATCCATCTAAGTCGTCGGACCCACGAAGGATCGATAGGTAACTAACCCCCGCAAAGACCCACACAGGATCGGGCCCACACAGGACCTGTAGGCGCTGGTTCACACAGGACCGCTGAGCGCAAAGACCCACACAGGATCGGGCCCACACATGACCTGTAGCACTGATCCACGTAGGATAGCTGAGTGATGTAGTCGTCGTCGAATCCACATAGGATCTCTATACTGTCTTCGTCGCAGTCACAGTAGCAGTAGCAGTAGTAGTAGCAGTCACAGTCGCAGTCAGCACTAGGGTTCCCGCACACAGCAAGCTCGTTCGGGAGGGTCCGCTCCACGAGCCGAGAGGCTGATACATCAACTGTCACAAAGTCCAGAGTTGATGTATCCAAAAGTTCCGTATCATCAACAGGAACTCAACGCAACAGACGGCGCGTCGATCGGACGCCCGGTCTGAGAGTTATTGGCTTTTTCGTCCCAGGGGCAAGGTTGGTTTTTAAGGAAAAACCAACCCGACCGTAGTCCACCTGCGTCCAAACCTCAGGCGGAGTATGCTAAAAGATCCGTCTCACTAATAGGAACACAACAAAGATGACGGCACATCAATTGGACGTTCGTAGCTCAAGATATGAGCGTTTCCGCTCCGAAGGCCCGGTTGGTTTCGTGAACGAACCAACCCGGACAAACTCAAAGTATTCCGAAACTTTGAGTGAGATATACCGAATCGATCGTCTCGATCCAAGGATCGCGTAGCCGCTGACGGTTCGTCAATCGGAGGTCTGTGGCTCAAGTTATGGCCAAAAGACCGAAGTTGTTTCGAAAACGGGGGGTTCCGGGTCCAGGCCGACCCGGCCCGGCCGGCGGCGGTCCGGCGCGGCGGCGTGGTCCGGCGCGGCGGCGCGGCCTGGCCGACGGCGGCGCGGCCTGGTGCCTCTTGGTGCCACGCGCGGGGGGCGAGGCCCCCGCTGCTTTACATGCTGGCGGCGCGGCTTAAGAGCCGCGCCTTTTGGAGAACCGCCCCCCCCCCCCTCGTGGGGGCCTGCTTTGAGGAAAACCGGGGGGCCGCCTGCCCCCCTTAAAGAAACCGCCCCCCTCATAAATGGGGGGGCATTTGAGTTGACCGGGGGAATTAAATTCCCCCGGTTTTCCCCTTCCGGCCGGCCCACCTGGCCGGCCGGTTCTTCTTCAACGGATCGGCAAATCCGGTCCCCTTCCGGCTTCCGACACCGGCGGCCCGGCGAGCCGCCGGTCTTCCCATCTCGCCGCGGCCCGGAACCGGCCGCGATGTTCGTCGTCCGGCGCAGTGCGATGGCACCGCGCCCCTCCGCCGCGGCCCCGCTCCGACCGCGGCGCCTTCGATTCCCTTCGACGCGGCGCGACAGCGCCGCGCGATTATAGCCTTGCGATTCCCGCGTGGTGCGATGGCACCACGCCATCTCGTACATCCGCAAGGAAATAATATTCAAGAACAGAGGAGGGGGAATTCGGCCGTGTTTGTGGGGTCCGGCCCCCCTCTCGTTAGTCGATAACACTTAACAATAAACCTCAAAAATTGTCAAGCTAGAACCAAGAACGAGAATAAATAATTAACCAACAACAACCCCTACCTTGGTTTCAAGATCGATGTTCGTCAACGACCCGCGGAAGACAACGTCGCGGAGGTCAGGCGTCGCGGTAATCATTCGTCAAATCCGTTGACGAAGAGGTACGTCCGAAGAGGTACGTCGTTGGCGAATCTTCGTAAGCCGACGAAGGAAGTTCGAGGAGGAAGCGGCGTTCCCTTTCGTTGACACGGAAGACGTCGTTGATCTTCGGAGACAACCGGCTACGAAGAAGAGAGGAGTGGCGTTCTTCGTCGGAGTTCGAAGGTTCTTCGCGTTCTTCGTCAAGGTTGAAGAAGAAGAAGGAGAACCCAAAATCCTCTCAAGAAGGCTAGAGAAATCTAACCAAATAAAATAAGTTAGAGTCTTATTTTATTCACACACTTAACAAAATTGACTTTCAAAGGTTTGAAATTCAAATAAAATAACTTCAAAATAAATAACAAGTTGTCATGTCATTTAAAGAGGGGTTAAAGGGAGTTTTGAGAGAAGATGAAAAGTTAGGGTTCGTGTGGGCCTCACCACACTTAATCCTCTCAAGGGAGGTTAAGTGGGTGTGGGTCCCACCCCTAACTTCCTTTGAGAGAAGTTAACCAACAAAATAAAAAAAAGTGTTTCCACATTTTTTTTATTTAACTTCTTATAATTTCTCCCAAAACTAACTTTCGTCTCACATAAAACGCAACCTCGAAAAAGGTCCCCTTAAGCGAAAAACGGCGCTGCGAGTTCATCGGTGCCCTCAGATTTCAATTCCGAGCACCGAATCAAAAGTTAGAAAATCCCGCTCGTTCGTTCACTGAATGTACCCGAGCCAAACTTCAGAAATTGATTCCGGGCACTCCGGGCCTCGGAATCAGGTGCCGTCAGAAACCGCGCTCTTGTAAAATTCCAAAGAAAATTAATAAAAAATTTCCCTTGAATTTTACGGGTCTTTACAAAAATATTCATTTAATAAAAATATTTAATCAAAAGTTTTGATTATTAGATCATCAAGAGTTCAGAATAAAAAAAATTCCTTCTTCTGCAACTTTTTTACAACGACTTTCATATTTTTAAAGTCATTTTGATTTTTCTCTAACTATAATGCTGAAGATTCCAACTTAGAAATTCTACATTTTAAGACTTGGAACTTTGGTTCTCTTCTTTCAAACTAATAACCACTTCTTCAAGAAATTGGATTTTTATATTCCCCACTTTTAATTTCAAGAATTATTCTTCAAGTGAAATTTTTTTCTTTGTTAGTTCAGATATTTCTTGATTTTGAGACTCAGTAACATTCTTCAAAACCTCAATAAGATTTTATTTCTCATAAACAAATGAAGAAAATATTTAAAAGATTTCGATACATCCAAAGATGAATTTTTAACTCCTTCAATTTTCTCAACATGAAATTTTAAGTTACCTTCTATTTTTTTTATCTATATAAAAATTTTCTTTATCCTTCTTCTTTCTTCCATTGAATCATATTTGAAAGATTTTAAATTAGTTTCATTTTTCATAATGGTATCAGTTAACTGGTTTAACACATTTGAACTTTATAAAACATTCATCCTTATTTGAATGTGATTTAGACAATATTCAATACTTTATTGATAAGGAATTGCATCAATAATATTTTTCCATGATTCATTAATATAAGTAAATCTCATTTAAACCCTTTGGTTAGACTCACTAGCTAGAGAATAGGTTGAGTCATATGACATATTAGAAACATGACATCGAGAAGTACCGATTTCTGCTTTCTCTTTCCCTTTCTCTTTCATATAATATTATATTAAAACAACATCAACATTATTATTAGGCTCTCCCATGTTTGATAGCTTTGTATGAGATTGTTTATTTTATGCTTTCTTCTTAAAACTTTTTTATTTCTTAGAAACTTCCAAATCATTGAATATTTTGGACTGAGAGGAAAAATAGGAGGTCTTGTAAGAACTCTCTTATTCTTATTATTTTCCAAAAGATTATTTTGATTCTTCTTCTAAATTTTTTTCTAATTTTTTTTCCAAAATATCATCACTTTTTACACCTTCCTTTCTTGATTTCTTCACACATTTCTTAACTTTCTCTTAAAAACATTCTGATAAAGATATTTGAAATTCCATAACTTTAATTTTGACTTTATCAATAATAATAGGAACAATAGAAGTTCCAACTCTCTCTACATATGATGGAACAAATTGATCAGGAATGAACTGATTAACAAAAAACTGAGGAATGGACTGAGGAATGAGTTGATCAATTGATAAAGGAGAAATAGGAAATGGTTCAACAAGAGAGTCTTCTACTTCTTTCATCAAAATCTCTATGATTTTAGAAAAATCAAATATCTTCCTTTTCATTTTATTTTTCTATTAAACCTTTAAAGTTTTATGAGTTTTTTTCCTTTAATTCCAAATCCCATGCTTTGTCCAAAACAAAAATTGGATCACCTAGATTCTTTTCAGCTTTACTCTTCATCAAATCCTTATACACCTCATCAGACATAGCCTTAAATTTATTATTTTTCCTCAATGGAGAAGAAATGGAATTCCATTTTTCTTAAAACTTTTGTTTTAACTGAATAACTTCTGCATCAGATGCATCCTTCTTTAATTTATCAATAAAAGTTTTCAGCTCAGACCTAAAAATTAACCTCATTATAGAAATGTTTTCTTCACTAATCAGAGAAACCTTATATCCAATCACCACTTATAAATTATTAATCTTCATCACAATCATAAAATTGAGTAACATTTTGTTAATGAAACAAAGAAACAACAAAATCTTAACTTAATGGAACTTTTCTTTACTGCTTATATGGATATAAAAACAAATTTCACCAAATTAAAATTCCTCATATTTACCAAGAAGTCTAACACAAAGATATATAAAACTTTAAATGTATATATATCCCATTTTCTTGGGTTAAAATATACCTGTATCCAAATATTTATAGATCTAGTATCCAGAAATAAACGAAAAACCTTTTATTTTCACAAGAAGGAAATAAAGAAGTACAGGTCTTAAATTTTTCAAAACTAGAAACTTATCTGGAAGATTATAGGTAACAAGATAAACTTCTCCTTCTAAAGGAACCTCTACTAAATCTGACAATTGTTGAATATTTAGCTTATAACAATCATAAAAATATTTAAAAAAATAACCTCCATATTACCTTCAAAATTAAAAACCACAGAATAATAAAACAGCATCACTATCACTGGATAATGAAGACCAAATTATTTTTTTCAGAACATAACTTTTCCCATCCATGTAATTTGATAATTTCCTTTAGAAATGTATCTGTCTTATCAAATTAAGTTTTTTTATAATAATTTATTTTACCACCTCTTTGTTTGAAATATATTTAGAAGAATCCATTTTACTAAAACTGAAGAGGATAACTGATTGGATGAAGAGAAATGATAGTAAAAATTCCAAACAATCGGAGGCATGAGATATTTGAGGGATGAGAGTCGAGATTATTTAGTGAGATCAATGTGGAAAGTGGTGACCCAAAATTTCTTTTATATGCTTAGAGGTGACCTTTTTAATTCCAAAAATATTATTACTTGAAATAAAACCCATTTCTGATCCAAAAAATAACATTCATTGTCAAAAGTTTAAATATTAATTCTAAAATCTTAATGGTTTTTATTAAGAAATTATTTTTCAGACAAAATTATTTTTTAAAATTATTTTTTAAAAACTTAAAAAAATATATTTTTTTAAAAAACAATAAAAATAATGAAACAAAAGATATTAAAGACTAAATATTAGAAATTACTTCTCAGAGGAAAGAAGAAAATTTATGTGAGAATGTTTTTCTGGTAATTGTTCTTCTTATTTTTCTAAAATGAATTTTGACTAATAAAACAAATTTTTAAGAAAATAGTGATAGAAAAACCAAAGTTTTTAGAAAAAATAAGTTTTTTTAGAAAAAAAAGTTTTTAGAAAAACTAAAAATTTTAGAAAAACCAAAGTTTTAAGAAAAACTATTTTTTTTAGAAAAAACAAGGTTTAAAAAAATGATATATATAATCCTCCTTTAAAAGGGATTTTATTGCTATAATAAGATTGATAAATAATAAGTAGATATTAATGATCATTTTGTATTGACTATCCCTAGATCATTTTTAATATATTGAAATATATCAAAATTTAGGAGTTTTGTAAATATATCAGTAAGTTGTTCTTTAATTCTGATGAATTATAAAATAATATCTCATTTTTATGTGTGGTCTCGAAGGAAATGGTGTTTTATATTTATATATTTACCTTATGAGTGATGTTATAGGCTTTTACTTAAATCTATGACACTTTTGTTACCACACAAAATTGGAGTTTTACTAAAAATCAAGGCAAAGTTAGTGAGTGTGTGTAACATCCACAACACTTGAGAACAACACCATCCAGATGCCACATATTCTTATTTAGTAGTAAAAAGTGAACTTAATTTTATTTCTTATAATACCAATAAATTAAATCTTATCCTAATAAATGAAAACTTGTATATTTAATTTTTCTATCCATTTTACAACCACCAAAATCAGCATCTGAAAATTTTTTATGTTTAAATTCATTTTTAGAAGAATAAAATAAGCTAAGATTCATAATTCCTTTAAGATAATGAAAAAATAATTTTATTTATTTTAAATTGTATTCTTATATATTATCTTTACATCTTTCACATAAGTATATAGAAAAAATCAAATCTATATAGCTCGTTATTAAGTTTAGTAAACTACCAATTATTCCTCTAAAGATATTTTGATCAACTAGTTTCCCAGATCCATCAATATCTAAATTATTTGAGTATCCAATAAGAGTAATTATACTTCTTGTTTTTTATATCTAATTTTCTTAATAAGATATTTTATATAATTATATTGAGATATAAATGTTCCTACTTTATTTTTTTTAAATTTGAAAACCAAAAAAGAAAGAAAGTTCACCCATCATGATAATATCAAACTCAAATTTCATAATATTTGAAAAGAAATATATAATATATTTTTGAGTTAATTCAAATATAATGTTATCAACATAAATTTTAATAATGATATTTTTCTTAAAACCCATTTTAGTAAAAAGTTTTGGATTTGTAGCTCCCTTAACAATTTTTTTGTAACAAAAATTTAGTTAATATATCATAATAGGATCTAGGGGGTTTTTTAAGTCCATAAAGTGAATTAGTAAGTCTAAATATGTGGTCTGGAGATTTTTTATTTTAAAAAATAGGGGTTTTTTCTACATAAGCTTCCTCCTGTATATATCTATTAAGAAAATCACACTTCACATCCATTTGAAAAATTTTGAAATTAAGAAATTCTACATATGCTAGAGGAATAAAGATAACTTCAAGTCAAGATACTGGAGTATAAGTTTCTTCATAGTTTATGACCTATTTTTTATTATATCCCTTTGCAAAAAATTTAGCTTTATTTCTAACTATAATTCCATTTTCATCGCATTTATTTTGAAAACCCCGTTTTACACCAATAACAACCAAATATTTAGGTCAGTCAACTAAATTCCAAACTCGATTCCTTTTGAATTCATTGATTTTATATTGCATATATTTTATCCAATATTCATCAAAAAAAGACTCATCATGAGTCTTAGGTTAAAATTGAAATAAAAATGAACAATGTTTAATTTCATTTCTTAAGGAACTTCTAGTTATAATAGGCTGATCTACATCACCAATAATATTATCACTAGGATGATTCCTAAGGATCAACTGATTCCTTGGGTTTGTAAAATTTTGTTTTCCAATAACAGGTTGAAATCATTCTTGAGGTATAATGTCAAAAAAAATTATTTAGTTGTTTTATCATAAGAATAATTTTCCAACAGGGTTTCAAAATCATTTTTTGAAATAACTTCCAAAGATGTGGATTGGGTTTGTTTGAAAACAAAAGGATCAGTTTACTAAAATTTAACATGCACTATTTATTCAATAACACTAGTGTTTTTATTAAAGAATCTATAGTACTTACTAGTTTTAGAATAGCCTATAAATATTCCTTCATCATATTTTAGAGAAAATTTATGTAGATTATCTTAGTATTAAGAATAAATATATTTTATCAAAAAACATTTAAGTAATAGTGTTTTGGATTTCTTCCAGTCTACAACTCATAAGGATTTTTATTAATAAAAGGTATTATTAAATCATGATTTATATAATAACATGCAATACTAACTACTTAATCCAATTTTTTTTAGGAATTTAGTATTCACTCAACATGGTTCTTGTCATTTTTTGAGAAATTCTCTTTCTTCTTTCAACTACACCAATTTTCTGTAGAGTTCTAGGTGCTGAAAAGTTATAGACTATACATTTTTTACTACAAAAAGTTTCAAAATAAAAATTTAAAAACTCACCACCATGATCACTATGAATAGTTATCAAGGGTATATTTTTTCTCATTCTTAACATGGGATATAAATTTTTTAATATAGAAAAGTTTTCCGACTTTTTTTTCTAGAAAATAGACCCATGTTTATCAAGTGTAGTTATCAACTAAAACTTATACATAATATTTTCCATAAATACTTCTAGTTTGTGTAGGACTAAATAGATCCATTTACAATAAATATAAATCATTATAAGTTGAAACTTCACTAATAGATTTAAAACTTGACTTATGTTTATTTCTAAACCAACAAGAATCATAAACTTTAGAAGAATCAAACATAAGATCCGATAGATCTTTTACTAGTACTTTCTTAGAGAGTTTATCTAAAGTTATAACATTACAATATCATAATATTCTATTCCATAACTAATATTGATACTCAACTTTACTAAGGAAAGGTAGATATTGGATCCTAAGGTATTCTAAGTTAAGTGTGTATACATTCTCATGCATGTTGGAAGAATGAATAAATTTATCTTTTGAACTATAAAAAATACATTTATCTTTAATAAAGTTCACAAGATATACCATATCACATAATTGACTTATTATAATAAGGTTTTTCTTAAGAAGTGAAAAAAATAAAACATTTTAAATTAAATCTTTTCTATGAATAAAAATGTTATATATTTCAATAATTTCTCCTTGACCATTATCAACAAAAGTAACTTTGCCACCATTAATTTTAATAATATTATTGAATAAATCCTTATCCCCAATCATATGTTTGGAACAAGCAATATCCATGTACCATATATTGTTTTTGGTACACTTATTTGTTTTCCTAAAATTAAAAGGATCGTAACTTTGGAACCCAAAACTACTTGGGTCCATTACTATTTGAAAATATTTTTTTTTGGAATCCGTATCTGTATAAATTTACCATGTTTTTTTATTATTAATTATTTATAAAAATAATCTTTGTAAAATCCTAAATATTTTACTTTATTTAAAGAACATATATTCTTACAATTTCCCCCACTTTGACATTTCATACTGAATGAGGAACTCTTTGAAACAAAATATTTATTTTGAAAATTTGGTTTTTTATTTGTAAAACCCATTCTAGAAACATTCATATGAGGTTTTATCTATCTATACATTTTATCAAAATTTTATTTACCATTTGTAAATTTAGATAGTAATTTTTTAGACTTGAAATTTCAGAATTTAGTTTCACAACTAAATTTTTATCCCCAATAGCATTTTTACTAGAATTATGTTTTTCTAACACTTTTGAAAAATTAGTTTTCTCAAGATTGAATTTCACTAACTCCTTTGAAAGATTAGAAATTTCAATAGTAAGTGTATATATTCTTGAATTTTCTTTATCAAAATTTTCCTTAGTAAAATCAAGTTTTTTAGAAAGTTTTAAAATTTGGTTTTCTAAAATTTTAGAAAATATTGAAAGTTACTCAAAGATAGTTAAAGTATTATTCTCTTAGGATGAATTAGATTACTTATATTAAAATATATAATTATTCTCAATTTCATTATCAGGATAATTTGTATTCAAAGTAAGATTAGTCAAGGTTTCAGCAGACACCTTAGCCATAAAACCATTCTTATTCTTTAGTTTTTAAATAAAGAAACTAATATTATCCTGATCTTCACTTTAAATATCTAAAAAATTATCTAAAGAACTATCACAACCACTGTCACTTCAAGTGTCTGTTGATTTCAAACTTTTCTTACCCTTATTTGTATAGAACTTATTATAATTCCTCTCATAATTTCTTTCCTTCTTATATTTTTTCTTAAATCTGGGATAATCTAGTCTTATATCACTAGGTTTATTACACTCATAACATTTCTTTTTGAAGAATCCTTCTTCTAAATTTTTTTTCTTAAAATTATTCTTATACTTATATCTAAAATATTTATTCCTGACAATATCATTCATTCTCTTAGCAAGATTTGATAATTCGTTATCAGACTATTCAGAGGAACTATTTTTTGTTTCAACTTGATTTTTTTTTGGAATACTTATAACCTTTCTCTAGAGATCTCACTTGCTTAAAAACATCTGAAGTAGAAGAAAAATCTACTCCATTTTTATTTTTTTATTTTTTGGAATCTCTTTTCATTATACCTCCATTCTACATAATATAACCAATTAGATCATCTAAAATGAACTTAGTAATCTTATTTATATCATTTAGAGTTGTTATCTTGGACTCCAACTCTCCTGGTATAATATCTATGATTTTTTCAACTAAAATATCATCTTTAATATCTTTATCACCCATAGAACATAAACTATTAACAATTTTCATGAATCTATGATTCATCTTAGAAAAAAATTCTCCAAGAAAGAAATAAAATGTTTGAAAATCAGCTCTAATAATTTATCTTCTAGTTTCTATAACTTTAGAAGTACCAAAATGTGTAATATCCAACTTCTTCCAAATACTATTCACAACTTCATAAGAATAAATTTGAATATAGACATTCCTTTTCATATAAAATAATAAAGTATTCCTTACATGATAATTCAATTGATATTCAAGCTTATCTTGATTTGTAAAAGTTGAAACTTCTTCATTAGGTAATTTTTAATTTGCATTAAGCATAACAAAGTTATCTACTCAAATATTAAAAATAAAGGCTTTCATATGATCTCTGCAATGTTAAAAATCAGCACCTTTAAAAATTAGTGGTCTATTAGGATTAAGATGTTCAAGAGTTCCGATATTTAAACCTACATCTTGGTAAAAAATAAAAATTATCTTTTTATAAAATATGTGTTAGTGTAAAATATTTTATACAAAACCTATAAACAATAGTTTATAAAAAAATTTGTAAAAATTTATAAACTTTCTTAAAATAAAAAATTAAAAACTATCAATTTAATTAATAGAATCTCATCGATACCAATTGTAGGATTGAATATTATAACAATGGCTACAAAGGGGGGGGGGGGTTAATTATAGTTTATAAAAATTAGAACTAATAAAAAAATTTACCTATTTTGATATACTGGATATAAGATATGTCTAATGATATAAAAGTTGTAATTTAATTCACTCCAAACCAATACAATTATATAATCAGAGTTTATAAGAAATTTAAACTACAAAACTAAAATTTCCTTATAAAACACATAGCGTAAATAATGACTTGTGAAAAAAATAAAAATAAAACTTTACAAATTTCTAAATGAAAACTAATAGAAACTTTATAAAGGAAATAAAAACACTTTGAAATTCAGTGTAAAGGAATTTAATAACCTTGACTTAAGGTATCCATAGTTTTAACAAAACAGTAAGGATAGTCTTTGTTCAAGAAGAAATCCCTCGATCACAAGGATTAGAATAAGCTCTGTCTTCCTAGACCTTGAAGCCCTTGATCATAAATATTGGATTAAATAGTCTTATTATCCCTAGAATCCCTCAATCTAAACCCTTATCAAGCATGATGAATATAAATGAAAAATATTATAATGAATTTATAATCCTCACTCGGATTCCTTAGAAAAAAACTCTCTAAAGATTTATAAAGCATAAGTTACAAGATGTTACATAAGTGTAAGCTTCAGATGGGTTGAGTTTCAAAAGGATCATCTCCCACCTTTGTGAATTCACCTCTATTTATAGGCACAAATACAAAAGTCATATTTTGTGATTCTTGAAGTTGGTTTCAATAGTCTCAAATGAGTTCTAGATTGACATATTAGCATGTTCTATATGTCTTTATCCAATTTCATTTTTCTAGGATCATCATAATACTAATAAAAATATTATATCTGGTAGAAATAATGTTGATCATTATATTATAAACTTTATTATTTTGATGGAATAACTTTTTTTTCCAATGGATCAAAATTACGTTAGTTTTATGAACCATACTTGGTTAGTCTGATGAACTAAACATTGTATTTCTATCTAAATATAAAGTTTAAATTAATTCGATTATAAATGTTTTCTACACCTAATAGAACTGAATACTTTCTAGAAAAACAATATAAAATCTTGGGATATAAAAAGTTATAAAAGCATGTTATTTAGGAAATCATTTTTTAATTTTTAAATATAAGGATATAATTTCTAGAAATTAGTACTTTTTAATCAATAGTTATGGGTGATCTAAAGGAATTCATAGGATGGTCGAGTGGTCGAGGCTACTGTAATTTAGCAGAAAAGGCCATCAACTAACCTGTGTACTGGCTAGTGTCCCGACATACTATCTGGGGCCACTATCCTGGTGGAGTCTGGTTATCTTTTTTTAACGGGGTTAGTTTATTAATTTTATGGGGGTTCTTATTTAGAACCCTCAAGTCCTCCTACTCTAATCACATGAGAAGAGGGGGAAGATCCCCCTTATCTCTTTCTTTCCCCCTTGACACCACTTTAATTTGAGTGATTCTATAGGGTTTCATCACTATAATTCAAGGTATATATATCCTCAATTATCCCTTATTCTCATCAAATACTTTCTATAAATTTCCATTTGGGTTAGATAGGGTTTAGGTAAACAATTTCATTGGAGAATGATGAAATCATTACTCCTAAAAGAAGATTTTGTATGTGGATCCTATAGTATGTCCTGATATTCCATAAAAATCCATTTTTCACTGTTTTCCAATGATTTTTTATGAAATTTACCTTCAATTCATGTATTAAAATCGGGGATTTTTCAGTCATAGATTCAAGGGTGCATCAGGAATGGACCACACCCCTTTGATTGATATTTTGACCTCACTATGTTTCCCAGTGAGTTTAATTCCATCTATTCCATGTTTTATGTTTATTTTAAATTAATTAATTAATTAATTAATTAATTTGATAATGTTCATGGGTGAGTTAGGTGTTCATGAATTAGTAGAGGTTGAAATGGACCTTAGATGAGTTTATTATATCGTCGATGAGTTTTTAGGCATTAAGAATATTTTGTTTTTAATAGTTTAATTAATTATAAATGATTATAATTAATTGTTAGTGATTCTTGATGTGAGATAGGGCCTTAAGAGTTGAGAAAGATCTTGGGATAGCCTAGTAAGTGATAGTTGGTTTGGGTATTAAAGGAGATGACCTTTCTTAATACATGATACCTTGACCTCACCATGTCCATCAGTTAATTGGTTATTTTATGTTCATGTGCCTCCATCCAAGTCCTTTTATTTTATTTTATGAATCCACATTTTGGTTAACTGGGATAAAAAAAACTAAACAACAAAACTAGAAACAAAAAAATGTTCCATGAAGACCCAAAAACATACCTCATCTTCCAACATCAGTGATCAGACCTGGGATAGACTGGTATTTCCAAGACAAGTATTTCACATACAGGGTAGGATGTCAATGAAGATAACCTTCTATGGATCTAAAAATAAAATTCGTAAGTATTAACTAATCATAAAAAGTAAATGAAATACCATATACTTTTAAGAAAATCTCATCCAAATGGTAAGATATCTAAAGAAAGTTTTCTTTATCGAGTCCCTGAGGCTTCTTCATCCCCCTCACCTTGGCCTTCTCTTCACAGGACCAGTTGAAGCTCTAAATCTTTGTTGCATTAATTTCCTTCTCCAAAGCTTTACCAAAGTTTTCATACATGAATTTCAATTTCTATGAGAAAATTGGGGGTAAGAAGTCATCGTTAAAATGAATTTCCAATGAATATCCAATCATATTAGGTGAGATTTATATCCTAGTTCCCTATACCTTTGAAAACCCTTTCTCCTTTATCAAAATAGTCTTCCCAGCATACCTAATCATCACAATTTTTGGAAGAGATGAGTAGTCTTTATGACACCTCATTTTCTTAACCTTGGAGGTGGGATAACCCCTTGATATCCTTAATAGGGGCAACTGGAAAATCACCCAAAACAATGGCTTATTTCCCCCCCTTTCCCTCCTAGACCCTACTGATAATACACTCAAGCCACCATCTCTTCTTCATAATTAGATGAGACCAAATAACCACATTCAGAAAAAACGGTATAAGCTCTTGGAGCTTCCTCTGAGCAACTCTGGTATGGATTTAAGGCAAAAGATCGATCATGATGCTTCTTATTTTTATACTTCACTTTATGCCAATCCTCAATCTTACTGACCTATATATCCTTTTACAAAATATAAAACTAGTTTAAAATAAAGGGTTTAGAATATGATCCATGATTGGGATCATGGATCATGATAAGACCTTCATAATTATGATCAATTGGTATGAAATTTGGTGCAACATCAGATTCTACATTAGCTCCTTCAATAGAAATAGTCATCACTATACCCATATCAGCATATAGAACTGCAAATATCTAAGAGATCAAAGGGTTGGGGGGATTCTTAAAAGAATCCTTATCACCAATGAGAGATCGGAAGCCCCCATTGAGAATTATAAAACCATATGGAACCTCAATACTAGATTGAAAAGGATTTTTAATGGACTTGAGTAAACCAGAATGAGCCGCATTCACATAAGATGAAAAAGGGCTAGAAGCCCTTTCCATCATTGAAGAAACCACCTTGTCAACCTATGGAGTTGGAATATTGAGATCCATATTAGGTCTTCAAGTCTTCTTGACCCCATTGAGAGGCTGAGAGAATTCATCCAATGGAGCACCCCTATCCTACTTATAAAAATAAAGGTGGTTGTACCCTTTCCTATGACATATAGAACAAAGGTTTACCCATGATTCATAAAGGATAGATTGTAAATATTTGTATTTTCCATCAATCACGATCTAGGAAATTTATATTGTCCCATAAGTCTAGGAAAGGCTTGTGTTGGCTTAATAGTTATCATGGATGTATAATTAGTTAAAAGGACCGATGTCGGCGTCATGGTTAAATGAGTTTTGTTGGGCCGGCTTGAAGTTTTCCCTAGTGATTTTCATTGGTTTTCGAAGGAAAAAGGGTTTATTTTTAAAATTTTATTTTAAAAATAAGATTTGGTTAAAGATTAATATAAGTAAAAATGGATGATTTTATAAATAGGTTTTCTAAAGGGTGTTCTATAGGATTTGGTCCAAGAGACTAGTGTGAGTAAAGATACATGAGATACCTTTTGAAATTGTTTGAAAGAGAGGATTTAACTTGGTTTTTAAAAGGGGAATCATAAGGGATAATATTAACTTGTTTTAATCTGTTGACCTCATGAGGTAAATGAACCATTTTCTCAAATCTTGTGTGATTTTTTGATTCTTGATTGTGTTCCATTGTGTGATATTGATTACGTGTTCTATGGGTATCCCAGTGAGAACTTTACTTGTAGTATCAAAGTGATAGCAGTTCTAGGTGGATGTTACAGAACCCTTTGATGGTTGAGATGGGTCTAAAAACGTTCGAGATATGGGACTAGGTCCTAAGGGACTAGTGCCTTGGTGATGAGTTGGTAATCTATGATATGGGTCATGTAATCTATTTGTTATTTCTTGTGTGTGCTTTATGTATCCTCCCTAGAGTATTTGGATATGGGTTAGTGTGCTTGATGGACCTCCCCAAACTCTATGAGGATGGGTTGGAATGATGGTCATGCCAGCTTGGGTTGGTGTGTATGAACGAATCTAGGACATACCCTGAGTAATAAGGAAGTGGTTTCAGAAAAGGACTTATCCTTGAGTGAGAAGGCCTGACAAACCACACATTTAGTGAGAGGGAATGGGTTGATGTGATTCCTAGATGATGGACCTCCCTCAAGTGATGAGGGATGGGTTAAGGATCATGGACATATGATCATACCCTGATCCCTCGAAAAGTGGGTTGATGTTTTAGATGATTCCCCACCCCAAGTCCTCAGGTTTGAGTTGGAAATCATTGGTTGAAACCTTACCAAGCATCATATGGTATGGGTTATATTATTCCATGTGACTAAATAATTATAGCATAGAGTTGAAGCAGGTTTTGTACGGGTTATGGTCCGACATATAATTTTAACATGTCATCATATCATGTATTGTATGAGTTATGGTACGACATAGATTTCAACATGGCAAAAAAGTAGGTATCGTATGAGTTATAATAGAAGTTGGATCCCAACATGGTGCTAATAAAGGTATGATTATGTGTGAATTTTGTTTCATTTTTCTGGGTGGGTGTGTTTCATAGACATAAATTCACCTATTTATATGTATTTCATGCACATCCACTTGATCACAACAACAATACATATTATTGAGGCATTTAGGTTACCTAATAGGTTATTGGACTCACCCCTACCCACATAAATGACATGATTTTTGATGTATATGGGTGGATATTCCTGTTTTCTATCAGGATATAGGTGTGTCTTAGATTTGGATGCATATTGAGGATTCAGTAGAGTCGGTATGTGATGCAAAATTTTGGTTAGTAGGTAAAATGTTATGTTTGTATGCTACTATTTGTTTTGTTTATGATATCATATTTACCTTTTAATACTTTTTATATTGGTTATTGGGGACCTATTTTATACCTATTTATTTTCCACAGGTTTTAGTATGTCCTTTATACTGATGGTTCATACCAATTTTTCAGTAGATTCAGGCATGACCCTTAAGATTTATATTAAGGGAATAGTCTCCCCATGACTGTGTTAGGACCTTATCACTAGTTAGAAGCCTATGAAATATGGGTATGCATTCCTAAGGTCATGTAGAATCCCTTCTCGAGCACCATTCGGGTGGCCTGGGTTGGGGTGTTATAGAATACAAAAAGTAAAGTGTTTCTACAAATTATTTTTCAAGCACAGACGTGGCTCCTCTCAAATCAATCTTGAACCATATCTATTCATAGAAAACTTTATATATGAGTTTTATAACACTAATTACAACAAAAAAAATGATTTTTACTCCATGGATGAGTTCTATACTTTCAAATTTCTCTCCTCTATGATTTAAACCTAATTTTCACATGTTTAGTTACATTTAAGCAAGTTTTCCAACTATTGGTTCAATAACCAGCTCCTCTTTCTTTTGATCTTGCATCCAACCCACTTAATACAAGGATTATTCACCTTCATCACTTATCATAGACATAAATAATATCTATTTCAATCACCTAATGTAATAAACACTACCTGGAATCTTTCCATCCAGATCTCCATAGGCAGTAACTACTTCCACTTCACTTTGGTGGATCCATTCTCCTTTACCCAAGTTATCACCTTTTCATTGAATTATACATTTATTAAAAATACTAAATGACAATAAATATGGTCAAATGAATTTTTTCACTTCATTTATATTATGAATATGTGTTTTATTTGAGTTTAAAGAGTTAAACTAATTCTATAAATTTTTATATATGCATATAAGAAACTACATGATAGGTATGATAAATGATTTAGTTTTCTTATACCTTTAATTTGGATTATATTGGATTATGATCTCTAATTAAGATGTTAATTATAGTTTAAACATATTAGGCATCATAATTACGATTAAATTGAGGTTTTAATTGAGTAAATTAACATCGAGTTGTGGGATTTTGGTAGAACTACTTACTATCTTAGAAGATTATGCCTTGTATAGAAAGGTGGGGGTTGGGTATCTATCACTCCAAGATTAATCTTGTGGGAATTATTGATTTAATATGATTATAAGATGATAAATTAAAGTGTTTCATATACCTTACACCTGGGATTCATTTTCATATGTGTGAATATGGTTGGATTTTAATTTGGGTTAGTAACTCAAACTATGAGTTGTGTAAAGAGTTGCACATCAATATGATTTGAACATATTGATTTTCTAGAAGGAATATGGATTATTAACCATATAATTAGAAGTATACATACATAAAAGGGAATACATGTGATAAGATAGTGAGATTAAATCACCTCAAAAATACTATGTGACAAATTCCTTCCAAAGTGTACACTTTTCAATATCTCAATCATCCATACAGGAAATTCATACTAAATTTGGGTTCCCCTAGATTATCTTTTGTAAGGAAAGAAATTAATAGGTGACCCTAATAGGATTAGGTGCTTATTTTTTTTGTGTTTTATTCAGGTTACAATTAATTGGGAGTGTTTTTGATATTCCCTAAAGTACTATATCATAGTATATGATATGTGCATATCATATGGTATGGAATGCGTGATTTTAAGGCATATAATATGCCTGACTTAAAAGTATATCATAAAGAATGTTATAATGATAACATGATAATAACCATGATTTTTGAGGCAACCTAATGTTAAAGAGTTATCATTCATATCTCTTATTTACTAACTATCATTAATATGTGAAACAATCAAGAGGAGAGAAAAACCCAAGGGGTTATAAACACTATAACTCCATGAAAGTAACTCACACATTATGATCATATGTGTTAATTCTGGCTAGTCTAGGCTTATATAAAGTGATAATACCTTTGGTAATGGGGTGTGATACACTTGATAAGCTTCAATAAATTGTCCCTATATCCAAGAGATCTCATATTCTTCCACCTTTGTATCATGGGATTCTAACCTATCACGAGGGATAGGAGGATTCCACCCATATGTTGGGTGATTCAATTTCAACTCATGTACACACCATAAAGGAGGGATTACTTCAGATATATATAAGGTATCTTCATCAATTATATTTATTAAAGGTTATATAATAGGAATCTATGGTATAAAGTATATGATAATTTCTTCATTTCATGTTTATGAATGGTCTTGGTTTCAAAGGCATGGTGTTCTTGGGATTTATGGAATCTAATGTTTTCTGTTGCATTGATTAAGTATTGATCAACCATAATAAACTATTCAATGGAATAAAAGCTTTACCATGATCATTGAATAATTAAATAATGTTTTAAAAAAATAAAGAGGGTGTCATACACATTTTATTTTAGATATCATTAAAAATAATATATAAAATGAACCGTGATAACTATGGATGTCTATATAATATAGGATATCATAGGAAACAATACAATGTAAAATTATTGGTTTTCTATGTGTCATAATTTATATAATAAGGAATCATGATGGGCAATAGTGCTGGCATGAAATGTTTATGTGGTATAAAAACAGGGCATGACATCATCTTTATGGTATAAGTGATATCATAAATAACGATTCCTAGGTGCTGAAGATTAATAATACACATGGATATTCATAATATACTAATACCTATATAAGAATAGATAGGAACCTCCATGTTTTAATCTCACATAGGATTGAGTGTTATGGGTTAATATCACACATACCTCAATCATATACTATGAAAATCACGAGATAGTGATTTATTGTTACACATCCCTTCATCGTGTAGGGTTAACCCTACTTGATATTTATATCATAAACTATAGTGTTTATAAATATGGTAGTTATTGGATTAAATATACTTATTTCCTATAATAGGTAGTGAAAACTAGACACCATGAAATTAATCTTATGTATAGACACACATCATGTGGATTATTCTTATAGAAGAGTATATTGTTCCAATTGATTCTTACGCGGGCTTACATGAGTTATTCTGTTCTAGGTTTAATCTCTCACAAAAACATATCATATGTTGCAATAGGCTTGGAATGTGGTATTAATCCCACACAAGCTATATAATTTGAGGTTAATATAATTTATTAGCTATCATAAGCCATAGTTTTTAGAATCTTTCACTCAACTTACATAGGTCTAGTGCGTAGAGTTTATTCTTATAAAGGATAGTGCTATCTATCATAGTTTATGTTAAATACTACATGATTACATTGTTAAAGATGATATATGAAGAAAAATATATTTATCCTATAATTTAATTTATAATTGAATTATGTTATACCTAGAGAACCGTGAAAACACACCCAGGGGGGGTGAATCAAGTGTGGACTAATTTTTACCAAATTAAAATTATTTATTTTAAAACATTCTTACACCTTTTGGATTTGAACCTATGACGATGATTAAGACAATTGGATCTTTTTTTAATTAACCTAAAATACTCCTATATTCAATTAAAACAATTAGTAAATAACATAGGTGTTTTTACAAGGTTTTGAACCTCTCATAAATCTTACTCCTTTCCATGATTGGGATGACCAAGTCATGAATTATCTACTAAGATAGAATCACCAATTATAAGTGGAGTTAGATAGGTATCATCTTAAAACCAAGTCATACCATATTACACTGGTGTAAGATCAGTATATTACATAAGATATCACAACAAAATCCCACTGATATTCTTTATATTGACATCCCACCAGCACTCTTCATATCTTCCTTCTCATATTGAAGTAGATCATCAATATTTCACAGAGATGTATCTGTGCACAAAAAAACTGATATAATTTCTCAACTAAGATTATTTGACTACCTGAAGATATTTTTGAACACTACTTATATCTTGGTCTCTAGTACTCTATTCACATCTTCCAGTTCTTCATAGAATCTATTGTTGAACACTCAAATCTCGTTCTCAAGCATAGTAATGTAAGATCAGGTAAAAAATAATTCTTTATATTCACACAACCTTGACTCCATGAAATATATTATTCTTATTCATTGCCATAGGTTGTAGTGGATTATCATTATTCTTCTTCAAGTGCTTTAGTTCTCTTGAATACTCACAGTCTACACACACCTGACATCAACAATTGTCTATTCCTTTTCTCCTTCCACCTCCTCGATCTTCTCATCACGTCATGTGCATAGGCTTCTAAATTAATTTTACCTTTTAATTTAAATTTTCAATAAATTTAAATCCTATTGAAAAATATATCTTCCCAATAAAAATTAATATTATTAAAAACCTAAATTTAGGTTCCCATGATTTCCATGGATTTCTTTTTCAACTCAAGTTTTATTCCAAGAATACCCTTATTAAATAACTATCACTTTTGAAACATGATAGAATAAAATATTCTTTTCATATTCTCTAATAATTAATTATTCTTCTCAAAATCTTCTAAAAAATACACACTCTAAATCTTCCAGTTGTACAAAGATCATACAAACAATCATAAAAATAGCACCAACTCTATACTCCTTCTCAATATTTCAGTCTTGGGTAAATTCCTAAACTTCCATATCATTTCCTCTCGAACCCAACTTAGAAAATATAATATCACAATGATATAGGATTTAATAATCAATAACTTGATCTTAGATGTAACTTTATCTACATTATTCTTGAAATATGATTAACTCATTTTCAGCATCAATAAATATATGCAGTGGACTATCCTCCTTTAATCCTCTTTAATATAATCTCAAATCATTGTCTGAATAAGATTAATAATCTTTTGAACACTTAATAAAAAAATTTAAATCATTATATTTGAATTTAATTATAATTAAAAAATTCTAGAAACTCAATTTTTCATTTTACATTGATCTTCCCTTTATACAGATGAAGATCAACTTCTCTTTCATCTAAATCTTAGATAACACACCAATTTGGGTGCTTGTGATGTTTATACCATGAAGGAACAACTCTTGAATAATCCCAAATTATTTCATCAACAAAATATTTAAAATATAAAAGCTCAATTTTTCATCCATCAACAACTTCAAAATTTTATTAAGTGTTTAAGCTTTACACTCAACCAAATATTTACACTGTAGACTTTAACTACTTAACTCTCATCAAGTCTTAGCTCCAAATACTTACACTGAATTCATACACTTAGTATTATTAAGTCCAACTCTGGTAAAGTCTTATAATCATGACTTACCATCATTAGAGTTATGATATGAGTCTCAAATTCATACGATCATCTCAAAGATTAATTCTCAAAACCTAAAGTCTTACATTGAGTATCAAAGGCTTATGATCAATAGGAGAATAACTATGTTTAAGACTTAATTTTTTTCTATAAAATCCAAAAAGTATATTTCTATAGATAACTTCAAATAAATGTGTTACAAATTTATATATATATATTTTAAACTACTTCAACACATTTTTGAGGTGTTGTAGCAAATAAAATACCCAAATTAGAGTATTTTCATCAATTCATATTCCAACTCAGATGTGAATCTTATCAAACCAATACCGAGACATGTTTATTGACATTAACCTCCATCTAAGAATTGTATAACACTAATTAAAGAAACCAACAATATTTGTACTCCTCAGATGAGTTCTCCACTTTCAATTATCTCTCCTTCATGCTTTGAACCTAATTGTCATGTGTTTAGTTTTATCCAAGTAGGCTATTTGGTTGTAGGTTTAGCAATAAAGTCCTATTTTTTCAAATATACCGTCTAACCTATTAAATAATAGGATTATTAACATTTATCACTTGTCATATAAATGATTAAAAACTCTTTCAATAATACGATGTAACAACTTATAATCTTTCCAACTAGATCTTAATAGGAAACACCAACTTCCACTTCCTTTTTGTGAATCATTTTTCCATCACCCAAGATTCCACCTTTACATTATCACATTAAAAAAATTAATTAACAACAAATAAATCAAAAAACTTTGGTTACTTAATTATCCCCCTTTTTGTAATTCCAAATAATCTTCATTAATCAATGTAATTTCACTCCTCCTAATTGAAAATAAATTAAAAGGGGATGAAATTTTTCTCCCCATAATTGAAATTATAGTATTGGATCATTAATTAAATTTATTATCCACATTTAATGAATGGCATCACTTGATATATGAATTGAAATTCCAACTAATACAAATTAATATATTAAGTGAGGCTCTTCTTTTAATCCCTATCCCTTTTATGATACCACATGGAGGACTTTCTACATGAATCACTACTTACCAATTGACAGTGATTATAGGAACTACATGACAACATTTCATCGTCTAAAATTAATGTGGAATCACATTTCCCTTATAAATATCCCATAAAAAAATCACCTCCAAGTCTTTATGGGTTAAACATTTATAAAAACAAGAGTGAAAAGTTTAGACAATAAGATTTTTCCATATTTTCAAAAGTGATACCAGTTTTTTTCTTTCACATTTTGGGGTAAACGCATATAGATTTTCAAGAGTTTTTTTGGAACCTATGATCAATTTAATGAATATATCAAAACATTTCATGTGCTAGGTCTTCCCCATTTGGTTAGATGATCATCCCTTGATAAACATTGTATATACATGTTGAACAAGTTATGGGAGAATAAAATCATACCCTATCCTTAATATTTTTAAGGGGATATTCATATTTCTATATTCAAGTAGATTTGTTAAATATTTAGTAGATTCATATATTTTTAGAGTTTCCCATTAAGGGATACTCACTAGCCTTCATCACCTTCTTCCCCCATCATTCAAGGACTATTAAATAAGTATGGTTAAAGGGTAGATCTTACTAAAGTTTCTAATTTTAAGTAAACTTTTTTCTTATAAGTTTGAAATGTCTAAACATTTTCATGCTTGATTCACCCTTCATTTTCCATATTTTCACCATTTAAAGATATTGACTTATTGTCATCTTGAACTTTATTCCTATCTAGAATGAACTTCTTCACCATGGAAACAAGAGTAGTTTGATTCATTTAAACTTCTTTTAATATCTTATCCACTTCCAACTGGTCCGACCATATGATTAGAATATTAATAGGCTCATTATCAGATATCTATTTGAGTGTGGAATTTTTATTTGTAGTAGAAAGTGTCCTACCTCTTCCAATGGCCCTAAGGCCATCATTTTTTTATTAATTTTGATAATCCACCTTTCAAGGGGTGAGCTGGAATCCTTACAGGGCCTGTAATCATAAGTATTACATGGCCCATAGGCATTAGAGAAATTCATTGCCCGTAGGCTTCAAACATTACATACAACCCAGACTAACTACTTGGAACTGCTCATCCCTAGCATCTTCATCATGAAATCAGCTCTCCACCTTCACATGGATGTTCAGCTAGGCTTTACCATGCATGCACAGGCTTGTCCCGATGGCAGGTTCCATACCCTCTCATTATTGAAATCCGTTTTGCTTCTTCTATGGTGAAAGCTCCTTGATCCTCCTCCTTTTGAAGTTTGTTCCTTGTAGGTTGTCTGGTTTGCATCTGCACTTAAGTTGTCCCGAAGGCCTTGAGGTGGCCCGAAGGCCTTACTGAACCGAAGGCCTGGGTGGCCCGAAGGACTTAAAGGACTCGGGGACCAAATCAGTGTCCCGAAGGCTCAAACGGAGGAATATTCCTGGCCGCTACAGTTCCAAATAGTACATGCTACAGTTTTTCACAGTTCCCGCTATAGTACCTGCTATAGGACTGCTACATCACTGCTACATTACCTGCTACTGTACTGCTACAGTACCCCCCGGAAAATTAGGCTCTTCTTAGATTTGATCCCGAGTCTCTTGGATTCACTTAAGGAGTCCTCACCAACTGGGCTGAGGCTCACGTGTTATAAAGTGTCCTAATTGGTTTTAGCTTTCACACAACTTCCTTTCATATTTTATGTTACCTTTTTTATCGTACTCTGAATCTTTTTATTTGGTGAATCAACCACTAGTACATGGATATATTTATATTGAGTAGACTCTCTTCTAGATTCCATCTTTCTCCCTTGTGACTTGAAATTCATGGATATCTTGAATTTTTTCATGATATGGCCTCTTTTTCTTTAGTAGAATCACATATTTCTCATGGGTTTGACATCATAGTTATATTTATCCATTATATTCTTGGGAGAGTTTATTTTATCACTCCCTTTTATATATTATTTTCTCAAGGATGGAACACTTTCCTTCTTTATGGGTTTCTCACTATGTGGTGGTTCTATTTGTTCATCAATAAATGGATTATACCTAGTAGAGTTTTACCACATTTCATCATAAAAATGATCACAAATATGAAACTGATCACACAAGTTCTTTATTGAATCAAATATATATCCTATCTTTAACTTTTATAACACATATCTCGGTATTCTAGAGCTTGTAAACATTAACATATTGTTCCAGAAATCAATATATTTATGTCTAAATCTCCATTAATACTAACATCTACCAATAAATCTTATTCTTTTCTCTTTAGGTGTAATTTGTATTAATTTTCTAGATTGAACCCCTTGATGATTTTGAACTTGTTAACCACTATTTTTGGATTGGTTTAAGGAGTTTATTTTCTTGGGTACACTCACCTATACCTTTGAAATAATGGTGGGTTTTCTAGTGCTTGTACTCTTCCACTTTTATACATAATTTAAACTTTATCCCGCACTTCCATAGAAAATAGATTCAGTGTAAATTTAATTTTCAGATATGTCAGATACCTTTTTGTATAATATGATCTCCAGATTCCTTTACCACCATAATAAGTCCCTTTTAAAGGAATGCTTATCTCTAAAACTTGAGTGGAGATAGATTTATTGTTATTTCTTTAGGATGATCCAACTTGGATTGATTCCAAAATTTTTAGATTAATTTCAAGATTCAATCACTTTATGTTGAGAGAATATTTTTTAGGCTCAAATAACTTCAATCCATATTCCCATTTACTATTCACATTATTAATATTATCCCCATAGAGATTTATTGAATTCACTAATTAAATTTCCAACCCTTTCACTTTTCATACTTTCACATCCAACCAAGATTCCTTAACATTCATAGAAATTATATGAAGTATCACAAGTTCATAGATCACCTCTTAAATAACAAATTTCTCACAATCAACTCTTGTAATTATTTATTTATCAAAAAAAATCATTCATTATAAAGTGTAAGTAATTTATCCTTTGATTCAACCAGTCTTATGATATTTTTGGATTTATAACATGTTCATCAAATGCATATTCTATTTTATTATCCACTTTCTCAATCTGTGACTTATCATCCCATCATCCCTTATTATGTGGCAGTTTGTAAATAAAAAATTTTATAGGGAAAATTTCAAGATAATCCTTAATCTATGAATAAAAATCACTAAGTGTTTTATCATTTTCAATATATTCAAAATATAAATGGATCAAACTTAATTAATCTGATGAATAATTCTCATCAGGTTTGATAGAGCACATTCCACTCTATGTACATTCAACTAGCGGTTCTTCCAATTTATTCTTTATACAATTGCTGAACTTTATAGCCTATTTATTTATAATATTTTCAAAAGACACAGTGGATACTTCCAAATATGTTCTGATAATAATGAAATCATATTTTTCCTTTTGAGGCTCTTCTTCAAACACCTAAAATCTGTACTTTATATATGTCGAGTAAAGAAAAACTAGGAACAATTTTCGGGATTGATCAAAGGGAAAAAAATTCTATGATTACACTTTTTGATAGAATAGAAGATATAAATATGATATAACCTCACTTTGATACCACTTGTTATACTCATTAATCTATGTAGACACACCTATGGGGAGGGTGGGGGGATAAATCAGGCGTGGACTGATTTTACCAAATTCAAATTCTCACTTTTAAGTATTTATAACAACCTTTGGATTTGAACCTATGATGATAGTTAGGAAAATTATATCTTGTGTTAATTAAACTATCATAAAATTATATATAATGTAGATAATCAGTAAATAACACAATTGTTTTACAAGGTTTGGCCCCTCCATCAATCCTACTCCTTTCCATGCTCTGGATGCCTAATTCATGGATTCTCCTTTAATATAGAATGTCCAATTATAAGTGGAGTTTGTTAGGTATCATTCTAAAACCATGGAATACCATATTAAAAAGGCATGAGATCACTATATTACACAAGTGATCACGAAAACACCCCACTACTCTTTTTTATATTAGCATCCCACCAGCTCTCTTCAACTCTTCCTTCTCCTCTTAAAGTAGATCATCAGTACTGAACATGGATGTCTATGCACCCATGAACATTTTTATACTTACTCACCTTATAGACTTTTATTTCCCATATATATTTGTAAAAAATAATTTAAATGAAGTCTCTATTACTATGTGCACAAGTTATAATTATTCAAAGAATATTTTTCCAACCACAAAGCTCTTCTTCTTAGAGAAAACACTATAAGATCAGGAATATAATAATTCTTCATTTTCACACAAACTTGGATTTAAGAACTCTCTATTACTATTATTTACTATAGGTTTCAATTAATTCTACTTCTCTGACATCTTCATTTCTCTTAGATACTCACAGTTTACACACACCCAATATACTCATTACCTCCCCGATCCTTCTACCTCCATGATCTACCTTCCCGATCTACTCATTACCTCACATATATAGATGGATAAAATAATTTCAATTTTAATTTTAAATGTTCTATAAATAAAATTAATATTTAAAAAATTAGCTACCTTTCAAAAATAAATATTATCAAATACTCAGATTTAGGTTCCCATGATTTTCCATGGATTACTTTTTCAACTCAAGGTGTATTACAAGAAAACACTTATTAAATGATTATCACTTTTGAAACACATCCTAATAAAATATTCTTTTAATATTACCTATGTGTGTCTTCTTATTATCAATATATTCCATAAAATTTACACCCCAAATCTTTTAACTGTATTAAGATCATACAATAACTCATGTTGTAGTGTGGAGAAACTCATTTTCAACTTACAAGAATGATCAAGGAAAACTTTACAAAACTCTATTTGAGTTTTTATAAATAGAAACAACTCATCACTCCTAAATATTTTATTATTTGTAAAATTAAAATTCTTTTATCTAAATTCCTCTCAAAATTTACTTAGATCACAATGATGCTGGATTTAAGAGGTAGCAACTCGATCTTTGATGGAACTTTATCCAAATTATTCTTAAAAACCTGATTAATTAATTTTCATAATCAATAAAAACATTCAGTGGAATATACTCATTAAATCATCCTTAATAAAATATTTTATCATGAATTAAATAAGCTTTATGATGTTTTGATCACTTAAGAACAACATCTACATCATCAACTTTGAATTTCCTCAGAATTAACAAATTATAGAAAATCCATTTTTTCATTATGCTTTGATTTTGCCTTTACATAAATGAGTATTAAAGTCTTTTTTATTATAAATATTAGATAAAAAAATTTGGGTATTTTTGTTTTTTATACCATGATAAAAAACTCCCACATCATCCCAAATTATTTCATGTTTATCAGATTTAAAATCTAGAAACTTGATTTTTCATTCAGCAACAACTTCGAATTTTCATTAAGTGCTAAAGATTTATGATCAGAAAAATATTTATGAAGGGTAATTCAAAGACTTATTCTAATAATACTTATCTCTAAATACTTATGATGAATTTATACACTTGTTATTCTGAAGACTAACTCTAGTAACGTCTTACGATCATGACTTACAATTAACATAGTTATGTGATGGAGCTCAAAGAATTACAATCATCTCAAAGATTTAAAATCAACACATAAAGTATTATGTTAAAAATTAAATAATTATGATCAATAATAAAATCCTTACATTTAGAACTTATCCATTTTTTAATGACCTATAAAAAGTTGATTTCTACATATAGCTTTAAACATACTTCCAGTTTCTCTAGGGATTCTCTAAAATCTTAAAATCATATTAAAACTTCTTAAAATAATGATTAGATTTATTATAATAATTTTAAACTCCTTAAATCACATTTTCTAAGGAGTTTCAGTAAGTATAACTCTCAAAGTGGATTATTTATGCAAATTCATCTACCATATTAGGTGTGAATTATCTCAAATCAATCATGATCCATATCTATTCACATCAACCTGCATCTAGGAGTTTTATAACAATGATTACAATATCCACAATTATTTATAATAATAATATAGGTTTTAAAATTTTATCTATATATAAACCATGATTTTAACTTGATTGTCACATGTTTAGTTACAACCAAGTAGGTTGTATAACCATAGGTTCGTCATCCAACTCCTCTTTCTTCAGCTATACCATCCATCTTGTTAAAGGAAAGTCTTATTAAAACTTTTCACTTGTAATAAAAATGAAGATAATATCCTTTAATAATTTTATATAACTACCAATAATATTTATAGCTAGATATTCACAGGCAACAACATATTCTACTTACTTTGGGTGAGTCATTTGTAATGATCCATACTTTATAAAAAATATTCATTTTATGAATAATTGTGTGTTATATTATATTATATAGTACTATACCCATACACCAAATAGAAAAAAAATCTATTTCATTAATGGATATCATTACATTTTTTAATAATTAAACTCATAAAAATGCCAAATATTACAATGGGTCAAAAAATAGAAAATTGAAAAACTATGATGAGAAATTTTGGATCATCATGATCTGCTAGAATTATCACTCCAAAGAACAATACTATGGAAAAGATGTAAAGACCCAAAAATTTCAAAGAAATTTTTTTCTTAAATTCTTTGGAATTTTACGAGTCCGCAGTTTCTGACGGTACCTGATTCCGAGGCCCAGTGTGCCCGGAATCAATTTATGAAGTTTTGTTTGGGTATGTTTAGTAAACTTATATGTGAGTTTTTCTATCTTTTGAAACGATGCTCGAAATTTAAATCTGAGGGCACCGATGAACTCGCAGTGCTGGTATTCGCTTAAGGGGACCTTTACCGCAGTTGCGTTTTCTCGGGAGGAGAAGTTAATTTTTGGGGATTAATACTAAATTAAATAAAATTGTTGTTCACAATTTTATTGTTTGGTGGTGGTTATTTCCTACAAGGGGAATTTAGAGGTGGGTCCCACACCCACATAACCTCCCATGAGAGGATAATGTGTGGTGGGGTTCACACGAGCCCCTAACCCTTTAACTTTCCTTAAACTCCCCATTAACACCCCTTTATTTAATTTGACAACACCTCTCATTTATTATGGTGGAGCCTCTCCACCTTCAACCCATTGAATGTGCCAACCTATATTCATTAATTAATTGAAACCTCTTTTGAATCAATTTTAATTTCCTAGAAATTCTATTAAAATTGGGAAGCCTTAATATTATATTTGCTTGGAAAATATTTGGTGGTGGAGCCTTTGGAGATTTGGAGGAGAGCTTCATCCCACACAAACGAAGAATATGAGGAACGATATCCTCTCAACGACCGAGGAAAGAACGTGAGGAGATACTCACGAGGAACGCCATCATTCTTATTCTTCCTCCGCGTCAAGGGAGGAGACTTTGTCCGCGAGGAAACATCGACTACGCTTCCTCCTTGGACGCACCCCGACGTCAACGAATCGACATCGACTTCAGATCCTCTTCCCGCAACATGGAAAAGTGAGAATCGGAATCAAGGTAGGGGGTTTGATATATTTTTAAGTGAATGAAATTATATTCCGTCCTTGGTGAATGCTTGTATTGCCTTTGACTAACTAATATTGCCTAACGCGGAGGGCGCGGGCCGAACGAACACGTCCCGACAACCCTCTGATGGTTCTTGAATATTTTGGCGGCGGCAACAGGAGGCATTGGTGACCGAAGGCGGAAGAGAACGAAGGCGGCGGTGACCGGAGGCGGTGGCCATGCAATGGCCACGTGGAGGAAAACCGCGGCCCGCATCCGCAGGCCGCTCGGCAGACGAACCTAACCGGCCGGCCATAGCCAGCCGAGTTGAAGAACTGCGGCGCCTCTAAGGCACCGCGCGGTGGAGAACCGAGGCCTGCGCACCGGGGTCCGCTTCAGCAGACGAATCGGCAGGCTCGTCGGCCGGCCGGGCGGAATGAGACTCGGTGCCCATAGGCGCCACGAGCGGAGGATCCGCGGTCCGCAACTGCGGGCCGCTCATGCTGGGAAGACCGACTGGATTCGGCCGGCCGGACAGGAGTGTGGCGCCACTCGGTGCCGCCGTTTTGGAAAACCGGGGGCTGCGCCCCCCGGTCCGTGCCCAGCCGGGTCGGGCCATTCCCCACCGGGTTAGGCCGTGCCCCACTGGGCCAGGCCCACCCCTTTTCTGGGTTGGACCCACTGAACCAGGACAGGATGACCCGCCAGCCCACTAGGCTTGAAGGACCGGGCCCGTTTAACTGAAATGCAAATAACTTCTTGATCGTGCATCCGATCAACGCGCTGTCTACAGCACTGGGACCATTACGACGAGGCGGTATTTTAGTGATACTATAAGTGAGATTTTGAAAAATTTGGAAAATGACTGGGTTTGGAATGAGCGTAATTAGAACCGGGCCCCTAGAACAGAAAAGCCAATAACTCTCAGACCGGGCGTCCAATTGACATGTCGTCTTTTGCATTGGGTTCCTTTTGATGAGACTTAACTTCGGGATACATGAAATCTGGACTTCATGATAGATGATGTATCAACCCCCTTTGCTCGAGGAGCGGACCCTCCCGGAATTGAGTGTGCTGTGTGTGGGAACCCTAGAGCTGGCTGCGACTACGATGACTACCGTACTGGAATCCTCCGTGGGTTCGATGATGACAACTACTGTACTGGAATCCTCCATGGGTTCGACAGCGATGACTACTGTACTGGAATCCTCCATGGGTTTGACAATGATGACTACTATTATTGTATCCTGTGTGGGTCCGACAGTATTGACCTCTGTACTTGTATCCCGTGTGGGTCCGACAGAGTAGCTGGTCTTGTATCCAGTGTGGGTCCGACAGCTTAGCTAGTCTTGTATCCTATGAGGGTTCAACAACTTAGATGAATCAGTGACTACATCTGATCATCTATATCGCTATACGAAATATATATACCTGTGTGGGCTGAGTCTTGACTTTCAATCATTATCATCGATGTGATTTACTTTACTTCCTGTGTGGACTGGGTTGTGCTTGGGCTCGAGAGTTGGAGACGAACTGAGATTGATAACTTAGGTATATGTATGGGCATATACCTAAGTAGTTTTGGTTGATACTTTGTGGTTGTATATTTCTTATATGGTTTATCCTTTGTGGATTCTGGGAGACATTTAGGTGTCTCAGGGTCCCTACTGAGTATCGTTTTACTCACCCCTGAACGGGCTATGCCCGCACCTTGTTGTATTGGATACAGACGGCGAACAACATTGACGAAGGCAAAGAGAGATCCAGGACCAGACGATACCCGGAGGTGGACCACACGGCGGGATGGTACACAGAGCAGAATGATAGACGTGGAGTGCTGAGGTGGACATCTGTACCTACCCTTCAGGTAGGATACCCGGCGGAAATTCCAGGAGCTTCCCTTTTTAGCTGTTGTCCCTTTTTCAGTTGTACTTGCTTTCCGTTGTACCTGTACTTTACTGTTGGGCTTGTATTTCCAGCCCCTTTACTTTCAGCACTACTTTTTGTATACAGTTTTCACTTAGTGTTTACTTCCTGTTGCGTAATCTATTGTGTTTATTACTTTCATAAAGGAAATACCTTCCCAGCTTAGGGATTTATGCCTTTGGTGCTAGTCGCCAGCCCCTGGCCTATGGAAGGTGGGCTTGGGGTAGTCACGGCATGGGCCCCGAGGATGGGTCGTGACAAATTGGTATCAGAGGAGTCTGTTCTACTACAGAACTTAGGACTTTGTTCATTATTTTCGGTGAAGCAATAGTGTTAAGAGTATTGAGTGTGGTTTTTAGTCCACAGAGTACAGTGTTGGTGCGGCGACCAGCGTATCCATACACTAGGACCCTGACCTCTGATTTCCGACTCAGTGCACGAAAAAACTGATTGCATATGTATTTCAAAAGTTTTCTTTGTGATTACTTTGAGTTAGCTCACTATATATACTGTTTTGACCGTGGCACACCTGTTTCTTTTCAGGATGGACCTACAAAGGCAGTCAACTAGTCTTCCGAGTTACGTACGAGATGGTAGCCCATCGAGCGACGAGGCCTTGGTGTAGGGACCCATCACAGTGGAGGCACCAGCGATACTACTACCTGCTAGGCCACAGATGCCACCAGCTCTAGCAGCAGAGAGTGCACGCTGCCTGAGTGCGTTGCACGAGTTTCAGCGACAGAGGCCGCCCAGGTTCCATGGAGAGATGGACCCACAGGCAGTTGAGGATTGGTTGGAGGCTATCATTAGAGTTTTCAGACTGGTAGGGACACCAGACGACCTTATGGTGATCCTTGCTTCGAGTCTCCTGCATGCAGCAACAGGTAGATGGTGGAGCCTGATGCTCCAGGTGCATGACAAGGCATATTTACTTTGGATGGACTTCAAGGGTCTCTTCTACTCAGAGTTTGTTCCATCCACCCTTCGTGTGGTGCAGATTCAGGAGTTACTTCATCTGCAGTAGGGTAGCATGACAGTAGCTCAGTACTCAGTGAGGTTTATTGACCTCTCACGCTACTCCACGGATATGGTGCGAGACCCATTCTTTAGGGCCCGGACCTTCGAGAAGGGACTCAGGCACGAGATCAGAGCTTCGACGATTCCCCTTAGTATTTTGACACAGGAGGGGGTGCTGGAGAGAGCCATTCTAGTGGAGAGTTTCCTTGCTGAGCAGACACCAGTAGCGAGACCTACCAAAGAGCGACACGTAGTGGAGTCTTCTGCAGCTGACAGTAGACAGATGTCGTAGAGGTTCAAGAAGACCAGACCATCAGGTGGGTGACCTCAGGATACTGGTTCTGTTGTGTGGGGCACACAAAACAGAGCCAATCTTATGAGGAGCAGGCAGTGCTATGCATGCGGCGGGCAGGGCTACATGGCTCGTGACTGCCCGACCCGCCATGCAGACGAGCATCATAAAGTAGAGGGAACTCCTAGGAAGAGGCAGAGGTTCGACCGTGGAGGTCCGTCAGGAGCAGGTGGACGTAGTAGAGGAGCTGGCCGAGCAGCGGGTGGTGGATGACGTTTTGAGGCTCTACCACCACCACCACCAAGAGGTCCACCCCGACCACTGGGAGATGGCGGACAGAGGTTGGATCATCTCCAGGTAGTTTAAGACTATGACCATGGAGCACCTGAGATGATTTTAGGTACTATCTGCGTCTACTCCACCCTTGATACAATACTTATAGACACAGGTGCAAGTCATTCTTTTATTTCCACTGCCCTTGTTCAGAGCTCGAAGATTCCAACGGATCCGGTGGCTCAATCCTTATAGATAGAGACTACTATGGGAGAAGACTTGATGATTATTCACTGGTTCCGGCAGTGTGAGATTACTCTAGGAGGTGAGAGCTTCAGCTGGGATCTTCTAGTAGCAGCGTCGAGGCCTTACGACGTCATCTTGGGTATGGACTGGTTATCCACAGTTCATGCCCATATTGACTGTATTAGGCGCAAAGTGTGGTGTGTCCTCACAGATGGGACACGATTCACCTACACCGGTGATAATGGAGCCTTTGCAGCACATGATGGACTTACACAGAGGAGGGGGAAGCCGATCACACATCAGTTGGCTAGTATCATCCTTGGATCGGTTGATTTGCGGAGTCCGAGTTTTCCTATTGTGGTGGATCAGTATGTGGATGTTTTTCCTGACGACGTTCTAGGACTACCTCCTCCCAGAGAGGTAGACTTCTATATAGACATGTAATCCGGGACAACACTGATATCTACACCATCATATCGGATGGCCCCCACCGAGATTCATGAGCTACGGGTATAGCTGGAGGACTTGAAGGGGAAGGGATTTATCCGACCCAGTGTTTCACCCTGGGCATCTCCAATTTTGTTCGTAAAGAAGGCAGATGGGAGCTTGCGACTGTGTGTCGACTACCGTCTCCTGAATTAGGTAACCGTGAAGAACAAGTACCCACTTCCGAGGATTGATGAACTCTATGATCAGATCAAGGGAGCAAAATGGTTCTCGAAGATAGACCTCAGGTCAGGATATCACCAGCTCAGAGTTCGAGATGAGGATGTGTAGAAGACGACCTTCAGGTGTCGGTATGACCACTACGAGTTCTTGTTTATGCCCTTCGATGTAACCAACACACTAGCAGTGTTCATGAGTCTCATGAATAGGATCTTCCAGCCTTACCTCGATTGATTTGTCGTAGTCTTCATCGACGACATACTGATTTACTCTACTACTGAGGCGGAGCACACCTACCATCTGCGGGTAGTACTAGACACACTCCAAGAGCACCAAATTTATTGTAAGCTCTCGAAGTGCCAATTCTAGATTCGAGAGGTTCACTTCTTGGGACAAATCATCTCGAAGGATGGGGTAGCAGTAGATCCAGTGAAGATTGAGGCAGTTCTTGCTTGGGATCCACCCAGGAGTGTGGCAGAGGTGCGGAGTTTCCTGGGAATGGCTGGGTACTATCAGAGATTTGTGCCAGACTTCTCCAGAGTTGCAGCACCGCTTTCAGCATTGAAAAAGAAGGGGAAACCATTCGTGTGGTTAGAGAGATTCCAGTAGAGCTTTCAGAACCTGAGGAAGAGGTTGACCAGTGCGCCCATCTTGAGGATACCAGAGGAGGGAGTTGGGTACGTAGTTTACTGCAACGCATCAGGGGCCAGACTTAGGTGTGTCCTGATGCATAAGTGAGAAGTGATTATGTATGGTTCACGGTAGTTGATACAACACGAGTATAACTACTCTACTAATGACCTAGAGTTAGCAGCAGTGGTCTTCGCCTTGAATATGTGGCGACACTATCTGATGGACGAGCGCTTTACAGTCTACTCTGACCACCAGAGTCTCAGGTACATCTTATCGTAGAAGGACTTGAATCTGGGACAGTGGCGATGACTCGAGTTCCTCCAGGACTATGACTTTGAGATAGTCTATACTCCTAGGAAGAGGAACGTTTTAGAAGATACTCTCAGCAGAAGATCAGGCATTCAACTACTAGGAGAGGCGACAGAGCAGCTAGCCGCATTGCAGATATCCTTTGGGGATAGAGATGGAGAAGCCTTTCTTCAGTCTCTCACAGTCACTCCTCAACTTATTTAGCAGTTCAGGGAGGCACAACATGGGGAAATTGACTGTGAGACGCGACATGCTCAGATATCCACAGGACAGGCGCCTGATGGATTTTCTGAAGTAGGGGAGCACTTCATCCTCTTCAGGGGACATACCATGGTACCAGTTTCACTACATGAGGAAGTGCTAAGGGAGTTTCACACTTCCCCTCTAGTGGTACATCCAGGAGTGGCGAAGATGTATCAGGACCTTATATGACAGCACTGGTGGCTAGATATGAAGAAGGATGTAGCAGAGTTCGTTTCACGATGCCTCACTTGTCAGAAAGTGAAGGCGGAGCACCATGTACGAGCAGGCTTGGTACAACCCTTATAGGTCTCAGAGTGGAAGAGGGATGGGATATCCATGGATTTCATGATAGGTCTTCCACGTACATCCATAGGATACGACTTTATCTGGGTGATCATAGACCGACTCACCAAGTCAGCCCACTTCCTACCAATTAGAGAGTAGGGCTCAGTAGAGAGATTGGGACGCCTCTATGTTCAGGATATTGTACGACTTCATGGTGTGCTATTGAATATCGTCTCCGATCAAGATGCTCGTTTCACTTCCCGATTATGGAAGGGGTTGTAGGAGGATTTCAGGACACAGATTCGCTTGAGCACTGCCTTCCATCCTCAGACGGATGGTCAGACTGAGAGGAACATTCAGACTCTTGATGACATGCTCCGTGCATGTGTCCTTGACTTTGGTCGCAGCTGGGAGGATCACTTACCCTTGGTGTAATATAAGTACAATAAAAGTTACCACTCCACCATCAGGATGACATCATACGAGGCATTGTACGACTGACCCTGCAGATCACCTCTGTGCTGGACTGACCCAGGGGAGTTAGCACTTGTAGGACCAGAGATGGTTCAGGCTACAACAGAGAAGGTGCAGATCATCCAGGAGTAGATGAAGACAGCACAAAGAAGATAGAAGTCCTATGCTAATAGGATACAGAGACCACTGGAGTTCGAGGATTAGGACGACATATTCCTATAGGTCTCACCTCGATGAGGTCTATGGATATTTGGCTGGGGCGGAAAGTTATCTCCATGATTCATCAGACCTTTATAGGTCCTCATCAGAGTAGGCAAGGTGGCTTACCACCTGGCCCTTCCACCTCAGTTGCATCGGGTGCACGACGTCTTCCACGTATCTCAGCCGAGGAGATACGTGCATGACCCAACCCACATCATCAATCACAGGGAGCTAGACATCGATGACGGGGAGACATTCATGGAGGTCCCGGTGGAGATTGAGGATTTACAGGAGCGGGTCCTATGTGGATGGTCGATTCCTCTGGTGCGCATTCACTGACAGCACGGGAACCTCCAGGAGAGCACATGGGAGCGTGAGGCTCAGATGCATGCTCAGTACCCCCATTTGTACCCCTAGTGTGTGTTGTAGCTTTACAGGGATGTAAAGACCTGAGGTGGGGGTAATGTAAAGACCCATACATTTCAAGATTTTTTTTCTTAAATTATTTGAAATTGTACGAGTCTGTAGTTTCTGACGACGCCTGATTCCGAGGCCCGGTGTGCCTAGAATCAATTTATGAAGTTTTGATCAGGTACATTCAGTAAATGTACTTGCGGGTTTTTCTATCTTTTGAACCGGTGCTCGGAATTGAAATATGAGGGCATCGATGAACTCGCAGTGCTGATATTCTCTTAAGGGGACCTTTATCGCAGTTGCGTTTGCTCAGGAGGAGAAGTTAATTTTTGGGGATTAATACTAAATTAAATAAAATTTTTGTACACAATTTTATTGTTTGGTGGTGGTTATTTCCTACAAGGGGAAGTTAGAGGTGGGGACCACACCCACATAACCTCCCATGAGAGGATAATGTGTGGTGCAGCCCACACGAGCCCCTAACCCTTTAACTTTCCTTAAACTCCCCATTAACACCCCTTTATTTAATTTGACAACACCTCTCATTTATTATGGTGGAGCCTCTCCACCTTCCACCCATTGAATGTTCCAACCTATCTTAATTAATTAATTGGAAACACTTTTGAATAAATTTTAATTTCATGGAAATTATATTAAAATTGGGGAGCCTTAATATTATATTTTCTTGGAAAATATTTGGTGGTGGAGCCTTTGGAGATTTGGAAGAGAGCTTCATCCCTCACCAATGAAGAACACAAGGAACGATATAAGAACGTGACGCGATGCTCAAGAGGAACGCCGTCATTCTTCTTCTTCCTCTGTGTCAAGGGAGGAGACGCCATCCACGAGGAAACATCAACTACGCTTCCTCCTTGGATGCACCCTGACGTTAATGAATGGACATCGACTTCGGATCCTCTTCCCGCAGTATGGAAAAGCGAGCGTCAGAATCAAGGTAGGGGGTTTGATATATTTTTAAGTAAATGAAATTATATTCCCTACTTGGTGAATTCTTGTATTGTCTTTGTCCAAATGATATCACCTAACGCAGAGGGCACAAGCCAAATGAACATGGCCCGACGACTCTCTAATGGTTCTTGAATATTTTGGCGGCGACAATGGGAGGCGGTGGTGACTGGAGGCAGCGGCGACCGGAGGCGGCGGCCGCGCCCCAGTCGTGTGGAGGAAAACCATGGACCGCATCTGTAGGACGCTCAGCAGATGAACCGAACCGGCCGACCATAGTGGGCTAGGCAGGAGAACCGCGGAACCTCTAAGGTGCCACGCTGCGGAGAACTGCGGCCCGCGCACCGCGGGCCGCTTCGGCGGACGAACCGGTCGGCTCGTCGGCCGGCCGGGAGGAAGGAGACGCGGAGCCCATGGGCTCCACGGGAGGAGGATCCATGGCCCGCAACCGCGGGCCACTCGCGCCGGGAAGACCAACCGACTTCGGCCGACTAGACAGGAGGGTGGCGCTGCTCGACGCCGTCGTTTCGGAAAACCGGGGGCCGCGCGCCCCGGTCCGCTCGGCCAGCCGCGCCCAGCTGGGCTGGGCTACGTCCCACCGGGACGGGTTGCACCCCACTGGGCCAGGCTAACCCCTTAGCTGGGTGGGACCCGCCGAGCCCGGACGGGCTGACCCACCTGCCCACCGGGCTTGACGGACTGGGCCCGTTGCGCTTAAATGTGAATAACTTCTTGTCCGTGCGTCCGATCGACGCGCCGTCTATGACATTGTGACCCTTAATAAGAGTCCGTCTTTTAGAGATACTCTAAGTGAGTTTTTGAAAACTTTGGAAAAAATCTGGGTTTGGAACGAGCGTAATTCCAACTGGGCCCCTGGAAAAGAAAAGCCAATAACTCTCAAACCGGGCGTCCGATTGATGCACCGTCTGTTGCATTGGGTTCCTTTTGATGAGACAGAACTTCTGGATACATCTACTCTGTACTTAGTGATATTTGACGTATCAAACCCCTTTGCTCTGGGAGCGGACCCTCTTGTAATCGAGCGTGATGTGTGTGGGAACCCTAGAGCTTGTTGCGACTGCGACGACTACCGTACTTGAATCCTCCATGGGTTCGACGATGACAACTACCGTACTGGAATTTTCCATGGGTTCGACGGTGATGACTACTGTAATAGAATACTCTGTGGGTAAGACAATGATCACTACTATTCTTGTATCCTGTGTGGGTCTGATAGTATTGACCTCTGTACTTGTATCCTGTGTGGGTCCGACAGAGTAGCTGGTCTTGTATCCTGTGTGGGTCCGACATCTTAGCTGGTCTTGTATCCTGTGTGGGTCCGACAGCTTAGATGAATTAGTGACTACATCTGATCATCTATATCGCTATATGAAAGATGTATACCTATGTGAGTTGAGTCTTGACTTTCAATCATTATCATCAATGTGATTGACTTTACTTCCTGTGTGGACTGGGTTGTGCTTGGGCTCGAGAGTTGGAGCTGAACTGAGATTGATAACTTAGGTATATGTATGGTCATATACCTAAGTTGGGTTGGTTGATACTTTATGGTTGTATCTTTCTTCTATGGTTTATCCTTTGTGGATTCTGTGAGACTATCGGGGGTCTTGTGGTCCCTACTGAGTATCGTTATACTCACCCCTTCACGGGATATGCCCACACCTCGTTGTGTTGGATGCAGACAACGAAAAATGTTGACGAAGGCAGAGAGCGAGCCAGGACTGGATGGTACCCGGAGGTGGACCACATGGCGGGACGGTACACAGAGCAGACCGATAGACGTGGAGTGCTGAGGTGGACATCTGTATCTACCCTTCAGGTAGGATACTCGGCGGATGCTCCAGGATCTTCCCTTTTTAGCTGTTGTTCCTTTTTCAATTGTACTTTATTTCCGTTATACCTGTACTTTACTGTTGGGCTTGTATTTCCGGCCCCTTTACTTTCAGCACTACTTTTTGTATATAGTTTTTACTTAGTGTTTACTTTATCTTTCATACTCTGTTGTGTTTGTTACTTTCATAAAGGCAATTCCTTTCCAGCTTATGGATTTACGCTTTTGGTGCTAGTCTCCAGCCCTTGGCCTATGGAAGGCGGGCTTGGGGTAGTCACGGCACGGGCCCCGAGGACGGATCATGACAAAATAAAAAAAAAAACATTAGTAAACCAATAAAAATTTTAGAAAAAAAATAGAACCTCAGGAGGAATAATAGTGAATTATATACGAAGGAATGGATAGAAATTTATAGTAGGTAATATGATCATTTGAATAGTATTGTAACTATTGGAATAATTACTTGACCATTAGAAATCGAAACCTGACCATTGGGAATAGTAACCTAACTGTTGTAATAGTAATTTGAACTCAAAATAATAAAATTTAATATAAATAATATTTATCATGATCAATTTAAGAAAATATAAATATTTTAATTCCTTAAAATAATATGAAGATTAAAAATTCAATGGAACTATAAGAACATTTTTAATAAACTATATCATTATGTATTTCATACAAATCATAATTTTTATGTTAGTAATTAAAATTACCTATGTTAGAAAATTAATTTTATAAAATGAATACCATTTTTAGAATCATCATATTGAAATTTCCCAAGGATAAATTTTTGATAAATTTTCAAGAAACTTCAATTTTTATGTTAATAGTGAAAATATAGTTTTTCAAATACCACATGTAATATTACTTAATAATGATGAAATAATGACTTGATAAATGTTAAATTAATTATCTTATACCAAAATAAATTTAATAAGATAAATGGGTCATTTAAAAACAAGAAACTTAATTTCTAAATCTAAAAAGTAATTTCTAAAGTCTAAAAGTCTAAATTGTCCCTTTAAGTATTTTTTTTTTCATTTTTCACTTTTGATTTTGATTATAATAATAAATTATAATTATAAAGTGATTAAAATTTTTCAAATCATTTTATTCTATTCAAATATATTTCATAATCTAAAAAATGTTACTATTGAAAGGTTTACCTTAAATATAATAATTTATTCAATGTTTTAACCTTAAAATACCCCTATCCTCAAGTATAAATTACCCCTTAAAACCCCATTGGAAAAAAAATTTCTATACACTTACTAAAGACAATTTTCTTCCAAAATTCTCTCTCTTAACTCCCTTATAATCCTTAGGGATGTTTTGGAGTCACTCAACTCCAAGCATTCAAAGAGTCTAATGCCATAGGAAGGAGGCAACATCGAGAAGAGATCTCTCTTCATTTCAAACCTAAATCTTATAAGATTAATTTAATAATATGTTGAAATTATATTAATGATGTAAACCTATTGTAATGATTATATCTATGATGAATTTATATTTCATACTTCTCTTTCCCCCTCTTTTGACAATGTCCCGTTAACAGTTGGTTACCGCCCACAAGGACGTTTCCAACTCTCTAATTATCAAAATCACTATAGATGATTATATTAAATTACTTATAATGTATAAATGTATAAATATATGTATTTATAAAATTTTGGATTTAATCTTAATAGTGGATAAATACTAAAAAATCTATATCATTAAATCGAATCAAGATGGGATATTTTAAGGAAAATATGATATCAAAACATTTTACCTTTAACAATGGGAATTAGGAAATATAACCCAATTATTATAATTGATAAAAAGTAAAAAAAATAAACATAATTAAATTATATTTCTATATTTTAATAAATCTATGTTTATTATACAAGAGTTATAAAAGTGATGAAATAAATCAGGATTTAAGGTTAGGGGATTCTTGAACCCAATTCCCTCCCTTTTAGCTTATCACCTTTTTCACATTATTTTTAGTATGGATATTTATAAAATGTCATTAATACACAATTTAACTATTATTTCCATTTATTTTCATATATATATATATGCTTATACCTTGTCAAAATGATTTCTAACCTAATTTTAGAGTTTTTCCAAAATGAATTCATTTTAGAAGAACTTCACATTGACTCCCCTTAATTTGTTTCTTCTCCACTAAATAATGATAATTTTTTATGATAAAATAAGATTTCCCTTATTTATTTGGAAACCCCAAAGGTTATTCATTAAATTATTATTTTTTAAAACTTTATTAAACCGATTAATTTTCATCAGTTTATTTCATGACTATAATGGTTATATATTATTTTTCCTTATGGAATGCATGATTATAGTCATTTTATTATGTGAAAAGTGGGTATGAAGTTATATAGCCCTCTTATGCATTGGGTAATGTTACATCTCTCATGATATGATATTTATTATGCATGAACATGATTCTAGATTTGTTCACAATTACTATGTTATGATTTATTCACATATGTTATGCCTTAACATGATGCTTCTTTATTCACTACTATGTATGGTATTTGACCACTATGTTATGATGTTTTATTATTATGAATATACTGCATTCCATGCTTTTTTTTAAATTATTCCCTTATCATTATAATGATAATACCATTATTATGATATGACGATGATGATTATTCTCACCCATGTATTATCGATTCATGTCTCTTATTCCTTCTTTATTATCCCTCCCCTTAATGGGATTTTAGATCACACCTTTCTTTGATGTATATCCTTAGGTGATTTCTTGTACTAAGGGGAATGTGAGAAATTTTATAAGGATAAAGAACAAAGATTTAAATAATGTTTACATTTTATTGTGTAAATGTGGTGTATGGACCTAATTTTCCCAAGATAATAAACCTTTCAATTCTAGAAAGTATTACTATTATGTTATTTGTCTTAAAAATGATGTAATATTAATGTATGAAAAATTTCTGCCACTATAATTGGTATTAGATCATAGTTTAGATAATTTGGGAATTTGGATTATAAAATGTTAATAAAACCCATAATTATAAGTCTAAGTATAGGAAAAAATCTTGATATTTTGGTTAAGTATAAGAGTGTGTGGTTTCTGAATAATGAAATCCCTGTTTGGATACTACAAGTGGATGTGGCTCTGGAACATATGTACCTAGGGGTAATGACCTTAAAAAGGGTAGATTGGGTATTAACTTTATTATCACCTGGGGAATGACAAAGGATCCTTAACACACACCTTAAATTACACTTCCGATAGATATACTTCAATTTATAACAAAATTTATACAAATCATTAAGAAGGATATATAACTAAAGTAATTATTCCTCTTAAAGTTAGAAAAGGATTAAAGAACATGATCTTAGAATCATAATTTGAGAATATGGTTATGATAAACATAGGTATCCCAAAGTATATGACTTTATATTTTATTTAAACATGAAAATAAATTATTTATACTTTATTGTATTATGTTTTGTTCAAACCTTTTTTATTTTTGAAAATGGTGGTAACTAGGAGAAACCAGACCAATAATTTGTGCAAGGAATAATGTAATGACTATAAAAATGAAAATAAAAATGAAAATAAAAATGAAAATGAAAATACAATGGGAGGTGGGGTTCAAGACTTTATATTAATGATTTAATATATATCTTAGGCTATGAACAATAACATTAACCATGTGGAATGTATGCCTTCGCCTAAAAAGGAGAAACTAGTTATCCAGTATTTTATGTTACAACAACCAATGAAGTTTAGTGGATATTCTGATCCAATTTTCATGGAATAGTGTGTTAACTCAATGAAAAATATATTTTATATGATCCACTATTATAGTAAGTAGAAGGTAAGTCTGGATATATATCATTTAGATGGAGGGGATAATCAAATGATGGGTGTCGATAAAGAATATAAAACTGAAAGTTGAAATGAAAGAAATGAAGTGTGAAGACTTTAAGAAGATATTTCTTAATAAGTATTTAATTTGAACTCTTAAAACAGAGAAAAAGATAACTCCTAGAGATTAAGAAAAATAAGAGTGAATTTATCATGACTTATGTAAAAACTGGGCCCCGCTAAAATTAAAGACACCCCATCTTAACATGGATGTCGGCTCTTGGCCTGCCAGGTAACACTAGTTTTCCCATAGACACATGGTAAATTTGAAATGAAATAAATGAAGTGGGAAGTATTTAAGAAGATATTTATTAATAATAATTTTTTTTATCTCTTAAAACAAATAGACAGAGAGAATTCCTAGATCTAATGAAAAAGTAGAGTGAATTTATCAGGACTTATGTAAAAACTAGGACCCGCTAAAAGTAAAGACACCCCACCTTAACATGGCCATCAGGTCTTGGTTCATCGGGTACCACCAGTTACCCAATAGACACGTGATCCCCACTGTGGGGCCCACCCATGTGACCAAATGAGTCATCTAAATAATGAATGTCCCCATAGGCTAACCCATGTTCTTTCCATTGTGCTTTGTCCTCATTTTCACACACCCTGAGAAACTTTCCAAAAGGCCACCCATCCTAATCACTACTCTAGGCCAAGCATGATTAACTATAGATTTATAATTAGGTATTCTCTTGAAAAGAAATGTGAACCATATTAACATGAGTGATATAATTTATCCATTTAACCGTTTATCATTTTGAGGTGTTACATTCACCCTCCTTTAGAGCACAACATTATCATTGTGGAACCTACAACTCAACCCAAGAAGTTACACAAACAAGTCATCTAACTAATTAATGTCCCCATAGGACAAAAAATGTTCTTTCTAGTGTTATTTTCCTCATTCTCACACACCTTGAGAAACTTTTCAGAAGGTCACCCATCCCGATCACTACTCTAGGCCAAGCATGATCAACCGTGGAGTTTTAATTAGGTATGATCTTGAAAATAAAGGTGAACCTTATTGACAAGAGTAATATAATTTATCCATTTAACTATTTATCATTTTGGGGTATTACATTCACCCCACTTTAGAGAAAAACATCATCGTTGTGGACCTTACAACTAAACCCAGGTAGTGCCACAACACTTAAGGCTGGGTTCCTCCTCTAATACCAATGTAAAAATGGGGACCCATTGAAAGAAAAAACACCCCGCCTTAACATGGTCGTCGGGTCTTAGACCACTAGGTACCCCCAGTTTCCTCATAGGCACATGATCCCCACCTTAGGGCTCATCCATTTTCCCAAATGGGTCATTTAACTAATGACTATCCCCATAGGCCAACACATGTTCTTTCTAGTGTGCTTTGTCCTCACTTTCACACACCCTAGGAAACTTCCTAGATGGTCACCCATCCTGATCACTACTTCAGGCCAAGAATTCTTAACTGTGGACTTCTAATTAGGTAGGATCCTGAAAAGAAAGGTTCTCCTTGTTGACATGAGTCATATCATTTAGCCATTTAACCATTTATCTTTTTGGGGGTGTTACAACTTATGAGGAAAATTTCACAAGGATTGAAAAATATGCCTAAGGTTTTCTTATCAATAATGATCGAAAATAGATAGATTATTTAGTGGTTTGAAAGAATATATTTGAAAGGATATAATTATTTTAGACTTTGGAAGGTATGGAGAATTAGTTCAATGTGATCTCAAAGTAGAGATGGAGTTTGGAGAATGGTCCCATGGACATGGTGATAAGAAGATAAGAATGAAGTTTCATGTTGGGGGATCGAATGAAAAATAAGGAAAGAAGATCCAACCACCCACATGTCAAAGATGTATAAATAAGAATCATGGGAATTTACTAAAAGGGATAAAGAAATTCCTCAATTATAAGATATAAGGCCACCGATATCATGAATATCAAAGAGACATGAAAAAGCCGACCAACATGATGGAGGAAAGGAAGTCACCTCCTAATGCACCACCCATGGTTAAATTCTTAAAATATAAAGAGAAAGGGAATTATGTATGAAATTTCACTAAAACATGAGTCCTTGAGGGTAATCAGTGCCATAAATCACCAAAGATAAGGGATAAATTGGAATTATATTACGTCACTTCCACTGATATGGGACATGAAAATAAAGTCATACAAGGAACACTTCATATTTAATCAATAATGGAAAAAGTTTTATTTTATTCTGATTCAACACATTACTTTATATACTAAAAGATTTTTTTGAACCATTGAATCACATCTCCAATACCTTAAAGTAGATATATCCTTAAAAACACCTAATGGTGAGATAAATGCAACCTAAGTGTTGTAATCTTCTCCTATCAGTGTATGTGGGAATATTCTTATAGAGGATTTCATAATCCTTCCTTTGGTGGAATTTAACACTATACTAGGCATGAATTGGATCTCATTATATAGGGATCACATCAAATTTTGGGAAAATGAAATCTATTTCAATATTTTGAACTATCCCATGATCCTATACAAATTAAAAGAAGAACACGAATCTCCTTTTGAAAAAACCTCAGTGGTGTGGGCGTTGATAACTAGTGAAGAAGCATATCTTTCATAAATGGTTGTGTAAAAGAAAAGTATCAACCTTGAGGAAATGACCATTATGAGGGAATATACTGATTTACTTTTTGAAGATTTTCCCAGAGTTCCCCCAAATCATAAGGAAGAGTTATTAATAGATCTCATACCCTAAGCCATTCCTATATCCAAATTCCCCTCTAATATAGCACTGATAGAACCATATGAGTTAAAGAAAAAGCTAAAAGATAATTCGGATAAATGTTTAATATTCCCCAGTGCATCACCTTGAGGTAAAATAGTTATATTTTTCAATAAAAATGATGGATCAAAGTGGTTGTGAATCGATTACTGAGAGCTCAATAAGATCACTATAAAGAAAAGTATCCTCTGTAAAGGATTAATGAGTTTTTTGATAAAATTTGAGGAGATAAAGTACTTATCAAAGGTGGGTATTCTTTATTAATATCATCAAATAAAGGGGAATAAGGAATATATTCGTAAGGCAACCTTTCATATAGGGTATGGACACTATGAGTTCATAGTGATTCCCTTCAGACTTAATAATTACCCAGTAATCTTTATGGATTTAATTAATAGATCCTTTATAGACTACCTTGAAAAATTTGTGGTAGTCTTTATTAACAATATTATCATTAACTCCCATAGTAATGAGGAATATGAATAGTATCTAAGGATTGTGAAGGTGACATTAAGAAAAGATAAAATGTACACTAATTTTTGTAAGTGTGAATTTTGGATACATCAAGTCACATTTTTAAGACATGTGATCACAAGTGAGATAATTTCTATAGATCCCTAAGAAAAGGTAATTTATGAATAACCTAGACCCTAAAGTGTCATAAAAATATATAGTTTTCTAGTATTATCTTGTTACTACCAATGATTTGTGATAAATTTCTCATGATTTTCTATCTCACTAACTAAGTTAACACAAACGGTGTTAAATTATGTCTGGATCGAAGAATATGAGGAAAAATTTAAGGAACTTAATAAAAGGATAATAAATGTACTTATAATCGTGATAACCTCAAGTATAGAAGTGTTTTTGATGTACAATGATTCTTCATAGAAATTATTAGGTTTTATACTCACATAGAATGATAAAGTGATATCCTGTGCCTCAAGAAATTTGAATATCCATGTGGAAAAATACCCAATGCATTATTAAGAGTTAGCAATTGTGATATTCTCTTTGAAGATTTAGTTAAACTACATCTATGGTTATAAATGTGACATATATATGGATCACAAGAGTCTAAAGTATATATTCACATATAAAGAGCTCAATATTCATAGGTAAATATGGTTAGAGATATTTCTTTATTCACTAACATTCTAGTAAGGTGAAAAAGGTGGATGATGTTATTATAAGAAAAGAACATACTACACTATCCATGATGTGGATTGAGAAAGACCTTATCTTCATGGATATGTAAAGGATGGATCTGGAAATCATAATGGTAGGGAATACATCCTACCTTTCCCAAATGATTTCCCAACCATATATCCAAGATAAGATCAAGGAGGCATAAAGGGATGATTTAGAGCTTCTAAAGAAGGTAAAAGTAGTAAAGGAAGGGAAGATTCATGAATTCCACATCAATGAAGATGGTTTCATTTGGTTTGAAACTATGTTTTACATTCCTTCATCATCTGAGACCAATAAAGAGATATTGGATAATGATTATAGTTTATCTTTATCCATCTATCCTAGAAGTAACAAGATGTATCATGATCTTTGAGATAACTTCTAGTGGTACAAAATAAAGAAGGTTATTTCTAAGTACACCTCAAAGTGCTTGGTATGTAAGCAAGTTAAATTAGAGTATTAGAATTACAAGGGGATGGTGAAACCATTTCCCATACCCATATGGAAATGGGATAAAATCACCTTGTAATTTATCAATAGTCTTTCTAAGACATCTAAAGGAAGAAATTAAATATGGGTGTAAGTGTATTGACTCAACAAGAATACCCACTTTATCACTATTTAGGAATATTTATATCTTGAAAAATTTACTAATATATATGTAAATGAAGTGGTGAGGATACATGTGTCACCACTTTCAATTGTTTCTAATAGTGATCTAAGGTTCACATATAAATTATAGATAAGTATTCACTATGAACCAAATACTTGAATTTAATTTTAGTATAGCCCATCACCCCCAAACTAATAGAAAATATAAAAGGACCATTACGATAGTTGGAGATATGATGAGAGATTAATCAATGGAATTTAGGATGTGATCAACATCCCCCATTAGTTGAGTTCTCATACAACAATAACTTCCACTTGGGTATTCAAATGGACCTATATGGATCTCTATATGGGATGTGATATATAACTCACACATGTTGGGATGAAGTTGTGAATAGAATCTACTCAGACCCAATCCTATGTAATAAATGATATAGAAGGTTAAATCTATCTAGAAAAATATAAAATCTAGTCAGATTTGGAAGAAGAGCTATGTTGACAACCATAGAAGGGACTTGGAGTTTTAATTTTGAGACAAAGTTTTCCTTTGAATATCACCATGGAAGAGATTGATGTAGTTTAAAAATAAAGTAAAGATCATCCCTAGGTATATTATCCACTTTGAGATCCTTGATCACATAGGAATAGTGTCCTATCATCTAAAACTTCCACCAAACCTGGCTTAAGTTCATGATGTGTTCTATGTATCTCTCCTAAGGAATTAAATACATAATCCCCCAAAAGTAATTAATTCGAAGGTGGTACAACTGGAATATGACCTCTCTTATGAGGAATAATGAATATCTTGGTATGTGGATACACAATTATATGAAAAAAGATAGCTAACCTTTTTAATATGCTATGGTGGAACCATAAGTATTAAGAGGAGACATGGGAATTAAAGGAAAAAATGAAACAAAATTACCCTCATACATTCTTAACTAAGAATATGAGTTGAAATTTTAGGGATGAAATTTTCAAATGGGGGAATAATGTAACAACCCAAACTTTATTAACAATATTCATTTTCTGAATAATTGTGTGTTATATTATATTATATAGTATTATACACATACAACACATAGAAAAAACAAAAAACAATTTATTTAATTAATGAATATCATTACATTAGTCAATAACTAAACCTAATAAAATCCAAAATACTATAATGGGAAAAAATTTAAAATAGAGAAACTAGAGTGGGAAATTTGGGATCATCCCAATCTACTAGAATCATTGATCCCACAAATAAAAATATGTAAAAGAAACAAAATATTAGTAAACCAATCAATATTTTAAAAAATAAAACTATATAACCTTGATAGGAATTGTAGTGAATGATATACTAAGTAATGGTGAGAAATTTATAGTAGGAAATATGATCATTGAAATAGTAATGTGACCATTGGAATAATAGCATGACCATTGAGAATAGTAACCCAACCATTAGAATAATAACATGACCTAAACATAATAAAATTTAATATAAATTATTTATCATGGAAAATTTAAGAAAATATAAATATTTTAATTCCATAAAATAAATTTCAAGATTATAAATTCAAAGAAACCTTAAGCACATTTTTAATAAAATATATTTTAATGTATTTCATAGAATCACAATTTTTATATTAATAATTAAAATAACATATATAAGAAAATTATTTTAATAAATGGGATATAATTTTTATAATTATAACATCAAAATTTTCTAAGGGTTAATTTTTGATAAATTTATGAGAAACTTCAATTTTTACGTGAATAGTATAAATACGGTTTTTCAAATACTGCATGTTTTATGATAGAATAATGATACAATAATGACTTAATAAATGTTAAATTGATTATATCAGTCTAAAATAAATTTAATAAGATAAATGGTTCATTTAAAAATAATAAACTTAATTTATAAACCTAAAAAGTAATTTCTAAAGTCTAAAAGTCTAAAGTGTCCCATTAAATAAGCATTTTTTTCATTTTTCAATTTTCCTTTTGATTAAACTAATAAATTAAAACTATAAATTGATTAAAGGATATATTAGTGAATATAGGTAATGATATTTAGGTAGATAATGGAATTAAGTAGTAGATAATACCTTGAAAAATGGACAATTGCTGCATCAATTTTCAACACACCAACTAAAAATTTTAAAATGAAGAATGATGATTTAGTAACACTATTAAAACCTACCTTGAGATCACTCCTTGAGTTATCTACTCACCATCATGAGTATTAGAGTGATATAATGTAAGGACATAAGAAAATTAGGGATGATAGAGAAAAAAACACTTCTATTACAATGTAAAAAATTACATAATGAAATAAAAATAGTAGAAGACCCTAATATACTTCAAACGAGTATGAAATAAAGTGAATAAAGTCTCTCATTTTATTTTGAAAAATTTCTAATTAACCACTTTTAATATAAGTTGAGGCATTTATTTATAAGAAAGTGGTGGATGTATTTTCCTTCAATTATATCCTATGAATGTTCTTGTATGTTTGTAGCATTAAATGGATGAATCTTAGAAAGTTATATTCTATAAATTTGTTCATATAAATATTATTTATTCTAAAAAAATATTTCATCTTAATTGGGAATGTGTAGAAAAATCTAGTACTGCATTACCAAAGATTAATTTTTTTATCCAGGAAGACTCTTCAAATTTCCATGCTTCTATTTTCCATGCATTGATGAACATAACTATCAAGACCCGACTCACTGAATCCCAGATAGCCAATGTAAAATTTAGGTGTGAAAACCCCAAGCCTTACTACAATATGATAGGGGTTGGTTACAAGTGACGATAAGGCATAAAATGTAATGGGAGGCCTTATCCAAATTCACCTGAACACACACACAGAAGCATGCCCATGAAAAAGTGCGAAGGAATAATAAAATACCAAAAAATATTTAGTATAAAAATATATTTAATAACATATAGGTAATACACCAAAGTATGAAAATATAACGACAAAGCATAAAGGGAAAAAATACGCACCCAAACAGAATGAGGTACCAACCTACCAACTAATGGAAAAAGGTAAAACTGAAGAGTGACCAACTCTTAATCTCCAAGTTTGACCGCCAAATGTGGTCAGAGCACCCAAGTAACACTATGATTCACTGATTTCATCTATAACATTTCTATAATCTACATAATACATGACACATTTGTGAAAATCTCATGCAGTTGTTATTATATACATACACAACAGGATTCCACGAAAACCACAAAAGGAGAAATAGAAAGATACACCAATATTCAGCTCAACCCATAAAGGCCTGTAATAAAAACATAAGAAAATACCATAATAATGGACCAAATATTCTCAATAATAATCCAAAATGAAGAGATAAAGGGGATATCTATCTACACAGCCCAAATAATATGGATGATTCATCCTACAACTCCAAAGGTCCATCATTATTTTCCAACATCATACGCAACCTCACTAGAATCTATGTGGTGGAGCCCATACCTTTCCACTATGATCCATAGTTAAGGGATACAAATATCCATTCCTAAATCTCATGTAATCTCTCAAGAATCTTATTATAGTGGATTTCTCCTCACTACTACGCTCCACAGTTAAGGGATCCATGCTCTATGGAGGACCCACAACCCACTGAAGCTCAAAGATGGCAGAGTAACTCTCTATAGATAGAGGAACCTAACACTGATATAGTATGTTGGAGTTCCGACTCTTACTATTTAAAGAGTATGGGGGACCCTTTCCCTAGTGTGACATGGGAGTACCAACCCCGACATCACTCCAATGATCACACCTGATTTCTGTTACAAGGGTAAAGAGTGTGGGGGACCTACACCCTGGTGCGACAAGGGAGTTTCCAATTTTGAAATCTCTCTATGGATCAAACTAGATCAATTCCATCACCAAGAATCACATAAATAATCTTCATGATCTAAAAATGTTACATTTTATCTTATAAACCTCCATGAAGGACACCATCACATTCTATGCAGAAAAAAACTCAGGATATACTATGGGTCAAAGTATGAGTCCAACTTGATCAATGCTTGATTGTTTGTGAAGATCATATTTTATAGAAATGAAGGAGATCTATTGCGTTCGCTACCTGCCACTCGATCCACCCCAATTCATTATCATTTTCCTCTAATCCTAATTCTCCAATGAATAATGACCCTCAACCTCTCAAATCCTCCTAGGTTTATGTGGAAAACTATGTGGAAACAACATAAAGATGTATATATAGAGGATTAGTATAGGTTAGGTCATTTAAATAAAAATAAATAAATAAATTATTATTTTATTAAAAACACCTATTAATGACTTCCTTCCACAAAAATTCCGATACAAACCAACCTTAGGTCGTTCCTAGGATATTCCCCACATTTATGAATCAACCATGGTATCATATTTTCCATCTGAGGATCGGCTTGGGATCTATTCCAAAATTTCATAAAAGCTACTCGTGCATGAAATAATATATTTACTATTTTTATTATTTGAATATCAGGCCTCTCTAGGCCTTATAATCTTACTCTGAATCAATTCCCGACTTTGAAAATATTCCTTAAAACATTAAAAATACTTATAGGTAAGAAAAAAAGTTGTTACACTCTCACCACCTTCAAGGATTTTCATCCTGAAAAACGAAAGCCTACTTACAAGTGAGGATATTGAGATCTCACTCCCATGATCTCTCTTGAAGGTTCTTGTATTGTTAACAAACATTTTCCCAAGAAAAACACTTAACCACAAAGGTTATTCTCATACCAGTTCCCAAACGCCACTGGGCACCTTGAAAAGGTATCTCCACCCTCGATGTCCAGCTCACCCCGGTTAACATCATGTATGAGTCGTGAAAATATCTCTACAGTTGTGATAGGTCGGATACATCGAGTTCCTAGCACAACTATGGTCACAAGATCAAGAAATACACTACCTTAATAACCCAATGAAATAAATATAAAAAGGGCCTAAGAACCACATAGATAGCCTTCCATCCTATTAAAATCCACACAAACCTCGATGATGTGATATCTATTAGAACACTTGATCTCCTCATCAAACCTCAAAGGCCACCATCATCAGTCTGCATAGGACTCTACAATCTTAGGGAAATACTCATCCACCCCTAGATGAACTAAACCTTTCACAAATGTTACTATCACCAACTCTAGGACCACAAGAATTTTTTCCCATTAGCGCTAATCAGTACGGTGATGACTTGTAGGGTTTCCCATACATGGACTCAAATGGTGATACACCAATGGTGGAGTAGTTCTATTGTGATACAAAAACTCCACTAATGATATATGATCCTCAAAACTATATCCCCAAATAACCATGCTAACCCAAAGAATGTTCTCTAGAGATGAAGTGGTCTACTAAACCTAGATATATTCCTGAGGTAGAAACACTATGATCAACTGCAACTGAGTACCATGGGCCTTTTACATTATCTCTATAATCATGATATAAATCATTTATAATAGTATAAAATGATCATTAAGGGAACACTGCAAAGATGGACCACCTCATGCATGCATACGCATCCCAAACTCTCCACTAAACTCTACCCTCGGTGTATGACCCTAGAACACCCTCAGAGGGGAGGGGTGAATCAGGGTGTCAAATTTTTCTTCTTAAAGTGATGGATCTTGTTCCCAGATTGGTAGGAACTTGTTAAACCTATCTGATGAGAATGCACAATAAACAAAAAATACATGCAAAGAGTGAACAAAACAATTTTACTTGGTTCACCACTAAGGGATAATCCAAGGAGCATACACTAAAAGTGTGTTAGTCATACAAAAGTCCACTAAACTTCACTAGTTGTGGAAAATAAGAGTTATAACATAGTAACTCTATGCCAGGAAGACTTCATTTACAATTTTTAAGGATATACCACTATGTCCCTCGGAACACTTCCATTAACTCCCCCTAGCTCACTACCTTGGGTGAATTCCTACTCAGTTTATTGAATTAAATGTCTCTTCAATAGATTGGAATTGAAGTATTTGTCTCTATCTATCCTAATACGCTTCTTATATTGAGGTCCAAAATTTATGCACTTGAAAGCACTAATAAAAAAAAAGATAATCAAAGCTTGTTAGAAGCTCAACACTACACTTTCATGGAACAACACCTCTTATTTCACATAAGTTTAGGGATCATATTGAAAGATGAATATTACACAACCCTTATTTTTCATGAAACCCTTATCTTTTACACAGCTACACCATAAGATCACTTGGTTTTTAAGGACAAAAGGAACACTTTGCGCACAAGATTTAATACACATAAGTCTTTCACACACAACTATTTTTCATGACAAAGACACCATATCTTTGTTAGAAAATGTTCTAAGTCTTGAATGGGGGGTAGCCACCTATTTATAAGCCTCGATGACCCTACACATAAGATTCTCGATGGGTGCATAAAACCATTTTTAATATCTCATTGGGCATGTAAGAATCTTCCACACAACCTCATATTTCACTCACATTTTAAATATTTCATGTTCTTTTTTCCTTTTCTATATTTTGATGTGATGATTCTGAAACATGCCTTGCGTACAACTTTTAGATGCACCTTCAGACTTTTATGTAACTTTCTTTTCCAAAAAAACTTTTCTTCATTCTAAAATTTTTCGACCCAAAAATTTGGAATATATTGAGAAACAACACCACCTTCAACACCATTTTATGCTTGAACTATAAGATCCCTTTCCGTGAAAACTCCCTGATATTCTATGTGAGGATTGACAAAAAACACAAACCATGCTCCATTTCCAGCAAAGAACAGCCTTGGTTCCAACACTCAGATGGTTAAGAAGTTATAAAACTTGGCGAGTCAATCAAAGATCACTCTGATAGTTTTGTGACCCTTTAATAATCATGGAATACCAATCATGAAAACCATAAAGATACATTCCCATTTCCAATTCCATTTGGGCATATCAGTCTCCACCTTTAACATGTGAGACACCAAGAGATGAACTTAACAACCTGATACAACATCCTTGAATTCCCAAACGGATGCCATAAGATCTTGGTATATCCTCACCTCTCTTGGTTGTACTTATAAGGTAAAAAAACTCCTTATCACTTTCTCTCATAATATTAATGGTTTTATCATCCATCCTCGAACAAGAATGAAGTACTCCCCACCTTCATAAAATCCATTAGGATCATGTCCAATAGATATCTAGTTAGGAAAGATCTCATAGTTAGTATCTCCAAGATGAGCCTACCTAACACACTATAGAAGTGGAGGGGTAACAACCATCTACTGGAGGCATGTTGCACCTTCATCATCTTTAAGGGTCAAATTCAAAGTGACCAAATACTCTATCACCTCACTCAACAACAATGAACATAAAACTTTGTTGTTAGAATATTATAACATAACCATGCCTTTGGGAGGTCTTAAATCTAGTACAACCTCAACTATTATTGGGTCTACTACCACACCCATGTATGATAAGAAATAACCTAGGTAAGTGGATATACTGAATATATAATTGGATTTATGAGATCTTCCCATAAAACCAGTACTCTTAGTGCATGTACTGAACCACCCTCAAGTGTATTTCATGATCTACCATTGACGTCGAATACATGAGGGTGTAACCGTAGAACAATTCCATGAAAAAATCCAAGAAGAGTTAGGGATTCAGTTTATAAATATAAAAAACTATTCTGGGTCATCCAACATGCCAAAGGGTATCATTGATAACTAAAAGTTACTATAGTGACTCTAGGAATCCCCACTCGATACATTCTCCTCTTTAACCTAGAACTGGTGATCACTTTCCATGAGGTAAAAATTTGATAAACACTTCACCCCAATCCACTAGTTGAAGAAATAATTGATTTTTAGAGGTGGATACTCCTCCTTGATAGTTTCCTAGTTCATGTGATATCAATCCACTCCAAACCTCAATCTCTCATCTGCCTCCTAGGAGAAACAACACTAGACTTCCCAATGAAACACAATGGGTCTGACAAGTCCCTACTTTGTAGAATTTTCCAAATTCACCACTAAATCTCATAGCTATATGAGGTTATCTAATATGATAGCTCAGATATCAAGCCATCCTTGGTGTAATTCCATGTAGAAAATAAACTCTTGATGGGTAATTAAACCTGGAACATCCTTTGGGAAGATTTCATATTACCTCTACCACATCATATAAAACTGAAAGATCATAGAATCCATTGATCCAAGGGTCATACTAGACAAATGATAAGTAATCATCCATATCCTCTTACACACAAGATCATCCTGCTCTATCTAGGATTCCTTTTCATCCAAGAGAAAAATCATGTACCACAGTCTTGGGTACACTATAACCCTCACTAGTGATAGTCATATATACATGGAAAATAAGTAGCTAGTTCATGTTGAGGAAAACATGATAGGGCCTCACTGAAAGATATGGAAGGATTCTATATTAGGCTCTACCTCATCTTAGATTCCGTTCACACTATCGATAGAGGTTTTTGATGACCGATCATCTCTATAGGATCCTCCAGATACAATGGTTGAGCTAAAAGGCTCTAATCGTATTGATAGGCCATGAAAATGTTCTAAGTCTATGGAAAAGTGTCTTGAGACTACATATCAAAACTTAAATTGGACCAAAAAAGGTATAAGTCATACCTTGATCACACCCAAAGCCTCAGGGTTACAAGAATCTTCAACTTGAATACATTTTCCCCCTTTCTCACCCATCCTCCTTAAATAGGGAACACTCTAACACCTTAACAAATCAAAATTACCTTTAGTATACAAGTCAAAGGAACTCATCGACCACACATTAACACTATCTGATTTGGTTGGAATTGAGTTGCCCACATGGTTTTAAATCATATCACAATAAAACATCTTAGTAGGGGAAGTGTCCTGATTCCTTACATGCCCGAACCCACATAAAAAATCACTAACATAGAGCCTTAACAACACCCATTTCACCTTGGATAAGTCTCATCACTAAAACCGCTACTAATAGGGGTCTTATCTAAGCGGTAATTTCACACCATAGGCTCATACCAGTCCTCTACCACCATAGGGGAGTCACCATGATGCTTGAGTGATCTCTATCCCTGCAATCCACAAAGATTAATCAATATAAGTGTGTCATCCATTAGTAATATAGGAACCATAAACTGATCTATGAATAATACTAGCTATGAGTAAAACAATTCGATTAGCCAGGGTCTATAAAAGTTGTAAAACCCTAACCATCTCCTCAAGCCAATCCTCCACCACCTAAAAGTTTGGCTTGCCATAAAATCCTTAACAATATTTGTCTCTAGAACTCTCAATGAATTAAAATCCCACATATACCATAAACTTGTATTTATATATTAATCAAATACCCAACATTCAGATGATTATCCGATTGGACCACTTGAGGTGTGTCTATGCATTTCTCAATAAGTGGTAGCACCACTCGATGCCCACCTAAAGTTAACACCTCATGAAGGGGTCCCTAAACTATAGCCTCATAGATAAACCAGTCGTTGTCATGAAACTATCTTTAAATCCTATTTGGATATAATAAAATATGCATCTTGAGAATTATCAATATGTACTATGGTCAAAGAGCATATATGGGGAGCTGAATCAAGAAGGAAAGTCAAAGGAATCAATCCTATATGATGAATGTACCATTTTTTTCTTGCAATTTATGTATTAGTTTGTTGATTCGACAAGAAGGTAGTCAAATTCCTGGTGAATGGATACATTATTCATCGTACTAACACTGGGTTCCCTATCCTAAAAACCACACTCAAAACAATACAACACAATTTCCTTAATTTCCCAACCAATCCTCACCATGGGTCTGTCTTTATACCAAACCAAGGAAGAACCACCTCTGATACCACTTTTTCATGACCTGACCCACTTGGGCCCACTTGGATAGAGATAATATAGGCATGAAAACCCCAATCTTACCTCCAATAGGCTATATTTTAAAGATAAGTGTTGACAAGGCATAAAATGTAATGTGAGTGTTTATCCTAATGTATCAGTACACACACACACACACAATAATATCCATGAAAAAGTATAGAGGAATAATAAAAGATTGCAACATATAGAGTATAATCATGAATGTAATAACCTCTAGAGAATATATCAAATTATAAAAATATAATTCCAAATCATAATGGGGAAAAATACATGCCCAACCAGAATGAGGTCCCAACCTACCAACAACTAGAAAAAGGGAAAACTAAAGTGGGCCAAACTCTATATCTCTAAGTTCGACCACTGAATGTGGTCAAAACACCCATGTACCACTATGCTCTACTGGTGTCACCATCGATCTATCTTTCATCTACATAAGACACAACACATGTGGAAAAAACCTATGCATGGGTGAGTATATACATACCTAGTAGGACACCCTGAAAACCACAAAGGGAGAAATAAATAGATAGAATAATAGTCAATTTAACCCACAAAGGCCTTTCAATTGGATTATGAGGCAAAACCATAATAATAAGCTAGATATTCTCAACAAGAATCCCAAACAAAGAGAAAAAGGGGATATCTATCTCTATAGTCCAACTAAGAATGGTGAGTTAGCCTGTAGATCCAAATGTCCATCATTGATGACTAATGTAATACGATACCTCATCAAAATCTGTGTAAAGGTGCCCTCACATCACCATTGTGCTCTATAGTCGAGGGAGCCACAACTCTATTCCTACATCTTACATAACCTCTAAATAATATGAGTGTAGGGGACTGATCCTCACCACTGTAGTCCATAGTCAAGAGAGACACACTTTGTGGAGGAACCAAACCCTACTAGAGCTCGAAGATGGAGGTGTAACACTCTATATATGGAGGACCATCACACTAATATATTATGGTGGAGTATCAAATATACCTATATAAAGAGTATGAGGGACCCGTTCCCTGGTGTGAAAGGGGAGTACCACCCAAAACATCACTCCAATGATCACACCTGATTGATTTTACTAGGTTAAAGAGTATGGGGGACCCATGAATTAGTGTTAAAAGTAAGTTTTCAAACCTAACATCCCTTTACAGATGAAACTAGATCAATTCCATCACCAAGTGCCTCCTGAAGAAGTGTCATGATAAAAAAACCTCACATAATATCTCGTAATTCACCATAAATGTTACCATGATGTTCTATGTGAAAAAAAACTCACGATAGGCTACTTCCAGGCCAAAATCTGAGTATTAAAGAATAATATATGGAAGATATAAGTTACTATGTGCAATAAATAGTGTGTACACGGGGTAACATGACATGTGACCTCACCTCATCGCCTAGCTGTGTTCTCTATTGGATAAATATTCTAAAGACATGTCACACTAAATATAATGTACTAGTTGTACATTGTGTGTCTCATCCACTTAGGGCCTACCCGTGCTCTTCCGATCATGCCTATGTACATCATCCCATGCCCATGTACATTTGATATTGTCTATGCACTTTGAGTCGTGCTCATGTACTAGCCATGTACAAGTACCGGGTCATGCTTGTGTAATCCTAGACATGACTATGTTCTTGGATATTACCTAAACTGTGTACTCCAAAGTATAATCCATGCCACCAACATGAGGTCATACACAATGTGTGATCTTTATCTCCACCCAAAAACCCTAACCGCCATAACCTAGGGACTACACAACATGTGTTCTTCATAGTACATACTGTGTCATTGAGTTTTTCATAGAAACTTTAGTTCCTTAATTTATATAAAATATTAACCTTAATTGCACAAAATCCTCCATTTGACCTCCTAAAATTGAAGGGGGTCATCCCTGGCCACCAATCTCCAGCCTCTAGTGGATGGTAATTAAAAATCTGTTTTCCCACCGATGATCCATCATGCATACCGTTGATGCTCTAAATCATAAATACACAGAGGAATCAAACATTAACCTCAATACATATCAATACATATGAAAATCACTATCCCACACACCGTTCACACAACCACCATTAATCTGAGGGTTCAATCACATGTGAACCTTCCCTGGAAATGTCGAACCACGACCTTGTGGGCTAACGGTGAAGAATGAAAAGAAAAACAGGGTGAGAAATCCACATAAAAAAGTAAAACCATTATTTTCCAAGAACTATCAAACAATTATCATATAAATGGGATTTACATGGGTGATAAAAAAATCAATGAGATAGATTTATCGGACTAATCAAACTAAAATATGGAAGAGCTCATGCAAAGATCAATAAATTGCAGATCAAATAAGTTGAAAATTAGATCCATGATTAGAAAATAAAATAGGGTTTAAATTCATAAATAATGTTCCCTATATCTAACAAGGATTGATTTTTTGTGAAGAGAGCATTTTACAGTGATGAAATAGATCTGCAGTGTTTTCTGCCTTCCCTCGATCCACCCGAATCCATCATCTTCATCCTCCGATCCTGATATTCCAATAAAGAATGATCCTCTACCCCTAAAATATTCATAGGGTTATGAAAATAAACCTATATAAACATCATAATAATGTATTTATAGAGGATTAGGATAGTTTAGATCATTTAAATAAAAATACATAAATAAACAATTTATTTTATTAAATGCACCCGCCAACAACTGCTTTCCATGAAACGTATGACACTGAACAACCTTAGGTCACACCTAGGGTAAAAACCACATTACAAAATCAACTATGGCCTCATATTTACCATCTAAGAATATTTTTGGGATCTATTTTAATTTTTTTAAAAATATTCTTGTGCATGATATAATATTTATAATATTTTTATTATATCAATAATAGGCCTCTCTAGGCCCTAAAATCTTGCGTTTACTCAGTGATTAGATTAAAAAATATTCCAAATCCTTATAGGAAAAAAAGATTCATTAAAATAAAAAAGGATGAATCTAGAGAAGACATAGCTAATGAAATTATTCCCTTGAATATTATCTATCTCCCTACAAAATATTAGGTCTTTTGGACTAGTAGTTTGTGAGATATGAACAAAAAATTTAAAGTCATGAAAATTATGGGTAGATTTATTGGCCCCACATAGATGCTTCATTTGGAACTTCTATGATTGGATTTAGCAATTGGTCCAATTGAATTAAATGTATTCCAACAACCATGAAATCCTAATAAAAATTAATTTTTTATGTTGGATAAGTGTATAGACTTTTATGAAAAAAATACCTAATTTTTTTTAAAGAAAATATAAAAAAGAGAGAAATTCCATATTTTTAATTTATTTTTATATATTGAATTAAAAATTAAATTTGATTGAAAAATTATTAAATTATGGGACACCAGACACCAACAAAATTATAATTTGTAAGTTTAAGGGTGATAATATCAGATAATTCACTATGTGATCATATATTTATAATATTAATTATTAATATTGAAAAATAACTTTTCAAATTATATGAAATGACTTATAATTTATATATAAAGTGTTTATATGGAAATTATAATTATGATTTATGAAATTTTTATGAATAACAAAAAATGATGAAATATAAAACTGTTTATATTTAATTTTATTAATTGTTCATAATATTTAATTTGAATTGTTCAAAATAAATTCCTTTTTTGAGGAAGTAATTTAAACACTATAAAAAATATTCTTGATAATTGATTTGATCAAGGATTAAATTATATTAAATATATGACATTTAGATTTTGTAAAATGTTTACATAATATAATTTTAATATGAAATGTTTATATTTCATTTAATATCATATTTTAACTTAAATTATATATAATGAATAATATGAAGTAGTTTATATTAGGAATAAATATAAAGTTCTTATATTTATTTAATTATGGATTTTCTATAATGAATTTCTAAATTATAAAGTGTATATAATTATTTATTTATGAATTGTTCATAATTAGTTTATATCACGTTTAAATTTATGAATTGTTTATTTATTTATTTTATTACCTTTTCTTTTATTCATATATATAATTGTTATATTATGAGTATATGCATGATTTAGTTTAATTAGTTAAAGTAATTTTAAATTTTCATACATTTATCTATGGAGTTAATTGCTAGGTATGATAGATAATTTTGTTTTCTTTTATCTTTACTTTGAATTGTTATTAGATTAAAAACCTAAATGAATGAGATAATTATATTTTACACACAATAGGTGTTATAATTATGATAGAACTTAAATCTATATAAATAAGAGTATCCCTAGGTTGTGGGAATTTGGTTTGGAGTGCTCACAGGCCTAGTGGTCGGTTCCTTGTTTAGAAAAGTGAGGGTTGACTATCTCTGGCTCTAGGATTACTCATGTGTGGATTGTTGATTACATATAATTCTAAGTGTTGACAATAAAGGGTTTCATATATACCTTTTGAATTGTATGTTATTGGATATGTGTGAATATAATTAGATTTTAATTTGTTTAATGATTCTAATTTTCTCTAGTTTTATTTTTATAAATTAATTGGGAAAATTCCGAGACTAGGCGCTGAGATGGAGTGAGATTATGAGGCCCGATGTGCTCAAAATAATATAATGAAAATTTTTCAGTTTTTAATACAGTGATTGGGTATTTTTTCCTTTTAACATGTATAAATTCTAAACGGGAACCTAGATCAGATATCCGAGGGCACCGTTGCATTCAGAGCAGTGACTTTACCTTAGGCGAGGCCTAACATTGACCAGTGAGGGTTGACTATGAAAGTTAGAAATTGGATGTAACCATCATTAAAATATTTTAATAAAAATATTTTATTGGACACAACAAAGTTTTTCTTTTTAATGAAACATTTTTCAAGAATTCAGGGTCATCAGTATAACCCTGAAATTCCTCTGAGGCATGGAAGGAAACTATCTTGATGACGAACGCCAAAAGATCAAGGATTGACGACAACACCGACCTTCGTTCTTCATCAATGAATGATCCAAACATAAGGTAGGGTGTTTTATTTCTTTGTGATTTCCTTTCCCCTATTAGATTAAAATGAAAAACAAAAACCAACCCATGAACAGGTTGATTCGTGGTAGATTCATTATTATAGGATGGATAAATGATTGTGGGATTTTGAATGAGGATTATATTTGTGTGTTGAATGGTTATTAATAATCCTTCTAACATGAACATATGAAGGACAACATGAATAAGGCCAAGATCCAATCTTTGGGTATTCATGTGCTTTCAAACTCCCCCTCAATCTATTGTGTTCTTCATGTGTTCTTTACCCTATCCTTTCTCTTTTAAAACCCTGTGTAAAATACTAATTGAAAACTGATCCCACAATGACACCGCAGAGGTGCAACGATAGTGAAAGGTGGTGACAACACAAGGAGGTGGCAGAAAAAGGTGGTGCCGATCCAGGCAGATGACATGTTGGCAGGGCGAGGATGCCGGTAGTTTTGCTGGTAGTGGAAGTAGGAGCGGCTCGGAAAGGGAGGCCAGGCCAGGTGGAGCGCAATATGAGGGGCCACTGACACTAGGACGTGGTCCAGGTAGAACCACATCAGAGGGATCCCACAACAACAGGGGTTGTGGGTGGTGACTAGGGGACCATGACAGTGACTAGGGGGCTGCAACAGGAGGCTGTGACGATGACAGCATGACGCGACTCAGAGCCATGTCAAATGGATCCATGATGGTGGTGAGGTCATAAGACTTAAAGGAGGAAGTATTAAATCCTTATGAAATATATAGAGACTCTTCATTGATCAGTGGGACACGACTAGGGTGGGCTGTATCTGGCACACACAAACTGACTCGCATGCAGCGGTCCAAACCAGATGAGCTGGGCTGCTCCAACGGTCCAGTGGGCTGAGCTGGTTCAGGCCGGGCCGAACCAGGCCAAGATGGGTTGGGTCAGTCAAATCAGGTTGGGTCGGGTCAGCCGGACTGGGTCGGGCCAGGTTCGATGGGTCAGATTGGGCCTGAATCGGACCTAGGTCATACCTTTTTAGATAAACAGCCATAACTTTCAAACCATGTGTCTATTTGAGAAGCCTTTTGTGGAATTTAGACCCTTATAATGAGGCATTACTTTTGAGATACTCTAAGTGAGTTTTTATGGAATTTAGAATGTGACCTAATGGATCGAGGTGTAGGTTCTCCCGGTACAAGCGCGCTATGAGAAAAATCCTGCCGCTGACTGTGACTTGGTGACTATATGACTTGGTGGCTACGTGACTTGGTGACTAAATGACTTGGTGACTATGTGACTTGGGGGATGAATGGCCCATCAATGTTCTGTGCAACATCGATGCTCCATGCACCATCGACACTTCATGTTCCATCGACGCTCCGAGCACCATCAAAGCTCCATGCACCATTGATTCTCCATGAACCATCGACACTACATGATCCATTGATGTTCTATGAATTATTGACACTCCGTGTGTCATGGAAGTTGGGATATCTATGGACTATAACTTAAAATCCTTCTCTTCATGCTTTAGACTTATACCTGTGTGAGCTGAATATACTTCATGTGTTTCCTTTATGATGTATTTCATGTGATTAATTTTTGGTGTAATTCATGTGTTTCATTTGTGTTATACTTTATGTATTTCTTAGTGGTACTTCCTTTGTGGTTTCAGGGTGTCATATTGAGTATTTTCTTGCTCACCCCTACATGGAATTTTCCCACACGTGTCATGTCTTGTGTAGATGATCGACGTTTTGACAAAGTTCTAGGTGAACCAGGACCAGGTGGTTCTTAGAGAGATCATATAGACGTATTGTGATCCTATGAGTACAAGAAACTATCCTAAACCTACCCTTAAGGTATGGTTTTCTACGGATGAGTTACAAAAACTTGTGCATTCACTTGACAAACCCTTTATTTTTGTGGTCTTATATGCTGACCTTGTTTACTTTCCAATTTTTCTACTGTCATACTCTGTGGTTGGTATCTTAGTGTATGCATGCGTTGTTTTATTAGTGTTTTTTACATTTCAGCATTTAGGGCATGGATATATGTGTGTGTGTATATAGGTACTTGGGAAAATGCCTCCCATCTGTGGGATATTCCAACTCGGTACTAGTCTCTAGCCTCTGGCCTATTGGAGGTGGGTTTTTAGTAGTCATGGTACGGTCCCCTATGGGGTAGGTTATGATAGAGTGGTATCAAAGAAATTTGGTTCTATATAAAGAACCAAGAATCTATGAGATTGGTTTGGGGAAATAGTGTTAAGTGTTTCGAGTTCAGCTTTAAGGACAGGGACTCCAGTGTTGGTGTGGCGACTGATGTATCCATACACCAGGACTCTGGACACCTTATTTTTGACTCTGAACAAGAAAACACTGGTTGTAGGGAATAAATGGTACATGCATCATATATGATTTTGAGTGTTTTCTCATGTCCTTCTTGAGTAAGCTCACTAAGTATACTCTATCGACTGTAGTACATCTTGATCTGTTTTAGGATGCCTCCACATAGAAAGCTAGCCAGGATTCCATTTCATGATCACAAGGATGATCTACCTATAAATGAGGCGTCAGTATAGGGTCCTGTACTGGAGGTACTCCCTACACCTGATATATCACCTCAGGGTGGTGTACTAGTGATACCACCACCAATCAAATATAATTTACTATCAGCACTACCGGTAGAGGATTCATGCAGGTTGAGTGCATTGCATGAGTTCCAGAGGTAGAAACCTCCCATGTTTCTGGGTGAGACTGACCCATAGGTAGCTAAGGATTGGATGGAGGCCATTACACATGTATTTCACCTTGTGAGGAAACCTTCTAACCAGAAGGCAGTTCTAGCTACGAGCCTTCTTCAGGGATCATCAGGGCGATGGTGGAGTAGAGTGATCCAGACGCATGATGAGACGACTCTCTCTTGGGAAGACGTCGAGCACCTCTTTAGGGAGGAGTTATTTCTGGTGATGTTATGCTCAGTGAGCATACATTATCTCCTGCATCTTCACTAGGGAAATTATACTGTAGTAGAGTACTCAGTGAGATTTACAAATATTTCTCACTTCTCTACGGATATGATGTGAGACCCGTTCTTCAGGTACCAAACCTTTGAGTAGGGGATATTCCATGAAATCAAGGAATCCATGATATCCCTTAGAATCCCTACATATTCTAGGGTACTAGAGTGATACCTTCTAGTGGAGAGATTTATGATAGAGTAGACACCAATAATGGGAGCTACTAGCAGGCACTAGGTAGCTGGGTCTTTGGAAGTAGGTAGATAACATCAGACGCGGGTACCTAAGAGGGTCAAACACTCTAGGGGATGACCAAAAGACACAAGATCAATAGTGCAGGGCTCCTAGGGTAGAGCAGGTCAGCTGAAGGATAGAATTTGTTACTCGTGCGACGATTGGGACATCTGGATCAAGATTACCCGAATCACCATGAGAACAATCAGTAGATGGTCGGGTGATCACCGAGGAAGAGGAGGAGGTTGGATTAGAGTGATTTGCAGGGTGGTGGGAATGGAATAGGAGTAGGTAGAGCAACATGCAGTGGGTGAAGGTTTGATGTACTACTACCACCACCCCAGGTGGTCCACCACGGGCTTAGGGAGCTGGTGGACATGGACAACTTTAGGTGATGGAGGCTTAAAACCCTAGTGATTTAGAGATTATTAGAGTCATTATATGAGTATTTTCCACCCTATCTATAGTTTTTTATAGACACATGCTCCAGTCACTCTTTTCTCACCATGACCCTTGTTTGAGACTTAGAGATTTCAGTGGAACCATTGACTCGATCCCTATGCTTAGAGACTCCTATGGGGGGAGATTCGATGATAACACATTGGTGAAGATAGTGATCCCTCACTCTAGGGTGAAATAGTTTTATTTGGGATCTCTTGGTGGTGGAATCTATTCCTTATGACATTATTCTTAATATGGTCAAGTTATCCATAGTTCATGCCCAGATTGACTATTTTAGGCATAGAGTACGGTGTGTTCATTGTAATGGGACCATGTATTCTTTTGTTAGTGAAAGGAAAATACATGCAGTACTGGATGGACTCACACATAGGTGGTTGCAGTCGATCACACATCAGTTGGCTAGATTGAACCTCATCATAGTGGATGAGATGAGTCCTCAGTTTCCTACAGTGGTGGTGGAATATGAGGACATATTTCCTAAATATGTACCCAGATTACCTCCCCTTAGGGAGGTTGAATTCTTCATTGGTCTGCACCCTAGTAAGACACTGATATCTACACCTGTATATCATATGGATCAAGTGGAACTTTGTGATTTGAGGGTACAACTGGTGGACTTGCAGAGGAAGGGCTTTGTTAGACCCAGTGTTTCACCCTAGGTGGACCCAGTTTTTTTACTAAGAATATGGAAAAGAGATTGAGGTTAGGTGTGGAATTCTAGTGCCTAAATCAAGTGACCGTGAAGAAAATGTATCCACTATGGAGGATTGAAGACCTCTTCGATCAGATGAAGGGAGTAAGATGGTTCTCAAAGATTGACATCAGGTTTGGCTATCACCAGCTTCATTTATGGGATGATGATGTACTGAATACAACCTTTAGATATTGGTACAACCACTACGAGTACTTGGGGATGCCGTTTGGCATGAAGAATGCCCTGACAGTGTTCATGGGACTCATGAACACAATCTTCTAGCCTTACTTAGACCGGTTCATGATGGTCTTCATTGATGACATCTTGGTGTACTCGAATTTCGAGGAGGAGCACATGATACACTTGAGGATGGTCCTAGACACACTTTAAGAAAACCATATTTATGGGAAGCTCTAGAAGTTTTAGTTCTAGATTTTGGAGTTCCACTTTTTGGGACATGTCATTTCAATAGCTGAAGTTGCAGTAGATCTGGTGAAGATTGAGGAAGTGTTTTCTTGAGAGCCACCCAAGAGTTTTACCAAGGTGAAAAGTTTCTTGGGTTTGGTTGGGTACTATCAGAGGTTTGCACCCAACTTTTCCAGAGTAACAGAACCCTTGACGACCTTGACATGTAAGGGGTATCCTTTCATGTGGACAAAGAAGTTCCAGTAGTGCTTTCAATAACTGAGGTAGAGGTTGAAAAGTGATCCTATATTGAGATTATCGGAGGAGGGTGTTGAGTACATGGTATTCTATGATGCATTACATACCAAGCTTGATTATGTATTAATGCTAGGGTAAGCCGTGATTGCCTATGGTTTATGCCAGTTGAGGCAGCATGAGCAGAACTACATGACCCATGATCTTGAGCTTTCAACAATATTCTTCACATTGAAGATGTGGAAACACTACTTGATGAGCGAGAAGTTTACCATCTACTCTGACCACAAGAGTCTCATGTATATATTCTCTCAAAGGGATCTGAACTTGAGACATAGGTGATGGATAGAGTTCCTCTATGATTATGAATTTTAGATTGTCTATACTCCTAATAAGGGGAACATAGTGGAGGATGCTCTTAGAAGGTGATCTAGCTTATAGTTTCTAAGTGAGGTGTTGGAACAATTGGTCGCATTACAGATATACTTTTTTGGATGGAGATGAAGCAGCTTACCTCCAGTTGATGGTTTTTACTCCTAAAATCTTATAGTGAGTTAGGGAGGCACAAATTGGGGATATTGATTGTGAGAATTTACATCCTCATATTTCTATAGGTAATGCCCCTATTGGATATTTGAAAGGTGGGTAGCACATCGTTCTCTTCAGAGGAAGCACAATAATACCAGTGATGTTGTGGGAGGAGGTCTTAATGGAGTTCCATAATTACACTTTGAAAGTACATCCAAGAGTGTCAAATATGTATAAGGACATACAACATCTGTTTTGGTGGCTAGGGATGAAGAAAGTTGTGACCGAGTTCATTTCTCGATGCCTCACTTGTCAATAAGCGAAGGATGAGCACCAGGTCCCCACTTGGGGCGCTAGAGTGGAAGTGGGATTGGATATAGATAGACTTTGTGACAGGATTACCACACATGTCTAGGGGGCACAATATCATCTGAATGATCATTGACCGACTCACCAAGTCGGCCCACTTCCTACCGATCCATGAGTAGAGTTCAGTAGAGAGATTGGGACTCCTCTACGTGCAGGAGATAGTTAGAATTCATGGAGTCCCATAAAAAATCGTTTTAGATCATGATGATCATTTCACATCCCAATTGTGGAAGGGATTGTATGAGGCATTTGGGACCCAGTTGTGCTTGAGCATGGTGTTTCATCCCAAAACAAATGGCCAGATGAAGAGGACCATCCGGGTTCTAGAGGACATGCTACATGCTTGCATCCTAGACTTTGGACATGATTATGAGGATCACCTACCTCTGGTGGAGTTTTCATAAAACAGTAGCTAACAATCCACCATTGGTATGACAACATTTGAGGCCTTGTATGGGAAACAATTCAAGTCACCACTATGTTGGATGGACCTAGGGGAGTTAGAATTCGTGGGTCCAGAGTTGGTGCGGGCTACCATCAAGAAGGTGCAGATCAACCAGGAGTAGATGAGGACTATAGAGAGCTAGAATAAGTTATATAATGATAGAAGATGGAGTGATTTATAGTTTTATTAGGGAGACCATGTGTTTCTTCGGGTCTCAAATCAATGAGGATTGCAAAGATTTGGCCGGGGTGTCAAGTTATCTACGAGATACATCAACCCTTTTCAGATTCTGAGTAGAGTTGGTGAGGTGGTGTACCACCTAGCTCTACCCCCATAGTAACATCGGGTGCATGATGTCTTCTATGTGTTGTAGTTTAGGAGGTATGTTCCTGATCCATTGCACGTCATCGATTGGGGATAGTTGGACATTGACAATGAGGTGACTTTTGCAGAGTACCCAGTAGAGATCGAGGATCGACAGGAGTGGATCCTTTATGGGTGGTCGATTCCTATGGTATGTATTTGGTGGCAACACAAGAATCTCTATGAGAGAAGTTGGGAGCAGGAGGATTTGATTCATGCTCAGTACCCTCATCCTTTTGTTGAGTATCCCTTGTGTTGGATTTTGGGGACATAAATCCCTAAGGTGGGGAGAATATAATGACTTGTATTTTCTCCGGTTTTATTTTTATAAATTTGTTGGGAAAATTCTAAGACCAAACAATGAGATGACGTGAGATTATGAGGCTCGGTGTTCCTGGAACAATACACTTTTTTTTTATTTTTTAATAAAGCGTGTGGATGCTTTTTTCCTTTTAATGGGGATAAATTATAAATAGGTTCCTAGATCATAAATCCGAGGGTACTGTTTCATTCAGAGCTGCGAATTTACCTTATGCAGGGCCTAATATTGACCAGCATGGGTTGACTGTGAAATTTAGAAATTGAACATAACTGAAATTAAAATATTTTAATAAAAAAAATTGTTAGACTCAGCAGAGTTCTTATTTTTAATGAAATTTTTTTCAGTAATTCAGTGTTATCACTATAACCCCGCAATTCCTCTGAGGCATGGGAGAAAACTCTCTCAACTACGAACACAAAAAGATTAAGGATCGATGACGACACGAAACTCCATTCTTCATCAACGACTGATCTAACCACGAGGTATGGTGTTTTATCTCTTTGTGATTTCCTTTCCCATCTTAGATTAAAATGATGAACACATACCGACCCACGAATAGGTTGATCCATGCTTCGTTCATTCATACGGGATGGATAACTTCTTGTGGGGTTTTTAATGGGGATTATATTTATGTGTTGAATGGTTCTTAATAATCATTCTAACATGAATGGATCAAGGCCGACACGAACAAGGACACGATCCATTCTTTGGGTATTCATGTGCTTTCAAACTCCCCCTAAATATCTCACATTCTTCACATGTTTTTTGCCTTCTACCTGCCCTTTTAAAACCCTATGTAAAATCCAAACCGAGAATCAATCCCGTGATGACACTGCGGAGGTGCGATGATAGAAGAAGGTGGCGACAACACAAGGCAATGGAAACACCTTCGACCGGTTCAGGCAGGGCAGTGCCGATCCAGGCAGACTATGTGTTGGTAGGGTGAGACTGTCAGTGGGGTAGCCAACGATAGAGGCAGCAGTAGCCCAGCAGGGTAGGCCGGGCCACCAGTAGGGAGGCTGATGGTAGCACCAGGATGCAGTCTAGCTGGAACCATGTCGGAGGGAGCCTGTGGTGGCGGGGGCTGCGGACGATGACTAGTGGGCCGCGACGAGGGCTGCAGGATGTGGATCAGGGTCATGTCAAAGGGTTTCCACAGTGGAAGCGAGTCTATAGGACTGGGTAGAGGAGGCAGGCCGACCATTTGAAATGTGGCATGACTCTGCATTGATTGGAGGGATGTGAATAGTGTGGGCCACATCCAGCGCACACAAACCATCCCACATACAGCTGGCTAAACTAGTTGATTCAAGTAGGGCTGAACCAGGTCAGGCCAGGCCAGGTCAGTCAAATCAGGTTGGGTTGGGTCGACCGAACTGAGTTTGGTTGGCCAACGGGTTGAGTCGGGTTCGGCGGGTCAGATTAGACCCAGACCAAACCTGAGTTAGACCTTTTCAGAAAAACAATCGTAACTTTCAAACCACGTGTTCATTTGACAAACCATTTGAGACATTGGGACCCTTGTGATAAGAAGATACTTTTGTGATACTATAAGTAAGTTTTTATGGAATTTTTTATTAGAAATAATGACTTGAGGTGTATGTTATCTCGGTACAAGTGTGCTATGAGAAAAATCCTATGGCTGGCTGTGACTTGGTGACTATGTGACTTGGGGACTACATGACATGGTGACTACTTGACTTGGTGACTACATGAATAGGGGGATGCATGACCCATCAATGCTCTATGATCCATCGACGCTCTGTGGTCCATTGACACACCACATGCCATTGATGCTTCATGCGCCATTGACACTCCATACCCCATCAACGCTTCGTGTGCCATCAACGCTCTGTGAACCATCGACGCTCTGGGCACCATCAATGATCCGTGCACCATCGATGATCCATGTTCCATCAATGATCCATGTTCCATTGACACTTTGTGTGTCATCATCACTATGTGTGTCATAGAAACTGGGAGATCTATGGACTACAACTAAAAATGCTTCTCTTCATACTTTATACTTATACCTGTGTGAATTGACTGCACTTCATGTGTTTCATTTGTGGTGTACTTAATGTGTTTCCTTTGTGGTGTACTTTTTGTGTTTCCTTTGTGGTATACTTCTTTTATTTCTTATTATTATTTACTTTTTGGTTTTGGGATTTCCTACTGAGTATTGTTTTACTCGTCCATGCACAGGCTTTGCCTATACGTGTCATGTCTTTTGTAGACGATTGATGCTTTGATGGAGTGATAGGTGGACCGTGACCAAGTGGTTCTTAGAGGGATCATATGGACGTGTTGTACTCCTAAAAATTCAGGCAACTATCCTACACCTATCCTTCAGGTAGGGTTTCCTATGAATGAGTTACAGGAACTTGTGCATTCACTTAACAAACTCTTTCTTTTGGTGGACTTGTATGCTATCCCTTTTTATTTTCCTATTTTCCTATTTTCATACTCGGTGGTTGGTATCTTAGTGTATGCATGAATTTTTTAATTAGTGTTTTTATATTTTATCATTTCGGGCTTGGAGATGTGTGCGTGTATATAGTTACTTAGGAAAATACCTCACATTTGTAGGATATGCCTACTCAGTGCTAGTCTCCAGCCCCTGTACTATCAGAGGCGGGCTTGGGGCAATCACGGCATGAGCCCCTTTAGGATGGGTCATGACAATTTTGGTTACTAACACAATCTATGATTTTTGTAAATATTTATACATCCGTATAGTTTATACATATTGGTTTGGTGGAAGGAATAGGATTCCAAACTAAATCATTGGAAGTGAAGTGACTAGCAGTGTGTGAAGTCACCTAAGCAGGGGGGGTGAATCTATGTGAACTTTTTACCAAATTCTTGGTCACCCTTTTAATTCCCTCTCAGTATATAGACATATTTTGTTGGTTAATAAATGCATGGTCTTATTTATAATTACCCTTAACATATTCACACTGCTTTCATGATAGTAACTAAAGAGTGCACGACACACAATATTTTTACAAGGTTTATTCCCAATGTGGATATCTGATCCTTATTGAGTTCAGGTTGATTTTGAGACACACATATCCATTATATCATGAAAGTTAATATAATAGGATATCTCCCCAAAATCCTTTATTATCTCTTCATAAGTTTTTTATACTAGATCTCACTAGTTTACAATCTCCCAATTGGTTCTTTATATCAATTCCCTCCAGTGTACAATGGGTCCTCCAAAACTCCCAAAAAAATATCTTCAAGACTACTTTAGATGTTTATAAATCTCTTAAAATAAGACCTTATTCCTCATAAAAATTTCTTTGATTTTTTTCTGGTATAACATGCACATTGACCTTAGCACTAAACTATTATCCTTATAATATGACGTTATCGTAGAGAAAGACTTTGTTTCTGCTTCTGACTTCATCGAAATCCTTGAAATAAAAATAGTATTAATAACCTTATTATCTATTCTCAATCATCTTCTATGACATTAATATATCATAGGACTTATTCTTTTTATTCTTTATTCCTTGATGTATATGTTCTTCTATTCCTGAATGTCACCAGTTTCTTCTCTATTTGATACATATAGAATCTTATCATTAATTGTAGTATCAAATCACCTCATATATTTAACTCTTCTTCCATATTATATGATTATTTATACCCACAAAAAATCAATATGATATATTTTTCTATATTTGAATATAGAAATATCCCTTGATTTGTAGTAGTGTGATCCGCTGTAACACCTGGATGTTTTAATGAAATATTTTCTCTGAATAATTTTTATTAAATAGATTTCATTGCACTCAGTCGTGAGTTTAAATGAACTAAAATAATCCCCTAATATAAAATTACCATTACAACCCATCCTTTAGTTTAGTGGGAATAAAAAATAACTAACTTATGAATATGTATAAAAAATATAAATCAATTATATATTTATATATTTATGTGAATTACTATTAATAACTAAAATTAATGAAATATATAGGTTATATACCTAATAAAATATTTTTTATATTCATATAATGTATATTTTAGTCATAGGTTATGAATAAACCCTATTTGATGTATAAAAACCTATATTTTTCAAAAGGGTAATTTTACGCCTTTGAATAGAGAACCCCATATAAATTAAGATTTTAACGCATTAATAATTTTTATATGACAAAATAAACATTTTATTTGGAAGAAGAATATAAAAATTTACTTTGGATTAAATTTGAATATTTTTCTGATAACTTTCAAATTTTAATGAATAGTAAAGATGCACTAAATTTTAATTGAAAAAAAAAATTTTCATAAAAATAATTTATATGGTTTAATTATAATATTTAATGATTTTAAAGTATAAATATAATATATTGTTATTATTAAATATAATTTATGTCATTATCATTAATTTTACATTAAATTCAGATGTAAAAACATTTTAATCTTTTGCAATGCTTCAACTTTTAAAACTTTTTTTCTCTTTTCGATAATAGAATTAATTTTAAATTAATTACTAAAACTTATACATTTTTAATTTTGAAAAATTTAATCTATATTTAGAATCCATATCTCCAAATTATGTAAATAGATTTATTTTATTTTTGGGGTTTTATGAATAGTAACTTCGATAATTTTTATTAATACAGTAAAGGGGTAAAATAGGTAATTAAGGGTAAGAATACTATTATAAAACTACCCTAACACTTATACTGATATTATTGGATGATATATTTCTGACCAAGACAACCCTTGTGATAAAATTTGGCCTTTTGAATCCACTTGGGTGTGATTATGACACTTATAACCTTTAATTTAAAGTAAAGGAAAGTATGTTATAAACATATATATTTTTACAATTTTTTTAATATGGGGTTATATAAGTGATATATTTGAATATAAATAGTAATTATAAATCTAAAAATATTTCCTATATCATGGTACTTTATTTATAATTTTTAGACATTAAATAGTTAAATTTAATTATGACACAATGATGATGCATTGATTGCTTTATTAATGAAGGAATCAAATAAATGATATTATAATTATTAAAATAAATATTATTTGACATAATTTATGTCATAAATGATTTTTATATGTGAATATGACATTTTATAATACTATTAAATGGTTTGGTTCGAAGTTATCTCTTTGTTTAGATTTTATTTAAATTCAATAAAATGAATAGTGTAAAAATTGACATAATTGATGTTTTATAGAAATATTAAATATTTTTAAATCAAAAGTGACTATTATTAGGTCTACATGTTCATTAAGTTTCTAATTATGAAAAGTTTACCACACATAAGTAAAATCTATAGCCTCTTAATACTTAAAATGTTGTTACCACAATTAAAATTAAAAGAGAATAATTAAGGATGAACCGAAAAGATAAGGTTTAAAATAAAATCAATACATGTCTAAAAATTATTGGATAAGAGGATTTCAAAATATAATCAAATTATATTTTGAATATTTCAATTTGGAATCATTTGGATTAAAAAACTAATTTATATTAATTTATTATCTATGAGGTTTCCAAAAGTTCCCCTCACCTATTCACTTTACATTGAGCCTTAAAGCTCAAACATACCATATAATTTTCCCTTTTAAACTTACCTAGTTATATTCTAGAGGTTTTGGTCTTCTTAAAAGACCATCTCTAGTGCTCTAAGAGGATATTTAGAGGAAGCACATTGAAGAAGAGGTAATATCTTCTATCAATTCTTTAAAACTTATTTCTTCTTATACTTCATATTCACAAGTTGTTTCATTATAAAGTAAGAACTATAATATGAATTATATAATGAGATGTTATTATAATTATGAAACAACTATATTCCAACTTTTAACTTCTAGAGGTTCTGTTTATTCTTGTTTATTTATTTATCTTTATGGGCCAAATCATTCCCAGTGGTTAAATTATGATGCCTGGCATTGGTTTCCAGCCCATGGGGATTGGGAACACCCCTCAAGCCATGTCATGGACTAGTTTGGGTGACTGTTTTAGGGTTTAACTGGGTTGATTTGTGACAATTACATTATTTAAATCATTATATAGGAGGTTTAGATACATATAAAGGAAATTAGACCTAAGGTAATGGATAATTTCGAAATCTCATTATTATCTAAGATTGTTTATACATAAGTATTTATTGGGGTATATTTATCATCCACATACATGTTTCCAAAATATGTAATATTATTTCTATTATTATACAAATTTTAAATTCAATTTTATACATTGGTGAATTTTTATTACACTATAAGAAAGGAATATTTTGTCATTTTCGGTACGAGGTTTTTTTTGACTTTTCCATAAAAAGTACGAGGAAAATGTTTTTTAACTTATATGACATGAACTTATTATTATGATTTTATTGTTGTACCTCTCATTCCCCTCGAGGTTTAATTTTCATGATCACAATCACCCTCTTATGTTTTCTAACATTGTTTTTAAGTGTTGTGGATGATAGGAAAAAGATTGCCAAAGGATTGGCCCAAGAATGAACATCAAGTGGACTGAAATTCAGTCCACCGGCCAACCGGTGTGATGGCACCGGCCAGCCGGTGGACCTGGCAGAGGCATTGCCCACTGCCAGGTTCCACCGGTCAGCCGGTGGCTCTGTCACCGGCCAGCCGGTGGCACCCAGATCAAACAGTGTGAGCTACTGTCTTGCCACCGGCCAGCCGGTGGCTCTGGCACCGGTCAGCCGGTGGAGCCTGGACTAGAATTCTCCTCCTCTGCCAAGGCACCGGCCAGCCGGTGGAGCTGTACCGGCCAGCCGGTAGCCCAGTCAAACTAGCCGTTGGGTTTGACCAGTCAACCCTCTTTTGGCCTCCAACGGCTCCGAGGACTTCTCCAACAGCTCCGAAGGCCCCCAATGGGTTCCATGCCTATAAATAAAGGCTGAGGAAGCCCCGGACACAACCCGAATCATATACGGAAGCCCACGAACATATTTTTCATCAATTGGCCAACCTCCGGCGACTTCCTCCAAGGGAACCTCAAGTGCTCCAACAACTTCCACATCCAAGAGCACCATCAAAGAAGCTTGGAAGCGGCCTTCAACATCTCCAATCAATCAAAGGCGCCCAAGACTTCCTCAAATACGGTTTTTATTGTATATTCATTTTGAGCTTAAAATTGGGTTTGTGCCTACAAACCCCAAACTTTTCTCATCCCCTCTTTCTTTTGGGTTTCACACCACCATTAAGGTGTGAAGAGGTTTCTTCAAGCCTTTCCTTTTAAAAGGCTTGAGTTTTCGGTGAGCTAGCCTTCACCCGTTAAAAAGGCTAGTGGGTTCTTTCTATTCCATTGAAAGCAAGTGGGTTCTTGCTTAACCACTAAAAGCAAGCTGTAATAGGTCCTAGTGCTACCTCAAAGCCTAGTGAGTTTCTTGCTAAAACCATTGAAAAGCAAGCGGTAGGAATCTCTCAACGGTTGAGTTGGGAGCGGAGACGTAGGCCGGGTTTTTGGCCGAACTCCGTTATCAATTTCTTGTGTCTTGCCTCTTTATTTCCGCTGCACTTTACTTTGATTTTTTATTTGTTAATCATTTTTTTAAAAGGCAATTCACCCCCCCTCTTGCCATCTTTTCCTCGTTTGTTCCGACCCAACATTTATAAGGCCTTATTTCCATGAATATTACTCTATAAGATTTATAGTTTATTTTTAAATAAATTCTTTTCTTTTAAAATTGCTTTATATTTGAGAAAAGAAAATGTTTTTGAAGAAGAAAGGATATTTTCCTCAAGAAATAATTTCAAGTGTTTTATCAAAATTATTTTCCATCTAAGATGAAATTGTTTAAATAGGGTTATTTTTATATCCCTATTATCACTATGATTTGAGTTGTGTTTATGATGGAATTATATTTATAAAATCCATTTATTTTATATAGATTATGATGGAATGATGTTTATGAAACCCATTTTATTCCTTGGGTTATGCTATGATGAATGATTTATGTTTTTGTGGAACATGTAAGAATGATTTCATTATGATATGGGTGGGAAATATATATCCCTCCAATTAATTAGGTAAAGATTTATATCTCATGATATATACATGACTGGAATATCATACAAATCCGATTCAATAATACATGACTAGAATAACAGGTAAATCCAGTTTAGTAATACAGGGATGGAACAGAGAGTAAACCTAGTTCAGTAATGGAATTTATCTACTATTATGGTCTTAGCAATAAGAATTTACTAATATGAAATATTTTTCTATGATTATTTGTATTCCATGAAATTTCATGTCTTATGTTATAACTTTTGGGATTACATTGAACTTTTATGATTTATCCCATGACATGGTATCACGATATTTTATATGGAGGATAAGATTTTCAAATGTTATGTTTTTATGTCCTATGATTGTTATATGATTGATATCTCCCATTTTTACCCTTAATGATAATTTTATCTCACCCTTTCATATGTTTCTTTTCCCCAGGTCATGAAGAAGGGTATTACGTAAGATATGTAAAAACTGAGTCTAGTTGTGAAGAAATAAGCCAGAGACAATGTAGATGTTTTATGAACCAACTGTTTATGTTTAAGATTTTTTAAAGACACTATACCTATATGATCCTTCCACAAACTTATTATATTTTGTAATGAATATTTTTCAATTTTGAATTAATATCAATGTATGTAAATTATGGTTCGTTATAGTTGGTTTCAGAGGAAAGGTATAGTTAACCTTTGGAAACTAGGATGATAAAACCTTAGTAAGAAGAATAAGGATACGTATAATTATAGGTTAATATCCTAGTGTATTTTAAATGATCATGAATAACCTTGTATAAAACTGAAAATGTCCAAAAATTGAACTTTTTTTCTTGATTATGTGGTTTTCCCATTATGATTAGTGTTTCTCACACAATGCTTCTTGGTTTTAGTCAATGGATGGAACCCGAAGGAAGTGTGTTAATGCTGAATGTGACTAGAAATGAAATTATTGTCTTCCTAAGAGTAAAATTTATTGATTATTTAGTGTATTAAAACCAAGTCTCTAAAGGTAATTATCCTTAAGGTACTTCAATATCTATGAAGAAATTGTTTGATGTTATCTCAAGGTTGAGATGGATATTGGAGTAACCCCTTAGTCTTATGGGTTTTATAAGAAGAGAAAAATGTAATTCAAGGGAAAATCTAAATACCACACTAAAAAGAAGATGATTTTCTCTCATTCTCAATGTTTGGAAATAAACATGGAGGGAATTTTCTTAAGGGGACTAGTAAATTATTTAAATGTGGAAAAGAAGGTCATCTGGTAGTTGAATGCTAAATTGATAGGAAAAATATGTATAATGATGCGAATAGAGAAAATGATACACATGATGAACCTCCTACACTTCGATGTTATAAGTGCAAGGAAATAGGGAATTATTCCAATCAATTCCCTAATCCAAGGTTTATTGATGATGACCGACATCAACAAACTTTTAAGGCCAAAGACAAAGGCAAGACACATGCGATCACTATCGACGATGTAGAGAACATTAATAAAGTGGTGAAAGGTACACTTACCATCCACTCTAATATAGAAAATGTTTTATTTGATTATGGATCCACCCACTCTTTTATTCTGAATAATTTTCTAAGGGTATTTCCATATTACCTAAAAAATTAGCTGTTGAGTTAGTCATGACAACTCCTAATGGAACATCGGTCGCATTAAAAGTTTATAATTCTTCTCTGGTTGAAGTTTGTGGGAAAGTGATTCCTAAAAATATTTCTATCCTTCCTATAGTGGAATTTGATGTGATTCTTGGGATGGATTGAATTTATATATATGGAGATTATATCAATTTCCATGGAAGGTAAGTCACATTTCATATTCCAGATCAATATATGATCATCTATGGATGCAAGGATGAGTATAACCTTCTAGTGAAAATTTCTTCCATATTATGGGTCTTATTACCTATACATAAAGGTCATCTATCTCAAATGGTTGGGGAGAAACTCACCATTAATAATACACCTATTGTAAAAGAGTTCAATGAAGTCTTTCTAGAATAATTACCAGGTCTTCCACCAAATCATGAAATTGAGTTTTCAATAGAACTCATACTGGGTGCTATTCCTATTTCATATATACCTTATAAAATGGCCCCAATTGAGTTTCAATAATTGAATAATCAACTCTAAGAGAATCTTGAAAAGGGATTCATACGACCTAGTACATCACCTTGGGGAGAACCTATTCTATTTGTAAAGAAGAAATATGGATCAATGAGACTCTGAATTGATTATCAAGAACTTAACAAGATCACTATCAAGAAAAAAAATCCTCTTACCCGCATTGATGAATTATTCAACCAACTAAATGGAGCTCAATACTTTTCTAATATTTATATTCATTTAGGATATCATTAATTAAGGGTCAAGATGGAGGATATACCAATGAAGACATTTCTTACAATATATAGACACTATGAATTTATAGTGATTACTTTTGGTATTACTAATTCCCCTGCTATCTTCATGGATCTAATGAATAGAGTCTTTAGGGACTATCTTGATATGTTTGTGGTATTCTTTATAGATTATATTATTTTCTATTAAAAGAGTAATAAAGAACATGAAGACCACTTGATAATTGTACTGAATACCCTGAGAAAGTATAAGCTTTATGAAAAATTTACCAAGTGTGTGTTTTGGATTCATAAAGTTTCATTTTTGGGTCACATAATCTCAATAGAGGGGATATATTTGAATCCATCAATAAAAGAAGTTGTTGAAATTGGACGAGACCAAAAATGGTAACTGATATCCAAAGTTTTCTTGGTTTGGATGGATATTATCGATGTTTTGTGAAATATTTTTCATAATTATCTAATCCACTCACCAAGTTGACTCAGAAATGAGTTAAGTTTGTGTGGATGGAGGAATGTGAAGAGAATTTCAAAGACCTCAAAAGAAGGTTATCCAGTGCACCTGTGCTCACACTACCATGTAGTAGAGAAAGGTTTTTGATCTATAGTGATGCATCTAAAAAGGGTATAGGATGTGTTCTCATGAAAAATGATATGGTGATAGATTATTACTCATGATAATTGAAAACACAAGATCAAAATTACCCAACTTATGATATGGAGTTAGCTTTGGTAATATTTGCATTAAAGATATTGAGGAATTATATTTATGGTGAAATGTGTGATATTTATACTGATCATAAGAGTTTAAAGTATATTTTCACACAAAAGGAGATGAATATGCATCAAAGAAGATTGTTGAAGTTGATTAAAGATTACAACTGCTCAATACATTACAACCCTGGGAAAGAGAACAAGGTGGAAGATGCTTTGAGTCGAAAGGACCATGCTAGCCTATCCATGATGAGGATCACAAAAGATCTAAAATTTATGGATTTTCAAAGGATGGATCTTAAAATTTTGAAGTAAGGTGAGAAATAATGTCTTTATAAAATGAATTTTCAACCATCTATACAAGTGAAGATTAAGTAGGAGTAGAAGGAAGATATAGAGATAAAAAAGAAGGTGAGAAATGTTCCTAAATTCAACCTTGATTGTGATGGAATAATAAGGTTCAAGAATCAGTTTTGTATTCCTCCCATACTAGAATTAAAGAAGGATATATTGGATGAGGCTCATAATTATTCATTATCTATTCACCCTGGAAGCATAAATATGTATAGGGACCTGAAAGATTATTTATGGTAGGATGTCATGAAAAGAGATGTTGTTGAATATGTCTCTCGATGCTTAGTTTGTCAACAAGTTAAGGATGAGATACAAAGATCAAAGGTGGAGTTACAACCATTACCCATACCAGACTAGAAATAGGAAAACATTAATTTGTACTTTTCCATAGGACTTACCAAAATATCTAAAGACAATAATTATATCTGGGTTATGGTTGATCACCTTACGAAGTCGATACACTTCATTTCTATTAGAGATGATTTCTCTCTTGATCATCTTGCCAGGATATATGTAAAGGAAGTGGTAAGATTTCATGAAGTAACACTTTCCATTATATCTGATTGGGATCCAAGGTTTACATCGATGTTTTGGAAAATTATTCAGCATGCTCTGTATACATAGTTAAGTTTTATCACTACTTATAATCCTTAGACATATGATTAGTCTGAGTGGATAATTCAAACTCTAGAATAAATATAGAGAGATTTATCTATGGATTTCAAAGGTGGATGGGATCAACACCTACCTTTGGTGGAATTTTCTTAAAAAAATATATTTCACTCCAGTATTTAGATGGATCCTTAGAAATATCTCTATAGAAAGAAGTGAAGAACTCCAACTTGTTGGGATGAAGTTGGGGAAAGAAATCTATTAGGACCTGACCTTGTTGATGAAATGGAAGATAAGGTCAAATCTACTCAACAAAACATAAGAGAATCTTAGAGTTGGAAAAAAGTTATGTTGAAAACTGAAAAAAAGAACTAGATTTTGAAGTGGGTGACAATGTGTTTCTATGAATATCTCCCTGGAAGAGAGTAATGAGATTTGGAAAGAAGGGCAAACTGAGCCCTAGGTATATCGTTCCTTTTGAAAATTTGGATCGTATTGGGAAGGTAGTTTAATGATTGGTGCATCAAAAAAATATCTCTCAAGTTCATGATGTGTTCCATGTATCTCTCTTGATAATGTACATACCCGATCCTTCACATGTACTAAACTACTACTAGATCAAGATCTTTCTTACGAAGAACAACCGATAGAGATTATGAATCATAGTGAAAAAGTTCTGCAAAACAAGACCAATAGATTGTTTAAAGTTTTTTGGTGGAATGACCAATTTGATGAAGCTACATGGTAACTTTAGGATGTTATGATGCATAAGTATCCTCATATGTTTGTATCCAAGTGATGAGTTTTGAGGGCGAAATTCAGTTTAAGGGGGGTAGAATGTAACACCCCGATGTTTTAATGAAATATTTTCTCAAAATAATTTTTATTCCATAGATTTAATTTCATGAAATCATGAGTTTAAATGAACCGATATATGTTTTTAATATAAAATGACCATTATAACCTTGTCGTTAGGTTGGCAGGAATAAAAAATATCTAACTTATGAAAATGTATAAAAATATAAATCAATTATATATTTGTATATTTATGTGAATTACTATTATTAAATGAAATTAATGAAATATATATGTTATATACCTAATAAAATATTTTTTACATTCATTTAATGGATATTTTAGTCATAGGGTATGAATAAACCTTATTTGATGTTTAAAAACCTCTATTTTTCAAAAGGGTAATTTTTTCATTTTAATGGAGAACCCCTTTTAAATTAATATTTTGACACATTAATAATTTTTATATGAAAACATAAACATTTTCTTTGTAATATGAATATAAAAACTTACTTATTATGAGATTTTAATATTTTTCTGATAACTTTCAGATTTTGATGAATATTAAAAATACACTAAATTTTAATTGAAAACAACTTTTTTCATCAAAATAATTGATATGGTTAAATTATAACATTGAATGGTTTTAAATTATAAATATAATATATTTTTATCATTAAATATAATTTATTTCATTATCATTAATTTTACATTGAATTCAGATGTAAAAACATTTCAAACTTTTGCAATGTTTTAGCTTTTAAAACTTGTTCTCTCTTTCTGAAAAAGTGATTAATTTTAAATTAATTAATGAAACATATTTGTTTTTAATTTTGAAAAATGGAATCTATATTTTGAATTATTAGGTCCAAATTGTGTAAATATATTTATTTTATTTTGGGGATTTATTAATAGTAACTTTAGTAATTTTTATTAATATAGTAAAAGGGTAAATATTTAATTAAGGGTAAGAATAATATTATAAAACTACCCCAACACTTGTCCTAATCTTATTATATGATATATTTCTGACAAATACAACCTTTTGGAAGAAAATTTGGCCTTTTTAAACCACTTGGGTGTGATTATGACACTTATAACTTTTAATTTAAAGGAAAATATGTTATAAATATATATCTTCTTACTAAAAAAAATTTAATATTGGGTCATATAAGTTATCTATTCAACTATAAATATTCATTATAAACATAACAATATTTCCTACATCATGGTACTTTATTTATAATTTTTTGACCTTAAATAATTAAATTTAATTATGACACAATGATGATGCAGTGATTGCTTTATTAATAAAGGAATCAAATAAATGATATTATAATTATTTAAATAATTATTATTTGACATAATTTATGTCATACAAGATTTTTATAGGTGAATATGAAATTTTAGAATACTATTCAATGGTTTTATTTGAAGTTATGCCTTTGTTTAGATTTTATTTAAATTCAATAAAATGAATAGTGTAAAAATTGACATAATTGATGTTTTATAAAAATAGTAAATCTGTTAATATCACAAAGTTAATATGATAAGGTTGATATGTTCATTAAGTGTCCAATTATGGGTAATTTACCCCATATAAGTAAAATTTATATCCTCTTAATACTTAAAATGTTGTTACCATAATTAAAATTAAAATAGAATAATTATGGGTAAACCGAAAGGATAAGGTTTAAAATAAATTTAATACATGTCTAAAAATTACTGGATTAGAGTATTTTGAACTATAATAATCTTATATTATAAATATTTAATTTTTTAAGAATTTTCATTAAAAAATTAATATATATTATTTTAATATTTGTGAGGTTTCCAAAAGTGCCCCTCACCTCAATTATAAAAGGTCACATTGTCCCTCACCTATTCACTTCACATTGAGCCTTAAATCTATGAAATCCCTATACTTTTCCCTTATAAACTTACCTAGTTATATTTTATAGGTTTTTTCTTCTTCAAAGACCAACTCTAGTGCTCTAAGAGGAGATTTAGAGGAAGCACGTTGAAGAAGAGGTAATCTCTTCTACTGATTCTTTCAAACTTTTTCTTCTTCTACATCCTCTTCATAAGTTGTTTCATTATAAAGTAATAACTAAATTATAAATTATATACTAAGATGTTATTATAATTATTAAATGACTATATTACACCTTCTATCCATCCTACAAAAAACGAAATCACCATGTGTGCGTACGTACGACTTACCGTCTCCACGCTGTGGTGTAATCTATTTTTCACCACCACCTTAATTGGATAGGTATAATGATGGAAGTAATAACTATATATTATTATTACAACATTATATTAATTCTGAAATATTATAAACCATACAATTCAACACCATTCAAAAAAATTTGGAATGATATCGTCGCTTGTGCGTACATACGGCCTACCGTCTCTACGATGCGATGCGATTCATTATACATGATCTTCATTAAAGCATGATTATATAAATGTAAAGAATGAATAAATATGATATATATTATGTTAATATAATTATTTAATGATATAAATATGACCAAATAATAAGAACCAAAACTTATTCTACAAAACATGCATAAAACATAAAGCAGTTAATATCCGAATAACGAGTAACAATGAAATGTCATTAGCAAATAGATGATAATATGATCATATATGATAATATAAAAACGTCTATTATTATAAAATGAGTTAATTAAATTATTTAAATTATTATACAGGAGGTTCAGATACATACAAAGGAAATTGTACCTAAGGCAAAGAATAATTTTGTAATCTCATTATTATCCGATATTTTTTATACGTAAGTATTTACTGGGGTATATTTATCATTAATGTCCATGTTTCCTAAATATGTAATATTATTTATATTATTATAAAATTTTTTAAAGTTAATTTTACCCATTGGTTAATTTTTTTAAATTGTATTAAAGGATTTTTTTTTGGTTTTTGGTATGAGGTGTTTTATGACTTTTCTGGAAAACGTACAAGGATAATGATTTTTTAACTTATACACCATGAAAATATTCTTACACTTTTATAACACCTTATTTCCATGCAGCTTCCTCTACATTATTTCAAGTTTGTTTTCAAATAAATTCTTTTCTTTTCAAATTTATCGACATTTTTATAAAAGAAAACATTTTTGTATAAGAAAGGATATTTTCCTTAAGAATTAATTTCATGTGTTTTATCAAAATTATTTTCCATCTAAGATGAAATTATTTAAATAGGGTTATGTTTCTATCCCTATTATCACTATGATTTGAATTGTGTTTATTATGGAATGATATTTATTAAATCCATTTGTTTTATATGGATTATGATGGAATGATTTTTAAGAAACCTATTTTATTCCTTGGGTTATGATACGATGAATGATTTATGTTTTTGTGGAACATGTAAGAATGATTTCATTATGAGATGGGTGTGACCTATATCTCCCTCTAATGAATTGGGTAAAGATTTATATCTCACAAGATAGACATGACTATAAGAACATGTAAATATGGTTTAGTAATATAGGGCTGGAACGATAGGTAAATTCGGTTCAGTAATATAGGGCTGGAATGACAAGTAAACCCAGTTTAGTAATGGACTTTGTCCGCGATGATGGTCTTGTCAGTGAGCCTTGACTAATATGAAATGATTTTATATGATTATGTGTATGCCAAAGAAATTTATGTCGTATGTTATGACTTTTGGTATTATGTTGAAATTTTATGATTTATCCCATGACATAATATCACGATCTTTTATATGAAGGATAATATTTTCAAATGTTATGTTTTTATGTCCTATGATTTTGATATGATTGATATCTCCCATGTTTACCATTACTGAGAATTTGAGATCACCCTTTCATATGTTTCTTTTCCCCAGGTCATGAAGAAGGGTATTACATAAGATTTTTCAAAAAGGAGTCAAGTTATGAAGAAATAAAAAGGAGAAAATGTAGATATTTTATGAACCAGTTGTTTATGTTTTCCAGTTTTTAAAGACACTATACCTATATGGTCCTATCACAACTTTATTATATTTTTTAATGAATATTATTCAATTTTTAAGTAATATCAACGTATATAAAGTATGGGTAATTATATATTCTCTTTAAAATTGGTTAATAATTTCATCTAGATTTTATTCTAATATAATAATGGTCAAATATTTCCACTTAATCTTATAAAAAGACTCATAATAATTTTTCTTCAAAATCTTCCACAAAACCATGAGAATTTAATATCTCTACACTAGAATTAATACTTGTATATAGGAACATCATTTTAGAATGTCATCTCATATCATGGGGTGGTAATAACCTATAATTCTTATTCATATGGGTTGGAATTCTCCACACAACCTGACTACATTTCAAAATATAAAACAAACTTTAGTTGGTATTCCTTCCTTTTTAATCAAGATGTGATATTATTCTCCATGCCATGAAGATGATCTTATGAACTTTAATCACAATACAATTGAATAATTTTTATGTTTAATTCAATAAATAACATCATTTAAATAATTTGATTTAATTTCCAATTCCATCTTTTTGAAACTCACAACTTTAAATTTGACCAATTGATGAATTTTATGTTTTGACGAATCTCTTGAAATTACTTTTATGAATCACTATGAAAATCAAAACATTTCAAAATTTCTAATATATATATTGTACTTAATCTTATGTATGAGTTCAATGACTTAGCCTCATTCCCTCTTTCTTTGGTAAATATTTTATTTATTCCTCAAAATATCTTATGCAATAATAAATATTTCTTATGCATCACTGGATATTTGGAAACTCTTTTTCCATTTCCAAATATCCAATTATCATTGAAATATTATTCATCATTAAATATTTTTTACATATGATGAATAATATCTTACATATAATTATAAGATATTTCCTTTTTTAAAAATTTTCATCCTATTAAGAAAATTTCATGCATATGATCACAAGTGGATTCCATATATAAGGAAATTCCTAGCACTTATCAACTGTTTTTAGTTTGAGGAAAAAATTATATATTGAAGTGAGGTTCTAGGATATATCATTTTCTAAAAAAACTATAATTTCCAAAAATATTCAAAGAAACTAAGATCTTCTTCAAACCACATTAGGTAATTTCAGATCCATTCTAAAACATCTCAAACCACTTTAAATGACTTTAAAAAATACCAGAATATTCTCAAACCTCTTCAGTCTTATTTCTAGTCTTATAGAAAATAAATACTCATCTTTTAGTATTTCAATAAACCTTCACTGTACATTTAATTATATCTTCACAATTAGTCTTTTTTAAATCTCCACCCAAGTAATGTTCTTCATATATTTCAGAATCTAAAGTGATAGATATTCCAAGTATGGATTCTCACCAAATTCTTTCTATCTTTTTTATTAAATTATAGCTCTTAAATCTATCCAATATAGTTAGTTTTTTAATCATCAAGAACCTATTGTAGAAAATGAACTATTCTCATCCAATAGTAGTATTCATTAATTCACTACAATACATCTTAATAAACATCACATATATACGATGCTCCTTAGATCTATATTTATAATAACTTCAAACAGCAGTAAAAATCCTTTCCAATTATCAAATGTAGCTTCTTCTTTATCTCTATTGGGATCTTCCTGTGTCACCCAACTTTAGAACACATTTACTTTACCTCACAAAAAAATATTGAAAATAAATACAACCTAAAATTTATCAATCCATTTTGGTTCTTAAATCTACCCATTTGTATTTTTTTTCAATACCCATTACAATTCTAAAGTCATTGTTTCCCCCCTTATTGATAATAAATTTAAAGGTACATATGTAAGGTAAAATTATCCTCATTTCATGATTCTTACATAATTTTAAAAATACCATCTTATCCCCTTTGTTCTTATCCATTATTGAGAGATAAATTCCAATTATATTCAGAGAGGGATTATATTACGCATCACATGGAAATGAATAATAAATTAATCAATTATTATTCTACGTGAGAAATGATAAGTGTAAAAAAGAGCGATCAACTCATACATCAATAATGTACATAAAATATTCATCATGTGATACCAACATCAACAAACTATTCCCAAGTACTGTTCAAGCATTTTTATATATGAACACCTATCCTCATCTTCAACAATCACATTAAAAATATTCAAGAGAAATAATGCCTTTACCCTATAAATCTACCTTACTGATCATCAATAATACCCTTAATAATCATAATTGATTCAATTAAAAGCAAGGATGATAAAAATGATTATCATACCTCATCTCTAAAATTGTGTAGAAATTTCATATTTATATAAAATATTTTTTTCTATAAACTTTAGAATTTTATCAACAACCTTCAAGGGATGAACTCCATCAATATTCATAATGATTAATACCAGTTAGAAACATTTTAATGAATCATCAAGAACTCAATGATGGATATATTCTCCTCCTATATCAATTGAAATACTGATATAGTTGTCCCCTATAGTTTGGCTTTATTCACATCTTCATTACCTTTATAGACATTTTCCAACTTATCCTATATACCCTTTTCTATATTGATATTTTTTACCTTGAGATACTCATTATCTAAAATATATGATACAAAAGAATTTTTATCATGGATATTATTTTCCAAGTTCTTTCTGGGAATTAATTTCATATAAGTAACTTCAACACAAGGAATAAATTCATCAATAAAAACCTCCAAAACATACAAACTAATAGATAATAAGTAGAGAAACATCCAATTTTTTTTTCATAAAAAGAAAAAATACCCTTACTGCTCACTTAATTAAAAGTTTCCATATTCACAATAGAAATTTAGTGGTCAAACCTTCAAATAAATAATAAATATTTCTCTTTAACCTCCAAACAACTGATTGTTTATGAAGGGAACCTAAAATCTCTTATATGACTTGAAATTGATCCACAAGATCAATATGAATTCACTAAGAGTATGGGGTAAATCAATGAATTAAATTCAAACATTAATAAAAAATTAAAGTGAACAAATTTATGGCTATTACACATATCGATAACACACATAAAAGGTACAATTTTTTTAGTAAGGTTGAATAATCAAAATGAGTAGTTAGTTTTTGGCATGATTTAGATTCACCCAAAACCATATAGTCTGCTAGTATCATTATGAGGATTAAAAAAAAGGGTTTATACTTTACTCATGATACAAAAAATGTATTTTGACTATGTACAATGCTACCACATAATAAAAATATTAAATCTATTTTATAAATAACATGAGAGTCTACCGTTAAATTAGAATTCTATCAAGTTACTATATGTTTCTTATTCTTCTCCTTCCTCTATTTCCTCTTAAAGGTATACTTACATATAAAAACTACACTCTTCATATTATTTATATTTTCTCAATATATTTATATTTACACACATAATCTATATTTTCACAACAACAAAAAATATATTTCTTTCCAAAAGTAAAAATAAAATTTTCAACTTTTAATTTAAAATTTAAATTTAAATTCAAACTAATAACTTCATTTAACTACCTCCAACTTCTTCTTCTTATTATAATAATTCTTCCTTTAGTCAAAGGAACTATCCAGGTGGACACTGGAAAAAATCATGATGTGGAAGAAATTATAGAAACATGATTAAGTAGTTATTTTTTATTACTTTAACCTTTCAGGATATAATATATTTCTCTATAACACAAAATTTATTTTTTTCTTCAGAACAATGCATTCTTTTATGGTTTCCTGGAATTGTGAAGAAATCTTCTTCACTTCTAAAAGTCCGCATGATTACTATGTGACCATATTTTCTTGGAATGAACATGAAAATTCAACTGATTATATCAAATTTACTTTTTTTTATATTTAATATATGAAACACTAGATTCAATATCTTTTGATATATGAATCTTTAGAATATTATTTAATTTCTAGAAATAATTATTCTAAAAACTCTATTTTAATTTTATGAACTTAATATTTTTTCTATGTATTAAATTCTCTTTATATATAAAAATGACTCTTACACAAGCTATGAATGAATCTTACACATGATTAAAATGACTCTTATACATAGTCTTTTTCTCATAAATGAACATTATAAACACTAGAATGACCATTAAATAAATAATTTGTCTTATAAATGACTCATACACAAGCTAGAACAACCCTTACATGTGATCTAAATAAATATTACACAATGAATACATTATTTGAATTCTTATTAGTGTTACTTTTACACATCCATAAAAATGACTATTACACATTGTGAAAATAACTCATACGTTTGAGTACTTTTTCAAATTTCCAAACCACATTCTTTAAAGATACTCTTACATATACAGGGAATAATGGATGAATTATCGAAAATTATTTGATTTAATAGAACGAATCTTAATTTTAAGCATAAAGAATCTTACAAATTTGAGACTTAGAATTTTTTTTAGTCAGAATCTTCTTAAATCTAATAAAATTTATAGATTACTTCCAAATAGTTCCATACTCCTCCAGGACTACTTCAAACACCTATAAAGTTCAAAATAACATTATAATCAAATAATTGAATTTATTTTATATGATTTTGAATATTATTTATATATTTAAAACAAAATAAAATACAATAAACATATTCACATATCCACCACTCCCAATATGCTTCTATAGAAAAATACAACTTACTAGAGGATTATTCTTCAACTTAAAAATTTCAGCATATACTCATTAGGTCTAAAAATATCCCTAAAGTCATAATAACATCTTTATATCACTTTATTATTCATGGGATCAAAAATATAAAAAATATATAGTGTCCTCAACATAAACTAACACTTTTATTAATTTTAAGTTTTAGTGAAACCTCATTCTACTTTGAACTATTCTTTAACTGCTTTATCTTTATTTTCTTTCTTTTCATTATATTTTTAGCTGAAACCTCCATGTTTTTATTGATATGAATAATAAATGATTGATAAAAACTAAAGAGATCACAACACACAACATTTTTACAAGTTTCAATCACAATGTGGGTACCTAATTCTTTCCATGTTTGGGTTGAGTCTAAGATATCGATATACACTATATTAATCAAGTGAATACAATAAGATATATTATAAAAAGACCCTAATATTTTATGACTAGTTTTTTTATAATAGAACCCATTAGGTTAAATTCTCCCAACTAGTTCTTTATAATGGCTCCCTCAAGTGTACAATGGGTTATCTTGAACTCCCTAAATAAGATCTTCAAGATAACTTCAGATGTTAATGCGTCACCTAAAATAAGATCTTATTCCTAAAGAATAGGTCTTCTACCATTTTTGTTTTTTGGTACAACATGAACATCAACCATATCATTTAACTCTTATTATTACAATATGATTATATCATGGGGAGAAAATATGTTCATACTTCTTGATTATTCGTGATCCTCGACACAACACTGGTAGTGTTAACCTTCTTCTGTCTTCTCAATCATCTTCAATGCTATAGAGAGACCATGAAACTTATTATTATTCTTCCTTATTCCTCGATACATAAGTTCTTTTCTCCTTGAATTCCATAATATTCTTCTATCTTCAATACCTAGAGTGTATTTTCAAGAATTGTAATATCGGATGACATCCGGTCTCTTAAATTTTATTCTACCTTCTATGATCATTTATACCTAAAATGAATCACAATGATATATATTTTTCAAAAAAATAACCTATAAAACCTTATAAAATGACACCCAAATTGATATTATAATTTATCTAAGGTAATTATTGATCTCCACAGGTTAGATACAAGTACTCAGACATCAATAAGAACAAAGTGGGAATGATTTTTCCAAAATTAAAATAAGGTGATTAACTATAAGGACCTAGACTTATTACGTTACTTAATCTTGAATTTTAAACAAGAACATAATTTATTACACATTGAGGATATTTTTGGGTTTAGAGTTTAAAGAATTAGGATAAATTACATACATAACATACCACATTCATAAAAAGATGACTCTATTAAAAACTGTTTCCATTATTTTTCAAAATATAAGACATTAAAACATAAAGCATGATTTCTTTGAAAACACTACATATAAAATATAAAAAATACCTTATTTATATTACCCATCATTATATCCTGTGAAAAACATTTTAAAAACATGGGATGAGTATAAAACTCAGTAAGGGATATAAAGATAGAAAGCATTAGTCAAGTGATAACATAAAAACCAATAAAACCCATATCATAAAAAATCGAATGCATAGTATACTCAGGTTGTTTCCTTGGGAAATATTTACCATATCACTCTTAAATTCACCATTATATACGGAATAACCTTTTTTTCAAATTACATCTCCGGAGTACCCAATGCATTGGAGAGCTATAATGGGGCTCACTCGTCATATCTTGAGCAATAATGGGCTCGACCCAACATATCTTGATCTATAAACGGGATCAACCCAACATATCTTGAGCTAAAATGGGATCAAAACAACATAAATAATGTACAAGGAACATATCATGGTAATAAAGTATCTTAAAATCAGGATAAACTACTCATACCATACACATACAAATACAATCCTTTTGAAATTTATTATAGAGAGTTTTCAAAGGATTTTAAAAGGAAAGTCCCTTAAAATATAATTGGAGTGAGAATTAATATAATGGAATAGAATATGTACATACACTATAAATACACAGAAATAAACATAATATAAACAAAATTCATCATACCAATAATCTTAATACCACATAATGAATAAAGAAGAAGGTTAACACAAAGAATGGACATTGGGTTAAGAATTCCATTACCTCGGTTTATTTTTACTTAAAATGTGTTTAAAATTCCTGTATAATGGTTAAAATAGTGTTATTAATATCTTAAATAAACATATACATCTTTATAATATCTTATATTATCATTTCATTAGATCATTTTACCCTTTATTTGTTAGTATTTTGTTCCTTGCATTGTTTTGGGGTGTTTTCTTTACATGTTCTCCATGATTGGTTCATGATGGATATTATTGTAGATTGGAAGTGAAAATCCAAAATTGGAATGGGAAGGTATTTATATATTTATAGTATCATAATTCATACCATTTATCATTTTTAATCTTGATATTAGGATGATTAATAAGTTTAAATACTAATGATGTTCATTTAAATCATTTTAGTGGTTCTTTGATAATAATGACCTTGTTTTGTCTTATAAATTAAAACCATGAGTAAAAAAAGAATTAAATAACTATGGATGAGACATAATAAATATATTATAACCTAGTTCAACAATAAAAATGGGTTTATTACCAGACTTGAAAGAATTAATGCAAATTGAAATCACATCGTCCATGATGTCGGTAATTCGACACATCACAGACAATGTTTTTATTGCTTGAATAAGTATGAGAGGAGAGAATAATGATGATGGATTTTACATTAAAATATGAACATACAGAATATACATAATTTCTAGATATTTCATTCCTCTTGGGTAAGAGGACATGAGGAAAGAATAATAAAATAAAGAAACTCAAAATAAAGAATAATTGAGAAATCCCTTACAAAAATTCTGCAGCCTAACGACTATGCAACATGGTTTTAGAAGATATTAAAAAGAGTGGGAAAAATAGTAATCCATCCATAAAAGAATAATAATACAGAATATATCAATAATAATAAGGTAATAAGAACATGGCATGGAAACTTGAAAGTTATACCACATAGAAGATAACTTGAATGGAAAAAGAAAGAAATTTAGAATTTTCTTACCTTGTAGAGTAACCCTAGAACTTGAAGGTTGGGACCTTAGGGGATTGAGGAAACCTTGGGAGGACTAATAGGGAGGTAAGGAGGCCATATATTCGTTTATAATTAATTGGGAATGAATTTAATGAAGGAATGGGTTGGTATTTATAGCAAAAGTGAGGGAATATTTTAATAATTTCCAAGGGACAACTCATTAGTGGTATTTGCAAAACCATGGGCTTGACCATGGTATTTTCCCAAGGTATTAGCCAATTGGGACACATCACATATTATTTTACTATACAAAAGTATACAAGATTCATTACATCATTATTACATCATTAATGGTGGCATTAATATACCGAAACTCAAAACTGTATTTTTACTATTCGCCGAAAAATCAACTGTATCAGAAAAATACCCAAAATTTACCCTCATAATTTTTCGACGTGTAGAACTCAAAAATAAACTCCATTTTTTGAAAATAATTGTATAAATATTATTAATTCTATTTTTATATAAAATCATACTTTATTAAAAAATAAACAATTTTAAAACTATAACTACTTTTATATCCCATTGAAAAATTAACCAAGATGTTATTATCTTAAAGACTTAAGAAAATAAAATATTAACACAATTTACTATTCATTAGGGTCATATTAATATTAATATTATTATTCATAAGGGTATGTTACAATTCACCAAAAAAAATATTGGTTCCATCAGACTCCAAATAACTTACTGAACACAATTCTAGATGATTGTTTTTTGAAATTTAAAACATAGACACTTCAAAATTCTGTTTAAAGAATAGTTATAAATATCTACATAAAACAAAGTTCCAAGAATTAAATTTATTTTTAAAACCTTGTGGTGTAACATTATCCCCACCTTATAGAAATTGCATCCTCACAATTTTATTTACTCATTAAACAAGTGAGGGTACCTTTCCCTCATAAAATTTTCAGACTCCCATGTTGCTTCTTCAACCAAGTGGTTTCTCTACAAAACCTTTACCTAGTGGATTAAATTATTTCTAAATACCTGTTCCCATTAATCAAGAATTTGAACTGGTTTCTCTTCATAATAAAGGTTCTATTCCAGCTGAACTGCTTCTGGGCTCAAGACATGTGATGAATCTGGAACATACTTACTCAACATCGAAACATGAAAAATATTGTGTACCTGAGACAAATTCAGAGGCAAAGATACTCGGTATGAAACTGTTCCAACTTTCTCCAAAATTTCAAAAGGACTAATGAACCATGGACTTAGATTCCATTTCTTACTGAAATGAATCACATTTTTCCAAGGATAGATTTTAAGGAAAACATGGTCACCTACTTTGAAAGAAAAGTCTTTCCTTATATTATCTTCATAAATTTTCTGCCTACTCTGAGCTTTCCTCATGTGCTGCTAGATCATCTTCACTTTCTCAGCCACTTCCTCTACTAATTATGGTCACATCAACTTCCTTTCCCTGACATCATCCCAAAAAGGTATATTTCGACACCACTTCCCATACAATGCCTAAAAATGTGCCATCTTTATACTAGAATGAAAACTGTTATTATAAGAAAACTCAACTAAAGAAAGATGCTTATCCCAACTTCCCTAATAGTCTATTGAACAATATTGAAGCATATCCTACAAAGTCTAAATCGTTCATTCTTACTACCCATATGGTTGAGGATGAAAAGCTATACTAAAATTTAATTCTGTTCCAAACAACTTCTAAAGCCCCTTCTAAAATTTAGAAGTGAACCTGAGATCCCGACCAGATATAATGGAAAGAGGAACTCCATGTAACCTGAAAATCTCCTTCAGGTATAGTCGAGAAAGATGATCCAAAGACATTGTATCTCGAATAGAAATAAAATGTGCATATTTTTTCAGCCGATCAAAAATAACCCAAATCACATTATTAACTCGATAAGTCTTTATTAGTCCCACCACAAGGTCCATGGATACATTCTCCCATTTCCACTCTAGAAATGGCAAAGTATGAGGCATCCAATTTAGTAATTTCCTCTATTCTTTAACCTATTGACATGTCAAGCTTTTCACAGTAAAATCAAAAATATCTCTTTTCATTCCATCCCACCAATAATACTCTCGAAGGTCTCTGTATATCTTAGTACTGTCAGGATGAACTGAAAATAGAGAACTATGAGCTTCACACAACAAGTATATCTTCAACTGGGAATCACAAGGCACACACAAACTTTTTCCAAATCTTAAAATACAATCTTTATCAAGATTAAATTCTGGAAACTTACCCATTTTAACCAATTCTAAATTTTTCTGTACCTCACGGTCTTCTTTCTACACTTGGTTAATTTTGTCTGATAAAAATGACTGTACTAAAACCTGAAACAAAACAGATGTATTCCCTACACAGACAACTTCTAATCCAAATTCATCAAATCATTAACCAAGGGATCATTTTCTAACTTTAACATGGTTAATGATGCATGATGTTTTCGACTCAAGGCATCCACCACTTTGTTTTCTTTTCCTGGATAGTAATTATTCATGCAATCATAATCCTTTATCAGTTCAATCCATCTTCTCTACCTAATGTTTAATTCCTTCTGAGTGAATATATACTTCAGACTTTTATGGTTAGTATATATTTGACATTTGGCTCTGTATAAATGGTGCCTTGAAATTTTCAAAGAAAAAACCATAGATACCAATTCAAAATCATGTGTGGGATAATTTAACTCATGAGGTTTTATTTTTATTGAATCATATACAATTACCTAATCATTCTGCATCAGAATACAACCAATTCCCATCAATAAATCATCATTGTAGATGAAAAAATCACCACTTCAGGAAGGCAATGCCAAAACTGGAGCATTCACCAATCTCTTATTTAGTTCCTGAAAACAAACATCACATTATTCTATCCAAACAAATTTAACCCATTTTCTTATTAACTTAGTTATCAGGATAGATAACCATGCAAAGTTCTTAACAAACTGTCCGTAATAACCTACCCATCCAAGAAAACTAAGAATCTTTGTAACATATGTAGGCCTTGTACATTCATTAACTACTTTTGTTTTGTAAGGATCAACTATTATTCCATCCTTATTTACAATGTGCCCAAGAAAAGAAATCTATTAAAACCAAAAATCACACTTGCTGAATTTTCCATACAATTTATTTTCTTTTAAGGTTTGTAAAACAACCCTTAGATGTTTTTCATGCTCCCCTTTATTTTAAAAAAAAATACCAGAATGTCATCAATAAACACAACCACAAACTTATCCAAGAACTCATGAAATATTCTATTCATAAAATCCATGAATACAGTAGGTGAATTAGTTAACCCAAAAGTCATAACTACAAATTCATAATGAACATATCAAGTATGGAACATAGTCTTCAGTATGTATTCATCCTTTACTTTCAACTGATGTTACCCTGACCTCAGGTCAACCTTAAAAAAATATTGTGCTTCCTAGAGATGATCAAACAAGTCATCAATATGAGGCAAATGATACTTATTTTTAACAATAATTTTATTCAAGGCTCTATAATCATTGCAAAATCTCATTGAACCATATTTTTTTCTTAACAAACAAAACATGAGCTCCCCATGGTGAAGTACTGGGTCAGATGAAGCCTTTATCTAATAATTCTTGCAACTACTTTTTTAATTCCAGAAGTTCCATTTGGGCCATTTGATAAGGAGGTTTAGAAATTGGCTTAGCATCAGGAACTAAGTCAATAGTAAACTCAACCTCTCGATTAGGAATAACACTAGGAAAATCATCAGGAAAAACATCCAAGTATTCATTTACCATTGATACATAATTAATCTAGATAGTTCCCTTATCAACAAAAATATGAGCAAGAAAACTTTTATTTCCATACCTTATCAGTTTCTTAGCTTCCTGATATGTTATTAATGGTATGGGTTCATTCTTGTACACAAACTAAAATTATTTCTGGAAAACAACTTCTTTTTCTTCGTAATATATATTAGCATGATAAAAAGAAAGCTAATCCATACCCAAAATAACATCAAACTCTACTAGAGGAAAACAACAAGTTTTTCAGGTAGATACTTTCCACAGACAAAGATAGGCATATTATTATAATTTTTTTGCCACAATATTTCCTCCAGGTGTTTTTACCATGATATCTAGTTTCATTTCATGAGGTTGAATTCCCAATTTTTCTGAAAATTTCTCACAAATTAAGAATTGTGTAAAACCTGAATCAAATAAAACTTTTGAAAAATATGAAAAACAATCAATGTACCTGATACCACCTCATTTGAGGGATCAACATCTTCTGAAGTGGTTGTAAAATATTTTACCAAACCCTTTTACTTTCAATATTGCTAATTCCATTCTTGAGTAACTAGCTTCAGACAAACATTAGAAAAATGACCCAATTCCTTACAGTTAAAGCATCTCACCATCGGCCTCCCATTAGGTTTTGGATAATTTTACGTGCACTTAGGATACATGTGTCCAAACTTCTAACATTGGTATAATTTACCAGAATTTATAAGACATTCACCAGAATGACTTTTACCACACTTTTCACAAGAAGGGAAATTCATTTTCTTACCTCCAGACTTCTTTGACGAGTTCTTCCCCATTACCTGCCAACACGATCACTTCTTATTATTTTCCTCACGATGCACATATGTTTCATAAAACTCCATATTAACATTTTCAGAACAATGAACAAGCTTCTCATAGCTTTTAAACTCTTGTGAGGCCAAATCTCTTTGCAAAAATGGTTTCAAACCAGAGTAAAATCTATTAATTTTACTTTCAAAACCCCGCGTAAAATACAGTACATACCTGGCTAGTTTTTTAAAATTGGCTTCATATTCTACCACTTAATCATCATATTTCTGCTTCAATTCCAAGAGTTGTTTCTCCATTCTGTGTCAAATAGTTTTGGGAAAATATTTTTCTAGAAAAGACTCTTAAAATCATCCCATTCCAGGCTGTCAAGATCATCTCTTTCTCTCGTTTTCTTAACTAGAGACCACCACTGATTGAATTCACATTCCAAATGATACATTTCTAGTATTACCTTTTGATATTATGAACATCCCATGATATAAAATATCTTTTCTAGAGCATTGATCCATCCTTCGGCTATCACTGGATCTACGGTTCCACTGAATGCTGGAGGATATTGCCTCATAAAATGATCCACAAAAGACATGATTCTTCATAGTTGATCATGTTCCTCTCTAGAATGGATACCAACCCAATTTATTTCTTGAGTCAACTGATCCATTACTGTCACGAACTTCTCAGTTCTGATTCCCACCATTTCAGGTTGTAGATTCGGACAGAAATCATCCTCTAGGTGCCTTCCTACTTCAGCTTCCCTATTTCTTCTATGGACAACAATTATGAAAAAACATAACTTAGATGAAACAACATGGTAATATTTAAATGATATAACATATCAAATTAATCATAGAGTAAAAATCAGTTATGGTATTCTTTAAATATCATCCCAACCCCTAAAGTTATCTAAACTATCCTCTGATACCAACTATAAGGACCCGACATTATAAAATTACTCAATCTTGAATTTTAAACAAGAACATATATTATTACACATTGAGGATATTTTTGGGTTTAGAGTTTAAATAATTAGGATAACTTACATACATAACATACCACATTCATACAAATAGGACTCTATTAATAACAGTTTCCATTTTTTTTCAAAATGTAAGACATTAAAACATAAATCATGATTTCTTTGACAACAATCCATATAAAATATCATGAATCACTTGTTTCTCTTAACCATCCTTATATCTTGTGAAAAACATTTTAAAAACATGGGATGATTATGAAACTCATAAAGGGATATAAAGATAGAAAGTGTTAGTCAAGTGATAACATAAAAACCAATAAAACCCATATCATAAAAACTCAAATGCATAGTATACTCATGTTGTTGCCTTGGGACATATTTACCATATGAATATTAAATTCAACCTTATATATGGAATAAAATTTTGGTCAAATTCCATCCCTGAAGTACCCAATTCATTGGATATCTATAATGGGGCTCACGTGTCATATCTTGAGCTATAATGGGCTTGACCCTACATATCTTGAGCTATAAAGGGGTTCAAACCAAAATATATTGAGCTATAATGGCCTCAAACCAACATAAATAATATCCAAGGAACATATCATGGCAACAAATTATCTTGAAATTATGAGAAACTACTCATTTCATACACATAAAAATACAATCCTTTTGAAATTTATTAAAGAGAGTTTTCAAAGGATTTTAAAAGGAAAGTCCCTTAAAATATAATTGGAGTGAGAATTAATAAAATGAAATGGAATATTTACATACACTATAAATAAATATAAATAAACATAATATAAACAAAATTCATCATACCAATAATCTTAATACCACTTAATGAATAAAGAAGAAGGTTAACCCAAAGAATGGAAATTGGGTTAAGAATTTCCTTACCTCGGGATCTTCTTACTTCAACTGTGTTCAAACTTCCAGTATAATGTTTAAAAGAGTGTTATTAATATCGTAAATATACATATCCATATTTATAATATCTTATATGATCATTTAATTAGATCATTTCTCCCTTTATTTGTTAGTATTTTGTTCCTTGCATTGTTTTGGGGTGTTTTTTTACATGTTTTCCATGATTGGTTCATGATGGATATTATTGTTGATTGGAAGTGAAACTAAATAATTGGAATGGGAAGGTATTTATATATTTACTGTATCATAATTTATACCATTTATCATTTTGAAGTTTTATATGAGTATGATTCAAAAGTTAAAATATTAATGATGTTCATTTAAATCATTTTAGTGGTTCTTTGATAATAACGACCTCATTTTGTATTATAAATTAAAACCATGAGCAGAAAAAGAATTCAAGAACTATGGATGAGACATAATACATATATTATAATCTGTTTCAAACATAAAAATGGTTTTAGGACTAGACATGAAAGAATTAATGCAAATTGGAATCACATCGTCCATGATGTCGGTAATTCGACACATCACAGACAATGTTTTTATTCCTTGAATAAGTGAGAGAGGAGAAAATAATGATGATGGATTTTCCATTAACATATGAAAATAAATAATATACATAATATTTTGAGCTTTCATGCCTCTTGGGTAAGAGGAGATGAGGAAATAATAATAAAGGAAAGAAACTCAAAATAAAAGAATAATTGAGAAATCCCTTACAAAAATTCGGCAGCCTAACAGCTATGCAACATGGTTTTAGAAGATGTTTAAAAGAGTGGGGAAAAGGGTAAAAAATACATAAATGAATGATAATACAGAATATATCAATAATAATAAGGTAATGAGAAAATTTCATGGGAGCTTGAATGTTATACCACATAGAAGAGAACTTGAATGGAAAAAGAAATAAATTTAGAATTTTCTTACCTTGTAGAGTAACCCTAGAGCTTTAAGGTTGGGAAATTAGGGGATTGAGTAAATCTTGGGAGGACTAATAGGTAGGTAAGGAGGCCAGATCTTCGTTGATGAGGAATTGGGAATGAATTTAATGAAGTAATGGGTTGGTATTTATAGCAAAAGTGAGGGAATATTTTAATAATTTCCAAGGGACACCTCATTAGTGATATTTGAAAAACCATGGGCTTTCCCATGATATTTTCCCAAGGTATTATCCAATTGTGACACCTTAAATATTATTGTACTATACACAAGTTGAAAATATTCATTACATCATTATTACTGATTAATGATGTCATTAATACACTGAAACTCAAAACTGTATTTTTACTATTCACCAAAAAATCAACTGTATCAGAAAAATCTCAAAAATTTACCCTTACCATTTTTTGACATTTAGAATTCAAAAATAAAATCCATTTTTTGAAAATAATTTTATAAATATTATTAAGTTAATTTTTAAATAGAATCATACTTAATTCAAAAATAAACAATGTCAAAACTATAACTCCTTTTATATCCCATTTAAAAATTAACCAAGATGTTATTATCTTAAATACTTAAGAAAATAAAATATTAATACAATTTAATATTCATTAGGGTCATATTACTATTCATAAGGGTATGTTACTATTCACTAAAAAACAAGTTGGTTCAATTAGACTCTAAATAACTTACCGAACACAATTGTATATGATTTTTTTCGAAATCCAAAACATAAAAGCTTCAAAATTATGTTTAAAGGATAGTTATAAATATCTAAATAAAACAAAGTTTCAAGAATTCAATTTATTTTTAAAACCTTGGGGTGTTACATTAATAGTGGAAAGAAAATCCAAACAAGGAATAAACTAAGATATCCAACAGTAAAGGAAACAAAGAAAGAAAAATAGATTGGATAATAAGGAATAAGGATGATACAACCATTAACAAAGAAAAATATAGAAAAACACCAACATATATATGTGCAAGTGAGGAAACACCACATGAACCTTCATCGGAGCTTGAACCCAAAGATATAATAATATCCACTATGTTGAGAAACCTTCTAAACCTGTAATATATTAGCATGAGCTAAAATCCAAGTAGTTTTGTACCCACAAACCCAAATTATAACACTTTAAAATAGAATACATATCATGAAGGTTTTAAAATAAAGATACAAAATATGTTTTCTAATATTTCTTTCAATAAAACAAGTTTCAAACATTTTTTTTGAAAATACACATTTTCACAAAACCAAGCCTTTTTAACAAATAAAACTATAATTTATTTACCCATATCAAAAAATTTATAGATAGTTGTTAATTTTTTTTAATGGTACATCAAAGGAAAAAATGATATCATTTCACAAATAGGATAAATATCTATACCTTGTAAAATACGCACAAATCACCATCATAGACACCAATGCTGATAAAGGGAACAATATAGAACAAAGTCAACATGGTCATCAATGAAATGAAGTATGCACACCACAATAAAATCAACTAACTAATAGAACTAAACGCAAACACCTAGTCCTACCACTCATGGAATAACTGAGAGGAAACCCCCTAGGCTGACCTAAGCCCCACCTAGGGCCACTTTCCGGAGCATGATTCTAAACTAGTGGACATGTGTGTTTAGACCTCCCACCTAAAAACCTATTCATTCCCATGAAATTTAAATGGGGGTGTAAATATAAAATATAGTATAATTCCATATATCATATCATATCATATCATATCATATCATATAATCAAGTTTTCAAACGAATCAGAAATATTTATCAATCCACCGAACACTGATATTGGAATACTCTCCTTTATCAAGCATATCAATTCAATTCAATTAAATTCATGACCCTCAAAAAGGGACATATCATTACATTAATTCAATAAAGCATCATTTTCATTACATATAAAGGGGAATGTCTTATAGGTTTTTTATTTTCTTATAAATAATTTAATGTTTCAATTGGACCTTTAAACATTCCACACAGGATACCAAGACTTTCAAAGAAATTCAAGGTCATTTATAAAACCATTTATAAATAATTAAACTTTAATAAATTCTCATTTCAAATAATTGTTTTAAAGAGGTTCAAAAACACCTAAGATTTGGAAAACCACAATTTTCTCTTTATTTTAGAAATTATCATCATAAAAAACTCAAGGAAAATTATCAAGAGTAAACCGAGAATATCAATTTCCAAAAAAGTGCATAATCCTTTAAATTTTTTTCACAAAAAATAATATCAAATTCCCTATTTTAAACTTTTATAAAAATCTTGAGAAATAAAAAATCATTGATATAGATAATAGATATAATCAGAAACACTCATAGACATCAAAAAATCAACATGAAATCAAAAATAATCATAGACTACATTTTAATGGAAGATGATTGGGACACTTATATTTAAATTTCACAAAATATCAATCATCAGATGGAAAACACAATCCAGAGAGAAATAAATCAGATAAATAATAAATATATCTCTATAGACACAAAACTAAATTAGAAAATGTAGGATCTATATTAGGGGTTATAGGACCCTCCGTAAAAATATTGTTTGCTTTGGGTTACTCCCTCACTATTTTTTTCTTTAGTAGGGCTCACTACCCACCAGGGGTCTCACTGCCCATCCCTCTTTGAAAAGGTCTTATTATGGGGAGATGATTGAATGGAGATTATATACCATTCCTAAGAAAATTTCACACCCTGATGTGAGATAAGGGACAATGCATCATGGAATGCCACCCATATGTCACATTGTGACACCCCACAGTCAACAACCTTGACCCATAGTTCATGAACATCATTTAATTTATGAATATAATAATCTCCCACTTAGTGATTTACTTTTGAATAAGAGGCTGAACACCATGTGATGATACTAATTTTTAGCCCCAAAAGAGACTTAGATACCCTAAGTGGAGGGGGATTAGGGTATGAATATTCTATTCAAAAGTCTTCCTTCCCCACTAGATCTTGACCTCTATAAGTGATCTAAAGTGGAAAATATTGTGATATAGGGTCCTATATACAAAATATAGATACTTAAAATAGTATTAGATCATATGTTACTTTTATTGGATTATTTTTCTCTAACTGGGTTAATTTGATTGTTGAAATTGAAGTTTTGTTTTTCCATTATCTCTGTGTGCCATGGAAAAGGGAATAAAATCAAAGAATAAGTATAAGTCTAGTTGAATTCCTTAGTGTGTTAGTGTAAAAAATAGTTTGATTCAGTTAAAGGAAATAAAAAATTTACTAAATAATGGTTTGGATTAATTATACTATGAGACTATTTTCTCATTTAGTGATACTATAAGAATGAGTAAAGAACCTAACATTCCAAGTGATCCTATAACTACTGATGATAAATAAATTACAAGAAAGAAAAAATTGGAAGTTTTCCACATGAAAAAGGAATTGGATCTGAAATTAAAATAAGAAAATAATTCTCAAGATATCTTGATCCAAGCACATGAAATTTAATTCAAAATCTAAAAGGTTTAAATAAAAGACTTATTGAAGTGGACATATATCTAATAGAGAAGAATGATTCCCAAAATAAATAACTAAAAGTGATGCCTGTAAAGATGAAAAAACTCAAAGTTGATGATAAGAGAATAAATATAAACATAGAATAAATTATGAATTTGGAAGCCAAAAATGATGATCTCACTATAAAACTATTAGGACAAGTATAAGAGAATCAAAGGATACAATAATAGAATGTGTGCTTTAAAGATTCCATTTCTTGGATGAATTCTAAAATAAAGGAGCAAGGTAACATGGTGGATAATCTCTCCTGGGAATTAGAAGATGATATAGATAACTAGAAGATTCTAAAGAGATAACTTAATGCCCAAATTGAATAAAGGGATAAGAAGATTCAACAATTCATAGAAAAACTATAATCAGTCAAGAAATAAGTAGATTAATTTAATGCTAAAGACAAGACTAAATTAAAGGATGAATTTTATTTTAGAAAGTGATAGTGAAATGATATAAAAATATGATATTTCTGAGGAAAAACATGAAATAGTTATCTCATCCCAGTGGACATTCTTTTTTGGAACATCCAGTATTAGTTATGATGAACCCTCTCCCATGCATGAGAGGAAGAGATCTGTGAACAGTTTAGAAAATAGGGAAATTATGTTGGTGCTAGAAATAGAACTAAAATGATTTTTTAGAAATTAATGACAACATATACTATTTATATGGGATTAATGGTAATATTTAATGTTTTTTGAGGATTTGGAATATATTTCATTCTATAAAAATATAAATATTTCTAAATCTGAGAATAAGTAGAATCTTTTGGAAAAGTCTGAAAGAAAAGTCTCTCAGAATAAAGTAGCCATGAAAATTTAATATTGTGGAAGACTAAGACACACCATGAGTATGTTTTAAGAATACCAAGGTATCAATGTTAGGGGAATAAATCTAGCTGCATAAAAATATCAACTAATAAATGATAACACAAGGTATATTTTTATCAGAATATGTTTTATATATGGTAATCATGGGAATTTGGAAAGTCATTGTAGATGGAATAAAGTAGTTAAGGTAAAATAACACAAAATAAAATACTTAAATCTAGTGTAATATAATGAGTAAGCCTATATTTGAAGACAACCTACTAAGTTGAAAAGAAGGTTTATATTCTTATATGAAACATAAGGAGCTCAATGAAAGGTGTATCAAGCACCTCCTCTATTACACTCACATCAACTTTTTTGGAAAGAATATGAACAAACTTAGAAGAAAAAGGCATGAGATAATCCAATTTTGAGTAAGAAGAATCTAAGATTAGTGAAGGAATCACCCCCAGTAAGAAAGGGTGAGGTGACTAGGATAATTTATAAAAGAAAAAAGGATAAATAATTAATTGATAAATTCACATGTCATTACACAAGGATAGAAGTTAAGGAATGAGAAATATCCCTCCAATAGAGAAATAAGGAAGATCATACAACCATTGGAAGAATTCCTACTCAAAGAACGAGTCATGAAAAAATGTCATATAGGTAGAGAATCAAAAAAATAAATTTGTACTAGTGGTCTTAAACATCAAATTTTGAAAAAATAAAGACTATAGAACCTAAATATCATAATAATACTAAGAATTTAGATAAATAATTTCCAGTTATATGTCCAAAATAGTTGAAGTTGGATGGGTAGTTGAAATAAGCATAGAAAGAGTATTGTGACTTGTAAGAAAGTATCAAAGGGTTGGTCCATCAACATTGACCACAATAATCTTCTTGAGTATTCTAGAGGTATCCTTCTCTCCATTATCAAATGTTTATAATATTTATTAGAAGTTATAAAGTACTAAGGGGGAGATTTGATCTATGGGGTGTGTGTGAACTGAAAGGGTACAGGTGCATAAGATGAATAGAAATACATGCAACAAGAAGAATCAAAACTTTTGAAATTCAAATATGGTATCAAATTCATCAAATGGTGTTACATAACCACTTTATTTTTCAAATATGTATCTAGAGGTTTTGTTCCATGTAAAATATATATTATATGATAAATATCCTGATGTGAAACCGAAGAGCTATCAAAGATTTACTTGGATGATTCAATAGTTCTAAGTCACATTGAATATTCAACCATTGACACTAGACCTCATTTCAAGTGACATTTTTCCTCTAAGAGAATAAAAATTGGTGGAGAATTAAAAACATTTATGTATTTTATGATTACCTATTTTTCCGAAAAATTTGGTATCGACTGACTATTTTTAGAATACCAATAATATGCTATAAAATCAATATCATTTCCATCAAGTGGTCTCCTATTTCTGAAGAGTAATTCAACATCAATATTTAGCTTAATAATGGGTATTAATGATCTGTATCAATTCAAAGTTAGATGTTTTCAAGGAGATATAATGACATGTTGTCATGATCTATCCCAATAGGTCCCATGCCGCGACTACCATAAGCACACCTTTAATAGGCCAAGGGTTAGTGACTAACACTGAGTATGCATGTCACTAACATGGGGGGACTTAGCCTAATGTACTTATACACACACACACACACACACACACACACACACATACAATACCATAAAATGATGAAAGGTAAAACAACTGATAAACCATGTATGCATACATATAAATCCCACTATTAGAGTATGATAATATGTACTGAAAGTAAAAAGGTCTAAATATAAGCCCACCATAAAGAGTCTAAAAAAAAGACCAACCTAAAAGTATAAAAGGGGAATGCTATCAAGGTAACCGCTGAAATTAACCTTGTAAATTCTAGATCACTAAGATCCTCTTAGTCCTAGTCCCTCTAGGATTCTATAAAAAGGTCAATCATCTACATAAAACATGACACATGTGGGTGAATCCCATGAAAGGGAGAGTATAAAAATACCTAGTCAGACACCCCAAAATCACTAAGAATATAACAAAAATAATAATAGTAAGATAAACCAAGGTATATATCTACAACACATATAATAAGAATATGTAGATAATTTTTTTATATGTGTTGTAGAAATATACCTGTGTTGAGATAACTATTATTCTTGTTGTTATATTCTTAGTGATTTTGGGGTGTCTAATTGGATATTGTTATAATCACCCCTGTATGGGATTTTACCGCACATGTCATGTATTTTTTAGATGATCAAACTTTTTAAGGAGTCCTATAGGGACCGGGACTAGGAAGAGAATAATTAAGCCAGAATGACCGAGGTGTATTCTGGCATTTACTTTAACAATAGTCCCCTTATATACATTCATGTTGGACTTGTTTTCAGAATCTTTATGGTGGGATTATATTTGGAACATTTTTATTTCATTACTTTTCTTCATAATCTGATAGTGGGTTTTAGATGTTTGTGTTTCATCCTCGAAAATAAGTTCAGGTCTGGAATAATTATTTCTGAATGGTTTTTGACAAGTTTGTTCGCGGAACCAGAAACACCCAATGGTTCTGTATCCATGGGGACCTACTTTCTAATAGAAGGTGCTCGTTAGGGAGTTTGGCCAACGATTCTTAAGAAATATCATTGGTTGTGAGGATGGGAGGTCAGGCCCATCACAACCTTCTAGGGGGGAATTATTTCCTATTATGTGACTCACTTATAGATTTAAGATATGTTCATGAATACTTTATTAATTCCCAAGTATGATGTTTTTCATTCTTAAATTAAAAACCACTTATTAGCATGTATAGTGTTTAGAATCATCTGTATGTATATGAGGTTCTTCATCAATGGGTAAATCTTTATGTATCTAAGGTTATCCATCAATGGTATCCACTTATGTCCAAATTAGAGATTCTTTGGTCATTATTATGATGATACTGTTTTTATAGGCACACAGTGGGGCACTTTGGATTGCACCATCATCTAGGGGTACAAGAGTTGGTTTGATGTTGGGATCGAACCCATATGATTGTCTTCCTATGAATCCTTGTGAAAGGAATCAGAACCCACATAGTTTGGTTCCATATAATTGGGAACACTATGCCTTTTTAAGGTCATGTGATAAGGATTTAACTGTATAGTTTAACGTCATGTGGAAATGATGTCTAGGTGAAAGGTTCCTAGCTAAAGTTTGGTGTGGGAATCATGTTAAATCAGCCCTAGGAACCTAGTTAGGATATGAATTTTCTAGTTGAATTATAACTTTCTTGGAATGTTTCCCTGATATAATAGGTTTGATTTTAGATAATTGGTGTTGGACCTCAGGGAGGCTTCCTTCGTATCACATTTGTATGGGAATCAAAAACTGCGTAGTTTGGTTGGTCTCATAGGGGAGTATGGCCCTTTTAGATGACTAAGTTGGGGCATACCCCTAAAAAATATTCCTTGATAAAGGTACCATGATGGATTTGTCAAATAATTATGATTTAGAGGCATATTTCATGGATTACTCCTATGGAGGATGACTAGATTAAGGGAATTATGACCGGGGATTAGTCCTAAGGAGGATGCTTATTGATCTTGGTCCCTATATGGGAACCCTAAATATCCCAATTATAGTAGGAATCAGAGTTATCATAGTTAAATACTTTAGAATTATGCACTGATACTGCCCTTGTAAATGGGATGACAATTGGGGATTACTTCTGAAGAGGATGCCCAAGTTGGTGAAAAGTTGTGGCTTACACTAAGTAGGAGGCCATGATTTGGATTGGGGATTATACTTGGAATGATTCTAAAAAGGATTGAGATTTTTTGGATATCATGACCACCATAAACCTCTAAGCCCATGTGATTCACACTTAGTGTGATAAATAAGAGGAAACTGGAGATCTAGGAAACCACACAATCCTCTTTTCCACGAGGTTGAATTCATGGCCTTGAGGACCCATGCTTATAGGGGAACTCTAAAGAAATGTGAGAGGAAGATTCAAAGGATTATTCCATGCCAAAACATGAACCAGATGGTGTGGATTTATTGATCATGGCTATCCTCTATGTCCATATGAGTATGGATGAGTCTTGCTTGAATGTGATGGACCGGAGGAAGTTAAAGATATGGAAACAACACACTTCTTATACTTTTATGGTGGAAGATTATGGGGAGAAGGTGAAAGAGGACTAGGGTATAGAACTTACCTCTCTTCAATTTAACTTTTAATAAGTCTAGGGTATGGAAAACAAGGAGGGAAGGGAGCAGAAGGTAGAGGAGAGGGCTTCGTTTCTCACCCCTTATTTGACCCAGTGGCTAGGAGGTAGAGAGGAGAAAGAGTGAAACCTCATATAATAATTTATAGGGGATTAATCCATAAGGTATGTCCTACAATTATCACCATATAGAGGTGATAGGATTTCATTCCACATTGATTGGAAAATAAATAATGATCCTCATCCCACCTACTAGGAATTAGAGGTTCTGGATTTTATAGATGGGAATGAGAGGACATGGTCCTAACCCTAGTGTCCAAGATTGTAAATTTACTAAAACTATACCTGGGGTAGGGGTCCTCGTGAACATGGGAATACAAAATCACATGCACCCTAAAGACCTAGACTAGACAACCAAACTAGTGTGGGAAACCTCTGACCGAAGGAATACACACCAAAATGGGAGACACATTGGTGCACCAATCACCATAGTTGTGTAAGTATGGAAGATTCAGTGAAGGTTTAAACATGTCCCCTCTTAGACAAGGGATCCAAATAATTAGATGAACTACCATATATGGCTTTGAAGAAGGCCTAATAAGTCCCTTGTGTAGGTTGGAGGTTAATACAAACCAAGGGGGTTCATTCAGGTAGGATTAGGCTAGTCAAGGAAGGCACTCATAGGTGGATCTCAACGTAGGTAAGTCTGGGTGATCTGGTGGTAATCTGGGTGACAGACCACCTAGGAAACTATACTTGGTCAATACCTTGATCAAGCCTTCAAGGGTATCAACAGGTGTTCCTAAAAGTGGCTTGCGCAGGTCCCTACTTAAGGAAAGGGGCATTTCATTAGTGTTCGTTAACCATAGGGTGAGTGAGTGCTGCACACATGTATTATTTATTTTAAATACTAGGAGTAATTTAGTTTCTCTACCCCAATTCAATTTCTTATTCTTTAGGTTTTATAAAGCTACCTAGTAGGTTTTGGGAGGCTTGAGCAAAGGGCTGGGGTGAGCAGAGATTTATGAGGCCTTTAGGAAATTTCATCCATACAAATGAATGCCCCGAGTCCTATTTATAAGAAAATATTGGACCTTGGGTGAAGGGGTTATCTTGCTCAGGGTTACCACTTAGGTCTCTCACATAGGCTCTTGTGCAGGATAATTGTACAAGATGACACACAAGTACCTTGAGTGATGACAGTGCTTTGGGGTACCTGGGTGAATGGACCTTAAGGGGATTTTGAGATACTTTGAATTTTTCATTTCTCTTATTCTATGATCCGTAATGTATTTCCCTTTGTTTCCTTTTCATCCATGTGACAAAATTATGTGTCAACAAAATCCCCCCCCCCCTCAATAATGGATCTGATCAAAAGAAGAGGGTCTGATGCTGAGGTAAAGGGATGAAATGGATAGATAGATCTCATAGGTAATCTACATAGGTTTTCCATGCTGTTAGTCCACTTAGGTATTTTGTGCAGGCGAGGATCATATGCAGGCCACACATGGGGGACTCCTTCATCTATAAATAGGGTTCTTATTTCAATGGTAGACTCTCATAACCTTGTACTTTTAGGTCTCGCTGTGCTAGCCTCCCATGCACACCCTTCCATGAAGCTTTTCTGCTAAAATCATCATTCACATAGACATGGTATGTATCCATATATGTGATGCACATTCCTATAATAGTGTCTTGCATAGGGAGCATGGACGATGGCTCTACTCAAGGCACATGTGTGAGTCACCTACACGAGGTGACTACGCGATGACCCTATGTGAGTTCATGACTTTTCCAAATTTTCTTAATTTCTATAGTTAATTAAGACTTATTTAACCTAAAAACTTGATGCTTATTTGTAGGTTCCATGGATGCTAAAAAAACATAGTTTCTGATCAACAAGATGAAAAGTTCCTTGAGGAGATGGTAAAACTTGTTGGCTAAAACTAATACAATGCTTTGCGATACTATTCTACCCAATCTGGTGGGTCATTTAAAGAAATATAAATATGACTTTATCAAGAGTAGTTACTTTACACTCTATGTCCCTGGTCATATGAAGGAGGTACTCATACTAGCTTCAAATAATTATACTCATCTTTCCTGGTTTCAAGAATATAGAAATTTCATTACTGCCAATGTTTCCATAATGGTTTCATATATTAATATCGGGACATCATCCACAACATGTGTCATGAACCATAGCTAGTGTGCTCTGAATCTGAAGTCATACACACCCAAATTGAAGCTGCACTATTATCTAACTGTCTTTTATGATTCTCGGACTGATCAATCAAAGGGTTGGAAGAAATACTGGGACTTCTAATCATAAGGGGGTGTTAATCCTAAGTGGATGTGGGTATATTGGGTGAAAAAAACCTATAAAAAGTTCAAGAAAGAGTTGAAGACATCAAAATTTATGAGTCCATCTAGTTAGGGTAAACTAATGTATATAAGAACACTGAATTCATTCTCGAGCTATTCAGTCGGTGGATTCTGTAGAAAAAATCTTTCCACTTTATTTATAGAGAAGTTTATATTAGCTTGTGGGACGTCCACAAGATCTCTAGGCCTCTAATCCTTGGAGATATGTATCATGATTTTATTCCTCCAAATGTGGCATGGAAAGATAGTAAAAGGACACTTCCTCTAGAAAATGAGCTATTGAAAATAGCTTAGGGTATTATGAAGAAAAACACTCGCCTAAAGGGGGATATCCTTCTTGAGGCATTGATGGGTTCCTTTCTATATCCAAAGGAGAAAATTACCAATTTAAAACACCCAACTGGATATCCCAAGACAATGAAGTGAAGCACTCTTGATACATTCTGTCTGACTTTGGATAAGAGGGAGTATGGAAAATGGGTGTATAATCCCAGGTCAAATGTTCCTGTGAAGACTTGCCTTGTGGGATTTTTAGACATGTGGATAATCACTTATATACTACCTATTTGCGAATTTAATGATGATATAAGTTTATGGACATTTTTCATGGTGGCCAAGCTGACTGATAAGAAGCATGTGTGGTTGGAAATCCCTGTCCTAGAAATTTTTTATCAAAGCCTGCTGCATGTTCATATGGGGAAGGCCCCGTTCCAAATTGCATGACTGTTCCAGGTACTATGGGGATGGATAATAGTTCAATTTAGATCCTATGTTGGGTAAAGTGGGGTCAAGATTCCTAGGATCCCATTTTGACCATATGTTTAGGTCGTTTATGGTATTCCTACCTTTTCTCTGAATCCTAGTGAGATCCTATTGAGGTTGAGCCTATTCAAGGAGTTAAAATTATTATCATAAGGGTACCCACCCACTGGGATCTTTACTGATGGAGGGAAGGCTATCACTGAGATAAGGTCATATATTATTACCCTTAGAGATGGTGTTCTGGAGACTCATATTGATGGTGAGGTTATATGTGAGGCCTACGCTCCATGAAAGTTTGTGCACCAATTCAAATGATTGAAGAAAATAATAGTATCTGCTCCAGTGCATGTTCGATTAGAAAAACATCCAATGGTAGCTTGAAAGTTATGGATGCTTATAGCCATGAATATAACTCAAGCTTTGATCAACCTTCCTTCAATGGATGCAACTAGTGGATTGACTTCCTGGTATGTCAAGGCATGGATTACATCATACCCCGAAATAGAGTTGGCTAAAGACATTCCTTGAATTGGTACTAGGAAAATAGAAAAGCATGGAGAAAATGGTATAAATGCTTCTGCTGTAGTAGAATATGTTTCTTCTCATCCAGAGGATGCTTCATCCCCCTCAGATGGTACTGATGATGTGGTCCAGAGTTCACCCAAATGGCCTTGTGTAAGGTTTATTTTGTTAGTTATTGTCAAAAGTTCTACACCAACTGAGATTACACCTAGACGGTCCAATATCCACCACCAAGAAGAGACCCATGTTACATTTTCTTATCCCTCATCTACAATGTATTGGGTTAGAAAGCCTGCAAAATCTAGGGTTACTAAATCATTTTCAAGGTAGTCTAGGATGACCTCATAATTTATATGACCATAGGTAATTCAATTCTAGAAAATAATATCCTCTGATGTTGAAATGATATGGGCACTCCTTCATTATGGGTTGATGATTCTAGGGATAAGATATTCTTGACCTCTCCCAAATTTTCACTTTGAAGACAATCCCACTAAAGTGCGGATTTATATTCACGAGTTAGAGATACTCATTTATGCGACTGAAAACCGGATCCAATCCATGAGGTGGGTGGAGGACATGATGAGGTGGGGTTCTGCTGAAGGGATTGAACATTCGTATTCTAAGGAATGGTTTAATTATATCAATACTAAGGATGAAAGTACTCCTTTTATCATCTCTTCTTTTGTTATTAATTTATCTTATCTAAAATAGATCACTGTTTTTGAGGGAAAGATCATTTTTATTTGCAAATATAAATGGAGAAATAAACTGAGGTTCCCTTGCCAAAAATATGAACCAAACAGTACCCCTATTAATATTAATGAATCATCTCCTGAACAGGGGGATCTATCCCTGGGGTAGAAAAATGGAGGCTGAGATGGTGGGGGATACTATATTTTCCTCTCCAGTACCAGTATTTAATGAGGCCGATGTTATCCCTCCTCCATAAAAAAATAATTAATGCTAGAGGATAAAATCTTTTGGCTAATCACCTCATCAGTAGTGGTGAGACATTGTGGCACCATTAATTTATGCTTTATATTAATCATAAGTCTAAACCAACTTCGATTGTAGAATATCCCTATCTTTCTTCTCTCAAGGGAATAAAAAAAGATCCTACAAGAACTGAGGAAAGCAATATATTGAGCGCAGATCCCTATTGGTGAATCGAATCCCTCAATTGAAGAAGTATCAAGGGTTGAGGATATGTCATCTTCTCCTGTCACCATTCCTACCACTATGGAAAGAGAGGAGGATTCAGGTAATGTTAAAGGAATATCATAAGTCTCTACCGAACACCTACTGACTGTTATCTTTAGGATATTTCAGTCTCTTCTCATACACCAGAGGGCCCTACAATGACTAATAATGATCCTACGACTGTCACTGTGGAATTTATTCAGGGTGTCAAGTCATTAGAGGAGGGTGATGTGTCAGGTCCTAATCCAAATACTTAATGAATATCCATGAGTGAGATTATCAAGGGGATTGGGACGTTAATAGATTCGATGAGAAATCTTGGAATGTCCTTTGAAGAAATTCTGGAACATATTAGTCTTCCTATTACTTTATTTTTTTTTGAAACACTAAATAGGGAATTGAATGGATGCGAGTCTTTACTTTTGTGCGACCAATATTTTTTTTCCTAATTATTTGATCACGACTGGTTGGAATGTGAAACTCCATTCATAGAAAATGTTACAGTGATAATACATGAACAAGATGACAAAATCCATCATAGTCCCACTATCGAAGAGAAACTAGCTCAGGTGGATATTGAAATAGAGAATCTTCTTGATCCTTCCTCGAAGGATCTCAGGTAGAATCAGGAGAGTTCTCCTTGGTGAGAGGTTCTGGTTTAAACTGTTGATGTTAGGGATTCTAGGTAGGAATATGCTTCGACTGCCAACCCATTACTAGGAGAGTATCACTAGATTCCAATTATCCCCTATTTCTTTTATATTTTATCCCTTTTAAGGTTAACAATGAGATTTTTCTATAGTTCCATCAACTTCTATGGTTTGGTCTGAGGGTGAAGCCTCTATGCTAATGCAATCGGTACCCGAAGGAGAATCCATTATTGATCATGAGGGAATATGACAAGGTACTTCAATAAGTGCATTGATCCTAGATTATGTTTCTTCCTTTGATAGAAACTTTGAGTTAGATTTAGGATTTCATAATTCTCTTCACATCACATGACATAGGTCTTGGTGAGATATATGGAAAATAATCTCTGAGACACCTCTTAAAGACCCGCCTTTATGGATCCATTAGATTTTGTTTCTCTTTGGTATATTGTGATATAGATAATTTTATTATCACATGATTCATTCTACTGTGAAGGAAGTCATTCTCAAAAAAGAGCGATAACACGAGCTTCTTTAGGATCTCACAAAGGCAAAGCTACTCGTTAACTTTGAATATTTCTAGGATTCATTATAAAAGGAGGATGCCAATCATATAAATAAGTTGGTGGAATGTAACCAATAGATTAATGAGAAAACTATCCAAGTATCATGTTTCAATAGGAATTGGATGTCGCTCTGGGGGAGCTTGTACAACTCCACAATTCATTATAATAGTCCCAAACTGAAGGGTAAACTACTATTGTTGCTGAAAAAAATAAAATTTCCAAGCTAAAGAGACTGAATCCATTCAGATGACTGAGCTTCAACAGGTGGTTGATAGGGATTGAGAGGCCATTCAACGAATGAAGATTTATGTTGATGGTCTGTTGTAAATTGTAATGAAGATATTCCATCCTATGGATGCTCCTCCAATTTTGATGTCTTATAAATGAAAATATTTTTTTTCTAATCATCTATGTATTCCTCCTTGTTTTCTTTCTATGATCATAATATGACACTGAAGATGATTTTCATAGAAAGACACATTTTTTTTCACCAGCTAGTCATAACCATAATGTCAAGATGGTGAAATGCTCTAGTTTTTTTAATATGAAATGGGGTCTAGTGAGTGTAGTTTGATTGTTGATCGGGTCACATAGAAAACCCTACAAACTTTTTGTATTTTGTGTCATCACCCTAATTTTTTCCTAATTCTAGTATAAGTAAGACTTAGTGGGTGATACTTTCTTTTTCTTAGGACTCCATTTTCAGGTTTTCAGCCTAAATTTTTTTATGCATTTTGTTTTTTTCATTACTTGATTTATTCCTAGAACATACAGAGTGTGGGTCTAGTGAGTTGAGACCCGAATTTTGTCCAGAGTTACCTGTGTGAGTTTTCAATATGACGAGTACTATCTATTTTCATGGGAATCTTAAAGTCATGCAAGTTAAACTAATGAGGTTGGTGTTTTAGGTCAAACGTATTTGACCATAAAGTCTTAAAATAATAAGAAAAACAAGGATTGTGGGCTGATAATGTACCAACCTTCTTTAGATTCTCCCAAAGGGAATCTTGTGCCATGATTTTATAGTTTAAAAATATAAAACATGATATTCGGGAATAGAGGAGGTCTTTCTTGAGGGTAAGGTTACTATAGGTCAAAAAACCCATTTTGTGGGATGTTTTACATAAGTCCAACTAGGGCACATAATGCATAGTCAAGTCATGGTATCCATATATTAATAGAACCATTATGTGGGAAACTTATGCAAAGCCAAATCGGGTGTGTTACTACATATTCAGGTAAATAATCTCTCGAGAATTTTGACATTCCATTATGCATAGAAAAAGGAAGTTTATGGAGATTTAGATATCTATAGACCATAATATGTTGTTTTTTTCAAGAGAAAAGGTATGATAATGAAAATAGAATATATATTGGCACTGGAAACGAATGGGAAACCACACCCACATAGATTTGGATTTCACAAAGGAGGGCCTTTTTTTCAGATGACCTATGTTAGAGAAAGGGAAGGCCCCTTCTTGAAAAGGGTAAAAACATTTTTTAGTTTAAAGTCATTCAACAAGGACATTATGCTGTGCAGTTTAAAGTCATGTAGAAATGAAATTATGATGTGAAATTTAAATTCATTCCGAAAATACATTATGGGGGGGGGGGGCTAAAATTTATGGTCTTTAACTTTGATTGAAAGTTTTATGATTCTCCAATTCTTGTTCATCTATCCAAAAATGGGATACTTTATTCAGGTGTGAGAGGATGAAGTTGTAATCTATTATTTAAGGGACCCCAGATCTGAAAATTGGTAGATAAAAAAAGTCTTATGGTGTTAGAGGAGATATATCCTAAGGTAGAAGTTACCATTGGTTGAAAAACCCATTTTTTGGGCTGTTTTATGCAAGACCAACTGGGGTGCATACTACATATTCAATAGTGGAATACTTTGGTTGGAAGGGCCTGAAATTTGTAATAAACTTATGAAATTATAACTGGGGCATCTAATGGAGGTAAAAAAAGGAGATTTGGATTTCCCCAAGCATAGAGTTCAGTTTGTGGGAGAAATTTATCTAAATACGAAAGGTAAATTTCAAGTCAAAATTTCCAAAGAATCAAGGGAATAGGTTTTCCACACAGGTTTGACCTAAGATAAGGGAGATATGCTGTCAATATTTTTAGGCCATACTCCAAGGACTGTAACATCATGAAACCAATAGGTTAAAAGTGGCCTATCAGACCAAGGTTTTTTTGGCATGCTCCATACATGATGGAGGAAATTTTAAACCATTGTATTGAAGTTTATAAGATCGGGAGAAAGAATATGGGAAAAGTATGTGGGATATGGCCACATAATGAATTCGAATATTGGGTTCCAACATAATTCCATCAAAGATGATGGAGAAAAAATAGGATTCTTTTGAGGATGAAGTTACTACTGATTGAAAAACCTATTTTTTGGGATTTTTATTCAAGTCCAAATAGGGTGAAAATTGTATAGTCAATAGTGGAATACTTTGGATGAAAGGTCTTGAAATGTTTGAGTAAATTATGCAGAACCAACTAGGGTGTGTTACAACATAGTCAGGTAAGAAGTCCTCATGTAACAAACATTCTATCACTAGGAACTGGAGAAAGATTATGAATATCCTAAAATGTCCAAGATTATAGATATGACATGTGTAAGGGATATGTATGAGCTTAGAGTAAATGTTTGGACTAATATGGGCCATGAAGTGTAGATTCCCATACATAGATCTGACTCACATGTAAAAGGGGGACATCCCTATTTCTTTGATGGATACTTTAATGAAAGGAATCAAGTTGAGAGATCCTAAAAGTATATCTCTTCATACATAGGAGAGAGGGGGTATTTATTTTTTTACTCTACAACTGGGACTAGGACATGGGGCCTAGGTGTTAGTACATATCTAATTGGAATGAGAATCAAACCACATGTAGTTCTGAAAGGTAGTTCAATTTAAATTCATGTGGTAAGGACATTAATCGTGAAATTTAACATCATGCGGTAAGGATGGATAAGAAACAATGTGAAAGAATGATAATTTTATGACTAGGTATGAGGATGGAAATCTAGGAATCACTACATATCTTTTTGAATAAAGAATCAATCCATACGTAGTTCTTGAATAAATTGTGCAGTTTATTGTCATGCGAAGAGGACATATGGTGTTAATTTTAAGGTCTTGAAACTAGGACCAATATATCCCCAATGTGAGATAATATTACTTACTTTTATAAGGAAATATGTTACCAAAACTCTTAAGTCCATGTGAGATATACTCGATGTGAGAAACAAGGAGTGGTAAAAGATTCTTCCATGAAACAAAGGCAACTCAAGTGAAGGATATGGGAATTTAGATTTTATGGTGGCTGGGATGAGAGATATGATCTAGGAATCACTATATATCTCATTAGGATGAGAAGCAAGCCATATGTAGTTCTTTAAAGGCTCCCTATATAGATTTTATTCATACATAGTGAGTGGTGGATTTTTTTTACTGTGGTTGGACCCAATATTGGAGATCTGGGCATCGCTACATATCTCATTGGGATGAGAATCAAGGCACACATATTTATTGAAATGTTCCATATGCAAGTCTAATACATATACACAAGGAGTGAAGGGTCCCTTTTTTTTAATTACATCTAGACCTGAGATAAGAGATCCAAGCGTCACTACATATCTCATTGGAATGAAAATCAAGCCACATGTTGTTCTCGAACTGATCGTGCAGTTTACCATCATGCAATAAGAATGTGATAATGTTGGGGCTTATACCTACAAAGGGTCAGAAGTTCCACTATGGAGTGGATGTGATGTGAGTGGGTCATATGCCTGGGATCTTCCCACCTTTTCTTCCTCATGTCTAGACAAGAGGGCATCTCAACCCACTAAGGGGTTAGAGGAATGTGATTGGGACTTACACATGAGATGGAGGCCAGTACTTAAGGGACCACAAGGAGTATTTAAACTTTTGGTTCTATGGGGGTTTCTTAAAAATGAATGAGATGGATATATTTAGGTTAAAAAGGTTCTTAGATACCCTAGGGGGGGGGGTGAATCAGGGTATGGATATTCTTTCATAAATTCTTCTTGCCCCAATAGATCTTGACCTATTTATTATAAGGGTCATTTTTTTGCACATAAGTGTTAATGGTGATCTTATTCTTTCCTTATTTATTAGATGACAATTCTTTGAATCTAATTCAGGAAATCAAACATAAGAAACAATGATTTTTACTTGGTTCACCCTCACTAGGCTATATCTAAGGACCATACAATGATGATGTGATGATTGTACCAAATTCACTAAGGATCAATTCCAATAATGATGGTTCATGCTAGATATCATCTATACCTAGGATCACTACCTTTATAAGGTTATAGATTTTCTTATTAAATTTTCAAAGGTCACTCCTTATGTCTTTTTCTCTAGCTCACTGCAAGTGGAAAGGATCACTATATTCCTCTTCCTTATCTCATTGATTTTTGAAGGGATTCACCCATAGTATATGGACTTGTAGGTCATTTAATTATCTCTAATGAATACATCCTTAGTTGTAGATGAATGTTCTATTGAAGTTCCACTTTCATCTAATAGATGAACACCACTTTTCCATAGACATGCTGGACAATGCCTTCTGAACAACTTTCGCGATGCTCACTGCCTTCGTGAAGATCCTCTTTTGCAAAGCTCAAATATCCCTTTATGAAGCTTCTACCTTTCGTTAAGATCACCTAGACTTCGTGAAGCACACCTATTTCTCAAATCTCATCTAGTCTTTGTGAATATCCTTCCTTTCGTGAATCTTACTTAGCCTTCATGAATTCATTTACTTTTATTATGCTCAGAACATTCGATTGGTATCATAGCCTTCATGAAATTATTTGTATAAAAATCCTTCAAAAACTACCTCCACAAACCACCTTGATAAATCCAGAGCTTTAAGATCTTTGTTAAGTCTTGCTTCTTTTCTAAAGGGGGTAGAGGCCTATTTATAGGTGTTTCCACCAATTCCAGAACCTTTCGGCTACATCATCACAATTTCATGATGCTCATACTTTTCCACCACGATGATCCCTTTTTCATGAATCTCTATAGAAATTTCACATTTTTTATGCTCTTTATAATCATGGAGATCATTATCAAACTCTTTGCACTGCCGCAATGCTCCACTCATGATGCTCCTAACTTCGGCATTTTCAATGCTCATTGATGTCATTTAGATCACTGTTAGAATCTTTAATCATTAGAAAAAAAATCTTTATAAAGAACATATTAATGAAACTCATGCCTTTTAAATATTTTAATAAGTAATTCAAGGAAATACACTTTTTGTGATGCTATCTAAACTCCAAAATTTAGACCCCAAAAATTTGGCAAACATTGGGAAATAGTGTCACCTTGTGTATGCAATTTTCTATAATGCATCCATGGAATCCATTCCTCTATATTGGACGTTTGTGAACCTTCCTAGTAAACAATCTCTCTGAATCTACACAACATACCTTGGAAACCATCTTTTTCAATAAACACAATCAACCTAAAATTTTTACAATGTTTCCTTGAGAGATTTTTTTCCCAAAAATCTCCCCCATTGGGTTTGTTGACAACTCTTCACATTTTGATATTCCATTGAAGATTCTTCCATATTCTACCAACATTCGCTTCATGAAATAAATGTATCAATCACATATTTAATACACACATATTCTAATCCCAAATGATCAATGATTTTCATGTGGAACAAGAGTATTATGAAAATTTCATCAATGAATCACTTCATTTTAAAAGTTGTCAACTAATTTCATCACGATATCCATCTATAGTTATATATATATATCCTTTGATAGATGACTTATATCATCTTGAGATCTAAAAATCCTCCTATCTAGCTACTCCCCCTATCTTGATGCTCCACCTATCATCTTCTTTATGTGTCTTGACTAAGACATTTTATCCCTTTTTAGACACAATTTCCCCCCCTTTGTCAAAGAAACAGAAGGTCACTTCATCAATGAACCCAAAAGTTATGTCATTATGGTCTGCAACATGGTAAAGAACATAGATTATCATATTTGGAAAAAACACACCATACCTTGGGGAGGAGGGGGGTCCCACATCCACACTTTTTTCAAGTGAAAGGAGTTATCTAAACTCCCAGAGCCAGTTGATGCTGTTTAAATGATTATTCAGGTAAGGCCTTTGTCATAATGTCCATAACCTGCTGTTCTATAGGCACATACTCCAACTTCACAATCCCCTTCCCCACCTTCTCATTGATAAAATGATATTTTATTTCAATGTGATTTGTATTTGAGTGATGTAATGTATTTTTGAAAAGATTTATAACACTTGAATTATCAAAATGGATTCCTATCAGAGACTTCACTTAAACTCCCATATCATCAAGCTGATGCTTCATACACAATATTTTCATGAATGCTTGAGTTGCTACAATATAATCAGCTTATATGGTGATCAATGAAATGAAATGTTATTTCTTTATTAGCCAATAAATATAGAAACCTCCAAGATAGAATGCACCACCTGAATTTGATTTCCTATCATCTGCTGATTCAGACCAATCTACATCTGTATAGCCCAATAACTCCTACTGATATTTTTCATTGTAAAAAACCTGAAATCCATCATTCCCTTGATATAAAAAAGTATTTTTTTTCAATATAAACATGTTTATTTATTTGGGATTTCTTTGATACTGTGCTACGTGACATGTAGAAAAAACAATATTTGGTCATGTCACTGATAAGTACAAAAGGATTCCAATGATTTGCCTATATTCAATGACATTAAGTAATTTTCCTTCATTATCCTATGACAGTTTCATCTGGGTATCCATCAGAGTCATCATATCCTTGTAATTATCCATTCCAAATCATCTCAAAACCTCATTAGCATATTTATATTGAGAAGTAAATTTTCCACTCTTTTCTTATGTCACCTGTAAACCAAGGAAAAATGTTAGTTCACCAAACAATGACATTTCAAATTCACTTATCATGAATTCAGAAAACTATCTACACTGAGCATCATATGATCCACTGAAGATGATGTCATCAATATACACCAGCACCATAATCCTTTGACTACCATTATTAATGACCTAGAGATAGTAATAAAATCCACTTTTCTAAAAACCGAGCTTCTTCAAAAACTGATCGAGCCTTGAATACAATGCTCTTGGTGCTTTCTTCAACCCATAAAACGCCTTATTTAGTTGAAACACTCTATTCTCATCCTCATTAATGATAAAACCATATATTTTCTCAATATACACTTCTTCTTCTTCTAGGACCCCATTCAGAAATGCCGACTTGATATCCATTTGGAAAACTTTGAATTTTTATTGCACTACTATAGCCAAGAATAACATGATGGTATCTTGCCTTGAAACAGGTGAAAATTTCTCATCAACATAGATAACCTATATCTACAAGTACCCTTTTTACACTAGTCCTTCTTTGTTTCGAATTAATGTGCCATCTTCATTCATATTATTATGAAAAACCCATTTAGTCCTAATGAAATTTTTGTATGTTGGCCTTGAAACAATCTCCCAAAAAACCTCCAAAATTGAACTATCATAAATCATTAATACTAATTTTTCTACTGATTTTAAATGTTAATTACTCTTTATAATGAGTAGACCACTTATTGGAAACACTTTCAATCTTATATTGCAGTTTCTTAGTATCTTGAAATTAGTCAGCTGATACCATATCATTAGAGAAAAATAGATTATCATGAAATACATGAATGTTACTACCTGTCTCCCAATTAGTTTTTATGAATACACACTTTCATCCTTTCTATACCATTGATATATTTCTTTTGATTAGGAGATATAATGTCCCCCATGATATGAACTCTTCTGATTGTTAGGCCCACTGTTTAGACCGACAACATTCTTCTTCTCCTATACAATTTCTTCACATATTACTATAGGTTTTATAAAATTCTCCATCTCAATATAATTTTATAGTTTTATCTTACCTCAATGAAATTTTCATTGTGTGAATTTACCAATTATCAACGACCCATCAACAAAACCTCTAATCCTACTGAGTTAGAACTCAGTACAGGAAAAAATATATAAAGTTAATAACACCATCACTATCCATTGCACTCAATTACTTCTGTATATCTTATGCAACCATAGAACATTAACTAATTTCAAGTAATTATTCATGATTTCTTCTTCATCTTTTGAAACTGATTTGAATTAGTTGAAATTCTTGTGCACATCACATCACTACTTTTCACCTTTTGATGCCACTTTCCCTTGGATTGTTTCTCCCATTTTACCTGAAACACTTGTACATCAGTTAATAGAATTTATTCACATAGGGAGAGGGGATTCTATGGAATACTAAAGAATAGAATTGTGGTAGATACTAATTGATAAACCCTTTGATACTTTCTTGAAAAGAAATGTACTATTTTTGTGCTTGTTCCAACTGCCTAGCCAACTTCAACTATTCTAGCCATCAGACTAAGAATTATTTACCCACATACCGATTATTTTTCTGATATGTAGATTATGTTGGCTTTGTCTTTTTCACAATGTAGAGTTTAATACCAATAGTAAAAATTTCCTTCTTTTATTCTCCACCAATATTCCATTTTTTAAGACTCTTTCTTTGAGAATTAATCCTTTCACTAGTCATATTCTCTTACTTCTTCCTCCATTGGAAGGACATTTCCTCTGCCTTCACTTCTCTCCTTATGTCATGACCTGTGATTTTTTCGAGACATTATTTATCCATTTTTATTTTATTAGCTAACTAATAATCCACACTATTTCATGTTGGTGTTGGTTCCTCTACTAAGCATTCATTTTTCTTACTCGCAACTAGAGTTGCTCCCCCTATTTTCTTCAAGGTTCATTCACATTATTTCCAAGAGAGAGATTGTGAGTATAATAGAGGAGGTGATTGAAACTCCTTTCATTGTGCTCATTATGTTTCCCCTGAGGTCATAAACCTATTTTTCTACTTATCATATTTTCCTCCAGTATAGTCTTTCTTTTTAGACACCACTGATGTTAGAGATCTCCTTTCAAGTTCCTTTTCCTTCCCTTCTTTCTTCCTACTATAATATCTTTCTGAATGCCCATGATTAGAACATATAAAACAAATCTAGTTAAAAACATACCTCATGTCATAATTTTGTTATTGAGATGTTGATACAAATTAAGTTTTTCTTCTAAAATTTAACTACTAGGATTCTTGACACATAATCATGGTGTGTCCCATTCTTCCACAATAGTATCATTTCATGTATACTTTATTCTAAGATACAATTCTTTCAAATTTCTCAAGATGTTTCTTCGTACTATCAGATTTAGAAATACTACTGTATTCACAACATGAAATATATTTCAAGACTCAAAAAAACTTGTTGTATATCCATGAATCCCATAGAAATAGTAAATGATATCATTACTTAATTTAAAATAATTTTTAGGCCTGTTTCAAGTATCTACAGGACTTTTACTATTTATGGAGCTATTCACACATCTTATCCTATAATTATTGGGAGAGGATTCATCATATCCAATGTTGGTTTTTCCCAAACTTCCTGGCCTTTGATATGTGAAAATATGTTCTTTTTTCTCATCAAAAATAGCATATTTTATTTTCATTTCACCATCACCTTATGAATGATAATCAAATAGTAAGTGCAAGACATCCTTTAACTTGGTATTGAATTTGGAATTGGATTTCCCCATTTCTTTATTGATTGATTATATATCTTATACCAATTGTTGAATCATATTATCCCTTGATTCAAGTTTAGCATTAAGTTATCTATTGAGATTATTCCCACTACTCATCACATCTACCAATTCTCATGTTAGATTATCCATCATGTTAAATTTCTCTTTTAACATAGTATTAATCTGAGAAAAAGAATTATTATAGAATTCATTCTCTTATTATAGCCTTTTCTTTTCCTGAACTAGTTTAGATACCTGTGTAGTAAGATCATCATTTTTAGATTTTAGATTCTAAATTTAATCTGAGTTCATATTCTTTCCCTTGTCATCAGCTTTGAGTTTTTATAGCTTTGTAGACCTATTTTATAGTTCTTCAGCTTGGGAATCATTTTTCTCCCTCATATCATTAGCCACATCAATAAGCCTTTGATTTAATCCTTTTATCTCATTGAAATCAATTTCCAGTACTTGGATCCAAATATATAGAGACTTGTTTTCCTCTTTTAATTTCTGATCCAATTCCATTATCATGTCGACATCATCTACTAGTGGCCTTGTTGAAATTTATACATCAACAATAGTTCTAGTATCACTTGTAATATCAAGTTCATCACTCATTCCTATATCATCATTGAATGAGTAATTATTTTCACTATATGATTTACCCAAATAATTATTATGTTTACTAACTGATTCCTTCAACTGAATAAAACTCTTTCCATAGAAACTTACACTCTAAGGAATACCACCATAATTATGATTCTTCTTTTAAGTTCTTCCCTTTTCCATGGTACATAGAGATAAGAGATAACATAAACTTTAATTTCAACAATCAACCAAACCAAGTTAGAGAAAAAAATCTGATAAAAGAAACCAAACCTATGATACCAATTGTTAGGTCTAAAATGGGTCTAGATACTCTGGGGGGTGTGAATCAGAGTGTGGATATTATTTTTTAAATTCTTCTTACCCCAATAGATCTAGAACTCTTTATAATAAGTGACACTTTTTTCACTTAAGTGTTAATACTGATCTTATTCTTTCCTTCTTTATCTGATGATGATGCTTTGAATGTAATGCAGGAATTAAAATATAAGGACTCAATGATTATTACTTTGTTCACCCTCATTGGGCTAAGTATAAGGAGTATACAATGAAGATGTGTCAATTGTACCAAATTCACTAAGGATCACTGCCAATAATGATGGTTTGGTCTAGATCTCTTCTATACCCAGGCTCACTACCTTTACAAGGTTTAGGGTTTTCTCAGTACATTCCCAAGGTTCACTCCCTATGTCTCTTTCTATGGATCACTTCCGGTGGAAAAGATCACCATATTCCTATTCCTTCACTCACTGATCTTGGAAGGGATTCACCCATAGTTTATGGACTTGTAGGTCCTTTCATTATCTCTAATGAATACATCCTTGGTTGTATATGTATACTCTATTTAAGTTCCAATTTCATCCAATATATTAATACCAATTTACCACAGACGTTCTTGGAAATGCCTTCTGAACAAATTTCACGATGCTCACTGCCTTCATGAGGATCCTATTTCATGAAGCTCAAACATCCTTTCAAAAAGATCCTACCTTTTTTGAATCTCAATTAGCCTTTGTGAAGCACATCATTTTCATGAAAATCAACTAGCCTTTGTGAAGCTCCTTCCTTTTGTGAATATTACCTAGCCTTTTAAAATTCCTTTACTTTCACGATGCTCAAAATATTTGGTTGTCTATCATAGCCTTTGTGAACTTCTTCACATGAAACTTTTTCACAAACCACCTTCGCAAAACACCTTTATGAATCTAGATCTTTAAGATATTTGTTAATTCTTTCTAATTTTTTGAAGGGGGTATAGGCCTATTTATAGGTGTTTCTTCTAATTACAGAACCTCTATCCACATCATCACCATTTCTTGATGCTATTAATTTTCCACCGTGATGATCCATTTTTCATGAAGATCCATGGAAATTTCACATTTGCGATGCTCGTTATAATCATACAGACCACCTTCAAAATATTTACGCCACCATGATGCTCTGATCATGATGATCCTACCTTCTTCATTTGTGATGATCGTTGCTATCGTGTAGATCACCGTTTGATACTTCATAAAACACTCTTCTCAAATCCCATATCTTAATAAGGCCTTCAAGGAAATTCACTTTTCACAATGCTAGCCAAACTTCAAATTTTGGATCCCAAAAATTTGGAAAGCACTGGGAAACAACATCACCTTGTGTATGAAATTTTCTATATTGCTTCCATTAAATCCATTCCACTATCATGGATCTTTATCAACATGCCTAGTCAACAATCTATATGGATCTCCACAACATACCTTGGAAAACAGATTTTTCAAAAAACATAATCAACCCAAAAATGCTGCAATGCTACCTTGAGGGATTTTTCCCAATAGATATTAACCATGCAGTTCAAGGTCATTCAGTATGGACATTATGTCATGCCTTTTAAGTTTATATGACAAAGGCCAACTATGCAGTTTAATTTCTTATAACTTGGATGTATATTGTACTATGTAGTTTAATTTAGTATAACTAGGACATGTTTTCATGTGATTACATAAAATATTTCATTAGGAAACTTTCATTGCTTGGATTTTTAATGATTTCCCCATACATTGAGATCAAGGAATAAGATCTGTTAGAGTGGAAATTTGTATGGAGTAAGGTCCCTCCCACTTTAGTTTAAGTTCCAGAGGCTTCTTTCCTAGTATCATTGGAGTTCTGAGGACCAATACCAATTCTCATTGGAGGAATGAGTGGAGGTGAACCTTCTTATTAAAGATCAGTGCTATCCAGTTTTAATAGACTTCCAAGTGATGTAAGGTGTGAAATATTTTCTCATCCAATCGCTCCAATTCATCCATTAATTTCTAGGATTGCACATCATCTAATAGTTGATCTTAGATGGAAACACAAAGTGATGAAAACTGAACCTCAATGGGAAGAACTGCTTCTGTCCCATTTACTAGTGAATACAGGGTTGTCCATGTAGTAGTACGGGTCGTAGTCTGGTAATCCCATAAGGTGAAAAAGAGATTTTCAGTTCATGTCTTCTTATTTTTATCCACAATCTTCTGGAGTATGTTCTCCATGATCTTTTTTAAATCCTCTATTTGTACGTTAACCACTATATGATAGAATGATGATTTTTTGGATTTGATATTGTACTTTGGATATAGCTTCTCTACCTCAATAGAAAATAAATTGGTTCCATTCACTACTATAGATAGTTCTTTTATCAGTTCTATAAAACACTTTTAACAGTGCTAGAAAAGAACTGTTAATCTCAATGAAGACAAAGGGGGTCCCCTTTAACAGTGCACAAAAATCGCTGATAAAGGAAAATTTCTATCCGTGCTATTTTGAGAACTGATAAAGGACCACTTTATCAGTGCTTTAATTAGAACTGATAAAAGGGGACTTTATCAACAATCGAAATAACACTAATAAAGTAGGACTTTATCAGCACTCAAAATAGTGCTGATAAAGGACTAGCTACCTGTGATGTGATGTTTATATAACAGCACACCCACAAGTAGCACCTGTACATAGAAACAACACACCCACCAGTATCACCTACACAACACACAAGCACCATCTACACAAAACAACTCCAACACAACACACACAAGAAAAAAAAAGCACACAATAGAACACATGATAACAAATAAGCACACACAATGGTTTGGAAAACAATTATATATACATTTCAAATAGTGTCTTATATAATGAAATTTATAATTATCCAATAAATAGTTAAAAACATTAATGTTTCATCCTTTATCATCTATGATCCCCTCTCAAAAATGTCTGACCATGGTATTAGTTTCAATACAAATCATCCCAACTCTAGAAAAAGGTTCCAAATATATAAGAAAACAATTATTATGTTCGTAATATGATGAAGAAATAAATTAAACATCAATATGAAAGAATACATTAATAAAATGTTAATTTTAAATAAAAAACATTTGGAGTTATACAGCTCATACCGTGCATCTTATTGAGGTGGATTTGATTCCTATACGTCAGAAATGAGTTATGGATTATTGTCCTAAAATATCAAAATAGTCCGAATGGGTTTTCTTGGTTTTGAGTATGTCCCTTGTTTTTTTCAGTAAACTTAATATCAAATTTAAATGATATATTTGGATTTATACCGATCAAATAGTTCATCAGATTGAGGTGTGGTTGATTCCTACATGTTAAAAATGACTCATGGATCATTATTCTAAAGTATCAAACCAATCCAAATGGGTTTGCTTGGTTTTCAGTATAACAGTTGTGTTTTTTTACTAAAATATCATTTCAAACCTGGAAACACTCATTTTGACTCATACTAGTTGCATGGTGCATAATTTTGAGGTAAGAATACTTCATACACAACACAAAGAACTTAAGAACTACTCTCCTAAATTATAAGGACAATAGGAAGGAATTTTCTTGGTTTTTAGTGAGTGAAACATTTTGAGATAAAATGTCAATTTTAAACTGATAACAGACACGTTTAGTCATACTGGTCACACCATGTGTTAAATTGAGGTTCAATTGATTCCTACACATCAAAATCGACTCATGGATCATTTTCCTAAAGTATCAAAACAATCCAAATGCATTTTATTGTCTTTCAGTATGTCACTTGTTCTTTTTTACTTAAATTAATGTCAATTTTAAATAAAAACACATTTGGATTTATACCGGTCACATCATTCACCAGATTTAGGTTTGGTTGATTCCTACATGTCAAAAATGTCTCATGGATCATTTTTCTAAGGTATCAAAACAATCTAAATGTGTTTTCTTAGTTTTTAGTACGTCAGTTGTGTTTTTTTACTAAAATATCATTTCAAACTGGAAACACACTTTTTAAGTTATACTGATCAAATCATGCATTGATTTGATGTGAGACTAGATCATACATGTCAGAAAGGAATTACGAATCACTATCCTAAATTATGAAGATAATCAAAAAGCATTTTCTTGGTTTTTATTGAGTGACATGTTTTGAGCTAAAATGTAAATTTTAAACTGGTAACAGACACTTTTAGTAATACCTGTCACACTGTGCGTCTGATTGAAGTGAGGTTGATTCATACATGTTACAAATGACTTATGGATATTTTTTCTATATTATAAAAACAATATGAATGCATTTTCTCAGTTTTCAGTATGTTAGTTGTTCTTTTTAATTAAATTACTGTAAATTTTAAATGAAAAGACACATTTAGATTTACAACGGTCACATCGTGCATTTTATTGAGGTGGGGTTGATTCTTACAAGTCAAAAATGACTAATGGATCATTTCCCTAAATTTTTAAAACAATACAAATGTTTTTTCTCAGTTTTTAGTATGCTAGTTGTGTTTTTTTACTAAAATTAATGTCAATTTTAAATAAAAAGATACACTTTGGATTATATTGGCTGCATCGTGTGTCGGATTGAGGTACAATTGATTCTTACACGTTAAAAATTACTTATAGATAATTTTACTAAATTTTCAAAACAATCTGAATGCGTTTTCTTAGTTTTTAGTATGTTAGTTGTGTTTTTTCACTAAAAGATTATTTCAAACTAGAAACACACATTTTGAGTCATACTGGTCATATCGTGCATTGTTTTGACATGATACTACTTCATAAACATCACAAATAACTTATGAATCATTTTCCTAAATTGTGAATACAATCAGAGTGAGTTTTCCTGGTTTTTAGTGACTGACACGTTTTGAGCTAAAATATCAATTTTAAACTGATAACAGACACTTTTAGTCATATAGGTCACACCATTCATCGGATTAAGGTTTGGTTGATTCCTAAATGTCAAAAATGACTAATGGATTGTTATACTAAAGTATCAAAATAATCCAAATGCATTTTCTTGGTTTTCATTATGTCACTTGTTGTTTTTTCTAAATTTATTGTTAATTTAATATAAAAATACACACTTAAAGTCATAATGGTCACAACATGAATCTAATTTAGGTGCAGTTGATTCCTACACATCACAAATGACTTATGGATCATTTTCTTAAAGTATCAAATCAATACTAATGCGTTTTCTTAGTTTTTAGTATGTTAGTTGTTATTTTTACTAAAAATACCAACAATTTTAAATAAAAATAGACACTTAGAGTCATACTAATCACATCTTCAGGATATTTGTGTACATTATTCTTTCAGGTATGGTTCCCATTAATTTCCAAACAAATATATATCATCTTGTGAATAAGTGTCTTTTCTAAAATCATGATAGTACTAAAAAAATATAAATACACAAAGGATTAATAAATATATTAAATGAAATAGAAATTATCTTTAAAAATACATCTTTAGGGATGCCAGTTTGTTCATGGAATACAATCTATTTCAAAAGTTTACAAACATAATAACCACATTCTTTTCCATTTATTTTTTTGGACACTGCAGAAACATTGAGAAAAATAATTAAATTTTTATATGTGTTTGGATAGTGAAATATTCTTATATATACCCTGATTAGTATCCAGTCGTAATACTTACGATATTCCTTATTCTTTTCCCCTGGCCTCATTCCATGATGTAAATTATATTCAGGCACCACCCTATCATAATAGAATCCTCATTAAAATATAATAAAAATTATATAACTATATGTCTAGTTCTAAAAATGCTGGATGTAGTGTATTATAAATTGAAAAATTCCATCATGTGTGTTCAGTTTTTTGGATATCCATGCATTGAATCCAAGAAATAAATCTTTGCGAGTATCCAAATTGAATGCAATGAGCATCCACTACTGCCTAAAAACACAAAAAAGAATAAGTAATGAAATAAATTAAAATATATTTGATATTATTAAATTTTAGAGTCTTACCCCTACATTGTTGGTATTAAGAAGAGCCTATCATCCGTAATTTTTCTATTAAATGATTTGAGCAAGCCTACCACTATTTCACCCTCTTTCTTGGATTCTATTTCTTTTTGGTCTATAGAGGTGACATGAGGACTAACGAGTCCAAATTTTTATTCATGGGGAAATAACTTCCATTTGTTTTTCATATATACTCCTACAAAAAATATGAAATGTATTTAGTCATAATTATTATAGTATGCCAGCTTTTGGAAAATTAAATCATGAAAACATACCTAATGTATACATTTACAACTAGGATACCTAGCTAATTATACTCTAGGATTTCACTTACATTGTCAACACTAATGAAATATGGATCTTCCCCTTTGTATATATTTTCATCAAAAATAATTGTATGAACCCCACTATCTTTCAAATTCGTATTCACATGAGCCTAAAATGATAATAAATGAAGATATAGAACGAGCGGGTTTAAGGTGCTTTTGGTAGATAGTTTCGATCATTTGGTTGATCCTTGAGATGGTTTTGAGCCATTATTTCTTTTTACCCCTTCCATGTGTCTGTCTATAATAACATTCTTCGGTTCAGACCTTTTTTCATTAAATTTTAATGGTTTATCTTGAAAAATAATTTGGAAATGAATACATCATTGTCGACATATTTTTTTTACAATCTATGATGACCATGTGATTAATTTTTCAAGTGAATGTTCGACCTTATGAATATCTTCATCATCAATTGGAATATGTAGTTTAGTGCTCAGCTCATGGCCTAAGTCAATCAACACTTTGACATGACCTGTTGAAAGTGGTCTACTATGTAGCATGACATTCTGGATATTGAACACCATATCCCTTATTACAAGGAAATGAGTGGGTATTGATAGATATAAATCACAGTCATTTTCACCCTATAAAATATCAGTACATGAAAGGTATCATTGTCTATCTGATTCAAAATTAAAAAAAAAATTATAACATTGATTACCTCAGTTAAGATAGGTTTTTGAGGGGAATGGCTCACCTCAAATCTAGTGGGGGTGGGGTGGGATCTTCATGCATTGGTTTTTTATGAGATGTTTCTTCTCTTTTCCCCTCCGCCATCAAATTTTCCATGAACTCTCAATGAAATTGCATATTTTCTTCAAGGATATCTATTATTTATCTCATTATTTTGGTTTCTTCACTTTGATCCTCTTGTTTTTTTTTCTCAAAACATTTTCTGGGTGTCACCCCAAAACCTGAACCTCTGATGCGACCATAATTTTCTGGCTACTTCAAGGCCACCGAAAGTATGTATGCATCTAGTTTGGGTGTTTCTGATTCCTATGACTATTTCAGATAGAAAGTATAGGAAAATAAGTAATCATTGTTATGCAATATCGATTTAAAGAAAAAAATATATTTATTATGTCATAATTACACATGTTTTTCACACTTTTGTGTGTGTTTTCATATATTAGTATCCCATCTTTATTTACACACAACTCCTTCCTTGGCACATGCTGTGGGATGGAAGTGACTTTGGATTTGGATTCATCAATCTGCATATAAATGGTGGAACATAGTTATGGTGTTGTTTTATGTCACATAAAAGTATTATGTCACATAAAAGTATTATGGTAGATTTAAAATACATACCAATATTTTTCAAGTGAAGCGTACCCCATTCTTACTTTACGGTAGGGGTATGCTAGTTTTTCTACTCATTCTTTATTTTCAGCACTCAGTTTCTATTTCATAAATAAAAAACTATCAATCAAAGTTTTGAATACACATATCATCAAAAAATATATTACCAAACATAATGTATTTAAAATACTGCTTCACAGGATGACTAGTAAATGCATCCCATGCTCCTTGGGTTATCAAGTGTGCCTAAATAGGACGTGGGTGCATGTTTATTTTCCCTTCAACATATTTAAGATAAAATTTTGTTAAAATTGTGATAAATCCTTTGTGAATCCTTCCAGAAATCCTTAATACATAGTCCTTGTGAAAGTCATCCACTATAAACGTACTTTACAAAGGATGATAAAGATTAAGTCAATGTTTCATTATTTTATTTTTTAGTAAATTAAATAAATGATATCATAATGTTACCATAATATCTCCCCATATCAATGTATTAGGCCCGATGAAAACATGGTGCAACGACTGTACATCAATCGACATACGTTGCTGATTGATGATTCCAATGTAACTACTGAACATGGACTTATTGGGATTAACATGTTGGCCCCACTTATTCCATCTGACCTTGTATTTAATTCCTTTCACTTTTACCTTAAGGGTTTTTTCTAACACCATCAAACTATGACGCTCCTGTTTTTTCTGCAGTGCTAGTGTTTTGTTTCCTACCATTTCATTAGTTTTAACATCATCAATATGTTCCTCTGGAGTTCTAGCATTGACATATACAGATGGTGGTTTTACCTCTACCCTAGGATAAGAAACAACAACAGGTTGAGAAACCTTTTGGTCCTATACCCTGGGAGCGATAGTAGGTTGAGAGACCTGTTGTGCCTTAGGATTGAGACCATCATCATGTGAAAAAGTCATTATCTATAGAAGTGGTTTAACATTTTATTTAGATTACATAAAAGAAAAAATGAACATATAATAATATAAGGTAACATGATATATAATACAATAAAATATAACCTGATTATTGAACTCTATTTTTTTAAAGGCTGAAGGGATTTGACCCCTCTATCGACTATCCAAATACCTTCATTATTGTATCCTCTAAAATACAAAACACCGTCAACATTAGGATTGCTATGAAATGATTGAGACGTCCCAATGAAAGGGTCATCCTCCATTGAAATTTCATCTAACCCTTCAGTGGTTTTGGTCGATAACAGAATAGTTGACCACTTTCGGTTTGTGGGATCTGTAACATAAAATAATTATACTACCTGTGATTCCATTATAAACTGTTCATATTTGTACCCTTTCTTACTGAAATCTACTTTCATGAATCCCAACTCATCTATTTTAATAGTACTCATATTATTAACCCACTTGCATTGAAAAATTGACACTTAGAAGTTCGTATAATCCAACTCCCATATTTGTTTGATGATGCCAAAGTATGACATATTCACATAAATTGGATTTTTTCCCTTATCATCGGAAATATGCATCGCTTTAGCCACAAGTGTTACTCCACTATTCTTCATGGTATTATCTTCATCATGTTCATTAGTATAGAATGTATAACCATTAATTACATAAGAATTATAAGATAATACATACACATTTTTTCTTTCAGCTAGCCATCGAAGTCATTTTGAAATTGAGTCTGGATTTTCATCTAAGTCCTTAAATATATGGTCCCAAAACCATCCTATAAATAGTCAATTATATGTATTTAATATCCATTTTTCATCCATTGATGGATTCAAATGCCTAAGAATTTATTTGTGGGTTTTGACATATGAGTCAACCTATAAACTGTTATGAAAAACGAAAAGGTGGGACTACTCCCAATCTGTAATATTGATTGTGACAACCTCTCTTCCAGAAATTCCTTCAACCTCAAGCTACTGAGTGTGACGATATTTCAATAGACCAATGCTTTCCACACCAAACAGGTATTTGGTACAGAATTCAATGGCTTCCTCAACAATATATATCTTTTCAATACAACCCTATGGAAGAATTCTATTTTTGATATACCATTTCAAAATCTTCATATAATATTCAATGAGGTAAATCCATCTATAGTGTACAGGACCACATAGTTGAATCTCTATCACCAATTAAACAATCAAATGAGCCATCATATCAAATAATGTCAGTGGGAAGAACATTTCCAATTCACATAATATGACATCAATTTATCTTTCCATACTCAGTAATTTCGTTGGGTCTATAACTTTGCAACATATACCTTTAAAGAAGAAATGAAGCTTTATTATTGTACAATAAACATTCTTTGTCAAAATTCAAAATAAATATATAGGAATTATATCTTGTATCAAAACATGCCAGTCATGTGATTTCAGACCCTTTAAATTTAAATTAGTCATTGACACAATATTATTGATATTTAATGGATACCCCTATGGAACCTTTACATCATTCACGAAGTTGTAGAACTGATATCTATTTTTCCTGGAAAGAGTGTAAACAGCTGGAGGAAGAAAATTCCATTTTTCACCCTTCACTGGTGCCAAATCTTCTCGTATTCCCATGTCAACCATATACAACCTAGCCTTAATTCTATATTTTTTTCTGGGTGCATTTTGTAACATGCTGATGACAATGTCACATACATTTTTTTCAACATGAATAACATCAATAAAGTTTCTGACATACAGACAATTTCAGTATGGTAATTCAAAAAAACTGATCTCTTCTTCTAGCTGGTTTTCATAAGGTTTTTCAAAAATGGTTTACCAAAAGTAGTGTACACATATTTTACTTTCTTAAACAGTTGATTACATGTTAGAAGAGACAATTTTTTACGTTATTCTAAACTTACATTGAATGATTTCTTCCAATATCATTACTTATATCATCGGGTTAGAAATATTTAATGTCCTAGAAACACAATTTTCAATGAATGTTTCAACCTAATCGGTTGTGTACCTTTTTCGCAGATGGGACAACCATGACTTCATTTAATGCTATATCCTGATAAATTTCCATAACCAGGAAAGTCATTTATCATCCCATACAACATAGATCTCAATGTAAAATCTTCATTACTATAAGTATCATATAATGTAACACCTAAATCCCATAATAATATCAAATCCTCAATCAATGGATCCAAATAAACATCAATATAATTACCTAGTTGTTTTGGTCCTGATATAATCACAGATAACATGATGTGTTTTCGTTTTATGCATAACCACAGTGGAAAGTTATAATTTCCCAACATAACCAACCATGTACTGTGAGTGCTGCTTTGAAAACCAAAAGGATTGAATCCATTTGTAGATAACGCAAGACGAAGGTTTCTTGGATCATTTCCAAAATCAGGATACCCACTATCGATTCTATTCCACTGAAGAGGTCCAATAAGTGGATGTAGTTTCCCATATTTATTTCTTCTATCTGCGTACCATGTTAATTTCTCTACAGTCTCCTCACTTCCATATAGACGACTAAACCTTAGAATGATTGTAAATTACCATAAAAATTTAATAGGACTGGATTCATATTTCTTGTATCGATAAACACCACACTTTGGGTATTCTATAAGTGATTTTTGGTCCTTGAAAAACAATATACAATCATTCAGGCAAGTGTGTATTCATTTATAGATCATACCCATCGAACGTAGCATTTGTTTTGCATCGTATGTTCGGCTCAGGAGATCATTATCTTCTGGGAGCATGTCATTCAAGAGAGAAATTAATTCTATAAAAATGGAATCACTCCATCCATTTACTAATTTCAAATTATACATATTTAGTAAAACTAACAATGATGTATATTTAGTGCAACCACCATACAAAGGCATCTTTACACAACTCTTTAACTGCTCAAACAATTTTGGGAAATCATGAATTTTATCTTCAACTGTCATTGTCATTTCCTCAATAAAATCTTCATCATCATTAACATCTGTAATCATATCCTCAATACGGTCTTTTTCATTGTTCACACTTGTAATCATATCATATGATTCATAAAACACATTGTTATCCCAACCACTAGATACATTTTCTTTTTCCCCATGTTTATTCCAACATTTATAACTTTGATCTATTCCATGACAGATCAAGTGTTCTTCCAACTCCTCTGGACTAACTTGTCTTTAATAATATTAGTGTAAACCTATAAAAATGATTTGAGAAGGGTAATATTCATGATATTTTACAAACTTGATGAACTCTTTCACTCTATCTTTATACTCTCTTGTCAAACGATTGGCATCCATCCATTCTTTATTCATATACATCCTATATGATTCAGTGATATTAGTATTTAAAAAAATAAATACAAAAAATATTGATATAATTTAATGGTTTTCCTAATTATATAAAAATATAAACTTAAAATATTATGAAAAAACCACAGTTCAAATGTCCTTTGAAAACTATTTAAAATATCACACTTCAAATCCCATTAAAAAAACCAACCATTTACACAAATTACTCTTTAAAATAAGATGCCCTTTTTAAAATAAATCAATCAGTTCTAAACACTCTTTCACAAAACCACAATTCCTTTTTTTTAAAATTCATGACAACTTTATGACCCAAAAATCTTAATCATTTAAAATGAAAGACAAATCACTAAGAAACAATTCAGAAAACTTGAATCATTTTAAAAGAGTCACTTAGGAATTTTCACAAAAACTTGAATTAGCTTCATGACCCAATAAACTTTATCATTCCTTTCACAAAAATAATTTCCCTATGTCACTCATCACTAGAAGAAGCAACCTTTTCTTGTTTTGCAATCAAATCCTCCTATTGTAGACTGGTTAGTGTTCCCTTCCCAGGGGTAAAATTAATACACCTTATGGGTTTTAATTGTATGTGTTTTTTCACCTCCTACACCCAAATTTGACCCCATGTGCGTATTTTAAATTATACATCTCTCTCCTAGTATCTAAAGATCTCCCATCCATCTCCCCTTTATCCATCAACCTTTGACTAATCTGGTGGAATTTGAATAGTAATTTCTTCTTTGATCCATGACATCTATCTCTTCTTATTTGTTAAATGAGTATAGATATATATTGGATCTATTTTTTCCTTGATGATCCGAAGATGAATCCATCCTTTATTTATAAATCAGTGGAGAATCTAGCATGTTGTCATAATTTCTTGATCAAATAGGGATCTCCCATTAACAACAAGTATTCAATGGGTAATTGTTATTGAATCATCTTACTATAACTTTTATAATTATATTATTGATGATATAATATTAATCCATTGTTGATATATCCTTAATCCATTGATGGGGAGGTGTACACGAGGTCTTATGGCTCTTTGGATCGAACCTAATGGTTTCAGTTGAGGATTTATGGGTAATTTAATCCTTAATATCCAACCAAATTAATAAAAATCATGCAACTTCCAAAATTTATGCAAAATAAATAAAATTTTCTAAACCCCTAACTCAATAGAAGATTTTATCAACCATTATGAAAGTACAATGAAATAGATAATCACCAATCCAAGATCATGTAAGATAATCTTCAACAACCTAGAACCCAAAAATTTCTATCAACCACTCATCCCAATATTCCTTGAACCAACCAATGTCACTACCTCTGCCTTCTTTAGATGATGAACATAGAGGAAACCAAGGATAAAATAATATAAACTTGTCATAGATCACAATCGATTGATCTCTTGATTCCAATAGATAAATCAAACAAATAGGGGATGAAGGGTCTCTGAAGATGAAAGACATATCACTAAAGGATTGGGGGAAATGAAGGAATAATTAAGGATTCATATTGGATTTTGAGTTAATACTTGAACTGTAATTTAAAGGTGTTATAGTGTGATAATTTAGGGTCATGTGATGAGGATGTTATCTCCAGCAGATTTATGAGATCCACATCATGATCTCCTATATCTCTTCCCATTTAAATCTCATTAAATATTATAATCTAATATGACCCAGGAGGTTATAGTGCAATAGGTGGCTCTCACTAGGAGAATGTTTAGAAGAAGGGTATTTTTCAGGTGTTACATTGTATGTGTTATTACTTCCCTAGATATCAATCATCTTGGAATCTACACATTAAAGGATAATGGGAGAGTACTATTCTGGGAAGTGTCGGGTAGAGCATAGAGAATATATTGAATGGAGACCCACCTTAAGATTTTATTACGACCTTGTTTTTGGGGGCTGGGCAGCATGGTACTAAGATAAAAATATGCGACAAGTTTTATGCTATGGTGTGTTGGGTTCTTTGGGAGTAAAGAACAATGTGAGAGAATTAAGGCTTATCTCTCAAACACATATTCATGTTTTCTTGAAAGAAATTATGGAGAACCGTGGTGATGTCACCCTAGGAAGGGTTTCATCAGTCTCATTTAAGAGGATGCTCTTGAGGATTGAACATGAACCTTAGAGAGGAGGTAATCCTAACCAAGGGTGATGGTTAGATATAGGACACATAGTATAGGTCTGAAACTGAATATGGAAGGATATTTTATGCTTTGAATTATGGTGTTCTTTGTATAGTATGGTAGGGGATAAGTGATATTTAGATTCCAATATTACAATGGACAATAAATCTATATTAGGCCATAGAAAAAGGTGATGTTCAGTTCTATCATGTTTTTTAGGATTTACAATATCGATAATTCTATAGTGGAGTCTGAATCCACTGTTCTAGTTGGCTTCCATCAAGGGAATTCTATCACCCTATGGGATCTTGCATAATACATCAAGAGGTGTAGGATAATAATTGATTAGTGAATCATGGTTTGTCACAGTTGGAGGGAGGGGAATTTCATGATATACATCTTAACAAGAAAAGGGAGTTCAAGTGAAATTATAATTCCTTACCAAAGTACTAGTTCATTTTCATATGATTGTTACCTCATTATAAGTGGTGATTCCCTGGGCCTCCACCACATCCACCCCCTAACATCCAAGGTTTTAGAATAAAAATATAATATTGAATGAGTGAATTAATATATGTAAATATAAATTATGATTAGTTCCACCATTTTCATAATGGTAAATGTTAAATATTTGTTTAATTTAGTTTCATTGAAAAGTGAGGATTTAAAGAGAAATATTTTATAAGATATAAGAAAATTTATTCTATCAATGATAATTGTTTTATATTATTTATAATGAAATTATATTAATTTTATGATGGTTGTTCCTTTTTGAATGAGTTTAGATTTTTCTCTTGAGGATAAGAAATGTTTTAATCTTGGGGGAATTTAATATAATTCATGCATTAATTTTTTTTATATTTAATTCATTGATCATATTATTCAAGAATTTTTTCTTTTATAATTTCTAATGTTTTTGTGTATTTCATGCATAGGTAAAATTTATAGGAATTGGAAGAAAAATAGATTAAAATATAAAGGAAGTATCTGGATAAGTCAAAATTTTTTAAATAGGAAATTCATTCATTTAATAATTTTTTTTCTAATCCTAATAATAGAGTCACTTGAGATAAAAGCTTCATGAGGTATCTAGATGCTCAACTGTAGCACCAATGAGGTTTTTGAGGGAAGAAGAGTTCACTGATGTCACAATAAAGGTTAGAAATACTCAGTGGGAGAGATTAAAGATAGAATAGGCTATTCTAGGCCAGTACTGGGAAAGATGTCTGTTGTGGGTGGGAACTAGTGTTTCTCATTGGGTGAGTGTATAGAATTCTTACGTAATAAAGTAAATGCCACAAACAAATTGATTTGGGATCAAGGATATGTGTAACATTTAATTTTTAAAGGAAACCCACGTGTTGACCTTAGATGATGTTACTCAAATCATTGTTCACATGGGGATTCTAGGGATTGTTTTAACCTCTATCGTAGCCCACTTGACTACCCCAAGTACTTCCATAGATATTATTGCATCTTGAGCTAAATCATCAACACGAAGGAATATAACTTCACTATAAATTAGAATATTTTTCTATAACACCTACATCATATCGCAACACGTGGAATCTGGTAACCAAAGTAGAATTGATACCATTTTTCATGAACCATAATTAGTTTACTGGACCTATCACCCGATCTATCATGAGGAAAAACCTCTAGAAATATGGAAAACCAACATGAAATTCATTTAGTTCACAAATAAGGACCACCAATGGCCACAATTTTTAGCAAAGCGTTTAGCCCATACAATTTAAAACACCACCATCAATATCAAACTGTAATAACATGAGAAATGGATGAGATATAGGAGAAATATCACCGTGGAGGTGTGGTTTAGCACACGAAGGAGGTGTGTTCGTAGTGGGGGAGAGGCTTGCGATAAAGTATTCCTCCGATATATAAGAGGCATGCGATAGAGGAGTCATAGGTAGAGGAGAGTCGTGTAAAGGATGAGAGGCATACAGCAGAGGGAATCAAAGTGGCGGAGGAGAGACACACGATGAAGGGAATCACAGTAGAGGAGAAGAGGTGTACAGTAGAGGAGAGGAACTGTAACGTCCCAATCCTGAAATCCGCCTAGAGGCACCCCATAACCAATTAGTCATATAGCCTCAAGTGAATTTCCCTGAATGCTAGAGGATGGTGACTAGTAGTGAGGGCCTTGTGTGTGATAGTGGAGAAATTATGCCCTCATTGGCAGAGTAACACAGTGGAAGTAAAATGAATATACAATAACAGAAGCTGTAAAACATGCAACAGGTAAACAATGGAAGTAATAATAGACTGGAGCACTCATATATATATATATATATGATGAAAGATACATATGTCTAGGAAAACATCCAAATAAGTCACAATGCTAGAATACAATACTAAACTAAAGTATAACAGAAAATAGATAAAATTCTCCACAGCATCGCAAGCCTCAACTTGATCCCATGCTCCCCAGCTCCGTAGCAATCAAGTACCAAAAGTAGAAGGGAACTTAACCTTATCTATACCTACAACAATATAATCTGTTTGGGCCCAAAAGCATGACCCAAATAGGGTGTGATACTAAATCCCAGTAAGAAACCACCCAAAGATCTGTGCCTAACTGTTAGTGAATATATATGACAAGCTATAATCAAAATGAATCAATGAACAAGGAAGTACTAAAAATTAAACAATCCTATAGTTTCGAATGAATTTAATTATCAGATATCAAGTGATTAGAGAATCATAAGTAGGGAAACCTTTGGGAAGTACTCACAGCCTAACCCCTTTGGTCCAACCAAAACAAACACAAGCAACCCTCTGGGAAGTACACACTGTTTAACCCCTCTGGTTCAGCTTTTTCATAGACTCTCTGAGGAATCACTCGCCATCAATTCCCCCTATAGTCTCATATCAGTAACTAAAAGGTGCTCTGGGGAAGCACTCAACGCCCGATTCCCCCTCTGGACCACATCAAGGAACTACAAACACTCTAAGGAATAACTTACATCCATTCCCCTTATGGACTCACATCATAACAGTAAACAAACACTCTGGAGAATCCCTCAACATCCATTCTCCCTATGGTCTACTACACCAGGTTCTCATAGCCCTGTATAAGTCAATCGAGCATAGTGAAATATAATGGACAACGTATACCTCAATAAATACTTGGATAAATAGTCTACAACATAACAACATGTCAGATAAATAATATCACTCCATCCTATCAACACTAGGAATGGAAAGCAAGCATCCTAACAGGCTAAGAAAGACTAAATAGTCATAAACAATACAAGCATGTGAAAGAAATCCATATTATAGCAATTAAACCTATTCAAATTCAATTTACCTCTACTCAAGCATATAAATCATAGCAGGAAATAATAGGGTTAAAACCGTAAACACGCAATACCCCGATCAATGGTATTGAGAAATTTTACACATATAACTCAAAGACTATTTACGGAAAGGCACAAACCACCTACCTTGGTGTCTTGAGATTGATATACATGAAACTCAAGCCTTTAATCGTCTTAGAATTTCGTATATCTATAAAAATGTCTAAAAAATTCAACTGAGGATAACGTGAGAAAGAAGAGAAATCAAGAGAAAAAGCTCTAGAAGAAGGAATAACTTACTGTGGCGATCCCAACGCAATCGACGATGGTTGAATCGGAGAACCGATGCTCGATCAGGGGCTTGGGGAAGGATTAGTGCCGTACAGATGCTCTCGGTCGAAGAAGGCGAATAAGAAGACACTTCTGCCAATTAGACGTGACCCTGGTCCATTTAATGAAAAAATGAAAGTACACAACATGTACTTTATAAGTACACAGTGTGTACTTGACCTTACCGACCCTCACATAAGACGGTCTCTAGGTCACCACACACAACTGTGTGATGGGACGTTACACGGCTAGCACATGGCTATGTGCAGCAAAAGAGTATATAAAGTGTATATATAAGTACATGGCATGTACTTAAAAAATTTCCATAAAATCCTCTTTTTCTCAAAAACACCAGAGAAGAGGAAACATACTTGAAAAGAATATCTGGGTTCTTACAAACTTCTCCCATTAAATAAATTCATCCCTGAATTTCCCTAGAAAGGCAGTGTGGAAGAATAATCCCTAAAAAGATCTGGCCACTGTGATCGTACATCGGCCTCCCTCTCCCATGTCTCATCCTGTGCTCGCCCGTGCTTCCATAACACTCGTACCAGAGGAACATACCGACCATGGAGAACTTTCATACTTCAATCAAAAATTTGGATAGGATGCTCCTCAAATGAGGTTTCCACCTCTAACTCAACCTCCTCAGGTTGAAAAACATGAGACAGGTCTGAGAAGTAACGTCGAAGCTGAGAAATGTGGAAGTCATCGTGCATAGCCCGATACCTCTGAGGTAACTACAACCAATAGGCAACTGGCACGACTCTCTCCAACACCTCAAATTGTCCGACATACCTTGGTGAAAGCTTACCCTATCTCCTAATCATCATGTGTCACAACCTCAGTGTGACATGTTGGAAAACCTGATCCCCAACCTCAAACTCCTGGGGTCGTCTCCGTCAATCATCATAAGACTTCTGTCGAGACTATGTAGTAGCCATCCTCTTCCGAATCAACTCTATTTGCTCTATGGTTTCCTGGACAAGATGAGGTCCCAGCATAGCTGCCTCTCCTGCCTCCTGCCAACATAAGAGTGATCATCATGGCCTACCGTACAAAGACTCATAAGGTGCCATCTTAATAGTTTCTTGAAAACTATTATTGTAGGAAAACTCCACAAGAGGTATGTGCTTCTCCCACAAACCTCCAAAATCCAGGATGCATGCTCGAAGCATGTCCTCAAGCACCTGAATCGTATTCTTGGACTGGCCATCTGTCTGGGGATGGTATGCCATACTCAGAAATACCTGTGTACCCAAAGCCTTCTCTAATCCCTACCAGACCTGAGAAGTAAAATGGGCATCTCTTTCAGAAACAATGGAGTGTGGAACTCCATGTAAACATAAAATATCTCGAATATACAACCTTCCCATATCAACAAAACTGAAGGTCTCCTTGATCAGAGAGAAGTGAGAAACCTTTGTGAGTCTGTCAATATCAACCCAAACTGCATCATTCCCTTGAGGAGACCTCGGTAAACCTATCATGAAACCCATCGTGACATCGTTCCACTTTCACTCAGGAATGGGTAACTACTAAAAAAGCCCTGCTGGTCGCTGATGCTCTCCCTTCACCTACTGATAGGTGGAACACCTCATGATGAAAATAGAAACATCTCTATTCATACATGGCCACCAATACTGATAGTGTAGATCATGATACATCTTAGTGACACCGGGATGAACTGCCCAAACCAAGGAATGGAAGTCTCACATCATCTCCTCACGTATGTCTATTGGTACCCACATGCATCCATGAAAACACAAGATCTCATCCTTGCCTACTGTCAATCCAGGAATAGGGCCCTCTTCTGACACACTTTTTCATAGGACCAGGCCTTCTGAATTTTATAGTTGACTCATTCTCACTTGATCAAGTAGAGTCAAGGTAATAGCTATAGAAGAAAGAAAATTCTGCCCCTACCTGTCGTGCACCTCCAGACGCATCTCATAGAATAGATCCATAAGCTTCCTCTCACTACTGTCCTCATGAACTACCTATATCTGATTCCTTATTCTCAATGCATCATCCATAGCATTTCCCTTCCCAGGAATGTAGGCACGCTCAAAGTCAAAGGACTGAAGGTACTCAACCTACCTTCATTTTCTCAAATTCAGATTATGCTGAGTGAAGATATACTTGAGACTCTTGTGGTTGGTGAAAACCACAAAATGTTCTCCTAGAAGATAATGTCTCCAATAGTGTAAGGCATGCACAAATACAACCTGACCGAGATCGTGCATCAGGTAGTTCCTCTCATGTGTCCTCAACCACTGAGACCCGTACGTAATAACCCCTTCCCCTTGCATAAGCACTGATCCCATCCTGATACCTAATGCATCACAGTAAATAGTATAGCTATTTCCCAGCTCTGGAAATACTAGTATCGGTGCTGAAGTCAACCTCCCTTTAATATCCTAAACATCTGACTCACAAGAATCTAACCACAAGTACTTCGCACCCTTCTTAGTCAGACCCGTCAGTGGCACTTCTAAGCGTAATAAGTCCTGTATAAAATGTTTGAAGTAACCAGCCAACCTAGAAAACTCCGTACCTCAAAGACATTCTTCAGATGCTCCCATGAAACTAATTCCCTCACTTTCTCTAGGGCTACTGATACTCTTGACTCTAAGATAACATGACCCAAGAAGTGAATCTGGTCCATCAAAAAGTGGCATTTTGAGAGCTTATCATATAACTGATTATCTCTTAGTGTACTCAAAATGATCTCAAGATGCATGACATGGTCGTGTCGAGTATGAGAGTACACCAAGATATCATCCATGATGACTTCCACAAAATAATCCAAGTATGGATAGAACACTCAGTTCATCAGAGCCATGAAAACTACAGGCACATTCGTGAGACCGAACGACATAACCACATACTCATATAGACCATACCTACTCCGAAAGGCTGTAAGAGGTACATATGATGGTCTAATGCACAACTGATGGTAACCAGATCTCAAGTAAATATTCGAGAACACCCAGGCTCCTTGAAGTTGATCAAAGAGATCATAAATCCTAGACAAGGGATATTGGTTCTTGACCATCAACTGGTTCAACTTTTGATAATCCACACAAAGTCTAAGGGTACCATCCGCCTTCTTCGCAATGGGAAATGCAAACCCCAAGGAGAGATACTGGGTTGGATGAAACCCTTTGCCTACAACTCCTCCAACTGCCTCTTGAGCTCCTACAACTGTGGTGTAGCTATCCTATAAGGAGGAATGGACACTAGTGCTGCTCCTGGCACAAGCTCAATAGAAAATTCCACCTCTCACTTTAGAGGAAAACTTGAAAATTCCTCTAGAAATACATCCCTAAAATGATCCACCATGGAAGGAAAGTCCATTTTTGAAGTCCCCTGGTCATCCAGATAAAGACTAGAAATCTGGGCAGTAACTCCTCCCAACCCATGTTGCTCGGGTCCTGCTCTTCTATCTTGGACATCCCATTCGCCCTTGTGAATAAACGATCTACCCTATGGTGATATGAAACTCACCCTACGATGATAGTAATCTAAAAATTCCTGGAAAGAAACTAAATAGTTCATTTCAAGAATGAAATCATAGCCTATCATCTCTAGGACATAAAGGTCCCATAAGAAGTGACACCCATCAACCTCTAGAGGGAACTCCTTGCACTGTCATACACTAGCCGTTCTTGTCCCCAATTGAGTGTATAACATCAAGATATTAGTAGAAGAAAATATATAGTGTCCAAGACTCTCCACAATGAAACATATATAAATCTATGGGAATCCCCTGTATTGAAAAGAGCAGAATCTAAAACTAAGGCAACTAGGATCATAACTCAAATGGTAGAGGGTCCGGGATCGTGCTCCTGCTGGGTCTGCTCTACTGAAATTTTTTGACCTGCACTGCAACCCTGTGACCCTACCTAACAACTTAGAGATGATCTACCCTGTTGTCATTGAAATCCTAGCAACTGGATACCATGACCATGACCTCCACCTCAACCTGAACAGCTGGAAGAACTCTAGTTCCCTGACTAATGAGAAACTGATGGTGTTTCTCCTGAACACAGAGTCATAGAAGAACCCATGTCACCAGCTGATGGTGAGAAGATCTGATAGAATCATTGAATATGACCCATCTTGTCGCATGATTGGCACTCCACTGGGTCTCTCGGGCAATTCAGCCTCATATGCCCGCTCTTCCCGCACTAGTAGCACACCACCTAGCTCACGGAAGAAGTGTCCCACCTCCTCAGATCTCCAGGTGTAGAATCCATGTGGCGCTTCCTGCTGTTAGTAGGAGGGATGCCAACTCCGGATGTCGAGCCTCCTTGGTACACAAATCTAGAATCACTCAAATTGAGCTCCATGATTAGCGCCTAGTTGACTATAGAAGTAATGAAAGTCAACTTGAAGATGTTCACCTGAGATCAGATGTAATTATAGATACCATCTTTAAACTTATTTTCTAGAAAAAACTCATCACCTCCTAGAATAGGCATGAAGCACTGTAGATATGTGAAGTGAGAAGAATACTCCATAAATGAAAGAGTGCCCTGTTCCAGACTCATGAACTCTCAGGCTCGATCGGCCCTCAAGGTCTCCAGGTAGAAGTAGTCATAGAAGGCATGCTGGAACTCATCCCACACCATAACATGCTGGCATCCCACATGTGAGATCACATCCCACCATCTCTTGGAGGAATCCCAAAGCATGTATGTAGCAAGCTTCACCCTTCTCTCTGGAGGCATCTCTAGATTCTTGAAGATCGATAGCATGACTTCTAATCATGAATATGCAACATGAGGTCCTCCTTCCCTTGTGAAGGTGGGAGGATGCTACTGCTAGAAAACCTGTATCAACTCTTCCAGAGAAGGGGAATGATGCGGTACTCCTAGGAAGGTATGCATAAACTTCATAAAGCCCTATCAGAACTGTGCGCCAGCACCTGTGTTCAGAATAATGGCTGCTGCCAAGACTGGAACAACTGGAGGATCTACTGGTAGTCCCTGATCAGCCATATTAGGTGTCTAATAACTACCCTGTAACTGGCAGACAACCAGAGGACGTCTTGGTGGCATGACTCTTCAAGGTCAAGAGCACACCTCAGATCATGATTAACAAGGGACTGAAACTTAGAAGTGTAATAAAGGAACAAGAGAAAGAAAGAATTCAAGTTTTTCAAAACATGGATACACGGCGTGTATAATGACTACATTCCATGTTCCCTTAAGGCTTCACATGGGCGTGTACTTTTTCCAACCCATGTCGTGTAACACCCCATACACACGGCGTGTTGTCCTAACACACAGCATGTACTTGAATCCTCTTACCCTACACGAGTTATTCTACATGGTTATGCCACACGATTCTCCTAGAACAAGGATACATGATGTGTTAGTGCTAGACACGACGTGTACTAGACAAACTTCACCAACCTGTGTTGTTAGTCACACGACCAGTTACACGTCTCACTCTACATGGCGTGTTTGTGCCAGACACGGCGTGTACTAGAAAGGTTTCACCAACCCATGTTGTTCACTACACGGACGGATACTTGGGTTACACTACATAATGTGTTCAAACATGACATAATGTGTATAACTTAATCTTTCATCCATCCATGTTGTTAGTCAAATGAGTGGACACAAGGTCTACACAACACGGTGTGTACAACCGGTACACGACGTGTTCCCCCAAATCTTTCTTAACCTTGTGTCTCTTCCCACACAGTCATTGACACGGTTAGAGACTACATGGCGTGTACCCAAGAAAAATAGTTCCTTCCCGAACAGAAGGACACATGGTGTGTATTCATCATTACATAGCGTGTATTTTGGTTTTTTCTAGACAGTAAGCCTCAGAAACTACTTCGGAATCCCTGAAAAACACTAAAATGAACATTAAAGTTCCAAATTCCGATCCGTGAGGGACCATAATCCCTATGAATCAAAGATTGGCATCTCATGAAGGTCATAAACAAGGATAACAGTGCAATGATCCACCAAATTCTAGTCCATGAGGGCCCATAACACCTCACGAACCAAATCTTGTCATTCATTCAAACAAAAACTTACACAATTTAATACCCTATCAAAAGAAGGTATTCTATCAAGGAATCTATCACAACAACATGCATATCTAGCACAACATCTATCACAACAACATGCATTAACTAATTCACCCTAAATGGCATGGCAGAAATGCATGACATGTGGTTTCTAACAAGTTCCTATATGATGCATGCGATGAAGTACCCTCATCTTATCAGGTTGGAACAGAAATAGAACCTTAATAATATCAACGATAACAAAAAAAACTTGTGAATCACCCAATGGTGAAATAAAATCAACTATAAAATTTCAAAACCCAAAAATTGAAATAATGAGGTAGATTGGATTCTCCCTGTACACGGTTTAGCTACTACCAAGCACAAATTATTACCAAGTACCTATTACTTCCTATACCTAGATATAGGCTCCAAACAGTAAGTCAAGAATAAACGAATTCCTCTGATATCACTCTGTAACGTCCTTGTTCCAGAAGCTGCCTAGAGGCACCCCGTACCCGGTTGGTCACATGGCCTCAAGCGCATTTTCCCAAACGCCAGAGGCTTCCGACTTGTAACAAGGGCCTTGGATGCGATAGTGGGGAAACTATTACCTCATTGGCAGAGTAACACAACAGAAGTAAAATAGATATACAATAGTGGAAATAGTAAAACATGCAACAGGTAAACATCAGAAGTAATAATCAAATAGAGCACTCATATATATATATATATATATATGATGCATGATACATATGTCTAGGAAAATAGCCAAACAACTCACAATTATGGAATACAATACTAAACCAAAGTACAATAGAAAATAGATAAAATGGTCCACAACATCGCAAGCCTCAGCTTGGTCCCATGCTCCCCAGCCCCGCAATAGTCTAGTACCAGAAGTAGAAGGGAATTTTCCCTTATCTATACCTACAGTAATATAATCTATTTGGGCACAAAAGAATGAACCAAACAGGGTGTGAGACTAAATCCCAATAGAAAACCACCCAAATATCTGTGCCTAACAGTCAGTGAATATATATGGCATGCTATAATCAAAATGAAGCAGTAAACAAGGAAATACTCAAAAGTAAACAATCCTAGAGTTTCAAATACATTCAATTATCAAATATAAAGTAAGTAGCTAATCATAAGTAGGGAACCCTCTAGTAATTAATCACAGCCTAACCCCTCTGGTCCAACCAAAACAAACACAAGAAACCCTCTAGGAAGTACACATAGTCTAACCCCTCTGGTTCAGCTTTTTCACAGACTCTCTAAGGAAGTAGTTGCCGTCAATTCCCCCTATAGTCTTGTATCGGTAACTAAAAGGTTTTTTGGTGAAGAACTCAGCATCCAATTCCCCATGTGTCCCACATTGAGGAACTACAGAAACTCTAAGGAATCACTTACGTCCATTCCCCCTATGGTCACACATCATAACAGTAAACAAACACTCTAGAGGAGCCCTCAACATCCATTCTCTTTATGGTCTACTACACCAGGTTCTCATGGACCTGTGTAAGTCAATTGAGAAAAAAAATATATAACAGCCAAAGTATACCTCAATAACTTCTTGGCTAAACAGTCTACATCATAACAACATGTTAGATAAATAATATAACTCCATCATATCAACACTAGGAATGGAAAGCAAGTAGCCTAATAGTCTAAGAAAGACCAAACGGTCATAAACAATACAAGTATGGGAAATATATCCATAGCATAGAAATTAACACTATTCACATTCAATTGACCTCTACTCAAGCATATAAATCACAAAAGGCAATAAAAAGGTTAAAACCATAAACACACAATACCCCGATCAAGGGTATTGGGCACTTTTTCACATATAACTCAAAGACTATGTAAAGAAAGGCACAAACCACCTACCTCAGCGTCGTGAGATTGATATACATGAACCTCAGGCCTTTAATTTACCTATTATTCCATAGATCTACAAAAATGTCTAAAATGTTCAACTGAGGATAACTTGAGAAAGAGGAGAAATCAAGAGATGATGTTCTAGAAGAAGGAAGAACTTTCTGTGGTGATCCCAACACAATCGACGACAATAAAATTTGAGAACCAATGCTTGATCAGGGGATCAAGGAAGGGTTGAAACTGTATGGAAATTCTCGATCTAAGAAGGCAAAGAAAAAGACACTTTTTCCAATTATATGTGACCCCGATCCGTTTAATGAAAAAAAGAAAGTACACGGTGTGTACTTTAGAAGTACATGGTGTGTACTTTCCCTTACCAAACCCTGTATAAGGTGGTCTCCAGGTCACCACACACGACTATTTTCTCATCTGTTACATGTCCAACACATGGCTATGTGTGGAAAAAGAGTACACATCATGTACATATAAGTACATGGCGTGTACTTCAAAAATATCCAGAAACACCTCTTTTTCTCAAAAACACCAGAGAAGAGAAAAAAATACCCGAAAAGAAGATCTGGGTTGTTACAAGCACACAAGGAAGGAAGGTTTGTGGTGAAGGAGTCAGAGGGAGAGGAGGAGGAGGAGGAAAAAACAATGTCAATTGGCTTCCGTGAGAGCTTGAGGGGTGTGAAGAAGGAGGAGAAAGTTAGGGATTCTTTATAAAACCCGTTGAAGCTTTTATTATCTCTAGATAAAAAGTGATAATAAAGGTATGTTTTATCATCGCTAAAATAGAAATCACTGATAAAAAATATAATTTTAATAGTTTATTTATCTTATTATATATATTTATAAAATTATATACATGATAAATATATATTCGGGTGTCTGATCCTCTGAAGACCAACAACTCTTTTAATAGGTTCTTCTCAAATTCTTAGGATGTGTTGGCATAGTTAAATAAAAGGATCTTAAGAAATGGGTATATTTCTATCATTGAAACAAACCCTAAATCATTTGAATAGAACCTCGAGGAATATTGCTTCTCCCTTCTGGACTGAGTCTCGGTTCCTCAGAAGGCTTCTCCATGGAGACTTGAAGATTTTAAAAATTTCTTGCATCAACATTGGGGCTTCAAAAAATGGATCTTAATTTAAATTGGTAAGGGTCTCTACCACATTGTTTTCCCTTTAGAACAGAAAAAATTTATTTCCTAGGGAATCATCCAAATCCCTCTTAAGCCTAGTTTTCTTACACTACAAGAATTGGATCCTCTATCGGATCCGCACTCATCTAATAACACCACTAACCAAGCCTAGATTCACATTATAGGTTTGAATTGGTACTTCTGGCACCCTTTAATTTTGTGGGATGTAGCTGTTGTAGTGGGGAAACCGATTAAATTAGACAAGGATACCGAAAGAGATGTGTATGGCCATTATGCCAGATATTTAGTTGAAATTGATTTGAATCGTGATCTTACTGATACTGTCTTTTTGACTACTGGGGACTTCAACCTGGAACTCTAAAATCATTTTGAATGGCTGCCAGATTTCTGTTGTTTTTGTTTTTAAATTGGAAATTATGTTGAACATTGTCACAAGAACATGCAATTCTCAAAATGTATAAAAAATGATTATGTTTCTACTATCTGTAGGCTTAACAATTCTATTGGTTTAGATCAACTGAATGGTCAGCATGGTCCCATGAAAGAAAGAATTTTTTACCTGCAAAATGATAGTTCTATTAAGGACCAAAATGATATAAGTGTTTATTTTTCTGATATTGTTAAGCATGCTACTGGTAGTGGAAAAATGAGTGGGAAAGTCATTGACAATAGCTCTCATAAGCCTGCCACTGAATAGAAAAAGGTTTTAGAAGGCATTTTATCTTTGGATCCCACCTCATGGGATGAGCCTTTAGATGAGGAGAATTAATCTAATCTAGAGGCTGAAATCCAAGAAGAAGTGGATCAGGAAATGAGGTAAGAAAACACTGTTAATTCTAAAAGAAAAGGAAAGGACAAGGTGATTAATAGCGAAGGCTTTGAGATGGTCCTTTCAAGTAAGTCAAAGGCCAATATCCAGTACATTTGTGATATTCCTTTATCTAGATCTCTACCTAATCATCTTGACTCCAAAGTGGCTGCTTCAAACTTTCAAGGTGAGGCTACTGTTCCCGATGAATCTAGAAAAATGTTACATGCTTTACCAAGCATGAGTTATCCTAACCAACATGAAGGAGTGGTTCCTGAATCAGTAGAGTAGGTGCATTTTGTTTTGAAAACTGATGTTTCTGTTTCAGTGGAAAATGACATGGCAACACCACATCAGACTCTATCTATTGATCAACTCAAAGAGTTGGAGCCTCCAATACATGACTCCAATGTTGATATAGTTTCAGCATGTAATGATAATCAGATTGTGAAAGGTAATGAAACCTCAATTTCCCCTAATTTTAAACAGGATGCTAGCAAGAATGTCCAAGAAGGTCATAGGAAAAGTAATGACACTTTGGAGAGAAAAGATAAAAACTTAAGAATAAGGTGATGACTCCCATAGCCAAATACATCACTTATTCCAAAAAGTAAGAACTAGAAGAAACTTGGGAACAAACCAAAACATGGAAGTGAGGTCATCATTCTCGGAGTCGTGTTCGGTGACATAGACGTGCTGATTAGAGTGCTAATAAAGAAGACTCACAACTAATGGTTGATACTAATTCTGATGACATAATCATTGAAATCCTCCTCCAACAAGCAAAAAGATTAGAAGAGAGATATTCTAGAGGTCACAGTCATGGGTGTGGGCATGGTCGAGGGATAAATTGGATTGACTTACAAGAAGAGGAGAAGAAGATTGGAGCTAGGATTAGAAAAAAAAACTTGGTATTTGATTTTCTGATGAGGGAAACAATGCTTTGTCTGACCCCATCCTCTCTTTTCATTGTCTTCTTTTCTTTCATTTTAATTTAAAGGGTTTTCAACCCTACCTTTTAAAAAATATTAACTATATATGTTTATAAGATTATAGATTTATATAACTACATTTCTTCTAATTTTATAATTATTTATATGAATATATATTTATTTATAATTATAATCATAAATAAATAAATATATATTTATTTAAATAATTATAAAATTATAACAAATTAATATTTATAATATTTATAATTTTAATAATATTTATATTTAATATATTTATTATAATTTTATAATTATTTAAATATATATTTATTTATTTATAACTATAAATATTAATATTTTTATTTATTTCTCAATATTTCTATATATTTATTTTATTATATATAACATTATATATGAAAATAATAAATATATTTTTTATAAATTAATAATTATTTAAATAAATAAATATTTATTTATATTTATAACTAATAAATAAATAAATAAATAAATATATTTATTTATTTGTAATTAATAATTATAATAAATAAATTATTTATAGTTGTGATTATAAATATAAATATATATATAATTATAAAATTATAATAAATATATTTATAATTTTATAAATATATATAATCAATATATTTATTATAATTTTTTAATTATTTAAATATATGCACATTTATTTAGAATTATATTTATAACTATTTGTATTTATTTATATATATTTGTATGTAAATATATATAATTAATATATTTATTATAATTTTTTAATTTTTTAAATATATATATATATATATATTTAAGAATTATAATTATAAATATTTTTATTTATTTATAAATATTTTTATTATAAATATATTTATAACTTTATAAGTAGTATAATAAATATATTTATTATGATTTTATATTTTTTTATACACAAACACATATATATATTTATAGTTATAATTATAACTATAAATAAATATGTTTATAATTTTTTGTGTATATATATATATATATTTATAAAATTTTAATATATGTATTTATTATAATTTTATAATTATTTAAATATATATAGTTATAATTATAATTACAAATAAATATATTTAAAAAGTATTTATATATACTTAAAATTTAATAATTATAAATATAATAAATATATTTATTCTTTAAATATATTTAATGTAATTTTATAAGTATTGAAAAAGTAATATAGTATACGTGTAACATGAATTAATCATATACACCTAGTAAAATATACAAAATAAAAAACAAGCCATTAGTGGACAACATGAATAATTAGAAGACTGTAATGTATAAATAAACATTCATGATGATATATAACATATATGCATGCATGATCAATATATTAATTGACCAAATTCATTGGAAACACATATATGTTTAATTACAATCTTATACTTTTTTAAAAACATTATATATATATATATATTTTAATTATTAAAAAATATATATTAATTATAAACATGAGTTTTTTATTTAATATATACAAATAAATATTATTTTTGAATATAAATATAATAATTGTATATAAATTATTATTAAGAACTTTTATCTATACTAAAACTAGTGCCGATAAATCTACCCTTTATCAGCACTAAACAAAGCTCTAATAAATATGTACCATTCATTAGCACTTTTTTGTGCTGATAAAGGGTAGATTTATCAACACTTTTAGCTAGAACTAATAAATCCCCCCCCCTTATCAGCACTTTCTATTTAGCACTGATAAAACGAGGCAGTTACCTTACCCTATTTGGTGGTAGTGATTGTCTATCAATATGGTATGAGGGACACCAAACCTGGTAATGATATTGGCTTTCATGAAGCCAAAAATTCTTTTGGCCTCGACTTATTTAAGGGGTATTGCCTCAGCCCATTTGGAGAAGAAATCAGTAGCAGTTAAGATGTATTTGAACTGCTTGGCCATAGCTGGGGGGTACGGACCCACTACATCCATTCCCCATATGTAAAATGGCCCAGAGTATTTGGCTGTATGTATAAACTATGGGGGTTGATGGATGAAGTTGGCATGAAACTAGATGGAATGAAATTTATTGGTGAATTCTATGTAATCCTGTATCATTGAAGGATATAAGTATTCAAGTATTTAGATTTGATTAGAAAGCCTATATCCTGACTAGTGTTCACCATAAGCTCCTTCATGTAATTCTTCCATGATATTCACAGTCTCTTCTCCATCAATACATCTGAAGTGGGCTCCATCAAAGACTCACTTTTATAGGACCTTCTTGTGATTTGGGACACCGGAAAGAGTGAAATTGATCACTCATCGCCATATTTTCTTCTTCCCAATCTTGTTCGATGGAAGTACTCTTTCTTAGTGGTATTCCATGATGTGTGTCATCCATCCCATGGTAAGACCATATGGCTTAGGAATGGGGATGGCTTTGTTAATTTCCTCTGTTCTGCTTGAACAAAAGGTGAGACCATGCGACGATGAGAAATATTGATGACTGTTTCGTTCCGATTTGGATTTTCCAGAGCTATGGATTCATTTTCCAATTAATAGGCCTAAGAATTCTATAATAGTGGTATGTGATTAAATGTGGTATCTAAGGGGAAATCATCCATTAAACCTCATATATAATCAAGTAGGGGGATAAAATCTTCTTTTCTGATAGTGTAATTCTCGTTGATCTTTTTGATTACCAACTTTGATTCAACTTTCACCTCTAGGTGGTTCAATGAGATTTGGAGTGTCAATTCCAAGAATGAAATGAGGGATTGATATCTTACCTCATTGTTGGTACAAACTTCTAATAATAGGAAGGAGTAAGGTAGGACTACCTTTTCTAGGGGTGATAAGCAAAACCCTTAACCAAACTTTGTGAGTGTAGGGTCTTCTATTCTCTTCCCCATTGAGCTCTTGGATGCACCATCAAAATACATCACCCATGTTTGGGGGTCATATTGAATAGAAAATACTTCTTTATTTGGAAATTCAGTATTTAATGATGTCTCTTCTGTAGATGGGTGCTCGACATGGAAATCTACCAAGGCCTAACCTTTTACTGCTTTCTGAGGCATGGACTGTATATCAAACTACTACCAAATAACTTACCACTATGCCAGACATCCTGTAATAATAGGATGACTGAGGATACATTTGAACAAGTTATCACTAGAAACCAATTGGAACTAATGATGCTACAAGTAGTGCATTAACTTATGAACTGCAAAGATTAATATCAGAAATCTCTTCTCAATATCTGAATAATGAGTCTCAATGTCAAGCATGATTTTACTAAGATAATAAAAGTTGTTTTCATTCCTTGCATCATTATTTTTCACAAGGAAGACACTCAATGATCATTTCAAGTCCATCACATATATAATGAGAAGATTTACCTCTATAGGTTTCATTAATACCATTGTAATCAAGAGGTATTTCTTGAGTTTATCAAACACTTCCTGACAGTCACTATTACACTGATACGTGACCCCCTTCTGTATTAGTTTGGTGAAGGGAAAACACTTGCCTGGGAGGTTGGATATGAAGTTCCAGATATAGGCAAAGTTTACCTGAAGTCCTCTAAACTATTTCAAGTTTCAAGGAGGTGACATGTTAAGGATAGTTTTTGATTTCATAGGATCAACTATGATTTCATGATGGCATACAATGAAGCCAATAAAATTTCCCGAGGTTACTCTAAAATCATGTTTTAAGGGGATAATATTTAGGCTATGATGTCGAAGATTTTTGAAGATGGTATCTAGGTCATCCAGGTAGTTAGAAAATTATAGAGACTTAACCATTATATCTTTAGTGCATCATTTGACCCCCCCTAAAAAAATGGTTTAAAGATGCAATGCATAGCATGTTGGTATGCAACACTAGCATTCTTTAATCCAAAAGGAATTACCATATATTGGAATACTCCGTGAGGGACCCTAAAGGCAATGTATTCCTCATATTCTAGGGACATCCAAATTTTATGGTACTTGGAGTATCCATCTATGAAGTAGAGGGATTGATAACTAGCTGTGGCATCAATCAAGAGTTCTGTGATTGGAATATGGAAGTCATATCTGGGACAGTGCTGAATGAGATCTCTGAAATTGATGTAAAATATGATTTCCCCATTCTTCTTCTTCACAAGGAATATATTGTATATCTATTTTGGATACTATAACTCTAGGATTACATCATCCTTGATGATCTTATCCACTTCAGCCTCAATTTTTGAGTCATGAGTTGGTGTGTCCTTTTGAATGCCTATTTGTATCCTCGATGGTCTTCTAGAAAACCCAAGTGATGAGTGACCACCTGGGGATTGAGACCTGAAATATCTATGTAATTAAAAGATAAAAAATCTTGATGTTTCTTTAAGAAGGAATTATATACGTCCTACTATTTGGGAGTCTTGGCCACACTAATCAAAGTGGTTCATGGATCTTTTTCCATACCCAGATTTATCTCTCTGAGTTCATCCACAGTGGTGGATACGCCTTCCTAAAATGATATAGGGGAATCCCTAAGGTATTCCTCTTCTTCCTATTCCTCATTCTTTAATTCTTTCATCTCTTCCTGAGAGGTTGGTGATGAAGTATGAATATTTGATTTAGGGGATGAATCATCATTCGGACATCCAGAAGACGAAGCAATCATTTCTGACTCAATCAATGGCACAATACTTTTTTGAAGCTTCAAAGGGAATATGAGGGATTGAGAATGATAATCCCTATATTATACCATTGACACGACAAATTGGTCCAATCTATATGATTAAATAGGGATTTGTTGAAGCTCAGGGGGGGGGGGTGATGAAATTTTCATCTAGGATTTCATCACTACTCAGAGAGTTGACAACTTCTCTTGTGTTGTTGGGTTCAATTGTCATGAATGAAATTGTGGAAATTGCTAAATGAGTGATTGAATTCAGTCCCACCCCTTTGATTTGATTGATGTAATGTACCTACTCTATACAGAGTTTCTTGAAAGGATCATTTAAAATCATCTCCAAAATGTTTGGGGGCATTAATCTGGGATACATTGTCAACCATGGACTATTTTTCTCCCTTGTAGTAGTACCATGTGTCAATGTATTGTGACTCATAGAATTTGAAAAGGGCCTTGTCATAATGAAATGTCCCAATCTAACCATTGATACAATATTTGAGGCATTGGTGGTATGATGAAGTAATGGATACATGATGATGTATCCAAGGTTTTCCCAGCAAGACATCGAAGTTTGTATCCTTCCAAACAAACATGAATTTTAAGTCAGACAAAAGATCCCCAAACTCAGTTCTGAGTGTGATCACACCAAGAGGATCTTTCTCATTCTTGTCATAACCCTATAATATCAGTGTGTAGGGGGAGAAGTGATATTCATTGAAACCTAGTTTGAAAAGTATCTGGACCAGAATGAGGTTGACTCCTGAGACATTGTCAACAAAGGCTCATCGAATATCAGTGTCATTTATCTTGCCTGATATATAAAAGGGTTTGACATGTCCTATATGAAATCCTCCTCATCCTTTTCTGTGAAAGTGATAACCACATGGAATCCTGTAGGATCACTCTTTTCACGATATACTTCATTAGTGAAAACCTAGACTTCAAACTCCCAGGGGCTTAACAAGGTTCTCTATAAGTGCTTCCCAAAGATCTTTTGGCAGAACCAAAGCATCCTGGATTTAAAACTTGGTTGATACTTTGGACAATTACTTCAAAACATCATACTTATGATATAGAGTTACACACTTCCTCATATGGGGATATTATTTAACATGTTCTTTGGGAGATGATGTTCCTGAAGTAGATGGAGCATCCCTTATAATAAGAGTTTAAAGTGCTTCCACTACTAGAAAGTTAGGTTAGCTAGGTCTTTCTACATGTTGGGGTTGATTTGGTGATGACATATCCTCTAATAAATCTTATTGGATGATTGTTTTAGGGTGGAACCTATCATGAATGGGTGGATTCCCTTATTATGAAAATCTTGCTGGAGAGCTCTCCCATGAGTTTTGGTTATGTAGATGGTTCAAGAGGGGGCATGGTTAAAGTAGTGGATCCTGGCTTGACCACATCTTCCCCTATACCCTTGACTCTGATAGACACTTCCCCCAGTTCCCCAATCAAGTTTTGGGAATTTTGGTTCATAACCATGCTCATAATTTGTGAAGTGATCCATTAAGTGAATAATGTTAATGGAACCAAAGATAAAATTCTCATCTGATGAAGATTCTATCTGATGGGTCGACTCTTATTACGCCATTTGGCAGGACGGTGCCTTTGCCTTTGGGACTATTGGAATAAAGTCTGCTAAGTTTAAGTCTAAATTCCTTGAAATGATCTCATTTAATTATTATTTCTTCTTACCCTTCTGGACATGTAACTTTTTAGAGGATTGGATTTCTGGGGATTGAGTTTTTGATAAAGCTAGTTGTGTTATAGCGGGAGTGGCCAGAGGCATAGTTGGATACTAAAACTATGTTCAGAGGATAACATGATATTGGTTGATCATTTTCCTGATCATCCAACCATTAAAATTCTATGAACTCTTACTATTTACTTATTTCCATTCATTTTACTCCTCCAAATTGGTAACATAAATACATTCTACTTGGGTGTGAAAATTTTTCAGCTTCACCTACCTAGATTCCACCATCTTTGATAGGAGATCTTTGAAAAAAAACTAGTCTTGGATGTGGTACCCCAACATTTAATGAAAGGGGAAATAGTTTGAGAGATATTTTTCACATTCTTTTCTAGGATTCCTGGGATTTGGAAACTTGACCAAGTTGTTTTTCAATGTAGAGATGAATTAGTTAGGGACTTGGTCATTTAAAAAAGAATAGACCTTTTTTTATCTCTTCAAATTATTTCTTCCTCTGATATCTTGATCATCCTGACGAGGTGGGAATTGTCGTTAATTATTAGGAGGTGGAGCCACATGGTATGGCGCAGGATTTGAAGTAGGAGTAGGTAAATTATCTTGTTTAAGTGTAACTTCAAAATCATATTCTTTTACTATTCTCCTTCCCTAAGTTGATGGAATTACTTAGGACTTTTACTTAGTCTCTGCGATGGAGTCCTCCACTCTCTAAGAAATTCCAACAGGGTTCCAAAACCATTTTTTGTATTTCATAGGGATAAGTGGAGTGTGTAACTTATCATGAATATTTGTTATAAAAATATGAATAAACTCTTCTTGAGGGATTGGTAGGTTCATGGAGTATGTCAATCCTTTCTAACACATAATGAAATTAGAGACTCTTTCATTCTCCCATTTCTTACAATTTGAGAGATCAAAAACTATTTTCTTCGACAAAATTGATATGAAATGAAAGAGAAACTTCTGACGAAGGTCTTCCCACCCTATGATTTATTGATACTGTAGGATAATGTACCATAAAAAAGTTGGTCCCTATAGTGATTGCATTAAGAACTTAAGTTTCACCGCTTTCAGTTGTTCAGGGGTACCCATCATGGGGTTAGAATGAGAGACGAAATACGTCAAATGCTACTATGGGATTTCTAATCCATTGAAAATTGGAAATGTTGGGTTCCCAAAAATCAGTGGGGGAAGAGACAGATCTACCCATTCAGATTAAGAAATATTTTCTAGCGGTATTAGAGTACGCCATTCCTCCATGGATTCTAATCAAGATGTTAGTGACTCAATGGTGTTCATCAGCATTAGAAGAATGTATAGCTGAGCTGGATACTAAATAGGTGAGGCGAATGATAAGGCCATGTGTAGAGGAACTACTATCACCTATTGTGGGTAACCAATATGGACAAGCTTGTGAGTATGTTCCTAAATCTTATCTGGTTTCACACTCAATGGATAGAATACTCGATCTGCTACTATAGGATCCAAATATATTTGTGTTTGGCATCCCATGTTGAGATGATGTTCTAGATATTCTTTAGTTTCTATGGAAAAACCTCTTTGTTGATGTGATTTAGCTGGAAATTCTATTTGAGGATATTCTTAGAGAGAATATCAAGAAGGAATGTTCTCATTCTGCTTTCACAACCCTTTAGGTTTGGTTTGCTGACCTCAAGGGTTGGGTTAAAAAATCCCCCATTCCTATGGGATTGGGTTTCTCCTAATGTGTTGTGGCTACTATTATCACATATGCCCTTCTAATTTTATGCATTTTTGTCTAGACATGGGCTGGGTATATCATCTGGTATGCACTTGGATCAACCACTTACGAAGATAATTATGCTCTTTCTAAAATTTGCATTATGTAATGGATGAGATCCTCTAAGAAGGAGACATGCTTGTTATTCTTAGATTATTGATGAAAAAGTATCTCAACATCCTACTCTCTTCTAGCCCAATGTATGCGAGAGTCAGTCGGGGCCTATTTTTGTTGAGAAAATATTCATTAATGGATAGAGTATTTGTTTGAGCGAGCCTTGGGCTATGGAATTGCATGATACCAATTTCGAAAGGCTTTGCTGGTTAGGGATCATAGTAAAATGTAATTATCCATGTGCACCCCATTCGCTGATATGAACACCAGATGGGGTACCGATGATCAGTTTTCGCAATCTCATCAATGCACTAAGTAATGTTCATTAAAGGTATCCTTTATGTTTCTCAATATTTGGGTGTCATGAAGCTAGGAGAGCTTCTAATTCAATTTGGAATTTCAACCCTTCAATTACCTTGATATGACTTTGATATTCATTGCATGGTGATAGTTTTTATTTTAAGTGATTATGAGTTTTCAATATGTTGTGGTGGTTATCATGCACACAATCTTTTGATAGTGCCTCTGGAATGCTATATTGAGTGGTGGATAAAGGCCAGTATATGACTGATATGTCATCCTTAGCTATCTATTTCCTCATGTTTAGTCGATCGTCTTTTTATTTTACCAGATACTCCTTTATTTGGTGTAAACAGAGTGGGTGCTTCCCAATTTATTTATCATAGGTAGTGATATTGGTTAGGATTTCCTATTCTATGTTGGAAGGAAGACAATCTAAAGGAGGTTCAGAGAATGACCTTCGATATGAGCTATCTTCCAGTTGATTAAGGATTTCACCTTCCAATAACAAGGAATCAGACATTACTGGAATTGTTTTCGTAAGTTCCTCACAATATAAGGGATTTCTTGTCACTACATTTCCAATCATATAATTTTCTTAACAACATGAAACACTACTATGTAGATAAATTTCATAGAAAATTCCACGACGGGGAGGAAGACTATGGTGGATTATAACAAGGGGAAGACACTCTTTCTCCTTGATCTTATATCCATGTGGAGGGATACAACAATTCTAATTAGGAGATGGGATATCAAGATCCATTGAATTGTAGACATGAAACAAGCCTTCATAGTGAAGTGTCTAAGGAGGACCATCAGAATTACTACTACTACTCCCATAACTTAGTAATGGATGAGTATGATATTGATATGCTATTGATAAAAATATAAAGGATTTAATAAATATAGCATTGGTAGAGAAGGATTGTAAATCAACTCTTTGCTTTCTAGTTGTCTTTTATGAGGCTTATTTTTAGATTCCTTATTATGATCTACTGGGGCCAGTTGCTGGGGTAGTAGTTTTCATGGACATGTGTTTGTTCCTGTCTTGGAGTGGCCATCATGATAGCCTATTTAACTCTATATGAAGTGAGTGTATATTCCTGATCCAATAGTCCATATATTATGGGAGAGTTTTTCCCATGGCCCTCATCGATAGGAGTAGAGGGGTGTGTATGCTCCAAGGTGACATGCTGACAAGTCACCCCAATTATGGGGATAGAGTTATTTTTCTGTCTCTTAGGCACTATTGTCATTTCCATTATGATGTCCTAGAATGTCTTTAGAATGTAGGTAGAGATTTTTATTTTCTCTTTCACAATTTTCAAGATATGCTTAGTGACTTCAGTGATTGGAATAGAGATATATACCCATTCCATATATAGAGAAGGTGTATGTGCCAGCTTCTGTCATCCCTTTCATGTTATTGGATACTAACCTTACTCATGTGTGGTGTTATATAGTTGAGTCTTCCCCTTAATTTTCATCGAGACTTCCTGAATTACTTCTTCGAGTGCTGCCAAACAAGTCTGTTGGAAGGCTTGATGAATGAAGGCAGGTGTGTGTGCCTGATCATAGCTTACCAACATGCTTGGTTGGTGGGATTCATTGAGTGCTTCTAGATGAGTCTACTGGCTAGCATGATGGGTGTAGGAAGGTGTATGTTTATTATTGTAGTATGCCACTAGATTTGAATGGTGGTATTTCTTGAATGCTTTCAGATGAGTCTATTAGATGGATGAATGAAGGAAGATGATTGTATGTTCCTACTCAAAATTTTACACCAAATTAGGTTGTTGGTATTCTTCATAGGGGAGAGGGGTGTGGCCTTGATCCATGGTGACAGGTTTCTGCCCTTTATGGACCATCTTGTGAGCCAGGGTCTGAAGGACCTAGGCAGTACTGCTAAGGATATCACCCTCACCATGTTTATGTCTCACTACCACGTGGTGTTGGTGGTGGTGATTTCTAGCAGTAACCCTTGAGAAGGACCCCTGTGTCTTAGGGATGAGGAAGTATGCGACCTCTTGTTCCACATCCCTAAAATAAGGGAGATATTGGTTATTTCATTTTGAGGACAGGCTCCTAAAATGGTTAAAGATGGTGTTTGACACCGTCTATGTCAAGACCACCAGTCATCATTGACCAGATGATCAGTGGGGCTTGGTGAGCTGGAGGGCCTATCGGGAGGCCTCAAAGGTTGGGATAGCACCATGATGATGGTACTCCCAGACTAATGCATTAAAGACATAGCATTTAATATACTGGGTTGGAGATGGCATCCTTTATGTGGATAAAGGACCGAACTGAGCAATAACCAGGGCATTAATTGGTGAAATCCTAAAGGATGTCATTATATTGAAGGGATATCTAAGAAAAAGTGTGTAGATATATTAAAAACACAAACAAGAAACTCTTTCAAATCAATATCCCATTTGACTGAACAGATTCATAATTGAATATCTTTTCTGGACCACTTTCATTTTAGGTGTAAAAGGGGTCTAACAGGTGGGTGATATTATCATCTTGGTTAAGGTTTTATGTTAGGTTCACCATTTTTTTCATCCCTATAAATAAGTTTGGGGTAGGAATCATTATTTCTGAATGGTATCCAAAAGGTTTATTCATGGAATTAGAAAGACCCAATGGTTCTGTATCTATGGGGACCTAATTTCTAAAGGTAGGTGCTCATTACGGAGTTTGAAAAATGATGCTTAGGAACTCAAATTGTCCAATAATATGGGAGGTCGGGCTCATCACACCCTTTTGGGGGGAATTATTTCCTACTTCGGGACTCTCTTATAGATTTAAGATATGTTCATGAATCCTTTATTAATTCCTAAGTGTGATGTGGGTTTACCTTGAATTAAAAACCAATTATTAGCAGGTAGAGTTTAAAATAATCTATATGTATATGAGGTTCTTTATCAGTGGATATATTTGCATGTATTCGAGGTTCTCCATCAATGGTATCCCTTTCTGTAAAAATTAGAGATTCTTTGATGATTATTATGATGGTTATGGTTTTCTAGCTATGTAGTGAAGAAACCTGGAGTATATCATCATCTAGGGATATGGGAGTTGTTTTGATATTGGAATTTAACCCATACGATGGGCTTAATATGTATCCTTATGAAAGGAATTAGAACCCATGTAGTTCAGTGCCGCTTAATGGGGAACATAATACCTTTTAAGGTAATGTGATATGGACATAACTATATAGTTTATCATCATGTGGTAAGGAAATCTTGGTGAAAGGTTCCTAGTTAATGTTTAGTGTGGGAAGTATGTTGAATCAGCCCTAGGAACCTAGAAGGGATATGAATTTCCAAGTTGAATTAGACCTTGCTGAGAATGTGTCCCAGAGAGAACAAAGTTGATTTTATACAATTGTGTTTTTTACCTCATGGAGGATTATTACGTATCACATTTGGATGGGAATGAAACCCCACATAGTTTGGTTTGTATCACAAGGGAGTATGTCCCTTTGAGAGGATTGATTTGGGGAATACCCCTGAAAAAGATTCCTTGATAAAGGTACCATGAGGGATGTGTCAACTCATGATGATTTAGAGGCATATTTTGGGGATTAATACTGAAGAGGATGCCTAAATTAAGGGAATTATGATTGTCACATAGTCCATATGAGGATTCTTGTTGAGATTGTGACCCAGATTTGCATCCTATGTATCCTGATTGTAGCATGAATCAGAGTTCTCATAGTTCAATACTTGGGGCTTACACACTGAGTCTTCCCTTATAAATGGGGTGATAATTGGGGATTACTTATTAAGAGGATTACCAAGTTAGAGAAAATGTGAGGCTTACACCAAGTAGGTGGCCCAGGTTAGGGTTAATAATTACACTTGGAATGATGCCCAAAAGTCTTGGGATCGTGTGGATTTAATGACCACCATCAACTTCTAAACCAACATGAGTCAGGTTTGGTGTGAGAAACACAAGGAAATGGGAGATCTGGGAAACCAAACAGTACTATTTTCCTTGAGGTTTAATGCATGGACTTGAGGAACCACTTCTAGGGAAAAACTTTGAAGGAAGGTGAGAGGAAGATTAAAATTATGATTCCCTAACAAAACATGAACCAGATGGTGTGGATAATGTGATTGTGGCTATACTCTACATTCACATGGGTCAGAATGAGTCATGCTTTAATGTTATGGATATGTGGAAGTAAAATATTGGGAAAACAATACACTTCTCCTCCTCCACTAGTGGAAGAGGATGGGGAGACGGTGGAATATGCCAAGGTTATGACACTTACCTATCTTCACTTTACCCTAGATAGGTCCAAGGTATGGAAAACAAGGAGAAAAAGAAGTAGGAGGGAGTGGATAGGGCTATAATGCCCATCCCTTCTTTGACACAGTGACTAGGAGGCAGAGAGGATAATGAGTGAAACCTCATGCAAGAAAGGCCATGGAATGGGATGCCCTAAAATTGGCCCTATGACAAGTTTGGAGGATTTCATTCCATGTTGAATGATCATCATCCCCCCTTCTAGTAATTAGAGGATCCATGTCTTAGAGACAAGAATAGAAGGACATGGTCTTAAACCCAATGTTCAAGAATAAGAATTAACTGAAACTTTTCCTGGGGTAGGGATCCTTGTGACTATGGGAATACACACTCACATGCACCCTGAGGACCCTAATCGACCAACCTAACAAGCGCGGGAAACCTCTGACCGTAGGAATACACACCCGAATGGGAGACACACTAGTGTGACACTTTTCATGGTTGTGTATGTCTGGAGGCTTCAATGGAGGTTTCTATAAGGCCCCAGCCTTAAACCTTACTTAATATTGAATTAAATGAATAATTCACGTTGAGGATCTTTTCAGGTTTATAGTTTTAGAGAATTAGAACATAACTATCACATCTCAAAAGATTACAAAGTAGTCACTTCTACTAAGTTTCCATAATAATAAAAAACTCTTAAAAAGAAACGTGTCTAGTTCCATGTTTTATATAGGATGACATTCCCTTGACCCCATCCCTGACCTTATTCCACATTAAGTCCTGTGAAAACATTTCAAAAAAAACTTGGGGTGAGCATAAAAAGCTTATTAAGGGATACAGAAAGAATGAAAACTGTTAGTTTTTCAAACATCAAGTAAACCATATATACTCTATCAAAGTAATACCTTCACCTTAATGAAGTAGTAAAAACTCTTCACTGAATAAAGTATCATTACTTACCTTTTTTTAACCAAAGGATTACCATAAAACCCATAAAAATAACACATAACATATATAAAGGTAACTTGGGACATAAACATACTTAAGTGAAAAAACCATACGGTCGACTTCCACACATATCACTTAATGGAATAGCCATACGGCCAATTTCCATACATACTTAATGGAATAGCCATACGGCCGACTTCCATACCCAATGCATTGGAGGTTATAACGTAACCACCCGTCCTGGTATTCACGGCACCACCCATCATATGGTTTATAACGTAACCACCCGTTAAAATTTCCAAGTACCAGTATAAAATCATAAAACATAAAACCAATATAAAGGAGTGATAACATTTCCACACTTCAATCACAATATATCATAAATATATTGACATAATAGAATCCTTTTTCAAAACCATTTTCAATACCAAAATACATAAAAGAGTATATGGTATTTATTTTATTCTAAAAACATTACGGCTTGCTGAGAAATCCAAATACCAAATAATACTCGCGGCGGCGGAAAAGGTCGTTGTCACCGCGTACGTTAAAAAAAACATTCCTTTTTGTCGTTTAGTAAAATGCTTCGTAGAAAAAGATTACTTTTGTATAAAAGTTAAAGTCAATGGTGTTTATACACCGTATAAAAGAAAGTTGTGTATAAAATGAAATATGCCTCAATGAAAGGAGATTGAGACGAAGTCCCTTACCTCGAGTCCGACTTAACTCGATCGTTCTTTAACGTCCTGAATAATAAACTTGAGTTAATTTATACTTGATTAAGAACCTTTTTAAAGTTAATTATTCCTTTTATATCACTTATTTCCATGTTATAAACATTATGTAACCATTTAAGTTAATAATGTTTGTTTTGTCAATATTTGGTTCTTAAGTCGAAAGTTGACTTCTTACAATTACATGTTGTTCGTGTGGTCAAAAGTTCTTTATATACAGAATTAAATTCCTGATTTGGATATCATATATATCATATATATCCAGCATATACATGTATTTATAATATTACATAATAATTTAGAGGTAATAAATGAAATGCACCGTTCATGGAGACGGTAAGCCGTACGTACGCATGAACGCTACTTTCATTTCTTTGTCATATTAATGGAATTAAAACTAAATGAGAGGTATGTATATTTTAATTCCAGAATTATATTCATCATTTAGATATATGATTAATTATATATATCCATTATATACATGTACTTTTAATAGTACATTACATTTGGGGATAAGAAATGAAATGCACCGTTCATGGAGACGGTAAGCCGTACGTATGCATGAACGCTACTTTCATTTCTATCTCATACTTTAATGGAAAGAAATAAAAAAGATATAGAGTTATATTATAATTACAGTATAACATCATATATAATAACTTTAAATCCATCCTTTACAAGTTTCACATATGGCATTAACGAATCACATCACTTTGAGGGGGCGGTAGTCCGCACTTCCTTAAATGAAGATATCGTGTTTACCCATAATGGAAACCATAAAGGTATGCCCAAAATGAAAAATACAGAAGATTAAAGAAAAAATAAACATATTATATATCATATATAAAAATATTGACATCATAATGGCCACCCTTGAAGGTGTTAAATGAGTATTGAACAATCATCGTTTCGGGAGGCAGAATTTCGCCATCCACGGAAACCGTATGTTCTTTAACCATTTTATGTAGTTGTGTGAGAGTGTATCTATAATGAATCTTATAAAAACATCCTAGTATATTGAATATACTGGTTTTGTTACAAAATAAGTAAATAAAAAGAGTTTATAGGGTTGGAGAAGCAAAATAAAACAAATGAACAAGAGAGAATGAATTACCTTTAAAAGTGTAACTCCTTTTGATTTGAGCCTAAAGGCTTCCTTTGAGAGGATTCTTCCCAAAGGGAATCCTTTAGGATGAGGAGAGGGATGTGGAGAGAGTAAATGGGCAGGGTTTGGATGAGCCAAAGGCTTGAGGAGTGTGTGAAATGAGGTAGAGGTGGGGGCCTTTTATAAGAGGAGAGGAGGGGCACTTTTGGAAAGTAAAGAAATATTACTTTATTTGAAAATGTGTTTCGGTATTAAAAGGTCCCACATTGATATAAGTCGTGGATAAGGTAATAAGGCTTCGAAATACACTCATCCAATTGGTTTTGTCCATGTGTAGGTTTTAGATTTTTCATTATCTTTCCATTTTATTTAAATCGTTAAATAATGAGGTCATCGCTGCATCATCATGATGTCATAAATAAATTAATTTATTTAAAGTCTAAAAATTATAAACAAAATACTATGATGTAGGAAATATATTTATATTTCCAATGACTATTTATAATCAAAAATCTGACTTTTATAACCCCATTTAAAAATTGTTTTAGTAAAACATATCATGTTTGTGTCATTTTTACTTTTACATTAAATAAAAAGTTATTTATGTCATTTCCCAACCAAAGTGTCTCTATGGGGTCCCCAAGTTTACCCATGGCTTGTCTTGGTTGGAAATGACACAACCAATGAGGGTAGGACATGTTTCAATCTCATCTTATTTTATTAAAGCATTATTTTTACCTTAAACTACACTAATTACCACTAATCGCGATTAAGAACTTAATAAGTTACTATTCACCAAAAAATTATTATAATCTCATTGAACCACATTTTAATTCTTAATTACAACCATGTATGTCGGATTTTTGAAATTCAAAACACAATGATGGCAAAATTTCATTTAAACGGAAAATCAGTCTTTATAAGTACCACTTAGTGGTTTCACTATTCATCAAAAATTGAAGTTTTTCAGAAAATTACCAAAAATTCACCCTAAGCTATATTTGATATTACAAATTCAAAAATGAAGTCTTTTTTACAAAATTAAAAACATATAAGTCACATTAATTAATTTAATAATTAATTCCCGCTGTCAGAGCAAATAGCGTGTTTTTATGAAAGAATAAGTATCAAAAGATTGACACTAGTTTAAGTCCGATTTCAAAGTGAAATTAATTCCAATGACCACTATTGGATTTAATGGTAAAAATATTTTCTAATTTCACTTTAAAACCAATTCAAAATGTAATCTAATCATATAAATAAATTATATTAAAAAGTGGTTTTAAATTAAAATACAACATTTTACACTATTCATTAAAAAAATGAACTTTACCAGAAAGGTACCAAAATTTTACACAAAGTAAATTTTGATGTCCCAATCATAACGAATAAGTTTATTTTGACAAACATAGTTTATGAAATTGTCAAAAGATAGATTTAAAAAGGGTTTTCCATCATAAGGAAGTAAAATAATCTTTTAAGAATATTAGTGTATTCCATGCATAAGATTGTATTTATTTTCATTTTAAGCCTCTAAAACACTATCTTAATCATTAGATAAAACTATCTATTATTCATTACTTACTTGGGATGTTACATCCTTCCCCCCTTTAGAAAATTGCGTCCCCGCAATTTATTTACTTATCGAAATAAGTGGGGGTACTTATCCCTCATAGCATTTTCAGATTCCCACATTGCCTCTTCAATCACATGGTTTTTTCACAAAACCTTTACCTGATGAATCACCTTATTCCATAACACCTGCTCCCTATGGTCAAGAATCTGGACCGGTTGTTCCTCATAAGATAGGTTCTCTTCCAGCTGAACTACCTATGGACTCAAAACATGAGATGGATCTGGCATATACTTTCTCAACATTGAAACATGAAAAACATTGTGTACCTGAGATAAACTCGGAGGTAAAGCCACCCGGTATGCAACTGATTCAACTCTCTCCAGAATTTCATATGGTCCAATAAACCTTGGAATCGGCTTTCCTTTCTTACCAAATATCATCACACTTTTCCAAGGAGAAACCTTGAGAAAAACATGATCACCTACCTCGAAAGATAGATCCTTCCTCCGGTTATCCGCATAACTCTTCTGCCTGCTCTGAGCTGTTCTCATGTGTTTCTGAATCAACTGAACTTTTTCTGCCATCTCTTCTACCAATTCTGGTCCCATCAGCTTCCTTTCACCCACTTCATTCCAAAATGCTAGAGTTCGACACCGCTTCCCATATAATGCCTCAAATGGTGCCATCTGTATACTGGAATGAAAACTGTTATTATAAGAAAACTCAACCAAAGAAATTTTTTGGTCCCAACTTCCCTGATAATCCATAGAACAAGCTCTTAGCATATCCTCCAATGTCAGGATTGTTCGTTCTTACTGCCCATCTGATTGAGGATGAAAAGTTGTACTAAAATTTAATTCAGTACCCAACGACTTCTGAAGGCCTTTCCAAAAGTTAGAAGTAAACCTGGGATCACGATCCGATACAATGGAGAGAGGAACTCCATGTAACCTGACTATCTCTTTAAGATACAAACGGGAAAGTTGATCAAGAGAGAAAATATCTCGTATAGCAAGGAAATGAGCAGATTTGGTCAAGCGATCAACAATAACCCAGATTTCATTATTACCTCGAGATGTCCTCGGTAATCCCACAACAAAGTCCATGGATATGTTTTCCCATTTCCACTATGGCAGTGGTAAAGGCTGAAGAATCCCTTTCGGTAACTGCTGCTCTTCTTTAACCTGTTGACATGTCAAACACTTCACAGTAAAATCAGTAATGTCTCTTTTCATTCCATCCCACTAGTAATACTCCCGCAGATCTCTATACATCTTAGTACTGCCCAGATGAACTGAAAAAAGAGAACTATGAGCCTCACATAACAACTCATTCTTCAACTGTGAATCACAAGGCGCACACAATCTCTTCCCAAATCTCAAAACACAATCATTATCAATGTTGAATTCAGGCAACTTACCTTTATGAACCAGCTCTACCTTTTTCTGCAACTCACTGTCTTGCTTCTGTGCTTTCTTGATCATCTTCCTTACAGTTACGAGCAATATGACCAGACTTACCACACCGAAAGCACTTACCAGACTTGGATAAACATTCTCCAGGATGCATTTTACCACACTTCTCACAGGATGGATATTTGGTTTTCTTACCTCCTTGCTTCTTTGATGAATTCTTCCCCTTTTCCTGCCAACTAGACCTCTTATTCTGTTGTTTGTCATAGAACACCTGATCATCGGCAAACTCCATTTCCACCTTCTCCGCACATCGAACAAGTTTTTAATAACTTTTGAACTCACGAGAAGCTAAAGCCCTTCGATACTTTGGCTTTAACCCTGAGTAAAAACGGTTTATTTTACTATCTAGATCTTGTATGAAGTTTGGAGCATACCTTGCCAATCGAGTGAACGTTTCTTCATAAGCAGCCACTGAATCATCCTCCTGCCTCAATTCTAGGAACTATTTTTCCATCCTAATTCGAAACACCTTAGGAAAATATTTCTCAAGAAACATACCTTTGAATTCTTCCCAGTGAAGATCCTCAATCTCATCACTATCCCTTATATTTTTCACCATCGACCACCACTGATCAGCTTCACCTTCAAAATGGTAAACAGCAAGACTAACCTTTTGATGTTCTGAACACCCCATGACATCAAAAATCTTCTCCAGTGCTTTAATCCACCCTTCAGCTTGCACAGGGTCAGATGATCTTCTAAATGATGGGGGATGTTGCCTCATGAAATGTTCCACCACTGACATGTTCCTCTGCGGTTGATCTGGCTGATCTCGTGCATGGATACCACCACCATTTATAGCCTGAGTCAACTGTGCCATCACTGCAACAAACTGTTCAGTTCCGATTCCGACCATCTCTGATTTCTGATTTGGAAGGTTATCTTCCTCCTGATGTCGTCCCAACATAGCTGCTTTGTTTCCTCTGCGGAAAACCATTCTAAACACAGAAATATCTTAGGCGAAGCAACATGGTAATCTGTAAATGATACATCATTTCAATCATATTATAATTTAACACTTTTCTAACTCCTAAAGTTGTCTAAACCGACCTTTGATACCAACTATAAGGCCCCAGCCTTAAACCTTACTTAATATTGAATTAAATTAATAATTCACGTTGAGGATCTTTTCAAGTTTAGAGTTTTAGAGAATTAGAACATAACTATTACATCTCAAAAGATTACAAAGTAGTCACTTCTACTAAGTTTCCATAATAATAAAAAACTCTTAAAAAGAAACGTGTCTAGTTCCATGTTTTATATAGGATGACATTCCCTTGATCCCATCCCTGACCTTATTCCACATTAAGTCCTGTGAAAACATTTCAAAAAAAACTTGGGGTGAGCATAAAAAGCTCAGTAAGGGATACAGAAAGAATGAAAACTGTTAGTTTTTCAAACATCAAGTAAACCATATATACTCTATCAAAGTAATACCTTCACCTTCATGAAGTAGTAAAAACTCTTCACTGAATAAAGTATCATTACTTACCTTTTTGTAACCAAAGGATTACCATAAAACCCATAAAAAGAACACATAACATATATAAAGGTAACTTGGGACATAAACATACTTAAGTGGAATAACCATACGGTCGACTTCCACACATATCACTTAATGGAATAGTCATACGGCCAATTTCCATACATACTTAATGGAATATCCATACGGCCGACTTCCATACCCAATGCATTGGAGGTTATAACGTAACCACTCGTCCTGGTATTCACGGCACCACCCGTCATATGGTTTATAACGTAACCACCCGTTAAAATTTCCAAGTACCAGTATAAAATCATAAAACATAAAACCAATATAAAGGAGTGATAACATTTCCACATTTCAATCACAATATATCATAAATATATTGACATAATAGAATCCTTTTTCAAAACTATTTTCAATACCAAAATACATAAAAGAGTATATGGTATTTATTTTATTCTAAAAACATTACGGCTTGCTGAGAAAGCCAAAGACCAAATAATACTCGCGGCGGTGGAAAAGGTCGTTGTCACCGCGTACGTTAAAAAAACATTCCTTTTTGTCGTTTGGTAAAACGCTTCTTAGAAAAAGATTCCTTTTGTATAAAATTAAAAGACAATGGTGTTTATACACCGTATAAAAGAAAGGTTTGTATAAAACAAAATATGCCTCAATGAAAGGAGATTGAGACGAAGTCCCTTACCTCGGGTCCGACTTGACTCGATCGTTCTTTAACGTCCTGAATAATAAACATGAGTTAATTTATACTTGATTAAGAACCTTATTAAAGTTAATTATTCCTTTTATATCACTTATTTCCATGTTATAAACATTATGTAACCATTTAAGTTAATAATGTTTGTTTTTTCAATATTTGGTTCTTAAGTCGAAAGTTGACTTCTTACAATTACATGTTGTTCATGTGGTCAAAATTTCTTTATATCTAGAATGAAATTCCTGATTTGGATATCATATATATCATATATATCCAGCATATACATGTATTTATAATATTACATAATCATTTAGAGGTAAGAAATGAAATGCACCGTTCATGGAGACGGTAAGCCGTACGTACGCATGAACGCTACTTTCATTTCTTTGTCATATTAATGGAATTAAAACTAAATGAGAGGTATGTATATTTTAATTCCAGAATTATATTCATCATTTAGATATATGATTAATTATATATATCCATCATATACATGTACTTTTAATAGTATATTACATTTGGGGATAAGAAATGAAATGCACCGTTCATGGAGACGGTAAGCCGTACGTACGCATGAACGCTACTTTCATTTCTATCTCATACTTTAATGGAAAGAAATAATAATGATATAGAGTTATATTATAATTATAGTATAACATCATATATAATAACTTTAAATCCATCCTTTAAACGTCCCACATATGGCATTAACGAATCACATCACTTTGAGGGGGCGGTAGTCCGCACTTCCTTAAATGAAGATATCGTGTTTACCCATAATGGAAACCATAAAGGTATGCCCAAAATGAAAAATACAGAAGCTTAAAGAAACAATAAAAATATTATATATCATATATATCATATATAAAAATAGTGACATCATAATGGCCACCCTTGAAGGTGTTAAATGAGTATTGAACAATCATCATTTCGGGAGGCAGAATTTCGCCATCCACGACAACCGTATGTTCTTTAACCATTTGATGTAGTTTTGTGAGCGTGTAGCTCGAATGAATCTTATAAAAACATCCTAGTATATTTAAGATACTGGTTTTGTTACAAAATAAGTAAATAAAAAGAGTTTATAGGGTTGGAGAAGCAAAATAAAACAAATGAACAAGAGAGAATGAATTACCTTTAAAAGTGTAACTCATTTTGATTTGAGCCTAAAGGCTTCCTTTGAAAGGATTCTTCCCAAAGGGAATCATCTAGGATGAGGAGAGGGATGTGGAGAGAGTAAATGGGAAGGGGTTGTCCGATCCAAAGGCTTGAGGAGTGTGTGAAATGAGGTAGAGGTGGGGGCCTTTTATAAGAGGAGAGGAGGGGCACTTTTGGAAAGTAAAGAAATATTACTTTATTTGAAAATGTGTTTCGGTTTTAAAAGGTCCCACATTGATATAAGTCGTGGTTAAGGTGATAAGGCTTCGAAATACACTCATCCAATTGGTTTTGGCCATGTGTAGGGTTTAGATGTTTCATTATCTTTCCATTTTATTTAAATCGTTAAATAATGAGGTCATCGCTGCATCATCATGATGTCATAAATAAATTAATTTATTTAAAGTATAAAAATTATAAAAAAAAATACTATGATGTAGGAAATCTATTTAGCTTTCCAATGACTATTTATAATCAAAAATCTGACTTTTATAACCCCATTTAAAAATTGTTTTAGTAAAACATATCATGTTTGTGTCATTTTTACTTATACATTAAATAAAAAGTTATTTATGTCATTTCCCAACCAAAGTGTCTCCATGGGGTCCCCAAGTTGACCCATGGCTTGTCTTGGTCGGAAATGACACAAAAAATGAGGGTAGGACATGTGTCAAGCTCATCTTATTTTATTAAAGCATTATTTTTACCTTAAACTACACTAATTACCACTAATCGCGATTAAGAACTTAATAAGTTACTATTCACCAAAAAATTATTATAATATCATTGAACCACATTTTACTTCTTAATGACAACCATGTATGTAGGATTTTTGAAATTCAAAACACAATGATGACAAAATTTCATTTAAACGGAAAATCAGTCTTTATAAGTACCACTTAGTGGTTTCACTATTCATCAAAAATTGAAGTTTTTCAGAAAATTACCAAAAATTCACCCTAAGCTATATTTGATATTACGAATTCAAAAATGAAGTCTATTTTACAAAATTCAAAACATATAAGTCACATTAATTAATTTAATAATTAATTCCCGCTGTCAGAGCAAATAGCGTGTTTTTATGAAACAATAAGTATCAAAAGATTGACACTAGTTTAAGTCCGATTTCAAAGTGAAATTAATTCCAATGACCACTATTGGATTTAATGGTAAAAATATTTTCTAATTTCAATTTAAAACCAATTCAAAATGTAATATAATCATATAAATAAATTAGACTAAAAAGAGGTTTTTAATTAAAATACAACATTTTACACTATTCATTAAAAAAAATGAACTTTACCAGAAAGGTACCAAAATTTTACACAAAGTAAATTTTGATGTCCCAATCATAACGAATAAGTTTATTTTGAAAAACATAGATTATAAAATTGCCAAAAGATAGATTTAAAAAGGGTTTTCCATCATAAGTAAAATAATCTTTTAAGAATATTAGTGTATTCCATGCATAAGATTGTATTTATTTTCATTTTAAGCCTCTAAAAAACTATCTTAATCATTAGATAAAAATATCTATTATTAATTACTTACTTGGGATGTTACAGTTTGAACTTGGTCCCTCTCATACAAGGGAGCCAAAGGAGGATAGGCCCTTCTATGGATGACTTTGAAAAAGGTATGATGAGTGGATCATGCTTGTTGGAGGTTAAGGTGAATCGAGGGGGTTCGCTCAGGTAGGATTGGACGAGTCAGGGAAGGCTTCAACATGGGGTTCTCCACATAGGTAGGTCTGGTTGACAAGGTGGTTCCCTAAGAGAAGAACCACATGGGCAACTACACTAGGGAGAGACCTTTCTCAAGACTTTAAGGGTATCCGCAGGTGTTCCTAAAAGTGGGTCACACATGTCCCTTCTTAAAGAAAGGGACATCATGTTAGTTTTCATTAACCATTGGGTGAGAAAGTTCCTCACATAGGTATTATTTATTTTAAATCCTAGCAGGACATTAGTTTTTCTATCCCCATTAAATTACATCTTCTTTAAGTTTTAAAAAGATACCTTGAAGGTTTCGGGATTCTTGAATGAAGGTCTAGGGAGATTAGAAATTTGGGAGGCCTTCAAGATTTTTTTTGTAAAAATGAAGGACCTAGGGACATATTTATAGAAAAATATAGGACCTTGGGTGAAGGGTTTATCTCACTCAGGGGCACCACTTAGGTATCCTGCATAGGATATCATGCATGATGATCACACCAGATGATGCACAAGTACCCTGAGTGATGAAGTTTCTTTGGGGTACCTAGGAAAATGGCCTTTAAGGGGATTTTTTGATCTGTTTCTTCTTCATTTATCTAATTTTCTTCCCCCTATGGTATTTTCCTTTTTCTCATTTTCATTCATTTGAAAAATGGAGTTTCAATAGTATTCATGCATGTTTTATTAGCTGTTTTACATTTTAGCATTGTATGGGCTTGTATATGTGTGCATGTGTGCATGTACCTTAGGTTAAGGCTTCCCATATGAGTGATATGTCTACTCAATGCTGGTCTCCATGCCCTAGACTATTGGAGGTAGGCTTGGGGTAGTTGTGACATGGGCCCTATTGGGATGGTTCGTGACAGAGTGGTATTAAAGGTAGTCGATTCTACCTTAGGACCAGAGTATGTGAGATTGGTTTAGAGAAATAGTATTAAGTATTTCAACTTTGTATTTAAGCCCAATGAAAATAGTTTTGGTGTGGTGGTTGACGTATCCATACACTATGAATCTGATCACTTGCATTTTGACTTAGTATATATAGACACTAGTTGGAAGGGAAAAAATTGCACATGCATCATATAAGAATGGGTTGTGGTTTCCATGTCCTTCTTGAGTCATCTCTCTTGATATACTCATTGAATGGGGTAAATATTTTCTATTTAAGGATGTATCCATGATTTATTCTAGTTAGGTTTTAGTATCAGGATTACGGGGATTATCCCCTCAGTGAAGAGGTGTCAATATAGGGTCATATTCCAAAGGTTCTACCTCTCGATAGTGAACCAGTTATACCACCACCTATTGAGAAGTATATGGAAAGCAAAATACTAGAAGATGAGGTGCACAATTTGAGTGTGACTCATGAGTTTCAGCATTAATAACCCCTCAGTTTCTAAGGAAATCATGGACCACAGTTATTTGAGGACTTTATTGTGGCAGTGATGAAAATTTTACATATTTTCATGGAACTAGAAGATCTGATGGTGATCTTGGAAGCAAGCCTCCTATTTGGATATGCAATATGATGGTGGGGTTTAGTGACCCCATCGTATGATTAGGTGACTCTAGAATGGTTAGAGTTTGAGTGATTTTATATAGAGGATTTATCTCAAGATACTCTAAGGGATTTTTGAATCCATGAGTTTATATAACTTTATCAGGGTAGTACGACAGTGGATGGGTATTTATAGAGGTTCACCAACATCTTTAGGTACTTGATGTATATGGTTCATGATTAGTTCTTTTGAGCTCAGGCTTTTGATATAGGACTGTATAGAGACATCCAAGTTAGCATTATATCTCTATGAATTACTACCAATTACAGGGTGTTAGAGTGTGTCTTAGTGGTAAAGAGTTTTCTTACTGTGAAAATGAATATAATTTTTTTCCATCAGTGGTAACACTAAAGAAGATAATTTGTAAGTAGGGATCTGACATCAGTCTCAGGGACCTAGACATGTGATTCATTTCAAGTGATGATTCCAAGATAGAGGGTATGTGGTTCAGGGATCACAATATGTGTCTAGTCAGACCAAGGAGATGCATTGCAACTATTGTGACTACATGGGACATCTTTCATGAGATTTTCCAACCTTACATATGACTAATAAAGAGATAGTGGATGGGAAACCTAGGAATAGGTAGTGGTAGGAGTAGAAAATTTCATAGGATAGAGGATGTGGAAGAGAATATAGGAGAGCAATTGGAGGTGGTATATGTTTTGACTTGTTACCACCACTACCCCTAGGTGGCCCCTACCAGGATCAAGGAGCTGGAGGACAGGGGCGAGGGAAGCTGCAGGTGATTGAGGAATATGAACTAGAGGCTATAGGTATGACATGAGGTATGATCTATGTCTTTTATACCATACTTTCAGTTCTTATGGACATATGTTCTAGTCATTAATTTATTTCCACATATCAGGTTTGAGACTTAGAGATTCTAGTTGATCCTTTGGCTTGACCCTTGTTCTTGGAGAATCCTACGAGAAGTGACTCAATGATCATACACATCTGCCGACAGTGTGACCCAAATCTTGGAGGTGAGAGTTTTTTTTGGGATCTCTTTATAGCATCGATGATTCCATACAACATCATCTTAGGTATGGACTGGTTATCTATTGTTCATGCCCAGTTAGACTATTTCATATGGAAGATGTTGAGTGTCTTAAGTGATGGGACCAAGTTTTAATTTTTGGGTGAAAAGGAAACCTAGGTATCATAGGATGAACTCATGCAGAGGAGGGTATATCTAATTACTCATCAGTTGTCTAGTACGACCCTCAATATAGTGGATTTTATGATTTTTTAGTTATCCTCAGTGGTGGAAGTGTATGAGGACGTCTTTCTTGAGAAAGTTCTAGGATTACCACCCACCAAGAGATATAATTCTCTATTGAATATACCCTAGGATTATCTTAATATCTATACCAGTATATGAGATGACTCCTACAGATATTTTTGAGCTAAGGGTATAGTTGGGGGACTTATAGGGGAAGAGACTTGTTAGACCCAATGTTTCTCCCTAGAAAGCCTCAATGTTTTTTATCCAATAAGGTGGATGGGATATTGAGGTTAGTTGTGGAATACCATCACCTAAATTAGGTGAACATAGAGAACAAGTATCTACTACTGAGGCTCAATGACCTCTTTGATCAGTTAAGAGGGTCACAATGGTTCTCGAAGACTGACCTCATATCAGGCTATCACTAGTTGTGAGTACATGATGAGGATATAACGAAGATGCAATTTAGATGTCTCTATGGTCACTATGAGTACTTGGTGATGCCCTTTGGAATGATTTACACCCTAATAGTGTTCATGTAAGTCATGAACTAGTTCTTTTAGACTTCATTATACCAGTTCATGGTAGTATTCATTGATGATATCCTAGTGTACTTGACATCTGAGTAGGATCATGTGAGACACTTGAGGATTATTTTGGATATAATTTGATAGAACTAAATTTATGGTAATATATTAATATGTTAGTTATGGATTCAGGAGGTCCACTTTCTGGGACATGTTATCTCATCAGATGATGTAGCAGTGGAACTGGTGAAGGTCGAGGCGATGTTATCCCAGGAGCCGCCTAAGAACATGATGGGGGTGAAAATCTTACTTGGGTTTTCAAGATACTATCGGAGATTCATACATGATTTCTATAGGATATCAAATTAATTGAATACCTTGACCCAAAAAGGGAAGACTTTCATATGGGTGGAGAGATGCTAGTAGGATTTCTAGGTGTTGAGACAGAGAATGACGAGCACTCCTATATTGAGATTTCCAAAGGAGAGTGTTGAGTACGTAGTGTTCTACAATGCATCAGGAACCAAGATTGGATGTGTTCTGATTAAGAGACAAGTAGTGATTACATATGGTTCACATTAGTTGATACCACATGAGTAGAACTACGTAACCCATGATCTTGAGTTAGTAGCTATAGTTTTTGTACTAAAGATGTGGCGACACTACCTGATGGGTGAGTGATTTATCATCTATTATAAGCATAAGATTCTCAAGTATATCTTCTCTTAGAAAGATATTAAATTGAGATAGAGGATATGGATAGAGTTCATCCAGGATTATGACTGAGATTTTTTATACTCATAAGAAGGGGAACATGATAGAAGATGCTATTAATAGAAGATCTTGTTCACATTTTCTATGGGAGTCATCAGAGAAGTTACCTCATTACAGTTATAATTTTTGGATGGGTATGGAGTATATTACCTATAATTTATGGTTTTTACCCCTCCACATTTATAGTGATTTAGGGAGGCACATCTTGGGGATACTGACTGTTAGACCCTACATACCCAGATATACATTAGACATTATCATGATGGATTTTATAAAGGTAGGGAGCATTTATATCATTTAAAATAATGCATGATGATACCGGTGATGTTGTGGGAGGCGGTTATAAGAGAGTTTAATACATATAATTTAGAGGTACATCTAGGTGTGGTGAATATGTACCAAGACCTCTGATGTCAATTCTGTGGCTAGGGATGAATATGGGAGTTTCAGAGTTTATCTCTTGATGCGTTACTTGTCAGTAAGTGAAGGATAAGCACTAGGTTCCAGAGGGTTTATCCCAACCCCTTGATGTGATAGAGTAGAAGTGAGATATATTATCCATAGACTTCATGATGGGGTTACTATGTATATCTAGGAGACCTGATTCCATATAGGCGATCATAGACCAACTCAAGTTGGACCACTTTCTAGATATCCAAGAGAAGAGTTTAGTAGATAGATTAGGATGCTAATACATGTAGGGGAAAGTCCAAATACATGGAATTCTATCAACAATCATTTATAACTAAGATTATTACCTCACATATCAGTTATGGAAGAGATTAGATGAGGATTTTTGGAATCAACTATGTTTAAGAATGACTTTTCACCTCCAGACTAACATCCAAATTGAGTGGACCATTTATTTCTTGGAGGATATGATGAGGGATTGCATGTTAGACTTTATCCATAGTTGGGAGGATCACCCACTATTGGTGGAGATTTCATAGAACAAAATGTACCATTCCACCATTGGTATGACATAATTTGAGGCCTCGTATGAGTGACCCTATAGGTCACCGCTATTCTAGACCAACCCAGGAGAGTTAGCACTTATGGGCCCAAAGTTGGTCTGAGATACTAAAGAGAAGGTGTAGGTCATCTAGGAGTGTATGAGGACTGTACAGAGCCATCAAAATTCATATGTGGACTGATGAAGAAGGCCTTTAGAGTTTGAGGAGGGAGACCATATGTTTCTATGGGTTTCACCTCAATGAGGATTATAGAGATTTGGAAAAGGTGGAAAGCTATCTCTGAGATTCATTAGAACTTTCTAGACACTTCATAGAGTTTGTGAGATGGTGTACCACTTATCTCTACCATCGTAGTTAGATAGAGTACACAAAATCTTCCACGTGTCGCAGTAGAGGAGATATGTGCATGACCCATCACATGTTATCAAATGGGGAAAGATGGACATCAAGGATGGATCTACATTTGTTGAGTACCGAGTAGAGATCAAGTATCTGTAGGATAGGATACTTCATGGGTGACCAATTCCTTTAGTGCGTGTCTGGTGGAAGGGTGATAATCTTCAGGAGAGCACTTGGGAGTGGGAGACCCAGATGCATGATTAATACCCACATCTTTTTGTGTAGCATTTTTTTTGGATTTCTTAGACATAAATCCCCAATGTGGAGATAATTTAGAAACTCTAATTTTTCCATTTATTATTTTGGAATATTGTATGGATTATTTTTGGAGTTAGGTGTAGAGATGGTGTGAAATTTCGAGGCCTGATGTTCTGAGAATTAATTTTTGAAATATATTAAATATATGAATCACACAAGAATGAATTTTTCCTAAAAAAGTGGAATAAATTATACAATGAGCATCATATTGGAAATCTAAGGCTATTATTTAGTTCAAAGAATGATTTTACCCTAGGTACGACATAAACTTGGAGCTCATCAGATGTTCGGGTTGAGTGCCATTGGAGTGAATTAATAAAAACAATAATTTTTTTATATTGACATAGTGACCTATTAATTAATCTATAAATATAAATTTATGAAATATTCTTAAGGTTGGTTGATTAACCCTATAGGCATAGAGTACTATTAGGGGAGAGTGATATTGGTGAACAACAACAGATTGGATCAGGATCAATGATCGGTGTACAAACAAAACATGTGAATCCCACCAATGACAATGATACATATTCATTATTAATCCATGATAGATCCATCATTGGTAATAATTTTTTTATTTGGATTTATTCCCAATTTATTATTCCTAAAAAAACAAAAATCAATAAACTGACGAATTGATTCGCAGATCTGGTATATTGAAAGTATGGGTTAGATTTATCCAAGAATTGAGGATTTCATTATGATTATTTTATTGTCTCTAAATTCATCATTCTAATTGAAATTAATTGAGGATAAAAAAAAATTTCTAGGGTTCATTACTCATGTTTTGTTTTTTTTCATTTCTTTCCCTGTTCTTTATTCATTTTGGGTAATTTCTTCAGCCCATGGCTCGACAGATGTTGGTAAATCAATCATTGCGCACCTGTTTCTCAATGAAATAGATTAATATCATAGATCCAAGTTTGTATTGAAAATATAATCGAGATATGATGATGATGATGATTTATTGAGACTAGATCAAGCATATATGGGTGTGGTTCTTGGATATACAATGGAGACGGCCCTCCGAGACAATTCCCGAGCGACCATGATGGCTAGAAACTGGATATCCAATGATGAATAGGTTCATTTGACTCAGATCCATGACATGAGACACGATTCATGGATGGATTAGAAGCTAGAGGGGTGAGTGATGATGAGGTAGGAAGAACTGTGGGTTTTTCAAAATCCCACAGATCCTAACATATAATTCAGGATTACACGGTGTGTAGGACCCCTATTGTGACGCTTGGGTTTGCACGAGAATGTTAAATATCACAGGGAGTTTGGACCCTATCACATAGCATGTAACATTTTCTTGGTATTTATTCAAGTACCTAGGATGATACATGGGCACTGGAATGGTCATGGATAGCCATAAATAGATACAACTAGCCTAACACGAACATATCTAGGAGTTTATAAGATTAGACACACCATGTAATCCGACACAGACATAGACATGGTCATGGGTCATGATACATGGTTAGGACCCAGTGATAAAGTGACATGATATGTACTATTAGTACACATCATTTACTCTTTTAAAGAAGTCATAGAGTACTTATTCTCATCATCTTGGACAAGTTTTTTTAGGGATCTTTCCTTGATCCTTTCTCCAAGGGTTAGTATAGAATCACATCCTATACATAGGATGGTGATTCCTTCAGTGGGATTTATTGGATAAAGTTTTTTGAATCCTTTCATGAGTCCTAGAGTGAGATCCTCTATCATCATCTTTCCATAGGTGGATTTCTTGGTATCATTGTGACCAACACTCCGCAGGCGTTGATCCTCTACTTAACGAGTTATTACAGATTGAGTTATTATCATACCCCATGGCCATGGGAACAATCCTCATATATGTATCATTCTATTCATACTTCCATGATATACTTCTTATGGTGATACCCTATGAGTATTACATATTATACGGATGTCATTAGTGGTATTTGACTCATGGAGCGTGTTCTCCTAGATGAGTGTTATGTAAAACCTTCGAGCATGATCTCTAGAATGGAATTACTGTTGTGACTTTACTTTGAGACAATGTGTATTTGTTGAGTATATATAGATATTATTGTTATATGTAATATAAACATATATTAATGTTGAGATGAACATTTTTGTTGATGTTATATGCTTAGTGATTTTAGGGTGTCCTATTGGGTATTGTTATACTCATCCCTACATGGGATTTTCCTGCACGTGGAATGAGATGCACTTGAGGACACCACATGATTATAATTGGATCTCATGAATAGATCATGTGAATAACTTGAAGATACCACATGATTTTCAAGGTATCTTCTAAATATATCATGAAAAATTCTTGAAGACACCGCATGATTATCAAGGGATCTATTGAAGAGATAAAATGAAGCACATGAAAGAATAGAGGCTAGAAATGATGAAAATATCTTATGTTCATTCAAAATCACATGAACATATGATTGTAATTGGATCACATGATGAGATCATGTGAAGCGCTAGAAGACAATTTCTCTGAACATGTGATTGTCTTTGGATATCTTGAAGGGGTCATGTAAAGCACTGGAAGACAATTTCACTAACAGCCACATGATTATAAAAGGATATCATGAGGAGATGACAAGATGACTATATTATTTTAAAGGAATATCATATAGGATTCATTAAATTCACTCAAAGATAACGATAGTGATCACACAAAGCACTTGTGACATATAAAAAGTTATCACACAAAATGTTTGTGACATGAATATGTGATCACATGAAGTGTTTATGAAATTTGGAAGGTGATCATGTGAAGTGATAGAAATTTTTCATGGAGGAATACATGAATTACATAATTGATAACACAAATCATGTAATGGAAATTACTTTGAGGGTGAAACAGACAGTTTTCCATGATTTATAGAGTTGAGGTAGTGGATTTATGCCTATAAATACCCCTTAACCCATCCTTAAGACATAGAGAAGTTTGATTAAATTGTTCAATATGATGAAAAAGTATTTATCAGGAGTAGAACAATGTCTTACACCAGAGATTCATGATCCACATAGTTAGTAGAAAGTCTCATGAAGGGTTTTTTTGAAGGTTTCACGTGAAGTGAAGCATGAACTAAGTGTTTCCATGCATAAATAGACTAGTTGATATCACTTGAACCACGTAACATAAATAAGTTATCATGTTAGAGTAATATAATTAATATTAATAGAAGAAGGTATCGTGAAGGAGTTTCATAGTGAGGTTTCTCAAAGAGGTCTCATGGAGAGGTCTTGTGAAGGGGTATCATAGAGGGGTCTTGTGAAGGGGTCCCACACAAGGGTTATGTTATAGGGTCTCACACATAGGTTAAATTGTAGGGTCTTGGGAAATAAGATATGTTCTGGGGTCACCCTATGAAAATAATCATTTTCATATCAGAATACTGAAGAATAAGAAGAATATCAAAGATCTGCACCATCTGAAAACATTTTTAGAATCAATTTATTCAGTGGTATATCCAAGGAAGTGAAAGGAAGAATGAAGTTATACATTCCATTAAGTGAATGGATTTCTATAATAATTTTTTAAATTGGAACATATAACATATCTTGAATAACTTAACAATTTGAGAAAAAGTTTCCATGATATCCCATGGAAATGTGATGCTCAAGGGTACATTCACATAAAGGTTGTGAAAGAGCATGCAAAGTTCAAAAGCACATGTCATACATTCAGTGCGACTCTCAATAATAGAAGATATTATTATTTAGCCAGTGTTCTTGATAAGATGAAATTGTATCTAAAATTTAAAGTCATTTAATTAAATATTATTCATGCTTTACTTGACAATACACTAGTTATGTGTTGATTATTATAGAGAATAGGTTTTCCAAATTATAAAGGAAAAGCCGTGAAAAATCACCAAAATTGAACATTACACATTGTGAAATCTCTTACATGACATGTAGAAATCATTCATAGCATGTCACAAGTCATGAAGAAAGTTATAAAGAAATTATTGGTCATAAAAGTATTAAATTATGCAAATCTCCAATACACATCGTGAAATATTCAAAGACCATTTCCCACTAAAAGTTCAAGACATACAAAGAAGCATGTCATGAGTTACAAGTACACATCATGAGTTGATTCAAAATTCTAAATCTCAAAGATTAAGGATTATATTCATGCTATATCCAAAATACATGGAGAAAACCATGGATTGAGATTACGCGATGTGAGAAGTTTACTCATCATGTAATTCCCTGACTATTTACTTTCTAGCACACACACAACTGTGAAGAATTTTTCTTTCCTCTAAAATTTTTCTGGCTCTATCTCATTTTTATCCATTATTTTATAACCCAACTCAATTTTAAAATTTTTTTGTTACTATTTTGATTAAATACAAGTTTCGTTGATTTTTATACACATGTTCTTTATCCCGTTATTCACTATTCACCATTACACGTCTATTTATCATTACCGTTCCCATTAAAAATCAGATTCTCCATACCTTATTTCTTGTTTACTATTTAAAGTAAGCTGTTTATTGATTTATTACTTGTTTTATTTGTAAAAAACTTAATTCAAGAACCATAAATTGTGAACTGTCATATTTCAACTACTTTATTTGTAAAGACCCAATGTTTTTTCAATGTAAATTTCTTTCTTATAAATATGTCACATAATCACATGAACTCACAAAATAATGCAACAATTAGTACTATGTTATCTTTAAACATAATTTTTTCACTTCTTTGTTTTGAATTTTGAAAATCTGACATACACGATTGCAATCAGTATGTTATTTGGAATCTGATATGACCAACTTAATTTTTGGTGAATAGTAACATACCCTCATAAATATCAATGTTACCCTTATGAATAGTAATATAACCTAATGAATAGTATCCTTGTCTATGATAGTATATAAATAATATTCAAGTGAAAGTACGATATACCTATATCTGGGAATAAGAAAATAATTATTTTAAAATATGTATTTTTCAAGTAAATTATGATTTAATTAAATATTAAATTAATCATATTTAGAAAATTATTTTTGAAAAATGGATTTCATTTTTGGATTCTACATGTTGAAACATGGTTAGGGTGAATTTTTGGGATTTTTTCTAAAATACTTGAATTTTTGGTGAATAGTAAAATACATTAATTTACCGTATAAATACATTATAATTAAAATACACTATTCCTAACATCACAAGTGATGTAAGAAACTAAATATCTAACTCACATGAATTTATTAATATTATAGGTCATGGAATACTCACTATTTCTTGTCTTGTGAAGAAATAATAAATTAATGATTATAATATTATGAAAACCCTCCTGCCCTCCACTATAAATACCACCCATTATTACATCTTCTCTTCAATCCTATAAATCCTTGTGCTTTGCCAATATTCTACCCAAATATTTTCCCAAGCTCCTTACCCACGTCCAAAATCCCCTAGTCTCTTCAAAATACCAAATCCTCTCCCCTTAATAGGCTCTCAATGGAGATAAACTCAAGAGGTAAATTCATCTTTCCAATTCTTTTGTTTCTTTTAAGTTCTTTTATTTTATTGTTTCTTTCCTCACCTACCTTCACCCAAATGGTATGATAAATACATTAAAATACATTTAATGTAATTCTATTATGCTAATGAGATAATTCATTATCTTCTCTCCTTTCCCCATCTTTTATTTGAAAGAAATGAAAACATCATTTGCAATGTGTTAATTTAGCACAATCAAGGATGAAAGGTTATCAATTTCCATTACCGTATTAAATTATGGTCATGAAACCATTTTCATGGTTGAACCAGAGAAGTATATATGTATTATTCCTCATATAAGGTACTTTAATCCCTTTGTACACATGTTTTTCATTTATAAAACAAAATGTCTTCTTTGTGGTCAAAAACCACCAATTAACCCAAAAGAATGTCACTAAAGTTTTATATAATGATTAAACTTCACTTCATGTAAACAAATTAAGTTTTCTACCATGTAACATTATTTATTTTCAGTAATAAAATATAACTTCAATTATGTACAACCACCTTCATCATACATGTTTATTCGAACACGAACTGATCATTAAAAGCAAGCAAGCAAACGAACCTGAACAATGAAATTAAACATATTAACCAATAAAAATGGTTATAAATGAACTTAAAAGGGTTGTAATAAATATTGTAAATATATAATAGGTTTCATAATTATTAATTAATGAACCTAATTTTACTATTTAGGTCATTAACATCAAGGGAAGATCACCACTAGTCATAAGGTAAAGGACCTATCCATTTCACTTTTATTCAAGAATATCCTCTATGCTATGACATTTTATGAGTAATACCTAATGATGGGGTATAATTAAAAACCTCCCCATACTTTAATAATTATGTATAAAAGATTATAAATCCATTTATCTCTCATTAAGCCCTCTTAAGGACACCTAATATCATGATGATAATCTGAAAGGAATTCTACATGAACTGCCTTTATTCCTTCGAGTTGCTCTATATTTATTTTTACCCAAATGAAGTTGTATTTTATTTTTATGTAAAACTTCTACATGCTTTTTATATGCTAAAAAATCATGTTTCAAGATCCACCACTCATTATCTTTTAGGGATACACGTTCTTTTAAGTGATTCCATCCTCGATACTTCCCAGTAAGCAAACTCATTTTAAGGGAACTTCCCAATTTTTTACCCCATTTCAAGTGCACTCTATCCTCTATTTTAAGCCACCATTTATTTATTAAATCAGTATTTTTATTATTAAAACCTTATTGTTTCACTTCTGATTTTATATAAAAAATTGTTCCCTTTTCTATTTTAAAATCTCTTTTGTGTTTTCCTTAAAACCGCACTAAAATGTTTTAATGATAAGAATTTCCTAAATAATCTTATTACATGTTTTCACTTCTATTTTATATCACTTACCATTATATATTCATATTTTACCTTATTAATTTCCATGTATTTTTTAATTCCTTTATCTCATGGACACTTTTATGATACCCCCATTAATTTTTCTTTATGTCATGAATGTGATACCCATTTCTCTCCATGGGTTCCCTTACATTTATGTATGATTGATTATGTGGCCAGAATATTAATGAACATGTTAAAATGGGTGTTCCTAGATAGTTCTCCAATTCATTGGGTAAATTTAAGTCTCATGATATGTTATGTGCGATAGTCTTGGCAGTTATCCTTGGCTTGTGCTACTATGGGAAATGATCTTGGCGGTTAGCCTTGAATCGTACTAAAGTCATGTTTTAAGTTACTAACACATTTATATGATTCTATGTTTATATGACTCTATGTTTATATGTTATGATCCCTTATGTTACATTCCTTTTTATTTCTTTATTTCATGTTTTCTCACCTATGTGCTAAGGATTTATTCTTATTCTTATTTCCTTAGTGAGATTTTAGCTCATCCTTTTGTTCATGTTATCCCCTGGTTTTCCTATGAAGATGTATGAGCACAATGGAAGTTAGGGGATCTTTATGAAGACTAAATAAAGAAATGTTTTATTTAGTTCCATGTTTTCAATTTTATGTACCTAGTCTTCCAAGACACTAGACTTTATGATCCTTGTATTTTAATCTAATGTATAATTATTCTTAAAATAATGTAATGTTATATGTAAAAGGATAGGGTCACTATAGTTGGTATCAGAGGATGGTCTAGTTATTTTTGCAGATTAGGAATAGAGAACCTTGGTGAGAACCTTAAGGATGAGATGAATTATAAGAAAACATCCCAAAATATTGGTGAGTATAGAGTAAGTGGTTTATCATGAAAATATATCGCTCTATAGATACAAATAGGTAGATTCATATCTGGAATAGATGTACATGGGAGTGAAAACTCTAATAAGGAGTTTCGGGCTTAACTTGGGGTATCCTGGTAAATGAAAAAGGGGCTTGCTGCACTCTTGGTTTGACACTCCCAGGGGATATATTTGTTAAACTCATGAGCTTAGTACAAACCATTATTAAGGGAATAAAAAAACCCATAAGAATATAAGTAAATAAATAGATCGAGGATAACCTAGATTTAAACCCAAGGAATCACAAGTTAGGATATACTTATCCTTTACAAGTTTATCCTTTTATGTTCAAAAGTTTCCTTTTTATGTTAAATAACTATGTATTGAAGACCTCTAATTGTATGTTCTTTTTCTTAGTTAATTGTAGAAAATAGAAGAACACATTCCAACAACCAATGTGATAGGAAATGTGAATATTTCTCTAATGATATGCCTGATATGACGGTAATGGGTGCTCAAAACTTCATGACAGTACTTGATCAGCTGGCTCAAGTTATGAATAATAACTCGAATCATGTGGAATTCCCTCCCCCTCCAAGGAAAGAGAAAGGTGTCGTAGAATCCTTCATGTGGTAAAGGCCTCCCATGTTTAGCGGATATTCTGATCCTCTCCTCATTGAACATTGGATTAGCTCCATTGAAAAGATATTCTCCATCCTCTAATGCTCAAAAGAAGAGAAATTTGTACTGGAAGTATATTGTTTTGATTGGGAAGTTGATCAGTTCTGGACACTGATCAAGAATACAAATTCCCAAGAAGGAATTGATTCCATGGATTGGGAAGAACTCAAGAGGATGTTTTTCAATAAATATTTTCCTTGAACCCACTGTCTCAAGATGGAAAGATAATTCCTCGGACTCAAGCAGAAGGAAGATGAGTCCATCAAGGCGTATGAAGAAAACTTTACAAGGATTTCAAGGTATGCCTATAGATTTTTCATGAACACTAAAAGTAAGGTGGATCACTTCTTTAAAGGACTAAAGCCAAGTCTATGAAAAGCATTGGCAATTCAATACTTCAACAGTTATGAGAATATTGTCCGTTGTGCCCTCAGGGTTGAAATGGAGATTGGAGACTCTCAGTGGTCTCGTGGGCCTGGTGAAAAGAAGTGTAAAATGGAGAAAAACATGGGTGGTTCAATAAAAAATACCATGATGGAAAGAAGACCAAATATCCCACTTATAATAGTTTTTGGAAGAAGCATCCTGGGAACTATCTAAAGGGAACCAAAAATTTATTCAAATGTGGAAATATGGGACATCTGGACAAGAACTACCAAAGGGATATGAAAAGTCTCAGTAATGTTGAAGAATAAAGGAAGGTTCATATGAACTCTCTTCCAGTGGTGTTGCATTACAACTACAAAGAGTATGGGAATTATGCAAACAATTTTCCTAAGACAAGGATTGGCATTTGAAATCAACAAAAACCTCCATGGAAACAAGGAGGGGATTATTCTATCACTACTGCTGAGGTGGATTCGGACAAAGATGTGGTGACAAGTATGCTAGTTATTCATTCAAGAATAGTGAATGTACTATTTGATTTGGGTTCTACACATTCTTTTATATCTTGCAATTTTAGTATAACAATTCAAACAACACCTCGAAATTTGGAGGAAAAGTTATCTGTGAGAATAGTGAATGGAGAAATTATTGTGTCCATGGTTTTTAACTCCTACCCATTTAATGTTTTCATAATGAACCTCCCAAAAAATCTCATCATACATCCTTTAGTGTAGTTTGATGCTATCTTTGGTATGGATTGGATATCTTTATGAAAAACTAACATCAACTGTTGGGAAAGGTAGTTCACTCTTCACATCATAAAGCATCCTTTAATTATTTAAAAGTTTAAGGAGGAAGTTGAATCTCTTTTAGAATCAGTGTCTCAAGTGTGGATAATAATTCCTTATGAGCAAGCATTTCTAGCTCAAATGATTGAGACAATGGTGAGAATCATGCTTGAAGACATGCCCATCGTGAGGGATTACACTGATGTATTCTCTGGAAAGTTTCCTAGTCTTCCTCCTGATTGATAGGTTGAGTTCTCAATTGAACTTATTCTTGGATATCTGCCCATATCAAAGACTCCTTACAGAATGGCCACCGTAGAGCTGAAGAAGCAGTTACAAGAGAATCTGGAGAAGCGTTTTATATGCCTGAGTGCTTCACTGTGGGGTGAACCAGTCCTATTTTTCAAGAAGAGGGATGGATCAATGCATATTTGCATTGATTATTAGGAGCTCAATAAAATCACGATAAAGAACAAGTATCCCCTTCCTCGGGTAGATGACTTATTCAATCAGATTTGTGGGGACTGTTATTTCTCTAAGGTGGAACTTTGGTTGGGATATCACCAATTAAAGGTGCGGAAGGAAGATATTCCCATGAATGACTTTCAAACAAGGTCTGGACACTATGAGTTCATATTTATGCCCTTCGAACTCACTAATTCTCCAACAATTTTTATGGATTTAATGAATAGAGTCTTTAGATATTACCTTGACAAATTTTTTGTAGTCTTTATTGATGACATTATGATATACTCTAAGATCAAGGAGGAACATGAAGAGAATTTTAATACTATGTTAAAAACTTTGTAAAGAGAGAAGCTATATTCAAAGTATAGTAAATGTGAGTTATGGATGGAGGAAGTCTCATTCTTGGGGCATGTTATCACTAGTAAAGGGATATATGTGGACCCTTCCAAGACAAAGGAAATTGAAGAGTGGCTCAGGACAACATCTTTAACCGAGATCTGAAGATTTCTAGGACTTTATGGGTATTATGAATGATTTTTGAAGAACTTTTCATGATTATAGATCCCAATGACCAAGATGAAATATAAGGGAGTAAATTTTTTTCTAGACTCAAGATTGTGAAGACTGTTTTAAGGAGTTGAAAAAGAGGCAAATCACTGCGCCAAAACTCACACTCCCAAAAAAGTGGATAACTCTTTATGGTGTACAGTGATTCTTAAAAGCAGGGCTTAGGCTGTGTGCTAATGAAAAATGATAAAGTGATAGCCTATGCCTCAAGGAAGCTGAAAATATACAACAAAACTATCCCAAACATGATCTGGAGTTGGCGATTGTGATATTTGCATTGAAAATCTGGAGGAATTATCTCTATAGGGAAAAGTGTGAGATATATACTGATCACAAGAGTCAAATATAAATTCATATAGAAAGAGCTTAATATGCACCAGAAAATATGGATAGAGCTCATCAAGTATCATGACTTCTAAATCCACCATCATCCCAGTAAGGCAAATAAGGTGGAAGATGCTCTAAGTAGAAAGGATCCTTCATCTTTATCAATGTTGAGAATTGAAAAGGATTTGATCTTCTTATAATTGTCGAGGATAGACATGGGATTCATTAAGGGAGGAACATCATAAATAGATTCTCAAATGATTACTCAACCATCCCTCATACAGAAAATAAAGGATGCTTAAAAAAAGATGTGGAAATTCATAATAGGGTGGAAGCTATCAGAAATGGGAAATCCTATGAGATCATGATTGAAAAGGACAGAGTTGTAAGATTTGGGTAATGATTATGTGTACCATGTGATCCATAGATAAAGAAAGATCGTCTAAATAATGCACATAGTTCAACATTCTCTATCCACCCAGAGAGCACAAAGATGTATCGAGATCTTTGAGAAAACTTTTGGTGGGGCAATATGAAAAGTGAGATTGCTGAATATACATAAAAGTTCTTGGTATGTCAGAAAGTGAAGGCTGAGAGGAAAAAGTATAAGGGGATGATGCAACCACTACCCATACCAGAATGTAAGTAGGAGAACATTACCATGGAATTTTTCACTAGACTTATAAACACATCCAGAGGAAAAAATGTTATATGGGTTATTGTGGATCATCTTATGAAGATAGATCACTTCATTGAAATTTGATAGGACTTATCATTAGATCAACTTAAATGAATATATATCAAAGAAGTGGTAACGATGCATGGAGTGCCACTATATAATTTATCCGATCGAGATCCAAGATTCACCTCAAAGTTCTGGAAAAGTCTCCAATATTCTCTAAGCACTGAACTGAACTTCAGTATATCCTATTATCCTCCAAATGATTGTTAATCTGAGATAACTATTCAGAAACTGGAAGATATGTTGAGAGCATATTATATGGAATTCAAAGGAGAATGAGACCAATATCTTCCACTGGTGAAATTATTATACAATAACAGTTTCCACTGAAGCATCTTAATGACACCATATAAAGCCCTTTATTGGAAAAGGAGAAAAACACCGGCATTTTGGGATGAATTCACTGAATGTAAGCTAATAGGACCTGAAATAGTTGAAGAAATGGTGGAGAAGGTGAAAACCATTCAGCATCATATCAAGGTAACCCAAAATTGACAGAAGAGTTAGGTAGAGAATCATCGATGAGACCTTGATTTCAAAGTTGGAGACATGGTATTTCTCTACATATATTTGTGGAATATGGTCATGAGGTTAGAAAAGAATGGGAAGTTAAGTACTAGGTACATTGGCCCCTTAGATATCCTTGATCATGTCAGAGCTGTGGCCTATCGACTGTCACTTCTGCCTACCATGTCCAAAGTACATGATGTCTTTCATGTATCCATCTTAAAGAAGTGCATACCAGATCCTTCACATTTACTCTCTTTGGAGGTGGTATAATTGTAGGATGATTTTTCTTACAAGGAGTATCCCATGAAGATATTGGATCGTAGTGATAAAGTTATATGTAACAAGACTACTCACCTAGTTAAGGTACTATGGAGGAACTATAAGTATGAAGAGACAAGATTGGAACTAGAGGATTCAATGAAGGAAAAGTACCCGCACCTATTTATGGATTAAAATGTAAAACAAAATTTCAAGGGAACAATTTCATAATGGGGGAATAATGTAACGACCAAATGTTTTATCAAAATAAATTCATTTCTTATAAATATGTCATATAATCACATAAAATCAAAACACAATGAACTAATAAGTACCATGTGACCTTAAAATAGAATTTTTTTACTTCTGTGTTTTGAATTTCGAAAATCTGACATACACAGTTACAGTCGGTAAGTTATTTGGAGTATGATATAGCCAACTTAATTTTTGGTGAATAGTAACATAACCTTATTAATAGTAATATACCCTAATAAATAGTAACCTTACCTATGATAGTTTATAAATAATATTCAAGTGTAAGTACAATATACCTATATCTGGGAATAAGAAAATAAATGTTTTAAAATCTGTATTTTTCAAGTAAATTATTATTTAATTAAATTTAAAATTAATCATATCTATAAAATTATTTTTGAAAAATGGATTTTATTTTTGGGTTCTACACGTCGAAAAATTTTTAGGGTGTTTTTTTGGGGGTTTTCTAAAATACTTGAATTTTTGGTGAATAGTAAAATACATTAATTTACCGTATAAATACATTATAATTCAAATAAACTATTCCTGACATCAAAAGTGATGTAAGAACCAAAATATAAAACTCACATGCATTTATTACTATTCTAGGTCATGTAATACTCACTATTTCTTGTCTTGTGAAGAAATAATAAATTAATCATTATAATATTATGAAAACCCTCCTCCCCTCCACTATAAATAATACCCATTCTTACCTCTTCTTTTCACTCCACTAAAGCCTTGTGAAATTCCAATATTCTACCCAAATATCTTCTTAATTTCCTTCCCCACTTCCAACATCCCCTAGTCTCCTCAAAATACCAAATCATCTCCCCTTAAGAGGCACTCAAAGAAGATAAACTGAAGAGGTAAATTCCTCTTTCCAATTCTATTATTTATTTTAAGTTATTTTCTTTTCTTGTTTCTTTCCTCAAATCCCTTCAACCAAATGGTATGATAACTCCATTAACATATATGTACTGGAATTATATTATTCTAATGGTATAATTCATCATCTTCACTCCTTTCCCCGTCTTTTATTTGAAATAAATGAAAACACCGTTTCAAATGTGTTAATTTAGCACAATCAGGGATGACGAGTTATCAATTTCCATTACCATCATAAATTATGGTCATGAAACCATTTTCATGGTTGCAAAAGATCATAATATATTTATTATGTCTCATCTATGGTTCTGGAATCCTTTGGTACAAATGGTTTTTGTTTATAAAACTAAATGTGTTCTTTGTGGTTAAAAACCGCCAATTAACCCAAAAGAATGTCACTAAAGTTTTATATAATTATTCAACTTCACTTAAAGTAACCAAATTAAGTTTTATACCATGTAAAATTATGTATTTTTAGTGATAAAATATAACTTCAATTCTGGACAACCACTTTCATCATACATGTTTATCCGAACATGAACTGATCATTAAAACCAAGCAAGAAAACCGACCCAAACAATGAAATTGAACCTCTTAACCAATCTAAATGGTTATAAATAAACTTAAAAGGGCTGTAATAAATATTATATATATAATATGTTCTATAATTATTAATTAATTAACTTAATTTTACTATTCATGTCATTAAGACCAAGGGAATATCACCACCGGGCTTAAGGTAAGGGATCCTCTCCATTTCACTTTTATTCAAGAATGTCCTCTATGCTATGAAATTTTATGAGTAATCTCTAATGTTGGGTTATAATTACTCACATCCCCAATACTGTCCTAATTATGTATAAAATATGATAAATCCCTTTCTCTCTCATTAATCCCTCTTAAGTACACCTGATATCATGCCGATAACTCGAAAGGAATTTTACCAGAACCACTTTTATTTCTTCAGGTTTCTCTATATTTATTTTTACCCAAATAAAGTTGTTTTTTATTTTTATGTAAAACTTATAAATTTTGTTTATATACTCCAAAATCCCATTTCAATATCCACCCCTCATTCTCTTTCGGGGATATACATGCTTTTAAGTGATTCCCTCCTTGATACTTCTCAGTAAGCAAACTTGTTTTAAGGGAACTTTCCAAATTTTTGCCCAATTTCGAGTGAATTCTATCCTCTATTTTAAGACACCATTGTTTTTATAAAATTAGTCTTTTTTATTATGATAACATTCTTGGTTCACTTCTAGTTTTATATAAAATAGTTTTCTCTTTTCTATTTTAAAATCTATTTAGTGTTTTACTTAAAACCGCACTAAAATGTTTTAATGATAAGAATTTTCTAAATACTCTTATTACATGTTGTCACTTCTATTTTACATCAATTAACATGCTATATTCCTATTTTACCTTATTAATTTTCATGTGTGTTTTAATTCCTTTCTCTCATAGACACTTTTATGATACCCCCATTGATTATGATTTATGTCAGGAATGTGATACCCATTTATCTCCAGGAGTTCCCTTATGTTTATGTATGATTGATTATATATGATTATTTATGTGGAAATCATATTCATGAAAATTTTAGTATGATTGAGCCTAGATATAACTCCAATTCCTTGGGTAAAGTTAAGCCTCATGAGATGTTATGTCCGACAGTCTTGGTGGTTAGCCTTGGCTTGTGCTACTATGGGAAACGATCTTGGCGGTTAGCATTGACTCATACTAAAGTCATGTTTTAATATGCTTCCACATTTATATTATTCCATGTTTATACAACTCTATTTTTATATGTTATTATCCCTTATGTTACATGCCTTTTTATTTCTTTATGTCATGTTTTCTAACCCATGTGCTAAGGATTTATTCTTATTCTTATTCCCTTACTAGGATTATAGCTCATCCCTTTGTTCATGTTATCCCCAGTTTATCCTATGAAGATGTATGAGAAAAATGGAAGTTAGGGGATATTTATGAAGACTAAATAAATAAATGTTTTATTTAGTTCCATGTTTTTAGTTTTATGTACCTAGTATTCCAAGAGACTAGACTTTATGATCCTTGGATTGTAATTTGATGTATAATTATACATAAAATCATGTAATGTTATATGTAAAAGGATATGGCCACTATATTATTAATCTTCCAAGCATGTTTGAAATTATTTACTTAATCTTGATTATTACCATCATGAGTGACTAAGCCTCTTTGGGTAAGGTTTGATAGTAGGGTTGTTATGAACTTAATGAATCTATAAATCATAACTTGGTAACCCTAAGTCTAGTAATCATGTTACATAACAACTGTTTATTAAATTTTATTATGAAACTATGACCATGGAATGTTTAAATGAACAAACCTGAACTGATTGGAGTCAAGTACGATATGGCCATTAGACTGCAAATATTTCAACCATAGAAGATATACTTAATGATTTTCAGTTGTTATATATATCTGGACCAAATAATATTTACATATTAGATAGATCTAGTTGGTTTGACCATGATCAACTAGTTATTTATGCACCGCTTCGTATCCTAATCCCTAGGAATATTCCTAGTTAAGACCAAGGTTATCCTTCTTACCTAAACCCCAAAACTAACCTTGATCCCTATCTTCTTTTTTGAGTCTTAAAATAAACTAAATAGTGTTAGTTAAATACCAAACCCAAATAAATTGGTGAGTAATCCTACACAAAGGGTTCTAAGTCTTGGTTCCCTGCCTTCATAAACATTCCCCATGGGTTCTACCCCACACTATCACTATACTACATCATTGTAGAAAGTTTAGTTTGGGATAAAAAGAAATTATAATATAACCACAACCCATGTGAATTAAATTACTTGTGTGGGAATGTAAAATTTTGGCACCTTTTTCAGGGAATGTTTTACTATTCTTAGGAAAATTAACCTTCGACAGGAACCTAGGATTACCTCACCCACCCCATTTCTCTTTTTATTATTTCCTTTTTCTTTCTAGCACCAATGAGTAGTTATTCCAGCCTAGTGCATGCGTTAGGGCCCCTAAAATCATTCAAAAATATTTAACACATAAGAATCACTTACCTTTTTTCCTGAAATTGAAAGGTACCTTTCTGCATGCTGTCATTCAAGTATGGAAGACCACAACAATCCTGTTGGTCCTAACCCACCCAACATGAAATATGTTCCACCAGAACCTCAAAGAAACCAATGGAACTTGAAATTTGAGAACACCATTATGGATTAAGACTTTCCATCAATCAATGGTTCCATACCTAGTATTGTGAACCCTCTTATCCAAGAACATACATTTGAAATCATATCCAGACTCATTAGTAGGATCTAGAACATGGGTCAGTTCAGCAGAATTTAGAGCGAGGATCCTCATGAACACATATCTGACTTCCAAGAAGTTTGTTATACCTTTAGTAACCATGGAGTATCCTATGATGTAATTTGATTATGGGTATTCCCATTATCCTTACATGATAAATCCAATTATTGGATCAAAAGTTAATTTCCCAAGTCAATCATGACTTGGGATGAACTAGCCAAGAATTTTCTGGATAAATATTTTCCACCTATAACAACTTGGAAGCTTCAAAATGACATCCAAAATTTTGGTCAAACATATGAATAATCAACCTAGGAAGATTGAGATTTATTTAAATAATTTACTAGGAAATTACCACATCATGGAATTGATTCATGTATCCAGCTGCAAAACTTTTACCAAGGTCTCCCACCAGTCACTCGTACTATTTTAGATGTCGCTGTTGATGGAATACTAATGCTGGAAACACCTGAAGTAGGTTGATCACTTCTAGATGAGGTATTTCACAGTGTTATTCTATGGTAGAGTGATCATGGAACACCTCAAATCATAATCCACAAAGTTTAAGAAAAGACTTGTCTAGCTACACAAGTAGAGGCCCTGACTAAAAGCTGGAATCTTTTCAGCTACATGTTGTAGGACCTTCCACTCCTGCTCCTATAATGGAGATTCAATCCTACAAAATGTTGGTATCCCACATATAAATATTATAGGGTAGGATTCAATGAAAAATGATTCCACAATTATTATTATGTTAATTATAATTAGCCAAACCAACAATACCAACAACCAAAAAAATATTATCAATCGAGGTCAGTTCAATAGCTGCAGAAAAAAATAATGTGTACTACCAATAGATAAGTGATAAAGCACCACTCAGGAACCATGGAACACCTATTTATCCACCTATGAATCCTATTCATAGGCCACCCCAACATTTTCCCAACAACCTTTTCCTCCTAGAGGACAAAAATAATTGAAACTATCTTCACAAAAACCACCACAACCAGCCACACCTCTTCATTTTTTTTGGGAAAATATGCTCAAAAAATTCATTAAAAAAGAATATTAGAGGATGAACACCCAAGAAAAAAAATGAAAAATCAAATGGATTCCCTCTTAAATCTTGAACATCAAATGGTTCAAATCTCAAAGACCTTATCTAATAGATTTCCAAGTATGGTGCCTAGTAATATTGAGACCTACTTGAAGGAAGAGGTGAAGGAAATGGTATTAAGAAAAAAAAGTGATGGATTTTCAAAAACCACATGAAGGAGAAGAGGAGAATTTCAAGAAACCTAAGAAACATTCAATAGTCATGGAAGAGGATGACAACAAAATAACGAATAAAAATGATCAAGAGAAACCTCTAGAATTTCCACATTATAAAAAAGCTTTGATGCAAGAGAAACCCAAATAGAATTTATATGTTTCACCACCATCTTACAAAAAACCTCTCCCCTTTCTGAAAATAATGAGATAAAGAAGGATCGAAGGGAAATATAATACTTTTTTTTGAGATTTTTAAGAAATTTAACATCAATATCCCATTTTCTAAAGTTATTTCTCGAATGTCTTCCTATGAAAAATTACTCAAGAAAATTATTTAAAAAAATAAATATGGAATAATTGGGAGTCATTTACCTGAATGAAGAATGCTTTGTTGATGTTCAGTAGAAAATTACAAAAAAATGATAGGTCCTATGAGCTTCTCAATTCTATGGGGCATTGGAGAATACAACTTTGGAAAAGTGTTGTGCGACTTAGCAGATAACATCAACCTTATGAAAATGAGTGTATTTTGAAATATAGGACTTGATGAACTGAATATGACTATAATAAAACTTCAATTTTCTAACTGATCAGTTAAGTATCTTTAAAGACTTCTCAAGGATGTTCTAGTAAAAATTAGTAAATTTATTTTCCCAGAAAACTTCCTCATTTTAGACATGGAAAAAGAAGGAGGCGTTTTTATTATCTTAGGTTGACCATTTCTAGACATTAGGAAGGCACTAATTGATGTGAATCAAGGGAGATTAATATTCATAGTAGGCGATGAACAAGTAGTGTTTAACCCAGTGAATACTGAAAAAACCAGATGATTCTTTTGATTTTCAAGCTATATTTCTCACTGAAGATAAGAATGACTACATATCCATCAAAGATGATAGAGATGAATTTCCCCCTACTGAAGGAGAGGAGTATGAACTTGAGGAAACAAACTATAAATAACCTCTTACAAGGGACACGATTTCTACTTTCATAACATCAGTCATTCAGCTGAAAATGATGGAGCTAAAACCTCTCCCAAGAACACTTAAGTATTATTTTCTAGAGATTAGAGCTACACTACCAGTCATCGTTAACTCAGAGATGACATAATCACTAGAGGATAAGTTGATCAAAGTCCTAAAAAGACATAAAAATTTAATTTTCTATGGGGTGGATGATATCAAAGGGATCATCTCCACATTATGCACTCATAAAATTTTATTAAAATAAAGTGAAAAACACAAATGCCAACCCCAAAGGTGGCTCATCCACCAAATGAAGGAGGTAGTTAATAAAGAAGTACCAAAACTTCTAGATGTTGGAATAATTTTTTCAATATCTGATAGAAAGTGGGTATGTCCACTATAATTAGTTCTGAAGAAAGGTGGCCTCAAAGTAGTAAAGAATTATGGAGATGAATTGATCTAGAATCACACCATCACTATATGGAGAGTACGCATGGACTACAAAAACATAAATAAAACAACTCAAAAAATTATTTCCCTTGACTTTCATGGATAAAATGTTAGAGAGACTCATAAGAAATGATTTATAATATTTTTTAGATATATATTTGGGATACAATTAGATTTTAGTTGACCTAGATGATTATTCCAAAACAACATTCACATGTCCATTCGGTACCTTCATCTACAGACACATGTCATTCGATATGCGTAATGAACCAAATACCCTTTAAAGGTGTATGAGAAATATGTTCTATGATATGTAAGATAAATTATTGGAAACTTTTATGGATTATTTTTCAGTTTATGGAAGATCCTTCGATATATGACTAAGAAATCTTGAAATATTCCTATAATGATGTGAAGAAACGTGTTTAGTTTTTAACTATAAAAAATGCCACTTTATGGTTCAAGGAGGCATAGTACTTTGACAAAAAATCTCCAAGGATGTCATGGAAGTTGATCTCCCAAAATTTTAGGTGATCAAAGATTTATCTATGCCCTCAACAGTTAAAGGAATACAGAGCTTTCTAGGCCATGTATGATTATACCATCTTTTTGTGAAATATTTAGTGAGAATTTACCATCCTCTAACACAAATTTTAGTAAATGATACCCCTTTTGAGTTCACTGAAGAGTGATGGTAGACATTCAAAATTTTAAATTAAAACATGGTGGCTGCTCCTATTATCATTTCACTATATTGGGAAGCATATTTTGAGTTGATGTGTATCGCAAGCGACTTCATTGTAGGAACCATCTTACAGAAGAGGGAATAACACACTTTATATCCCATATTTAATGCTAGTAACACCCTGAATGATGCTCTCGTAAACAAAAAAACAATCGAAATAAACTCATTGTAGAAATATTTTAATTTTAAATGCTTCATTCCTACTTAGTTTTGTTAAAGGTGGTTGTTTACACTGATCATGCTACCCTGAAATATTTTATGAGTAAAAAGGATTCCAAAAAAATATTGACACGATGGATCTTATTATTTAAATAATTCAAAACCGTTATTAAAGTAACCAAAAGGATAGAGAATTGTGTCCTTTATTATCTATCTAGACTCCCATTTCCCCTCATTAAGAAAGATAAAAATCTGGACATCGAGGATGAATTCCCCAATGAAACTTTTTTCAACAAAAACACAAAGGCATGACCATGTTTTTACAACATTTAAAACTATCTCACAATGGTATCCCTTTACTCAGACCTCTCCTCCCATAAAATTAGGATATTTTTAGTCGATACCTCACATTACTACTGGGATGAGATGCTACTTTTTAAGTTTTGTGTTTATGTGTTAATGAGAAGTTGCATCCTAGAATATGATATCCAAAGTGTGTTAGACACGTGTCACACATCACCAAATGGAGGGAATCATGGACCAAAATGCACAGTAGAAAAAATCTTCAAAGTGGACTATTTTGGCCCAAACTTCACCAAGATGAAAGAAATTTTTATCAAAGCTATGATCGGTGCCAACAAGTACACACCATTGGGAAAAGAAATAAATTACCCCAAACCTGATCATGGAATTCAAAATATTTGACTTGTGGGGAATAAATTTCATGGGGGAAATTTCCTAATTCACATGAAATTTTCTATATCCTTTTTGGTGCTGACTACATCTCAAAATGGGTAGAAGTTAAAGCTACCACTCATGACATGACAAAAGTGGTCATGAAGTTCTTAAAGAAAAACGTGTTTTTAAAGATTCATATTTCTCAGACTACTAATTAGTGACCGAGGAACAAATTTTACCAATAATTATTTTAAAGGACTATTGGGGAAGTAAAAAATTAGATATAACACAGAAACTCCCTACCACCCAAAAATAAGTGGGAAAGTTGAATTGTCAAATAGGAAAATAAAAAACATCCTCAAAAAGACTGTAAACACAAATAAAAAAGACAAGGTCCTCAAATTAAATGATGCACTCTAGGAATACAAAACTTTGTACAAAACACCCATAGACATAACCCCCTTTTGATTAGTGTACAATAAGACTTTCCATTTACCCTTAGAACGAGAGCATCACTCGTGCTGGGAAATTAAGAACTTGAATCTAGATTCTCAAAAAGAGGGAGAAGTTAGGATTCCAAAGTTGGATGAACTAGAATAGATAAGAAAGGATATATATGAAAATTCCAAGATTTATAAAGAAAAAACCAAGAAATGGTATGATCATCACATCATGTGATGAATTTTTGGATCGGGGAATAAGGTCTTATTATTCAACTCTAGATTAAAACTATTCATTGGGAAGATCAAATAAATATGTTCAGGACCCTTCATTGTGATAAAATTATTCCCCTATGGGACCATCAAAATTCAAAAAGGATGAGAACCACTATTCCAAGTCAATGGTCAAAAATTGAAGATTTATTAGGAACCATTATGCGAGGGGTGTTTCATCACTTTGAAATTCATCTGAGCACCACTGATTCAATCTCTCAATGTTAAAAAAATAAATTAATAGGAGACAACCCAATATAGGTCACCATAGGCTAGAAAATAATTAAACAAGGTTTAGGTTAGCTTGGGTATTTATAAGAGAAAAAGAATAGGATATGGTTAAAAAAATGTGCAAAATACCTAATTACACGTCATGTAATTAACTACATGATGTGGACTATTCATGGCCTAAAAATTTGAATTTTTGAATTACCGATCGTGTACTCAAATACATGTCATGTAATTTCAGAAATTTTTTATGTCAAAAACCTAGGGTTCAAGAAAACCAACCCCACCTTACCTATCTCACTGCTCACACCTGATTGCTTCCCACCCTTTGGTCATGCCCCTACCTCAACTCACCCTCCCCACAACATCCCCCCTCCACCCTTCTAGAACCAGTCCCCCTCCTCCCCTTCCTCCTATAATCCTCTATGATATAAATGATGCACACGAAGATAGTGCACACTCCTTCTTCTGACATCATGCCTAATCAGGAATATCCACCTCCAATCAAGCCCTAAAGAGTCATCGTACCTCCATCACCCCAACTTAATCCCCCTCTACTGCTGCTTTGGCCTCTGTATCACCGTCAGCCACCAAGGACTCCCAATCGATGTGTAGCAAGCTGCATGACATCTATCACCTCTACTTTCATCCAATCCTTCATTTTATAACCCACAAAATTATGTCACACTGATCATATTGTAGGAAAATCCCATGAAGACCAACAAAACATTGGATTTGATAGTCATTTATCATCCACACATCATCCAGGAGGTCCTCCACCTCCATGACCACCTTTGCATCACTACCATTGTCGATGTCTGTGAGAAGACCTATATTAAACTATTCCTTAAGTTCCTAGACACTTTTGAAATACCACATGATCTATCCTTCATAGAGTTTGGCATTTGTCTTGGTATTTATTCTTCTGAATTCACCACTTCTAAGGTATTCCCAAATTTTTAGCTTGATACATGTAATTCTGATGAAAAAATATGGAGGATTATTTCTTGGGACACGTAGAGTGAGAATGATCCTTGAATTACCAAATACACATATCTCATTGGTGTAGCACTCCAGAATCTCCAATGGGAATTAACTCATGTCTGATTTGCTCGCATAGAGTCTCATAATAGAATCAACAAGCTGGACATCCTTATCTTTACTGCTGACATGGGTGGCTCTTCCGTCAACATGGAATCAAAATTTTACCTATACTTCAAGGAACATTAGTATTGAACTTGAGGTATGATAATGGGTGGATCCTTCATCACCCATTTGGATTAGAATCACGATGTATTCTATGCCAGCCTTCCCATTACCTATCTAGACCTTATGGAGTTGATCGACTTCCTCCTACTTCACAAGTTATAGCTGATAATGAAGGATGATGAAATCTATAATTTGGTGTTAGGATACTTTGAGGCCGCGGACAAGGAACCCAGAGATCATGATACTGACCCAACACCTACTTCTACTACATCATTTATAGCCACCTCCCATACCAATTCCACTTCCAACCCAACACCTACTGCTACCACTACTATTACCACTCTATACACCACCCATATTCCTTCCCCTTATACCATCACATTTCCCACTACACCAATAAACCCATCTTATCCCATAGATCTTTGTTCTATGAACCTTTTTATGCTAGAGAATCTACACCAGATTGCCAACCACCTAGGAATCCCCTTCATAGAGTTTTCTCTTTTTACTACTCCTCCACAACCAACATCCACCAAAAACTATCCTTAATAGGTTTCTAATATCCCTTAATCATAAAATATTATCACCCTAGTTACCACCCTAGATAACCTTCCCTCTGATTTGACAAATCCTACTGCCCAGTAGAAGTTCTTAGCATAACAGGCCTTATGGGGAAAGGGCCCAACCCTACCACCATCCACTGATGTTCCATTCATTGACCTAGCTACCAAAAACACAACCACTGTTCATATCATTACCTCACCTCCACCATCATCTAAATAACTTCCAACACTATGGAACACCTCTAGTAAAAGATCCTATGACCCCTTCTTCCATTGCGATTATTGATTAGGTGGGCCGGCTATATACACCCTCTTTTCAAGAGAGGAATTTAGATGAGTAGCTCAAAGCCTTTGATTAATCTTAGTATATAACATTCCCCTACACCATTTTTTTACTCTATCTGGGTGTTCATATTTTTATACTATTTTCATTCCATCTCAATGATACATCATTACACTTATTATATACATGGGATAATGATTTTTCATCACTATTTCTTGGATTATTTTTATTTCATTACTATATTATATTATACATGTATAGATCTTTTGGATACTCTATGGTCATCAATGTACCTATTCCATCACCATATACCCTCATAATTTGGATGACTCATCTTCTGGATGATGTCACACACCATCTTGAGGAGTTATCACTAGAGATTCATTCTTAGTAGTTATCACCACCACAATAAGTCCAAATTCTATTACTTCTACACCAGATTCATGTTCATTATTCTCCTAAGGTGGTTAATCTTTCCAAGCATCCATGTGAGCTTAATGACAGAACAACCACTTCTTGCAGCTAACATAGGACTTCTGAGTATATAGACCACACTTGATTGATTCTTTTTTTCATCAATTTGGATGATAACGTCTTTGTTATCACTTTATGGGAGGAAACCAATATTTTATTTGTTTTCTTCTTTTTTAGTCTTGAACTTAGGATTTTATGTTATTATTTTGAAAATTTTTTTTACCACATGTCACTTTGAACATCATTATATTCAAACATTTTCATGTATCTAAGATGTCTTTTATTTCTATTCATCATGTGCACTTATCCATATTACAACTTCAAAAATATTTAAACCATGTGGACAAATGTTTTATCGAGTGAAGTAATTGTCTTTCTAAACCATTATGAAGGCATACACATTTAACGTCAAGATTCATTAAGTATTCCCATGGAATGAAAATAATATAGGTATACCTTGATTCCATAACAATCATTTTAAAATTTTCCATTTAATTTTTCTACACTATATATATCATATATCTCCCATGATAATTTCCAGGATAATGAGGAAACTGTCTTATTTTAAGTACAGGGGATTATTTCTCGAGCTTCACTATCAATACTCTTATTTTTTTGTTGTTTTAATTTATATAGCGGAAATTTTCCATTGGAAGGATGCTTTAAACCTTAAAAATCATTAAACCCATTTAAATAAAAGATAAAATGAGTTTGTAACTTTTTAAAATATATGATTTACTCCGATTTAGTATTTTATAATGATTGCTAAGTTTAGTAATTTAATTAAAATTCATTTTTTTGAAATTTAATTTGATTGAATTATTACTTGATTTTATACCCTGAGTAATTATTAGTTTTTCTTATATAATCCCATTACCGAGAGGATTATGAGCCAACAATTTCATTTTCTTTTCCTAGAATATTTCTTGAGTAACAACTGGGACATGTAAACCTACCAGAACTTGCATTAAAATCTTATTGAGGCTATGCCTGAACGAATACAATTTTAATATAATAGAGTAAATATTTTTTAAACAAATTTTTCTTGTGACCGAACTTATATTTTTCCTTATTTTAGGCCATATTTTCCATGAATTAACTATTTAGGATAAAATTATTCCAAGCCTATTATCCCTTCCTACCCTACTCGTAGTTTTATGTATGATTATACTTTGATTAATTGCAGGGGAATTTTCAGTTGATGGACACATGATATTTTGATTGAGAAGGTGTATTATGGTACTTACTAGTCTGATTTTTTATTATCCATGTGTTATTTATAGAATTTTAATCTTACCCAGTTCCTTCAAAAAATATAAAAAGAAAAAGAAAAATAAAAGGAATTTGGGTTGTGTATTAGAAAGGTCAAAAATCACCCTTTACAGATCGATAAATCCCCTAAATTATCATATGTGGTTAGGGGATGTATGTAATATCTATCCTAAACATGAATTTTTAAAAATTAATAAAAATAAAATAAAAACTAGGAATATGATACATTTTTATACATATTTGATACACTCATGAATATGGTTTGAGTTGTTTGGAGCATGGGCACTATTTGATCTTAAAGAAACCACGTCACTTAACAGCTCATCACACATTAAGCTTTAGATATTACCCTCCTTTTGAGACTGATTTCACTTTTTACCCACCTATCCCCATCCTCAGAGTTATTTGAACCCTTTTTACTAAATACCTCTTGATTAATTTTTTATTTTTCTTTACGTAGTGGAGATGATAGAACTAATGAAATCATATGGTTAGTAACATGTATTCAGGGTGTGATAATAACTCCAATTACATTTTCACACTGAGTGGTGGGAGAAAATTCATTAAGAGCTAAATTAAAAAATTAGCATCGAATTTAAGAAATACTTTTGAGATTGTAATTAAAAGATGGAGAATTTGAATAAAGAACTGAACTATGAGGCACAATTTATTTTCTCTGAAGAATAAATTATGGAGGAATAACTTTTTCTTCTTACACTTAGTTTTTTTCCCATTTGTAATGAATGTTTCTTATTTTAAAAAAAAATTCTTTTAGAATCCCTGTTGAGATGTTTTTTCTTGAGGACAAGAAATTTTTCAAGTGTGGGGGAATTTGATAAGCTGAAATTGTATCTACATTTTGAAGAAGTTTAATTAAGTATTATTCATGTTTTAATTAATAATGGACCAGGCATGTGTTTATTATTACATAGAATAGGTTTCCAAGATTCTAAAGTAAAATATATGAAAATTAGCCAAAAGATAACATTACACATCATGAAATATCCTACACTAGGAATAAGAACCATTCATTGTATTTCAAAATTCATAAAACAAGTCGTGATGAAATTATAGGTCATAAAAAGATTACACAATGTGAATATCCAATAAACTCAATGTAATATTCAAATACCATTTCCTATTTAAAGTTCAAGAAGTACGAAGAAGCATGTCGTGAGTTACAAGTACACGTTATGGGATGAATCAAATTTAGGAATCTTGAAGATTCAGGATGAGGTTTGATCCATATACAAAATACATGGAGAAAACCATGGATTAATTACATGATGTGATAAGATTACACATCATGTAATTCCTTGACTATTTAATTTCTAGAACATGCACAATAGTGAATAATTTTTCTTTCCTCTGAATTTTCTTTGTCACTCTCTCTCATTTTATCCCTTCTTTTATCTCCCAACTCAACTCTAGATAATTTATGTTAAAATTTTTATTAAATTCAAGTTATGTTGATTATTCTACATGAGTTCTTTATTATTTTCATCACCATTTACCATTTGATGTTTGTTTACCATTATTGTTCTTGTTCTACAGCGGCTTCTCCATACATTATTGCTTCGTTACTGTTTTAAGTAAGTGGATGATTGATTTATTACTTGTTTTATTTGTGAACTACTTGATTCTTGAACCTTTAATTGTAAACTATCATATTTCAACTACTTTATTAATCTTCCAACAATGTATGCAATTATTTCTTTAATCCTGATTATTACCATTATGAGGGACTAAACCGCTTGGGGTAAGGGTCAAGTGTAGGGGTGTTCTGAACTTAATGAATCTCTAAATCATAATTTGGAAACCCTAAGGCTAGTAATAAGTTTACATAACAACTGTTTATTCAATTATTTTAGGTAACTCTTACCATGGGAAGTTTAAATGAATAAACCTGGCCTAATTGGAGTCAATTTGGCTATAACCATTAGTCTAAGACACTTTCTTCCATAGAATCTATACTTAATGCATCTAGGTTATTAGGTATATATAGACCAATAAATAGTTTCATATTAGACTAATCTAGTTGGTTTAACCATGATCAACTAGTACTCTATACAACGCTTCAAAACCTAATCCCTAGGACTATTCCAAGTTAGGACTGAGGTTATCCTTCTTACGTGAACCCTGAAACTGGCCTAGATCCATATCTTCTTCGCATGTATTAAACTAAACACAATAGCGTTAGTTAAATTCCAAAACCAAACCAACTAGTGCGTAATCCTACAAAAAGGGTTAAAATTATTGGTTATCCACATGTTGAAACTTTCCCCATGGGTTCGACCCCACACTATTACTATACAACATCATTATATCAAGTGTACTTTGGGATAAAAATAAATTCTAATATGATCATAGATCACACGAATTAAACGAAGTGTGCGGGCGCATCAGTGACAATTATTTTTCCTTATAAAGTATTGATCATAAGAGAGAAGTGTGAGGAAAGTGATCCTGGGGAGATAGTGCATCTGCCCCAAATGTAACACCCCAATATTTTATAGTATGTTATCTCTTCAATGTATTTTAATAACTTGCGCTACACGCAACACAGAGTTCGAGAGCACCACGACTTACAAAACTAGCCATTAAAAAAAGAGGCTATGGATATTATTAACCACATTTTACATTTTTTATATCCTATATAATTTTAACATTCATCTTTTGTGTTTCTTATACATGATATAAGAAAAATTCAATTTTTAAGATAAAAGAAGTATTCTTCAAAAAATGCAGTTTTATGCCTTTTAATGGAAAACCCATTTTAAATCCAATATTTGACACTTTTATATATTAAATTTAGTGAAATTAAATTCATCTTTAGAAGAGGGAAATAAAAATTTAGTTTGTATAAATTTTTAGTACTTTTCTAATAACTTTCAAATTTTGATGAATAGTGAAAAAATACTAAATTTTAATTAAAAACAACTTTTTAATCGAAATAATTCATAGTGTTAAATTATACATTTGAATGGTTTTTAAGTATAATTATATTATAGTTTTATCATTTAATATAATTTAGGTCATTTGATATAATTTTTCATTTAAATTGGACATAAACAAGTGTCAATCTTTTGATAGTTATTATTTCCTAAAAACACGCTTTTTGTTTGGACAATGGGAATTAATTTTAAATTAATTTCTGCCACTTATGTATTTTGAATTTGAAAAAATGGATTCCATATTTAGAATCAGGAGTTCCAAATTGTGTAAATAGCTAACTTTAATTTTTAGACATTATGAATAATTATTTCGGTAAATATTTTATTTACCATGGTTAAAGGGTAAATCCGGTAAATATGGGTAAAGAAATAATATTAAAAAAATCTTAAATTACCCTAAAACGTTTCCTAACCCTATTGGATGATACATTTCAGACCATGTAAATCTTTGGGTCGATTTTAGGACCCCATGGAGCTACTTTGGAGTGATAATGACATTTTATATTAATTAATCTAAAGTAAAGAAAAAAATAACAAAAGCATGTATCTTTTAGTAAAACATTTTTATATGGAGTTATATAATTAATCTCTTTGACTAAAAATATTAATTTTAAATCTAAAAGTATTTCCTACATGATGAAATTTTATTTATAATTTTTAGACATAAAATAAATATATTTATTTATGACATAATAATGATGCATTATTTTCATTATTAATAAAAGAATCAAATAAATGATATTGTAAATATTAAAATAAATATAATTTGAAAGTTTTTATTCCATAAACGAATTTTATAGGTGAATATGACATGTTATTATTGATTCAATGTATTTGGTTAAAAGTAATAAATCTTTTATGACTTTCAAAAAAACCAAATACTAAATAGTGTCAAAATTGACATAAATTAGTTTTTAAAACAAATACTATATTATTGGTTGATATAATATTCAAAAAAATATAAGGTTCATCCAAAGGTATTAAATAATATTATATATTTTATTAATGAACCACTTTCAGTTCTATTGTAAGTTTATAAAATGGTTATTAACTATATAATATAAAAATACAAAGAGACATGGTAAATGTCAAACTATTTAACTAATAGTTAAATATAAAAGTTAAGGTTAATATGGTGACCTAAACCTGTATAAAACCTATTGGTTGAGTGTTTTTAGACCCATACCCAACTTATTATAAAAATAAATCATTTTGGATCCATTAGAATCCGAAAATTAATTTATTATAAAATAATATATCAAGATTTTCTTAAAGTGACCCCCACCCCTCTTATAAAAGGGCACTTCCTCTTCTCTCACAATCTCACCTCCAAATACATTTTTCTTGGCCAAACCATGCACAAATATACTCCCAACTTCTCTCAAATAAACCTAAAGTTTTTAATTTGATCAAAAATCCAACCAAAGTAGCCCTTATGGTCAACTCAAAAGGAAACACCCGAAGAAGAGGTAATAATTTCACCACCCTTTTTCAAGTTCTTTTCTTCTTCCACTTCCTATTTCTTTGTTGTTTCCATACCAAAATAATAACTACAGAACCAATTACATATTGTGATGTTATTATAAATATTGTACAAACATATTTGTTATTCTATCCATCCTATAAATGACAAAGTCACCATACATGCGTACGTACGGCTTATCGTCTCCACGTTGTGGTGTAGTTTTTTATTCAAACAATTAATTATTTGGATGGGTATAATAATGAGTATAAATGATGTAAATAATAAATATAACATGTTTATGATTCTGTATATATGATATACCATCCAATTAAATACTATTTCACCATCAATATAATGATATTGTCGCTCGTGCATATGTACGGATTACCGTCTCCATGATGCGATGAGATTCATTTCCACGTCCACCATTCAACAATGATTATAAAAATATATATTATAAAAAAGTATGTGATATATGAAATAATAATGCTACTGGATATATATATATATATGTACTTACATATATCTTATTCATTTACTTCCATTCAATACGATGTGAAAACTGAAACAATGTTTATGCGTACGTACGACCTAACCTCTCCATAAATGGTGTTTTCCATTTCATATATCTATCTATTATACATATTTATATTATATATATATATATATATTACATATAAATCATTTTTTATATTCTGGATGAATTTAAATCATGATCTAAGTGATACGATCAAGAATAACAAGTTAAAACACGTACGATAAAGAATGCAATTATTACCTGAAATGTTAATTTAACAAGGAAATAATTATTAAATGGATAGTATAAAGTCATAAATGAATCGTATATGATATAATAAATATGAAAATGGTTCTGGTATAATTTAATAACATACTATGGTCATTATACAGGAGGTTAAACATACTCTCGACCAAAGGAAAGTGCAAGGTAAGGGTTATTTCCTCAATCTCATTATTATCCGAGATTGTTTATGTGTATGTATTTACTGGGAAATATTTAACATAGTTACCCATATTTAATAATTTTTTTTCAAAGATATAATTTAAGGTTTTTTGTGAGGGTCTATTTAACTATATCATCATTTTAAATGTTTTAAATATTTATCTTTCTAAATCCTTTTAATTAATGTCCATGTTTTCAAAATGATATTAAGGATTTATTTATATGAACATGAATGTTTTGAAATGATAGTTATTTTTAAAAGTTTCAAAGTGGTATGAGACACTTTGATTCAAAAACCTCTTTTAAATTACTTCCTTTATAAATGTGTTACTTTTAAATGATTTCACAAAAGGGATATTTCTCTCAAAAGGTTTTACTGATCATTTTCAACTATGTCAGTATCCTTTACAGGATATTATTATTGATCGAGGTTGATTTATTATGGTACAAATCTTCCATATTGTATTGAAGGTTTTGTGATATGTTTGACTGTGGATGTGTTATTTTTATACCATTCATGGTTTATGGATAAAGTATTGAAATTTCGTATGCTAGTTTTAATACAAATGTTTATTTTATGTTTAAACCTTTTCATATGAGGGATGCATTGAACTTAGTAAGTGACGGGTGGAGCCCGCTACAACTCCTTGATGCATCGGTAGGTCTCAGGAGACAAACTAGTTTCTTGTCACAAGGCCTTGACAAAATCTTATTTGTATTCTTGGCACAAGGCCTTGACTATGTGGTTATGAAGTCTGGCATTATTCATTCCATCATTATGAAAGTAGGTATTGATATTGCATGAGATCATTCGACTAGTAGAATATCCATGTGAATAACTAAATTACATTATTTGATTTATATTGGCCATATTATACAAAAGTTTATGTTTAAAATTATTTTGTTTTAGTTTTATATATTTCCTTAAATGTTTATTCTTATTTATGAAAGTTTACTCTATATTGTTATCCTTACTGGGCGTTTGCGCTCACCCATTTCTAATGTTTTATTTTAACAGGATTCCAAGAGGTGTATTATTATTGATAATTAGGGTTAAGCTAGGGTATTAATGGAATTCTCAAAGGATCATTTATGTTGTGTTTTATTTTCTAATGTGTAATGTAACGTTCATGTATGTAATCTATTTTACAAGACTGATAAACCGATCAGTCTTTCGGGACTTAATTCCTTGTAATCATGCCAATGTATTAAAATAATGCACCTGCTCTGGGTAACTGGGGTCTGGGCATTACAGTTGGTATCAAAGGAAATTTAGCAACAACCTTGGAAATATATTTAGATAAAATATGATTAGAGAACATTACCCTAAGATAGAATTTAAAGATTATTATAGAAGAAATTCCTAGAATTTTGGTAATGTAGATATTTTGTTTATTTTCGAAGAAATACATCCATGTATAGATACAAGCATGTAGAGGCGGCTCTGGAATAAATTTACCAAGGAGTGAATTCTCCGATAAGGAGTTTCAGGCTTGACCCGGGGTGTCATAGTACAAGACAATGAGCCTTGTTGCACTCTTGGTTACGACACTCCCAGGGGATATGTTTAGGATAATTCACATTTTCATTAAAATCCATTATGAAGGATTTAAGAGTAAATACTTACTCAAAGAAAAAATTTTATGATTTAAGATTATATGCATAATCTTTTTAATTTATGTTAGGTATTTTACAATTTTGGAATTATACATTGCGATTCATAAAATAACCTAGTGTATGCCATTATTTATAAATGGAAGCTAGTAGAAGGAATGATAATTCCAACAATACGCATGATCGAAAGATTAAGAAGGATCATATATTTCATGGTATTAAGCCAACATTTAAAAGGGAAATAGTCTCCCACGTATTCTCATCATATGAAGAAATAATATCATGTGTTGATAAGTTAAGTAAAAAAAATTCTCTGAGCCCTATGGGTTTGAAGGGAAGAAAGAGACTAAAAGGATAGAAGAGAGAAATATGGATAAAGGGAAGAGGAGAAAGAAGGATTTTCTAATATGTGATAACTGTGGAAAGAATCACCTTGGTAAATTATTGAAGGGAATGATATTTTGTTATAAGTTTCTAGAAAAAGGAAACCAAGTACGTGATTGCAATGGTAAGAAAAAGGTTTTAAATGTACAATGCTTCATCGATAATGAGTTGGGACACTATGAGAATCAATGTCTGAATCATCAGAGTATACCCCCAATGCTGCTATTGGATAATAATCAAGTTATGATACTACTAAAGATGAAGAGGAATGATTAGATTTCTTATGTTGTTATTAAATTATTGTGTCATTTAAGTATTGTATTAATGATTTACATGTTATAAGAATTATAGAGTATATAAGGATTGTACTTTAGTATTATTTCATTAAGGACTTGAGATTTTGTGGAACCAAAAAAGTGACTCAATAGTAGGTTAATTTTTTTTGGAAAATATATGGTTGAGAGAAAGATAAACCATAATATGGTTCTGATATTGAGGTAGTGATTTTGGAATAATATATGATTAATTTGGATAAATTATATTGGATATTCTTGACTACCTTGAAACTGATTAATGATTTGTATATTACATCATTGTTGTAGTTTACAACATTTTTGGATATAAGGAGTATATACAGTATTCAATAAGGAATAAGGTAGCATGGTTGTAATAAATATGGTTTTATGGTAATTTAGAGTGTTACCATGCTTTAAAAGAATACATGATGAACGTATTCACATGTTATTACGTGGAAAAAAGAATCTTCATTATGTTTATCTTCCATATAAATTTTGAACTGTGAATTTGGAAAGAAGCATTTTGGGTAAGTATAAAGGCTGGAATGGATTAATTTTGACATTGGATACTATTACTAAGGTTAAATGATTTCTTAAGATTATTTTTGAATTATTATAAAAAGGATAACCCATAGGTCAGGTGACAACCTATCGCATCCTGGAAGGCTGTGAGACTTAACCCGCAACCGAAGGGCGACAAGGGTGGATCACCTATCACTGGAATACATGATTTCCTGGTTTTTATAATGTAATTTTTTTAAATAGTATAAAAAATTAATTATAAATTCATTATTTTTAGAACCCTATATGATTATAATAAATAGAATATTTTTGAATTCTATTATCTTTTTGAGTGACAGATGAGTTTGTGGTAGGAATTAGTTGAAGGATGAAACTCTACTTGTCAAGTATATTTTTTTCCTATTATTCTATGAATAAATTAATTCTTAAACTTTAGGTAATGGGTCTTAAAACCAAAAATGTGTTATCCTAATACCTTATGTTTTGTTGGACCAGTGATATTTTAAATAATCATAGATTGATGGCTTTGGGCCCCTCAATTTTACACTTGTTTGTGATTGATGAAATCAATCACTCCCTATAAATATTTACATTTTCCATCCAATTACATGTCTATAATTTCCACCAATATTATCTTAATCTAGATCATAATTTGGTGGGGACTTTTTCATCTCCCTTTCCCTCTTACTAAGACTAAATTTTATTAACCCAATTTTTGATATGGGTTTTTTACAAAGGTATTTTTCTATTTTAACCTTTTATTTTCAAAATACAATTTCAAATTGTGAGGATTCAATTTATTGAAGAAGGGGAGAATGTAACACCCCAAGATTTCATATTATGTTATCTCTTCAATGTATTTCAATAACTTGCGCAACATGCAACACTAAGTTCGAGCGCACCACGACTTACCAAACTAGCCATTAAAAAAAGAGGCTATGAATAGTATTAACCACATTTTATATTTTATATATAATATATAATTTTAACATTCATATTTTGTGTTTTTGATACATAATATATGAAAAATTCAAATTTTAAGATAAAAGAGGCATTTTTCAAAAAAATGCAGTTTTATGCCTTTTAATGGAGAACCCATTTTAAATTAAATATTTTACACTTTTATATATTCAATTTAGTGAATTTAAATTCATACTTAGAATAGTGACATAAAAATTTAGTTTGGATAATTTTTTGGTACTTTTTCGATAACTTTCAAATTTTGATGAATAGTAAAAAAATACTAAATTTTAATTAAAAAAAACTTTTTAATCGAAATAATTTATAGTGTTAAATTATAAATTTTAATAGGTTTTAAGAACAATTAGATTATATTTTTATCATTTAATATAATTCAGGTCATTTTATGTAATTTCACATTTAAATTGGACATAAACAAGTGTCAATCTTTTGATAGTTATTATTTCTTAAAAACACACTTTTTGTTTGGACAACGAGAATTAATTTTAAATTAATTTATGTAAATTTTGTGTTTTGAATTTGGAAAAATGGATTCCATATTTGGAATCAGGAGGTCACAATTTTTTAAATATGTAACTTTTATTTTTAGACATCATGAATTATTACTTCGGTAAATATTTTATTTACCATGGTTAAAGGGTAAATACGGTAAATATGGGTAAAGAAATAATATTAAAGCAATATTAAATTATCCTAAAACAGGTCCTAACCCTATTGGATGATACATTTCTGACCATGAGCATCCTTGGGTCGATTTTAGGACCCCATGGAGCCACTTTGGAGTGATAATGACATTTTATATTAATTAATCTAAAGTAAAGAAAAAAATAACAAAAGCATGTATCTTTTAGTAAAACATTTTTATATGGGGTTATATAATTGATCTCTTCGACTATAAATATTAATTTTAAATATAAAATGATTTCCTATATGATGAAATTTTATTTACAATTTTTAGACAAAAAATAAATATATTTTTTTATGACACAATAATGATGAAATATTTTTCTTATTAATAAAGGAATCAAATAAATGATATCTTAAATATTAAAATAAATATAATTTGAATGTTTTGATGCCATAAAAGAATTTTATAGGTTAATATGACATGTTAGTATTTATTCAATGTATTTGGTTAGAATTAATAAAGTTTTTATGACTTTCACAAAAACCAAATACTAAATAGTTTCAAAATTGACAAAAATTAGTTTTTAAAACAAATACTATATTATTGGTTGATATAATATTTCAAAAAATCAAAGTTTCATTCAAAGGGATTAAATAATACTATATATGTCATTAATGAGCCACTTTAGTTTCTCTTGTAATTTTATAGAAAGTTTATTAACCATATAATATTAAAATACAGAGAGACATGCTAAATGCCAAAATCTTTAACTAAGAGTTAAATATAAAAGATAAGGTTAATATGGTGATCTAAACCTGTATAAAACCAATTGGTTGAGAGTTGGTCGACCCATACCCACCTTAGCCTCAAAATAAATCATTTTTATCCATTAGAAACCTAAAATTATTTTATTATAAAATAATATTTCAAGCTTTTACTAAAGTGACCCTCACCCCTCTTATATAAGGAACTTACTATTCTCTCAAAATAACACCACCAAATCCATTTAAATCAGCCAAACCCTTCCCAAATATACTAAAAACTTCCCTCAAATCAACCTATATTCCTTACTTTGATCTAAAATCCAACCAAATGATCCCTTTTGACCAACTCAAAAGGAAACACCCGAAGAAGAGGTAATAATTTCACCACCTTCTTTCAAGTTCTTTTCTTCTTCCACTTCCTCTTTCTTTAATGTTTCCTTACTAAAATAATAACTCCATCACCTCTTACATACTGTGATGTTATTATAAATATGGTACAACCATATTTGTTATTCTATCCATCCTATAAATGACAAAGTCACCATATGTGCGTACGTACGGTTTACTGTCTCCACGTTGTGGTGTAGTATGTTATTCAAACAATTCATTATTTGGATGGATATAATAATGAGTATAACTGATTTAAATAATAAATATTTTTTTTTATGATTACGTATATATGATATAATATCCAATTACATATGATTTCACCAACAATATAATGATATTTTCACTCATGCGTACATACTGATTACCGTCTCCATGATGCGATGAGATTCATTTCCACGTTTACCATTAAAAAATGATTATAAAAATATATATTATTAATAATTATATAATATATGACATAATAATTCTACTGGATATATATATATATATATATTTATGTACTTAAAAATATCTTATTCACTTACTTCTGTTCAATACGATGTGAAAACGAAAACAACGTTTATGCGTACGTACAACCTACCGTCTCCATAAATGGTGTTTTCCATTTCATATATATATCTATTATACATATTTATATTATATATATATGAAATATAAATCATGTTTTATATTATGTATGTATTTAAATCATGATCTAAGTGATATGATCAAGAATAACAAGTTAAAACACGTACGATAAAGAAAGCGATTATTACCCGGAATGTTAATTTAACTTGGAAATAACTATTAAATAGATAGTATAAATTAATAAATTAATCATGTATGATATAATAAATATGAATATGGTTCTGTTGTAAGTTAATAACATACTATGATCATTATACAAGAGGTTAAACTTACCCTCGACCAAAGGAAAGTGCAAGGTAAGGGTTATTTCCTCAATCTCATTATTATCTAAGATTATTTATGTGTATGTATTTACTGGGACATATTTATCATAGATACCCATATTCCATAAAACTATTTTCAAAAGGAATCTTTTAAGGTTTTATGGGAGGGTCTATTTAACTAGATCATCATTTTAAATGTTTTAAAGATTTATCTTTCTAAATCCTTTTAATTAATGTCCATGTTTTCAAAATGATTTTAAGGATTTATTTATATGGACATGAATGTTTTGAAATGATAATTATTTTTAAAAGTTTCAAAGTGTTATGGGACACTTTTATTTATAAATCTCTTTTAAATTACTTACTTTATAAATGTGTGACTTTTAAATGATTTCACAAAAGGGATATTTCTCTCAAAAAGTTATACTGATCATTTTCAACAATGTCAGTATCCTTTACGGGATATTATTATTGATCTAGGTTGATTTATTATGATAAAAATATAAAATATTTTATTGAAGTTTTTGTTATATTTTTGACTATGTTTGTGTTATTTTTATACCATTCATGGTTTATAGATAAAGTATTGACATTTCGTATCCTAGTTTTAATACGAATGTTCATGTTATGTTTAAAACTTTTCATATTAGGGATGAATTGGACTTAGTAAGTGACAGGTGGAGCCCACTATAGCTCCTCAATGCATCTGTGGGTCTCATGAGACAAAATAGTGTCTTGGATCAAGGCCTTGAAAAAATATTATTTGTAGTCTTGGCACAAGGCCTGGACTATGTGGTTATGAAGTTTGGCATTATGCATTCCATCATTATGAAAGTGGGTATTGAATGAGATTATTTGACTAGTAGAATATTCATGTGAATAAGTAAATGGCATTATTTTATTTATATTGGACATATTATGCAAAAGTTTATATTTAAAAGGATTTTTTTTTAGTTTTATACACTGCCTTAAATTTTTATGCTTATTTATGAAAGTTTCCGCTATATTGTTATCCTTACTGAGAGTTTAAGCTCACCCCTTTCTTAAGTTTTATTTTCCCAAGATTACAAGAGGTGTATTATGATTGATAAGTAGGGTTAAGATAAGAGATTAATGACATTCTCAAAAGATCATTTATATTGTGTTTTATTTTCTAATGTGTAATGTAACGTTCATGTATGTAATCTATTTTACAAGACTGATAAACCGATCAGTCCTTCGGAACTTGATTCTTTTTAATCATTCCGATGTATTAAAATAATGCACCGGATTTGGGTAACTGGGGTTGGGGCATTACACCAAACTTTGTAAGGGTAGAGAGCCTAGGCAGGAGTGAAATAGCCTAAAACAAAAAGTAGTGAGCTTTGTGATTTTGGTGCACAAACACACTATTAGATGCATGATCCTTGGACTATCCCATAGTGGTAAACTAAGAAAAATTATATATGTCTATGTGATTTCTTTATTTATTTACATTCTATACATCATCATAAGATAAGGTTAGTAAGGATAAGATCAATATAAACACCAATGAGAAAAATAAGTGAACCTCATTATAATGAGATCAATATCCATTGTGGTAGGAATAATTTTGACAAGAATATCCATACCCTAATTCACCCCCTCTTATGGTATCTAAGTCCCTTTTGGGCTTAAGAGAAAACTTGGATCCAAAAAACTCCCACGGACACCATAGCCCTAGGGAAAGAAGATCATGAAGAAACAGAGGATATATGACCAAGATAGATAAATACTTATCATTTGGAAACCACCATGATGAACGAAACTTTTATCCAACAAGAATTAGGTTTGGAGAATCCAAAATATCCCAAGGATAGCTCCCAAAATCACATGGGTTAATTTTAAGTCAAGGGAGAAGGAATGAGAAATAAAATAGAGGTTTCAGGTATAAATTCATAACAAACTCTACCAAGTCCCACATATAGCGATGCCACTAGCTACCCGGTGGCCACCACTAGCTATCTGATGGATAAACTAGATTCATTTATAGCCATTATACAACCCACTAGATGACCAATGGCTGTAGTAGATTAGTTTCCACACTACCTAGACCACTGGATAGCTGATGGCCCTCATTTACTAGTTAGTGGACCTACTATAGCTATTATAGCCACAAAGCCAGGTCCATACCCACTCTGGACTTCAAAGTGATACTCCAACATATTTAGTAGCTTGTAAAAAACTCAAAATTCTATCCAATGTTGAGTGAAAAGTTAGTATAATATAGTTCTCCCCACAACAAGACTTTATGCCCCCAGAAATATCCATGGTCAATAGTAGATCTAGAAGAAAGTGGAAAGGAAACCCAAGATACACCATAAAATCAAAAAAACCCAAGAAACTCAAAGCACCCAAATCACTTACAAGGAAACCAAAATATATTTCAAGATAGTCCAAGAATAAAACCGATATCATAATACAACTACTCCAAAGGCTCTATTCTCAAAATGATACTTCTAAAGAAAACCAAAGAGCTAGTTTTGGAAAATATGAGAAGTTATCCAAGAATATTCACCAAGAAAAAAAAAACCTTATTTTATTTTAAAAAAAACCCCTAACTACTAAAAAATAAGGGGGGGGAAACCATTAAAATATGAATCTACCTTGAAATCACCACATATGAAATCCTTAAACATCACGCTGGAGCAAGAAATATAAAAATGTTACTATTAAAAGAAAATTCAACCAAAGTCCATGAAAGAGGAAAAAATGAAACAATTGGAATTCCACTAAATAGAATCATACCTTATCAATATATCTATAGTCTAGCCTTATTCAAGTGAGGGTAATTAAAGACCGCCTTCCTAAAACACCAGATTCCAGTAATTCAAATTAAAAAATAAGATCGTCATTAAAATTATATTACGGTCACTTTAACACTTACCCAAGATTTTATAGGAATGAAAAATGATTATATCCATTATTCAAATATAGATTCTATATCACAATGATCAATGGGAACAAAAAAATTACTGATTCATAAGAATTTACAAAGAAACTGTAATCCCATAGGGAATTTTTAATAATGCACATAAAAAAATGAACAAACACACATATCATACCCAAAGATACCAAGACCATTTAAAGGATAATTCACACTAGTCTCACTCAACGAGTTAAACAATCATCCTTTCACAAAGGCTTTTTCCCAAGAATACTCAGAAAACCACATCAGAGAAACCCATACCTAGCAGAAAGTTCAAGATTAAGTAAACTAAAATTCCCTATTCCAAGCCCGCAAGAATATGTGAAATAAATTCCCATGGAAGATAAAGGATAACATTTCAACATAATAAATTAAATAACGGTGGTATCCCCACTATATTTGAATTTAACTCATATTAAAACTCCCTCAAATCAACTCATGAAATTATGGGAATAAAAAAAAGTGACTGGAAAAGAAGAGATATAAATAAACTAAAATACAAAAAAGTATGGAAAACAAAAAAATCACCACAGAGAAACCAGGGAAACCAGAAATACAAACCCCAATGTCACAAGGTCCATAAGAGGAAAAGAACTATATTAAAGAAAACTCAAATGGTCTTCACTTCAACATTGAGATCAATAAGCTGGACCAACATTGATCACCACCAGGAGCTCCTCTACTATGTGAAAGGCTTCAATTTGAGGCTCATAGATATATCCTTGTTTTCTTAAAGATTTTGGAAACACCTTAGTTTTATTATTCATTTATGATCCATAACCACGTCGAGATGTATAGAAACATCAACATAACCTCTTCATATGACCCAAATGGTCACATGTATGACAAGATTTGGGAGTTTTATTATAGTCATATTTTATATAACCTACCTTTGTATACTGGTATCAAGCCAAGTGATTCTTTACAGGGAAATATAGATATAAGAAACATGATGACCTTTTAATACCACCGATCATAGAGTCTGACTTGACACACTTCCTTTTTCCCTTATTGAATATTCATCCATTATACCTAGGAATATGAGACATTTATAATGATTTTAAAGATCCTATAAATCATACTTTAACCTTGAAACCATCTATAAGGAGTGTCCCATATGAGTATAGGACTATAAGAAATACAACTTGCGATGGTTCTGAATGAATATCTTCTCGAAAACACCATGCTATTAGAGAATCATCCAAAGCTAGATGAGGAATATACAACACCAACTCGACAAAATGAAAACCATACTCCAACACCATTTAATCTACTTATTAGAGACCAATACATTCTATATATTTTAGTGCATTCACTAAATTGGGAAAGAATTAAGGAATGAATTGATCCTTTAAATATACCCAAGAATGGTCCTTTTATGGATTATGTTGAGTAACAAACTTCCACCACTTCTAGCCTAGACTCTCACACTTTAAGGTCACGAACATAACCTTGAGAGACTCTGGAAGCTCAATTTAGATGAATATCTCCTCAATCCTCTTAAGACACTTCACCGATTAATGGGAACTAGATTTCATGAAGAAATGAGGAGGATTAAGGCTTTAAAATCCTTGAATGTAATCCTCGTTATAGTGTATGATAGGAAGGACATAGGTCCCTAATATTGGATTCAATTGAACAAATTTCCTAATATAATCTTGGTTAACCAAAGCGGACATTAAATATTTATGGGGGAATAATCTACAAACAAGGAAAAAACCCATCAAATAAATGTTAGAAGTCAAGTCACATATGAAAAAACATACAACATAAAATGAACCAAACACACAATAAAAACAAACAAAATTCAACACTAAATAATATCCAAGACAATAAACCCAAGTCTTAATTTATTTATAAAATAAATCCATCTCTTTAACAAAATAGGGTTTTACCAAAATTCATTTCAAAACGAATATTCACTCTCCAAAAAAATGTTTCCAAACATTAGACAACTTTTAATGAAAAAGGTATTTATCATTGAAATATTTTAAAAATCATGTTTTGAAAACATCTCACTTATAAAATATTTAAAATATTACAATTATACATTATTAACACAATATAAAACATTGGAAACAATTATAATTCTAAAACTTTCACTAAAAGTGTCAACCAGACTTTCCAAAAACCTTTCATCATTTTAAATTCAAAATATTCCAGAAAAAACAGAAACCAAAAACCACTTTGAATTTAAAACATTTTCAAAATTCTAAGAAATTTCCAACTCTTTTCTAAATAGATGAAGGTTTTTATTTTAAAATAAAAATTAATTGAACCAAAACACTAATAAATATCCTAGAACAAAACATACAAAATCAGTACGAACCAAAGGTTAGAGGAAAAAAAATTGACCAAACACAAGAAGGGGGAAAATATAAAAAATTAAATAGCCATATCAGCTACACATGGTTTGGATTCATAGTTTTACAGACCATGCTCTAATAATTAGTTTCAACTAGAGTCAACTATATGGAATATTCAATGTTTTCCAAAATATGTGCAATAAGCACGTGCTCTCTAAATCCACCCAAAACCCACTACAAAACATTGAATTTATAAAAATAGTTCATAAACTCACAAATCTGCAAATAATAAATCAAATAAAGCCAAAACATATAAAAAATGTTTGAGGATTGAACTCAAACTTAAGATATACTCATCATAGACAACCCCGGTAACACAAGAGTCATCTTAGATGGGTGGTGATCAAGAACCCTCATGTGAAAAAATACTTGAATTATGAAAGTACTATATCAAAATTACTTGAAATACCATAATAATAAGTAAAAACCCTCATTTAATACTAATTGTAATGAACTAACTCAAAACAACATCTATAATCACTCCTGAGTTTATCCACCACTATCCTGAAGGGTGTTTTGATTCTCTAAGGGTTGAAACAAGCACTTTGGAATCAATAATAATGTCATGGGAATAATTCCACCTAATAAAAATAAACATAAGTAGATAAATTGTGGAAATAAAATCCCAATAAGTCATAAAATGAGATATCAAACATTAAAGGAAATAAAAAAATTAGAATAGATTATATAGCAAGGCTAAAGTCCAATAAAACTATTAATAAAGAAAAAGATACCAAAACATCAATATCTCTATATAATGGTGAGGAAATTCCACATACACCTCCATTGGAGCTCTAACCCAAAGATACAAGAATATCCACTATGTTGAGAAATCTACTAAACTTGTAATATATAAGTGTGAGTTAAAATCCTTGTATGTATCCACCTGTCAACCCAAATTTCAACACTTTAAAATAGAATCCATGTCATTCAGGTTTGAAAATAAGGATGCAAAATAGGTTTTCCAAGTTTTATTTCCATAAAAATAAGTATCAAATATTTTCCTTTAAAACACACATTTTCACGAAACTATGCCTTTTTCCAAATAATAATATAATTTATTTACTCATATAAAAACATTTATAAATTAAATTTAAAATAGTTTTAAAGGCATATCAAAGGAAAATTGATATCATTTCACAAATAGCCAAAATATCTATACATTGAAAAATAATCACAAATCACTGTCATGGAAACCAAAGGTGATAAAGGGAAAAAGTCTAGAGTATATTCAAAATGTTCATCGATGAAATTAATTATGCACACCAAAATACAATAAACACATTAATGAAAATCATTTAAAACACTTGGTTTTACCCTTCCTAGCCTAACTAAGGTAAAACCCCCTAGGTTGACCTAAGTCCCACATAGGGCCACTAACCATAGTATGATTATAAAATAGTTCACATGTGTTCCTAGACCTCCCTGCTAGCAACCCATGCCTTCCGATGACATTAAAATGGAGGTGTTCATTTTAAAGAGAGTATCATACCATATATCATAACATATCATAATCTTTTTAAATTAATTATAAATATTTCTCACACCTCCAAACACAAACACATGAACACTACCCTTTATCAATAAAAAAAATTGAATTCAATTCATCACCCTCAAAAATGGATATATCATTATATTCATTCAAGTATAAAACATTTCCATTACACATAAAAGGGAATATCATATGGGTTATATGTTTTATAATAAATCATTTAAAGTTCCAACTAGGCCTTTATACATTATACTCGAGATACTGAGACTTTTAAAGTAATTTAAGGATATTTATAAAAACCACTTTTAAATCATTTCACTTTAATAAGTACTCAAATTAAAATCATAATTTCAAAAAATAGTTGAACACAAAAAATATTTAGAAAAACACACATTTCTCTTTATTTTGAAAATCACCATCATAAATAAATCAAGTATAATTATTAAGATCCTACTGGGCATATAAATTTCCAAAACTGGAGCATAATCCTTTAAAACAATTTTCACATAAAATCACATAAAAATACCCTTTTTCCAGTTTTGTCAAAATATTTATAAATAAATAATCCTTGATATAGCCACTATATATAATAAAAAATGTTTAAAGACATAAAAAACTCAAGATAAAAGCACAAGAAATGATGGACTTAATTTTAAAGGGATATGATTGGTAAAAATACATTGAAATTGCTTGGAATCTCAATAAATGAATGGAAAATAAATAATAGAGAGAATAAATTCAGAGAAATGAGAATGAGATTACTAGATACATAAAACCTAATTAAAAGACTTGGATAAAATAAACTCCCATGGCTTCTATAGTCCTAAGGAAATAAGAACATGAAGAAAGAGAGGATCCATGAAAAAGATAGAGAAATACTTACCATTTGGAAATAACCACAATGAAAAAAACTTTGATCCACCAAGAATTAAGGTTGAAGAAGATAAAATCATCCATGGAGATCTCACAAAATCATATGGGTCAGTTTTAGGTTGAGGTAGAAATAATGGGAATAAAAACAACTATTTCAGTCAAAAATTCAAAAAAAAAACTACTAGGCCCCACATTTAGTGACATCAAAAGATACCTAGTGGCCACCACCATCTATTTAGTGGATATATAAAATTTCTACACCACTTTCTAGCCCACCCACTAACTGGTGGCCCTCACCAATGATCTGGTTCACCTGATGTAACTATTCTAACTATAGCCTAAGGTCTACACTAGCTCAAGACTTTGAGAGATCTTATGAACCCTTGAGTAGATCAAAAACAAACTCATAAGTCCACCCAATATTTAGAGAAAATTCAGTATGAAACATATATAATTACATGAAAAAGAATAGATGATAAGAAAATAATTTAGTCATAAGTTTGTTATTTTCCTTGGGAGTTCACATTGTTGTTGTCCTTATTTTTTAAAATAAAATTATCAATACCCTATTTAATATACAGATAAAAAAATTTCAATCCACACCATATTATTTTAATTATGATTATCTTACACTGATACCCCCTCATGTATGACAATATCTCTCAAAACATTTCTAGGAAAAATCTTCTCCAAACATCACCACCACAATGCTACCCCATCATATGAAGCGTTGTAATTATAGAGGAAATTCGAAATGATAAAAAATAAGAAGGAAGTAGTTAGGAAATCATGATAATAAAAAAATAAATCAATTTAAACACTAATAAAATATTAATATTTAATAATTGAAAATATTTAAGTGAAATAAACTCAAAACATCATTGCTTCCCCCTTGAAAAAAAATGATGGTTAGTTCTCCATAACCATGAATATGAGAGAATAAAAATGGGGGAAACAAAAAAAGGGATAAATGAAATAAAATTAAATGTGAGAAAACTAATATATATTATAAATTTATAATATTAAAAAATCAAAATCCCTAATTAACTTCTAAAAATATCTAACTCCTTGAAAAGATGTGGAATTAAAAAGTTATAAGGATGAGGGGTGGGTTTTTTTCTCTCTCAAAATCAACCTTCTAAAAGGTTTCATATGTTTGTACTATTAAATGGATACATATTTAAAAGTGGTATTCATTGAATTATTTATACATGTCTTAGTTTTTCTCTCACAAAATTTAATATTATTTGGATAAGTTTTTCCAATATTAAGACCTAATTATTAGGTAAATATTTTATTGATTTTCGGAATCTTTGAATTCAAATAAACTAGTTTAATATGATTTTATGGCCCTAAAAAGGATTAATATAGTGAATAAATATTTTAATAAATTGTTCCTAGACCTATTATATAATATCATACAAAATGTTTTCTCCTTTGGAAAAATAATTTGTGGTATATGGGCCAATAATTAAAATTATCAAAAAACTGTGCACATATTTCAAGGCCTCGCTTGTGAAATTTTTTGGGGCCTCATATGGTTGGATTAAACATTTTTTCTAGTTTAATAAAATATATAACATAAAGAATGTAATCTTAAAAATATTAATTTTTTGATTTTAATTAGTTTAGAAAAAACTATGTATGAATTAAAAAACTAAATAAAAATAAAAAATTAAGAAATTTTCACAATAAATTCAAAATTATACCTAAAACCTAAATTTTGTACAATTAACCTTATAATATTAAATTTATGGGATTAAATTAGTTAATATAGAAAACAATATATCAAAATATGATCTTCATTAGATGGTATCATATTCTTATCCTTGTAGTAAAATAACCAAAAGATATTTCCTCTAGAAATATCAACATATGCTCCACGAATCTCAGAATGTCACAGATGGAACTATGGGTTATAGCATGGATTATCCAAATATTTTGTGTTATTTATGATTTATCATGAATATATCAAGTGGAAATTAAATATGGGTGTTGTATTTTTTGTTAACATATCATTAGGAACACAAGTCACTGCATAAAAATATAGAGTTCTCTATGATCATTGATTATCATGGAAAGAGAGAGTTTGATAGATACTAATAAATATTGAGAATTATATAATAGATAAAATATTTTTGAGTTACTTCAATTGTAAGTTTTAATTTTTAAGAGATGATATTGAGTGATGATGCTTGCAGAATTATTGTGGATTAATTCTTGAGTTGGCATTGGATTCTATTATTGGTAGGGAAATCCTCCCTTATCTTGTAATAATTTCTAAATTGTTCTTAATTATTAAGACATGTGCTAATGTTTTTTTGGACGTAGCACATTATAGAGTAAATATGAATCATATTTTTGTGATTTTGAGAGAATCGGTTAAATGAGAAGATGAGTTGAAGACGATTTATGAGGTAAAAATATCATGAGAAGAATTATAAAGAGGATTAGATTGGTTTTGAAATTTCACATAATTTTTTTGAGAAGGATTTAAGGTATTATGGTTTGTGATATAGAGGACCTGTCTTATGATTTTACACTTTTATAATTATTTATTTCACTAATTAGTAAAGAATAGGACCAATTATTAGAAAGGATTCCCAATGAGCCTAGTATAAGACCAAGACACGCTTTAGGACCACCTTGAAATGGCTAGATGAGGAGAATAGATGAGGTAGAGAAAGGAAACGTAATGTATAGGTGTAAAATATAGCTCATGGGTATGAATTTAAGAGGAATAGGTGGTGCTCAGACCATCAATTAATGGGTTGTACGAGAGGTAGTGGGTGAGAACTGAAACTCTACTAGATTTGTTGTAGAGCTAAGGAAGTGCTATGAATTATTAATAATTAAAAATCGAATAGACGTTTTGATGTGGGATTCATATTATATAAAAAAATTTTAATTTTAATTTTTTTTCACACATGTGATTTAAACAACAACACATCAAATGAAATGACTCCACATGTGATTCGTCTTCTACCTCTGACATTAGTGGGTTTTGCATGCATTGAAGAACCACATCGAGATTCCAATGATAAAATCAAGCGTAAAAAGAAATTGATATCCATTATATGAAATAATTATATTCTTGATAAGGATAAATTGAGATTGAAGTCGTATTATGCAAAGGAGAATATTCTTTGTGTTGAATACAAAAAGTTACAGTGAGATGATCATGCAATCTTCATGACACCACAAATGGTGATGGCTATGTGAGTTCGATAATTTCAGTACATGCATAAAGTTTCAATTAAATACATGTGAGTCTGTTTCTAAGAGTAAATCCACGAGTCCAATTATTTTAAGTCTTGATTCCATGTTTTTCAGAGTCTCTTGGTATATTCTAAGTGAAATAAGGACTCTAATAGTTTCAGGGATATGCAAAGAATGTTAGATTACTAGATTTCTTGGAAGTAAAGTTAGAAAAAATATTCTATAAATACCAAGATCAAGACTAAGATCAAGTGGATGATTTTTTAAGAGCTCTATGATTTTATGAAAAACAAAGAGTATCCCTGAGATTTATTTTTCTATGTGAAGATGATATTCCCATGTGATAATATACATAAAATAGATAGTATTCAAAGAACTATCTTTTTTTAAATAAAAAATAACTATATTACCATATAATATAAGTAGTACATAGATCATTTTTGGGTTTAGAAAGTAATAATTAGTGTGAATTATGAGGAGAAGCCACACACTATTACTTTCTCAAAGGAAAAATCCATGATTTTTAGGTTATGGATAGGAAAAGGATAACTAGTGCACATGTAATCTCACAAATAATAACACAAATTTTTCCATTAAATAATAATTAATGCATTGATATTCCTCAATCAATTTATGTGGGGCACTATAGGACTTAATATATAAGGATGAACACAAAGAATATTGAGTATTTGTGAAGTAGTTTTGAGAATATAATTTATCACACTTACATAAAGTTAACATCACATGAAATAATTGTTTCATGTTTAAAAAAATTTGATAAGAAATAATAATAAACACATAAGATAAATAATATTTAAATATAACACAAAATAACATGGTTTCATAGAGATAATGTAGAGTGATACATCTAAATGGACATATTTGAGGAAAATAAAACTTAATAAGTAAATAATAACATGTGTTCTTAAGCATTTAATTTGAGGAGAAATAATATTATCAATGAAGATCAAAATAATACGAAAAGGTACTGAAGATGTTGATTCTATTTATGATCTTATTATCAGGACCCTTGTTGAGATGGAAAGAGGTAGTATTTATGTTTGTATATTCTCATACATAAATAGATCATCCTAAATATATTAAGGAGAGGCTTATGTGCATGATATAGTTATGAATACATTCAAACTATCAAATTCGTTCAAGAAAAATATTATTCTTGATGTTTTTACATCCATAGGTTTAGTGAAATATTTTCCACACTAGAGTGGAGGAAGAAGACCCTTGAAGAACATGTGGAACCTATCTAAACAATGGAAAGAATTCAATTTTAGGAAGTGTACCCACATTAATAGGTAAGTGGAAGATACCTTCCCAGCACTTTTGTACGACTATAAATGAATTTGTAATCACTATAATTCAATAGTTATAACAAAATACAATTCACAATAGTAGTTGGGAATAGAAAGGAGTAGGGTTTTCATTGGGATATGAATCTTGTAAAAATATAGGTGTGCTACTATTTTTTTTTATTTTCATTACATGTGATTGTGATTTTTGAGAGTGTATATCATATTAACCCCTCTTTACTATGGTTTATGTTTTAGTGTAAGAGGGTTTAATTGAAAAGAAAGTATAAACTCCATAATTGCTGGGTACACTAATTGACCCCCTCCCAATATCCTTGGATGATCCACTAAGATCTAAAAGTGGAATCAGAGATAAAATTGGATAAAATTCATTTGGATTAGTTTTTTTCTAGTTGTTTTTACAATATCTACATGAAATTTAGATTTAATAAAACTCTTAAATACATAAAATAGATAGAAAAACTTCCACCCATACTAAAACAGAAGGAGTGGTTTCAGCAAGAACCTTAAATAATAGGTAGAAGAAAGATGTAAACATATTGAAAAAATATTAAATATGGAAGAAAAGAATAAATCACCTTTCAAAGTAGATCAATTTCATAAGTACTCTTTTATCAGATTTGTTAACACTGATCCTTGGAATAAATATTCTCAAGCTATGAAGCGTATTAAGTAAATGAATCTATAATTTTCTTTGAATACCTATACTCTCAATTTTAAAGATATATGAAAAATTTTATTTATTTTTTGGTTTCGTATATACTTTGTTTCTTCAAAGGTCTTCTTGAAGAAAATGCATAACTAGAAGAAGATCAAAAAATAAAAGATGTAAAAAGTAAGAAATTAAAAAGCTGAATTGATCTCACAGATCTCTTGGACATAAAGGAAGAATCTATAAATCTTTTTAGTTAAAATATTGTAATTATTAAAGAAAATATTCAAGGTAATATTTTTTAGAAATAAGTAAAATATATCACTCTTGAAGAAGTTATCCACATTTTTTAAAAATTACACAAAACTTTTATGAGTGTCAAGAATGCACAAATAGAAATTAAATCTAAGAAATTCTAGGACCTTGATAGTTATGTAAAAGTATATAGTATAAGACATTATGAATTCATTTAGAATTTGAAAAATGATTTGGAATATATATTTATTTAATTTTTGGATGAGAAGAACTCTCTTAATATGAAATTACTTAAATTTGAGGTAAAAATAAGAAATTTGGAATCCACACACGCTATAAATTCCCAAACTATTGGGAAAAGTGATGCTTCCATATAGACATTAGATAATACACTTATCTCTAAAAAGTCCTAGGTTGATCTAAGATAGTGATTTATATCTTATTGAGAAGTATCTAAAATAATCTCTCTAAAAAAGGGGACCCAATATCCTAGTAAATCTAGTTGCACTAATGTTTCTTTACATACTAGTGCTGGTTCAAAAGTTGAAATATTAATAGATATGGGTGGATAAAAATGAAAATAAATCCACAATATGTAACTGATAGAGAAAATATTTTCAATTAAATTTACATTGAATTTCATTGTTTTAAACCCACAAAAGTGTTTCTCTATGATGAATTGCTACATTTTTATGATATTGGTGTTATTTTTGAGATGAATAGTAAAAATGGCCCATTTCGAATTTTTAACTATTTTATCTTATTTCTGTAGTTTGTCCATAACATTTTCTACACTAATCCATATTGAAAAATTATTTCTTTTCCAGATTCTATACATCCAGGGATTCATTTCATCGCTTTGGACCAAAAGATTAATCGGCCATATGGAAGCTAAAAAGAAGCTCACAAGTTGGCTCAAGAAACCTGTTTTTAGTTCTGCCAAGTTTTGGTGTGAATGGTGGGCCCCATTGTTGTGAAATTCAGTGGGGGAACGCACAAGGAGTTTTGGAGCATCTTTAATGAAGGAAAGGCCACATGAATTGGCCTTTTAAGGGGCCATTAAAGCTTCCTAATCTGGGGGTTGTCATTTTTTAGAGTCTGACTGGACAGAATAAATGGTCAGAGTAAAATGGGCATAAATCTCGTAATAATTTTCCACATCTGCTGAGATTTTGAGGAGAAATGACCAAGATAATTATGAACAACATTTAAGAATGGTAAAACACATGAAGATGTCATTTAATGGGGATAAAAACTATCAACATTCGGGGGATGAATTCTGTCTATAAAAGGAGGAGAGATCCTCCCTCTCAAAGCATCCCATTCTCCATCCCATTCCTTACGGGACACCAAGAAGGAGAACTTTTAAGCTTTATATTTTATTTCTTTTATTTCGTATATATTTTTAATGCCTTATTCTTCCCCATTAATGTCGATTACCCTTACCATGGTGGGGTAAACATTTGGAGTGATTGGGGAAGGGTTGGTTTTCTATGTTGTGATGCTTGAGTTCTTGAACGTAATTGAATGAAATATATTTATTCTTCAAAGTTGTTGTCAATTTCATATAAAGGATTTTATTATAAAGTGTGATCATTCTTGAATTTTAATTCCTTTATTGATTTTTTCTTGGTAAAACAATCATTATCTCCCTCCACTAATTTCTAGTTTATATACGATGGAATAAACCAGAGATTAGTGATGAAGTACTCGATGATCGTTAGTACGTGTAAAATGTGTAGTGAATGTTCTTGATTGTTTGGGATAAACAAGACCCAATAGGGAATTTCCCATGTCAATTAAGGATATTCGATACAACTATTTTTCACATGGAATGAGAGTTGACCAAACCGAGATCTTGGTAAGGTTTTCTCTCACAATCATAATTTCACCAAAGAAGTGAGTGGAAATGATTGTGGAAACTCACTTTAATCAACTAAGAAGAAGAGGTTTGAATTAAATTGAACAAGGATAGAATTTCAATTAGGTAACTAACCCCAACCTAATCACCCTTTTAATGTCATAGTTTTTAAATCATTTGAATTTCAAATTTCCTTTAAACATCACAAAATTTTTACTCTTGTTTAAAAGTGACAAACTGTTTTGTGTGCACTCATCTTCGGAACACATCCTAGGTAAACCACATTACTACATTTTATCTTAGGAAATAATTGTTTTTCCACTCCCTATGATAGGCGTGAGTAAAACTTGGCACCGTTTCCGTGGAGGTAGTGCCTCAAAACGCATTAAATATTTTTCCCTCATTCTTTTGAATGACCCATAGTTCAAACAACCATTTAATTGAATTTGATCCAGAAATTGAGTGAACAATAAACCAATTGAGAAAGAAAAATTTTCAAATAGAGTTTGAAGAAATTCACCCTACAGATTCAAGTGACACATCCAGTGATCACTCTGAACCTCTAATAGCTGGAAATCCCAACCAAACATTGTGCGATCTTTGCGCCCCACAATTCGCTAACCAACAAAATCAACTAGATATTATGGCCTTAGAAAATTATTTTAAATTGTGCATTAACATGATTCAAATTATTCCTAAATTCCATGGTCTTGCAGGTAAAGACCCCAAAAATCATATCCATGAATTTACAAATGTGTGCTGTAGATGCAGACCCTGAGTTTTTGTAGAAGAATAGGTAAAGTGGAGGGCATTCCCCTTCTCAATCGAGGGAGAAGAAAAGGAATGGTTGTATAATCTAAAACCAGGACATGTCCAAGACTAGGAATATCTTCAAAGATGCTTCATACAAAGGTTTTTCCCCACATCTAGGAGCACAACTATCCGAAAAGAGATTTATGACATTCGCCAATCAACCGGTGAAACACTTTATGAGTACTTGGAGTGATTCAAGAACCTATTCACTAGCTGTCCACATTAGAATATGGAAGAACACCATTTAATTGTTTTCTTCTATCAATGATTGCTTGAAAATGATTGAAACTTACTAGATGTGTTATCTGGAGGAGCCTTGATTGACAAGTCACCAACATATTCCAGAGGATTGATTAAAAAGATTGCATAAAATTCACTCCAGTTTGTCACTTGAGGTATGATCACCAAAGGAATCCACGAGGTAAGAACATATGATTCAGTAGATTTAATTAGAAACAAAATGGGTGAACTCACCTGGTTAGTGCGACAAATATCTGTGAACCATGTGAAGGAACAACAAGGACCGAATCAGGAATGTGGTTTATACTCTTCTAATTCTCATTACACTGATCAATGTCCAGAAGTGCAAGGGACAAAAAGTTGTGTTGTAGCCTATCAACAAAGGTAATACCAACCACAAACCCAACCAGGGTATGGGTTTCAATAGAACCAAGCCAGATCACCTTTTCAGCAACAATATCATAACCTGATAGCATTCTAACAGCCTTATTAGTAGCCCTTCCAACAACAAAAAACTTTCGAACCACTACCTTTCCAGTGGAATAATTATGTGCAACCATCCACAAGTACACTGAAAACTGAAGATCAATAGCTAAAGACATGAGTTGCGATAATAGAAGATAAAATAGACAAGCTAGCTGATCAATTTTCAAGCATTATGGATTCTCTCACCAAGAACCAAGGTAAGATTCCCGCACAAACAATTCCCAATCCAAAGGATAATGTTAGTGTAATCACCATCCAAAGAGGGAAAGAGCTCACACCACCAGAACAATGTGAGGAGGAAGATTCTAGGGAACCTCCTAAAGCTCGTCCTATCCAACCATAAGATGAATTCAATAAAAACAATGGACAAAGAACAAGGTTCAATAAGGAAAGGACAGAAAAACCTTTGCAAAAAGAACAAAGGGAGAAAAAGGATATCCCAGCACCATTCCCATCTACATTAGTTGAGTCAAAGAAGGGTGAAGAAGAATGAATTCAATGGGATATTCAGGAAACTTTCAGAAAAGTTGAGATTAACATCCCACTGCTAGATGCAATTAGACAAATCCCTAAATATGCCAAATTTCTAAAGGATCTATGTACAAAAATAAGAAGGCTAAATGGAGATGAAAGAATCAACTTAGGAAGAAGCGTCTCAGTATTGATCACACCACTAATACCGCAAAAATTTCAAGATCTAGGGACTTTCTCCATTCCTTGCACTATCAGTTCTTTAAATTTTATAGATTCACTATGTGATCTCAGAGATTCAATAAATGTTATGCCTCACTCAATATTTACATCTTTATAGATTGGAAAATTGAAGCCTACTATAGTGGTGGTCCAGCTCATAAATAGATCCATAGTTTTTCCAGCAGGTGTTCTAGAAGATGTTCTGGTAAAGGTAAAAGATCTATTGTTCCTAGCTGACTATGTGCTGACAATGGAAGAAGATATGAGTTCATCACACTCACCCATCATCTTGGGGAGACCATTCTTAAATAATGCGAATACCATCATCAATGTGTATGAGGGAGCACTCTCAATGGAGCTCATAGATAGTCGATTGCATTTCAATATACTCAAATCCATGAAGTGTTTGTAAGATATTCATTCGCTGAAAGTAATCTACCACAAAGAAGGAAAAGAACCAAATAAAAATTTTGAAGAGACAACCTTAGAATTCTTGGTTAGTTTGTTAGAATAGGTTGGAGAATCAAAATCAAGGGAAGATTTTGAGATCAATAAGTATAAACTCAAGGAGGTCGAACATGAAAATATTATCATATATATCTGAAAGGAACTTTCTATAAAGGAAGATGAACTAGTTAAGAAGAATTCCAAATGCCTTGCAATGGAAGATGAGATGAAGAAGGTCAAGGAAACCCCCATTAAAATTTTAGAGTGTAAAGGATATTCTCAAACCAATGGGAAGAGTGGATCACAAGAAAAAGAGGAAAAACCCAAAACCAGGTTCGTATGGGTAAAGAAAATTTAGGGTTAATCTCCTACCTTAAGAGAAGAGAGGAATTTTCAAAGGGCACCAAAACACTTTAAAAAGAGTTATGTTCACATTGCAACTAGGAAGAAACAAATATCCCGAAAGATTGAAAACCATTCCAGAAGAACAATATTTCTGGGGTTTTACTGGTGTTGTGATATCTATGGACACAAATCAGACTCTTGTTGGTACAACATGTCTTTACCAGGAAATAGAAATTAACCAGTGGAGGAGATCTCACTCCTTCACCCTGAATACAAATGAAGACTTACTAGGTTGCATCATTCCTTTACACTTGATTAAACACATTTAATCTATCTTTTTGAAACTTAAAAAAATTCCAACATTGAGGATACTGTATCATTTAAGTGTGGGGGAGGGAACCTTTGTAGTTTAGGATTTTCATTTTGAGTTTGCTTTCAAAACAAATTGTGTGTTTTCATATTTTGGTGTGTTTATTTTTCAATTTTTGGTGGGTTTTTGAAAATTTTGAGCTGAAATGATTATCATTACCATTTTTGAAACCCATGTCAATGAGGGAACCAATATATTCCATGAAACTGAGCTTAAATGAATTTTGAAATGACTTCGTTTTGAGTTCAAATATTTTGGAATTTCATGAAAAGTGCACTGATTTTTGAAACCCATGCCATATTTCACTATTTATATCTTTGAAATCACTTTCCTGTGAGGCTTCTAAAGCAATTTTGTCATATTCTTTTCATTTTCCTCATTTCTTAAGAGAACCAAACCATGCTTTCTTTAACCAAAATTTTATTTATTCCTTTCAAAACATGAGGGTTTGGGGTACATGTGTTTTAAATGATTGAGGAATTTATTTGGTTTTAATCCCCCTTTTAAAAAATGATTTTCATTATATCCCACCTTTACATTTATCCTTCATAAGCCCTTAGATTACATGAATTTACTTATAGGTTTAATCCACATTACAAGCTAATTTTCCATATCCAACCTGATCTTGAAGTGAAATTGCATGATCTAGTTGAACTTAAGTGTGGGGGAAGATGTATTGTGGTGTACTACCTCATTTGGTGATACTTTTGGTGGAATATAAAATTTTTAAGAGATTATGTTTCTACTAAATATTTCATTTTGTTAAAATTTGAGCCTTTTCTGGAGCTTTCATGATAAGAGAATTTGTGCCTTTCTGGATATTCCGATGTAAAAAGAATGTTGTGCCTATCTGGAGCTTTCAAAAAAAATCATGTTTGAAAAGATTGAATTTTTTTTTGCTGAAATCTTGAACTGGTTGAATGATGATGGAGCCTATTTTCTTCAAAGGTGAAGAGAAGGAGACCATACTTGAGTGAAAATTATAATTTTGAAATTTTGATTCAAAAAGAGCCAAGCCCTCCTTTTTCGGCCTCGTAATTATTAACATATAAATCCTACAAACCGGAAGCCATAGAACAACTCTGAAAATTCCTCATGAGAAACACATATCCTTGACTCACATCGGGTGGAGAAGTAGGAATTTATCAAGCCTATGGTGACCCTTGTGTGAGTTTGGATGAGAAAATCCTTGTTGAGAATTTACATATGTGATATGAGAGAAAATTCATGTGAGGTAGATGTTTTGTGTGCATGGGATAAAAAATGAAGTGGAAATATTTTAAATAATATAAAATGTAGAACTTGAAATAATTGTTTTTGATGAGGAATGCTATCTTTTTGTTTCTTGGTATTGATTTGGTAGATCTCATTGGTATGTGTTTTGGATATGATTTGATTTGATTTTGATGTTTACTTGTCCATGAGTCCAAGTGATAAGTGTGGGGGAATTGATAGAGAAAATATTTTCAATTAAATATAAATTTAATTTCATTTTTTTAAACCCACAAAAGTGTTTCTCTATGATTTATTGCTACATTTTTATGATATTGGTGTTATTTTGAGCTAAACAGTAAAAATGGCCCATTTTGGATTTTTAACTATTTTAACTTATTCTTGTAGTTTGGCCATAAAATTTTCTAAACTAATCCAAATTGAAAAATTATTTTTGTTAAAGATTCTAAACATCCAGGTATTAATTTCATCACTTTTGACCAATAGCTGAATCGACCATATGGAAGCTGAAAATAAGCTCACAAGTTGGCTCAATAAAACTGTTTTCAGTTCTACGTAGTTTCGGTGTGGGGTCCATAACTCATTCATGGTGGGCCCCATTGTTGTGAAATTAGGTGGGGGAAAACAAAAGGGGTTTTTTAGCATCTTTAATGAAGTCAAGGACACATTAATTGGCCGTTTAAGGGGATATTAAAGCTTCCTAATCCGGGGGTTGACGTTTTGGAGAGTCTGACTGGACAGAATAAGTGGTCAGAGTAAAACAGGCATAACTCTCGGAATACTTGTCCAAATTTGCTGAGAGTTTGAGGAGAATCACCAAAGATAATTATTCACAACATTCAAGGAGGGTGAAACGCATGAAGATGTCATTTAATGGGGCAAAAATGTGTCAACATTCGGGGGACAAATTCCAACAATAAAAGGAGGAGAGCTCCTCCCTCTCAAAGCATCCCATTCTCCATCCCATTCCTTCCAGGACACCAAGAAGGAGAAATTTTCGGCTTTCTCTTTTATTTATTTATTTTTCATAGTTTTGTGATGAATTATTCTTAACCATTCATCTCGATTACCCTTACCATGGTGGGGTAAATATTTGGAGTGATTGGGGAAGGGTTGGTTTTCTATGTTGTGATAGTTGAGTTCTTGAACATAATTGAATGAAATTTCTTTCTTCTTAAAAGTTGTTTTCAATTTCATATAAGGGATTTTATTATCAAGTGATATCGTTCCTGAATTTTAATTCTGTTATTGATTTTTTCCTTGGTAAAATAATCATTATCTCCCTCCACTAATTTCTGGTTTATATACGATGGAATAAACCAGGGATTAGTGGTGAAGTACTTGATGATCATCGGTACATGTAAAAGGTGTAGTGAATGTTCTTGATTGTTTGGGATAAACAATACCAGATCAGGTATTTCCCATATCAATTAAGGATATTCAATACAACTATTTTTTACATGGAAGGAGAGTTGACCAAACTGAGATCTTGGTAAGGTTTTCTATCACAATCATAATTTCACCAAGGATGTGAGAGGAAACGATTGTTGAAACTCACTTTAATCAACTTAGAAGAATAGGTTTGAATTAAATTGAACAAGTATAGCATTAAAATTGGGAAACCGACCCTGTCCTAATAACCCTTTTAATATCATAGTTTTTCAATCATTTGAATTTCAAATTTCTTTTCAACAACACAACATTTTTACCATCGTTTAAAAGTGACAAAATGGTTTGTGTGCAATCATCTTCGGGAGACATCCTAGGTCAACTGCATTACTACATTTAAACTTAGGAAATAATTGTTTTGACACACCCTATGACAAACGTGCGTTAGTAACATCCCAAGTTTCCATGGTACGCTTCTCTTTGAATAATACAATAGCTTGCGTTGTACGCAACATCGAGTTCTAACACACCACAACCAATCAAACTAGCCATTATGAATAGTAATAACCACGTTTTGAAATTTTATTTTTCAAAATGGACTTCATTTTAGATTTAGAATATCAAAATTAGCTTATGGTGAATTTTTGGTATTTTTGTGGAAACTTTCAATTTTTGATGAATAGTAAAAACACTGTGTTATTGTTTAAAACCAAATTTTTATTTAAATAATTAGTTATTTTATTTAAATTTATATTAGATAAAAATAGATTCATAATACCTATATATTTTCAATGAAATCCATTGGAGTCATTTTATAATAATATTAGATATATAAAATTTTATTGAACTTTTTACAGTCTTTTACCCACCTTCTAGACGCATTTGCAAATTTGCATAAAACGTAATTTTACCGCTTCTCTAAATTGAATTTTAAAAATCTGAGAAACACGGTTGACATTACTAAGTAAAATGTGGTTCAATAAGATGAAAATAATTTTTGGTGAATAGTAACTTTTGACTTTTATTTACCGCTGTTAAAAGTAAATAGGGTAATTAAAGGTAAAAATGATATTATAATTACCCTACACATGTCCTAATTCTATTGGATAAGTTTATTTCGACCAAAATAAACCTTAGGAATAAAATATGATCCTTTTGTTTCACTTGGATTAGATTAGGTCATTTATTATTATTTTATTTAAAGAAGAGTTAAAAGTGATGAATTCAAAGTTTAATAACTAAACCATTTTTAATATAGGTCTATACATAAGATAAATTCAACTATAAACATTAATTATAAAGATAAAATATTTCCTACATAATGGTATTTTATTTATAAATTTGAGACATTAAATAATTAAATTTATTTATGACACAATGATGACACATTAATTACCTTATCAATGAAAGATTAAAATAATTGATATAATAAATATCCAAATAAATTTAAATTGAGATTTATGGTGAATTGCACTAATTTTATAGGTTAATATGACTTTTTAGGGTTTATTAAATAAATTGTTTTCTAAGTGATAAAGTTTTTATGACTTTCACAAAAACAAATTACCAAATAATGTCAAAATTGACATAAATGAGTTTTTAAAAAAAATACTATATTATTAATTGATACAATATTCCTAAAAATATAAGGTTCAGCCAAAGGACTTATATAAGGTTATATATATCAATAATGAACCACTTGGGGTTCTCTTGGATTTTCATAGTTAGTTTATTAACCATTTATTATAATAATACAAGAATACATGGTAAATTTAAACTATTTAACTAAGAGTTAAATCTAAAAGATAATGTTAATAAGGTTATATAAACCTATATAAAACCTATTGGTTGAGGTTTTTTTGACCCATCCCCACCTTAGACTAGAAATAAATCATTTTGGAGCCATTATAAACCGAATATGATTATATAATAAAATAATATTTCAAGCTTTTCCTAAAGTGACCCTCACCTCTCTTATAAAAGGGTACTTCCCCTTCTCTCAAAATCACACCTCCAAATCCATTTGGATTAGCCAAAACCTGATCAAATATCCTTCCAACTACCCTCCATTAAACCTAGAGGCATTACTCTTTTCATAATCCAAACTAAGGAGCCCTTTTGGTCAAATCAAAAGGAAATGCCCGATGAAGAGGTAACAATTTCACCACCTTTTTCAAAGTTATTTTCTTCTTCCACTTCCTCTTTCTGTGTTGTTTACATACCAAAATAATAACAAAAGTACCTTATACATAATGTGATGTTATTATAAATATGGTACAACCATATTCATTATTCTATCCATCCTATGAATGACATGTCACCATACGTGTGTACGTACAACTTATCGTCTCTACGTCATAGTGTAGTTTGTTAATCAAACACTTCATTATTTTTATGGGTATAATAATGAGTATAATTGATGTAAATAATAAATATAACATGTTAATTATTCTTTATATATGATATAAAATCCAATTACATACGATTTCACCATCAATATAATGATTTTGTCGCTCGTGCATACGTATGGATTACCGTCTCCACGAACACGATGAGATTCATTACCCATTGTAACCATTCAAGAATAATTTTCATTTTATGATTAAAAATAATGTTTAATAACTTAATATAATTCTTGATATGAATCTAATACATCCTATCCATAACAAACATGACTTACATAACAAAACATATAAAGTAAAATGAATCAGTTAACACCCGAAACAATGATACTACTGAAATATTATTAACAAAGAAATATTAGAAGATCATATACAATATCATATTTATGTATGTGGTTCTTTTATAAATTAATAAAAATTATTTAACTATTATAAAGGAGGTTAACGTACCCTTGATTAAGGAAAAGTTCAAGGTAAGGGTTAATTTTACAATCTCTTTATTATCCATGGTTTTTTATACTTGGGTATCTACTAGGACCTCTTTATCATCCACATCAATATTTCTTAAAAATGTATTTCAAAACATTTTTACTATTTCCTATAATATGTTCTAAAGTTATTTATACCCTTTTTTACTATTATAAAATGTTTTGAAATGAATCTTTCTATCGTTTTCCAAACAAGGTACTTTATGACCTTTTCGAAAAATTAAGGAAAGAATGTTTTTTTAACTTATATGATGAGTGTGGCTATTTTCCACCATTTTAACACCTTAAAGATTCCCTTATAATCCTATAATAAATTTTCAAAATAAATGTTTTCTTTTATAATTATGTGAATTTTAAATTATTTCAAAAGAGAAAGATATATTTCTCTCAAATAGTTTTGATTTCATCTATGTCAACATCCTTTGAATGATTTTACACTTGTTTGAAGTTGATTTGTTACGATACAATCTTCCATATTGTATTGAGGGTTTTGTGATATATTTTACTGTGTATGTGTTATTTTTATAACATTCATGGTTTATGGATAAATTATTTACATTCCGTATGGTATTTTTAATACGAATGTTTATGTTATGTTTCAACCTTTTCATATGAGGAATGAATTATACTTGGTTAGTGATGGGTGGAGCCCGCTATAGCTCCTTGATGCATCGATAGGTCTCATGAGACATACTAGTGTCTTGGCATAAGGCTTTGAAAAAAATCTTATTTATAGTCTTGGCACGAGGCCTTGACTATGTGGTTATGATGTCTAACATTATGCATTCCATAATAGTTAAATAATTGTTATTAACCCAGGGTATCCTAGTACATGATAACGGGCCTTGTTTCACTCTTGGTTACGACAATCCCGAGGGATATGCTTAGTATAATTCACATTTTCTTTACAAACCATTATGAATGATTTATGAGTATATACCATCTCAATGAAAACATTTTTATGATTATGGATTATATCCATAAACAGTTCAATTTATGTTAAGTGTTTAACAAGTTTGGAATTATATATTACGATTCATAAACTAATCTAGTGTATGCCATTGTTTAGAAATGGAACCTAGTGGAAGGAATTTAAACTATATCAATGCACATAATCTACGTAGGGACTCCCATCCTACTCAAGATAATTATAGTGGAGTTGGTGATGCAACTGGTGCTGATCAGCTTATCACCATACTGGGACAACTCACCCAGGTTATGAATAATAACCACACATATATGGAGCACCCTGATCCACAACATGGTGGATCAATGTTAGATCGCTTCATGAAGAAAAAACCACCAACATTCAATGGGACTAAAAATCCATTTATATCTGAGAAATGGATAAGTTCTTTAGAGAAAATATTTCATGCTTTGGGGAGTAGCGAAAGGGAAAAAGGTTTTATGGTAGTTTATCACCACACAGGAGATGCAAATCAATGGTGGTCATTATTTCAAAACACAAAGGAGGATGAAGAAGTATCAAATATGGAATGGAGGGTGTTTAAAGATATTTTCTTAGAATAATACATTCCTCATGACCATCGAGCGAATATGGAAAGACTATTTCTGAGTCTGAAGAAAAAGGCGGATGAGAATGTCACAAAGTATGAGGCTAACTTTACATGGTTAGAAAGTCATGTATAAGATTATATACGTAACCCAAGGAGTAATATTGATCAATTCTTTTATGGGTTAAAACAACTTCTTCATTGAGTATTAGTCTCACAATCCATCTCATTGTACGAAGATACTATCTCATGTACTGTCAAGATAGAGAAGAAATTATCTAAGTCTTATGACTTTAAAGAAAATCAATAGAAGAAGAGATCTTTTTAACACTCTAGAAATGGAAATAAGGGGAAGAAGGGAAAATTCGAATTTCCATCATGTAGTAAATGTGATAAGAAACACCACGGTACTTGCTTGAAGGGAATGGGAGTCTGTTACAAGTGTGGGGAAAAAGGCCACCAAACTCGTGATTGCAAGGGAAAGAAAGAGGCTGTCAATATTGAATGATACAATTGTAGATAAATTGGGAATTATGAAAATGAATGTCTTAAGATCCAAGGAAACTTACCAAAGAAAAGTCCAAGGGAGAAAGGCCAAGCTTATGCGATCACTACTACTGAGATTGAAGAACCGAAAGACGTGGTGGCAGATAATTTAATGTTTTCCTCAAATTTAGCCAATGATTTATTTGATTTTGGATCATCTCATTATTTTATATCTTCCCAGTTCGTTAAGAAAATTAAATATTTCCAATTTTATTTTACAAGGGAGTTGTCAGTAAAAACTTCTAAGGGAAGTATCATTGCAACAAAGTTTTGTGAATCGGTTCCCATTAGGGCATATAAATGTTCTTTATTTGCTGATCTCATTTTCATTCCCATGATTAAATTTTATATAATCTTTGGTATGGATTTTATTTCGGACCATGATGCGAAAATTTATTGTAAGAAGAATGATTTTACGATTTTCAATGATGATAAGGAATAACTTATCTTTAGAGCAGAAACGTCACCATCAGATACTTATCTAGACCCACCCCTAATAGCTCTACTAAATTCAATTATTGGGGGGGAAGAGAATGTAATAACTATGGGTGATGAAAAGAATGTTTGAATATAGGACGTACCTATTGTACAAGAATATGTTGATGTGTTTCCAAATGATTTACCTGGACATCCTCCAAAATGAGAAATTGAGTTTTCCATTGATTTAATTCCTAGTTCAAGGCCCATATCAAAGACCCTTTATAGAATTGACATTGTGGAATAGTGGGACTAAAGAAACAACTAGAGGAATTGAGTAATAAAGGAGTTATTTTCCATAGTGTTTCTATATGGGGATCCCCTATTCTTTTTGTTAATAAGAAAGATAGATCCATGAGGTTGTGCATTGACTATAGGGAGATCAATGATATAACAATAAAGAACTAGTATCCCCTACCTCACATTGAGGATTTATTCGACTAACTTCATGGAGCTCAATATTTTTCAAAGATTGAACTTTGATCTGGACATCATCAGTTGTGTATCAAGAAGGAAGACATTTCGAAAATAGTATTTTGAACCAGGTACGGGCATTATGAGTTTACAATAATGCCTTTTGGACTGACTAATGCACCCTATGTTTTCATGGATCTGAATAATAGAGTTTTCAAGGAATATATTGAGGAGTTTTTAGTGGTATCTATTGATGATAACTTGTTTTACTCCAAAATCTATGAATATCATAAAAATCACTTGTGCACTATTTTGAAAACCCTTCTTAGAAATGAATTATATGGGAAGTTGAGAAAGTGTGAATTCTGGATTCAAGAAATTTCTTTTCTTGGCTATATTGTCTTTAAGGGTAGAATATATGTTTATCCTTCAAGGACCAAGGCAATCCAAGAATGGCCAACACCAACGAGTATAACTAAGGTACACAGTTTTATTGGTTTAGCATGTTATTATCAACATTTCGTCTATAATTTTCCCGATTGGATAACCCATTAACCAAGCTCACATGTAAAGGGGTTAAATTTTTTTGGACAAAATAGTGTGAAGAATGTTTTTAAGAACTTAAGAGAAGATTAGTCAATGATCTTATCTTGACTCTACCATCAGGGAATGATAGGTTTATTATTTATAGTGATGCTTCAAAGAAAGGACTTGGTTGTGTCCTTATGAAGAATGATAGAGTTATTGCCTATGCATTATGACATCTAAAAATTAAGGAAAAAAACTATCCTACTCATGATCTTGAGTTAGGATCTGCAATATTTTCTTTGAATATATATAGACACTATCTCTATGGTAAAAAAATGTGAGATATATACTGATCACAAGAGTTTGAAGTATATTTTCTCATAGAAAGAACTCAACATGAGGCAAAGGAGGTGACTCAAACAACTCAAGGATTATGATCTCACTATACACTACCACCCAGTGAAGGAAAATAAGGTGGAAGATGCTTTGAGAAAAAATTATCCTGGAGTTTTTAACAAGATGAGTGTTGAAAGGTATCCTATGTTCATGGATCTAGTAAAGATGGATATGGGAATAGTAATGGAAGGTGAAAAATCAATACTTTTTCAAATGGTTTCCAAACCATCTTTACTAGAAAGGATAAAAAGTTCTCAGACTGATGATGAGGAGTTTCAAAATAAATTTAAATCTATGAATGATGGGAGATTTATTGACTTCATATGTGAAGATGGAATTTTGAAATTTGGTAAGAGAATTTTTGTTCCTGACATACCTGATATAAAAAGGGAATTGTTGGTTGATGCTCATAGCTCCAATTTCTCTATACACCCTGGTAGTACTAAGATGTATATTTATTTGAAGGAACATTTTTGGTGGGACAACATGAAGATGGAGATTTCTGATTATGTGTTAAGATGTATGGTTTTTCAACAGGTGAAAGCTAGAAGACAACATCCAAGAGGAGCCATGCAACCTCTTCCCATACTTGATTGGAAGTGGGATGATATTACAATGGAATTTTTCATGGGGCTACCAAATACTCCTAGAATAAATTATGCAATATGGGTCATTATTGATCGTCTTACCAAGTTAGCATATTTTATTTCTATAAGAGAAGATTTACTACTTGAACGTTTAACAAGAATATATATTAATGAAGTTGTAAGACTTCATGGAGTACCCATATCAATTGTTTCTAATCGTGATCCCTTTTTTACATCAAGATTCTGGAAAATTCTATATAAGGCCCTAGATACTGAACTTCATTTGAGAACTGCCTAGCACCCTAAAACTAATGGAAAATCAGAACATACTATTCAAACCTTATAAGACATGTTGAGATCTTTATTACTTGACTTTCAAGTTATGTGGGATCAATATTTACATCTGGTAGAATTTTCCTATGATAATAACTTCCATTCAAGTATTCAGATGACACCATATGAAGCGTTATATTGAAAGAGATGTCACACACCAACTTTTTGGGATGATGTTGGTGAAAGAAAACCTGTAGGCCCAGAACTTATTGATAAAACAATGGAAAATGTGAAGATTATCCAAACCCATATCAAATCAGCTCAAATTATGAAAAAGATCTATGCCGATAACTGATGGAAGGATTTGGAATTTCAAGTAGGAGATCATGTTTTCTTGAAGTTACCTCCATGGAAGGGTGTTATATGTTTCGTTAAGAAGTGTAAATTAAGTCCCAGGTATATCGGACCTTTTGAAGTTATTGAATGCATTGGAGTTGCAATTTATCATTTGGCAATGCCACCAAGGCTCTCCAAAGTTCATGTTGTGTTCCACATATCACTGTTGAGAAAATACATGCCTGAACCAATGCATGTACTCACCTATAAAGAAATAGAACTGGAACCAGACCTGCATTATTTCAAAGAGCCTATCAGAATTCTTGATACCAGAGAACAAGTGTTGAGAAACCAGATGACTCGTCTGTTGAAATTTCTATGGAGAAGCCATAAGATAGAAGAGGCAATGTGGGAACCCAAGGAACTTATGATGAAGAACCACCCTAATATTTTTATGGAGTAATATTCTAAAAATTTGAGGATGAAATTATTTGAAGGAGGGAAGAATGTAACACCCCAAGCTTTCACGATACACTTCTATTTGAATAATACAATAACTTGCGATGCACACAACTTCAAGTTCTAACACACCACGACTAATCAAACTAGCTCTTATGAATTGTAATACCCACTTTGTGAAATATTATTTTTCAAAATAGAATTTATTTTTGGATTTATAATATCAAAATTATCTTAGGGTGAATTTTTGGTATTGTTCTGAAAACTTTCAATTTTCAATGAATAGTGAAAACACTACGTTATTGTTTAAAAAGAAATTTTTATTTAAATAATTAGTTATTTTTATTTTAATTTATGTTAGGTAAAAATATATTCATAATACCTATATATTTTCAATGTAATTAATTGGTGTCATTTTATAATAATATTAGATATATAAAATTTTATTGAACTTTTTACCGTCTTTTACCCACCTTCTAGGCGCATTTGAAATTTGTGTAAAACATAATTTTACAGCTTCTCGGAATTGAATTTCAAAAATCTGAGAGACACAATTGACATTATTAAGTGAAATTTGATTCAATAAGATGAAAATAATTTTTTATGAATAGTAACTTTTGACTTTTATTTACCACGGTTAAAAGTAAATATGGTAATTAAATGTTAAAATGATATTATAATTACCCTAACACATGTCCAAATTATATTTGATAAGTTTATTTTGACCAAAATAAACCTTAGGAATAAAATATGATCTTTTTGGTCTATGTGGATTAGATTAGGACATTTATTATTATTTTATTTAAAGAAGAGTTAAAAGTGTTAAATTCAAAGTTTAATAACTAAACCAATTTTAATATAGGTTTATACATAAAATAAATTATACTATAAATATTAATTATAAATATAAAAATATTTCCTATATAATGGTATTTTATTTATAATTTTTATACTTTAAATAATTAAATTTATATATGACACAATGATAATGCAGTAATTACCTTATTAATAAAAGATCAAAATAATTGATATTATAAATATCCAAATAAATGTAAATTGAGACTTATGATGAATTAAACTAATTTTATAGGTTAATATGATATTTTAGTGTTTATTAAACAATTTTTTTAAGTGATAAAGTTGTTATGAATTTCACAAAAACAAAATACCAAATAGTGTCAAAATTGACATAAATGAGTTTTTAAACCAAATACTATATTATTAATTGATAAAATATTCATAAAAATATAAGATTCATACAAAGGACTTATATAAGGTTATATATATTAATAATGAACCACTTGGGGTTCTCTTGGATTTTTATAGTAAGTTTATTAACCATTTATTATAATAACAAAATAATAAATGGTAAAAGTTAAACTATTTAGCTAAGAGTTAAATCTAAAAGATAATGTTAATAAGGTGACCTAAACCTATCTAAAAACTATTGGTTGAGAGGTTTTAGACCCATACTTACCTTATCCTCTAAATAAACCATTTTTGAGCCATTATAAACCGAATATTATTGTATAATAAAATAATATTTCAATATTATCCTAAAGTGACCCTCACCTCTCTTAAAAAAGGGTACTTCCCCTTCTCTCCAAATAACACCTCTAAAGACATTTGTATCGGCAAAAACCTACTCAAATTTCCTCAAAAATACCCTCCCTTCAACCTAGAGGAATTAATTTTATCAGAATCCAACCTAAGGAGCCCTTTTGATCAAATCAAAAGGAAACACCCGAAGAAGAGGTAATAATTTCACCACTTTTTTCAAAGATATTTTCTTCTTCCACTTACTCTTTCTTTTTTGTTTCCATACCAAAATAATAAATCCAATACCTTATACATATTGTGATGTTATTATAAATATGGTACAACCATAGACCTTATTCTATCCATCCTATTAATGAAATATCACCATACGTGTGTACGTACGGCTTACTGTCTCCACGTCGTGGTGTAGTTTGTTATTCAAACATTTCATTATTTGGATGAGTATAATAATGAGTATAACTGATGTAAATAATAAATATAACCTTTTAACTATTTTGTATATATGATATACCATCCAATTACATATGAATTCTCCATCAAATGAATTACCGTCTCCACGAACGCGATGAGATTCATTCCCCCATCGTAACCATTCAAGAATAATTCTCATTTTATGATTAAAAATAACATTTAAGAACTTAATATATTTCTTTATATTAATAAAATACATACTATCCATAACAAACATGAATTATGTAACAAAACATATAAAGGAAAATGAATCTGTTAACACCCCGAAAAATGATATTACTAAAATATTATTAACAAAGCAATATTAGATCATATATGATATCATATTTATGTATGTGTATATTTTATAATTTAATAACATTTATTTAAATATTATAAAGGATGTTAATGTACCCTCAATCAATGAAAAGTGCAAGTTAAGGGTTAATTCTGAAATCTCTTTATTATCAAAGGTTGTTTATACGTGAGTATCTACTAGGACCTCTTTATCATCCACATACGTGCTTCTTAAAAGTGTATTTCAAAACCTTTTTACTATTTACTGTAATATGGGTTAAAGTCATTTATACCCTTTTTTGAATTTTTATAATTTTTTTGAAAGGAATCTTTCCGTCGTTTTCCAAACAAGGTACTTTATGACCTTTTCGACGAATTAAAGAAAAAATGTTTTTTTAACTTATTCAGCAAGTGTGGATATTTTCTGTCTTTATAACACTTTCAAATATTCCCTTACAAGATTATAAGAATATTTTCAAAATAAAAGTTTTCTTTTATAATTATGTGGATTTCAAATTATTTCAAAATAGAAATAGATATTTCTCTCAAATACTTTTGATTTCATCTTTGTAAACATCCTTTGATGGATTTTACACTTGTTTGAAGTTGATTTATTATGACAAAATTTTCCATATTGTATTGAAGGTTTTGTGATATGTTTGAATGTGGATGTGTTATTTTTATACCATTCATAGTTTTTTTATAATGTATTGACATTTCTTATGCTAGTTTTAATATAAATTTTTATGTTATGTTTCAACCTTTTCATATGAGAAATGCATTGGACTTAGTAAGTGACGGGTGGATCCTGCTATAACTCCTCGATGAATCGGTAGGTATCATGAGACAAACTAGTGTCTTGGCATAAGGCCTTGAAAAAATATTATTTTCAGTCTTGGAACGAGGCCTTGACTATGTGGTTATGATTTCCGATATTATGCATTCCATCATTATGAAATTGGATATTGATATTACATGTGATAAGTTGAGTAGTAGAATATCCTTGTGAATAAGTAAATGACATTATTTGATTTATATTTTCCATATTATGCTCATGTTTAAGTTTAAAAGGCTTTTTTTTAGTATTATATATTGCCTTAAATTTTTATGCTTATTTATGAAAGTTTCTGCTATATTGTTATTGTTTCTGAGCACTTGAGATCACCCCTTTCTATGTTTTATTTTTCCCAGGATGTGAAGAAGTATATTATGAATGACCTATATGGATAGTCTATAGGATATGAATTTGTTAAAAGGAGACAATGTTGTTATTGTTTTTCATTTTATAATATAATGTAAAACTTATGTATGTATCTAGTACTTCCAAGGCTACTAAACTGATTGGTATTTCGAGATTTGATCCCTTGTGATCATGCCAATGTTATGTAATAATGTACCGACTCTATGTAAATGGGGTCAGAGAGTTACACAATACATCATATGTTTTTTCCAACACATCCAAGAAAAGTTTACCCCCAAGAAAATCTCAAAATATGGGAAATGACACCCAATACCCACAAGTGTCCAAATCTATATAGATTATAGTTGGAGATAAAAGAAGGTTTTTAGGGTATTATTGATGATACTGGAAGTTTGGATTTAGGGACATTGAATGTTGTGAAATATTTTTAACCATATAATATTATATAAGGATATAATTTAGATGGAGTAGATATAGTTTAAAGAGTAGACATGTTGTTCAAAAGAATAATTCATAAAAAAATAAAAATCTATCCACCCTAAATAGATTTCAGTCTCTTGTTAACTTCTGTGATTTTTGAAACATTTATGATCACTATTATAATGTGTATTAGTATGCATAATTCCATTATAAATCAAATGATGTTTCAAAAATAAAATCACAATATATGAATAATGAGAAAATAAAGGAAGGAAAAGTTGTCTTGGGTGAAAGTCTGAGAATAAAGATATCCAACCAGAGAATAAAGTTTATAAAAAGCTCCCAATACGGTAGAAAATAAGGTTATTAATGTTGTATCAACAAATAAAAAATTCTTCTACTATAGTAAAAAAATCCACACCATAGATAATTACAAGTGATCTATGGAATTCAAAACTAGGAAAAGTAAGTAGAACCAAATAGATGGATTAATATAAGAGAGATATAAAAGGATTTTCTTAGTGATTGAGCATGTCCCTAAAGATAAAGTGAAGAGGTTGACCTAAAGGTGAAAAATAAATAATGTAAAATTTATATTTGGTAAATCTAATAAATCTAAGTATGTTAGCAATGGGTGTCTAACTATTTATCCTAAATAACTTGAAATGGATAAACAATTGATAAAAGATGAAGTAATTATAAAGGAAAAAGGTAAATAAGTTATTTCACATGAATAAAACAAATTCATGAGAGGTTTTCCAAGAATTATGTATCTAAAATCCAATATAATCTATTTTTAAAGTGAAATCATGCTATACATGAGGAAAAATATTGTTTGACTATTTTTTCCACCCATGAAGAAACAATAAAGAAGATGAAATAAAAATGAAAACTACCATTGATTACAAGTGAATTATTAGAAAAAGGAATGATATTATTTCCATATGATAAAACAATAGATTAAAATTAAATCCATTCTTACTAAAGACACACATATTTATAAAATCAAGGTCGAAATAATCATGAAGAGTTTTCAACATTTTAGAGTTCCAAGGAAAATAACTTATGAGTTTAGAGAAAATTCTCAGCCCTGATACTTCTACTAAAGGGATGATAAAAAAATTCCCTTTTATTTTTTTAAATGTGTTTTTATTTAGGTATTGAAGGTTATATTTTAAAAAGGAACTTTATGAAAGTTTCAATGTTTATACATTTTGAAGATTTTATCCATCATGGATTTCTTAGTATTTCCTTGTAATATATCAAGGGGGTATCAAGAAATATTTTAAGATTATATTTGAAGGAAAAATGTTATGAAGAATAATTAAGTGCATTCCTTATGGGTAAATAACAAGTGGATAATCTACTAGATATATATTATTTAATGATACTATAAAATATGTATAACTCTTAAAAATAAGAAGGTTGAGGTTTGAAAATCACTTTCATATCCTTATAATGATTCTATTAAATATGTTTATAAAGGGGTAGTGTTGGTTAATGAGAAAGATAAGATTAAGTTAGAGTTATCTATCTTGTATTTGAATTTTTTGATGTATTTGTTAAAGATAAATATAAGATATATATTTATTATTGACTTTTTTTATATATCCTCTATAGTGAGAAAGAAAAACTAGTGTCACATGTTGAATAATTTATAAACATCTTTGATGTCTTTATTAAATCACTCTTGTTTTATACACTGTTTTTTCCCATGTAGACATAGATTAGACTAACTAATGACTCAATTCTTAGATATATGTTATGTTATTATTTTCTCACTAAAAAATAGATAAAGTAGTAATTTTGACCACAAAATATGAAGACGAAGTTGTTTTGAACACTATAAAATATGGTTGAAGTTGATTTAACTTTAACTTATCATTTTACCTTTTCATTTATTATCAATAAGGGGGATATGAACATTGAAATTTAATGTTAAGTGGTATTGAAAACAAATCTAATGGGGGATATTGAAAATCCCAAGTGATTATTGAAGATTAGTGTTGTGTTTTTTATTAATATATAATGTGGAATATAAGACATTATATAAGAATATGATTTTATTAATGATATTGATTATCATGGAAAGAAATATTTTGATAGATGTTGAGAAATGATGAGAATGATATAACAGATGACGGATTTTCAAGTTAATTCTATTAGAAGTTTTCAGCTAAAGAAGATGATATTGAGTGATAAAGCTTGGTAAGGATATCCTTCCTTAACTTATGATGATTGTTGAATTGTTATTAATGCTTAAGAATTGTGATAATGTTTTTTGGAGGTAGGAAATTTTTTAAAAGATTATAGATTTTAAATGAACAATATTTTTATGATTTTTAGAGAATCAATTGAATTAGAATAATAATTAAAGAAGAGTAATGAGGTAAAAATATAATGAGAAGAATTATGAATAAGTTTAGAATGGTCTCAAAATTATGAAGAAGTTTTTTGATAAGGATTTAGTGGCTTGTGGATTACGATATAGAGGAATTGGATTATAGGTTTACACTTTTTTACTTAGTCATTTCAATAAGTAGTAAAAAATAAGACCATGTATGAGGTAGGCCACCCAAACTGCTTAGTAAAAGAATGAGTCATGTTTAAGGGCAGCCCTACCAAGACTAGAAGATGAGCATAGATGAGGCAGAGCATGCACTGGATGTGAAAATTTGTAACATGGATCACATATGTATGAATGTAAGGGGAATAAGTGGTGATTATTCTCTCATCAGTGGGGTAGAAAGGGAGGTAGTAAGTGAGAAACAATACCTGATTGGATTTATTTTGCAGCCAAATAAGTGACATAGATTATTAAGTATTGTGGATCCCATATAGTTTCCCATGTGGGATTCATGTTATTTAGTAACTATTTATTTTTAATATGTGTTGATATTGAAATATAAATTATGATGCATTGGATGAAACAATACCACATGTGAGTTAACTTATATCTATGGCCTTTGTGGGGTTTGCATGTATCAAAGGACCATATCAGAGATCCTATGACTGAACCAAGCATGATAAGGAATTGAGATCTATTATATGACATCATGAGATTATTGATAAGGTTGAATCAAGATCGATGTTTTATTCTTCCTAGAATAATATTCTTCAAGTTGTAGATGTGAAGTTATAGTGAGATGATCATTCCATTTACATAACTCCATGAAATATTATGGATATATGAGTTTGATAAATTAGATATATAAATTCAGTTTCACTTACATTCATGTGATTCTATTATTAAAATGAAATTTTTGTGGCTGAGTACATGAAGGATTGACACCACATTTTCATCATTGTGTGCTATAACCTGAGAGAAATAAGGAAATAATGAGTTTTAGATATATTCAAGGAATATAGAATCTCCATTTATCTCAGAAGTAAAGTTGATGAACAAATTCTATAAATATTGATGGAGGGACCAAGATCAAGTGGATTAGTTTTTGAGAAATCTATGATTTCATAAAAAATAGAGAGTATCTTGGAGATTTCTTTGATACATGAAGAAGATAATATTGTGTGATAGTTCACATGAAGGAGAGAGTCCAAAAAACACTATATTTCAAGAAGAATAAGAAGAATAAGTGGAAGTACTTAAGTAGTATGCGAAGAAGTGTTGAGTTTGGAAAGAAATAAATATCATGGAGGGGGAGGATAAGAAACACACTCTTATTTAAATAAATGAAAATACATGATCTTTAGTTTTTATAAAGGATAAGGAGAACCAATACACATATACTCACATAAAGAATAACATGAATTTTTTCATGAAATACACATGAACGAATTGAGATACCTCAATACATTTACATGATCACTATAGGCCTTGATACACAAGGTATAACATGAAGAATATTTCATACTTATGAAGGGTTTATTTTAAAATACAACATATCACACCTTCATGAAGATAACAAAACATGAAATAATTGTTTCATATTGAAAAATTTTTGATAATAAATCCTAATAAACTCATAAGTGAAATGATATTATAATATAATACTGAATAATATCCTTGCATTGAGAATATGTTGGGAGATACATCCACATGAACATATCTAGGGTAGGAAAAATTTAACAATAAAAGAAGAATGTGTGTTCCCAAGAAATTAATTTTCTGAGAAAAAATATGATCATTAAAGATTAGAATAATATGAAAATGTACTAACCATGTTTTTTCTTTTAAAGATATTATAATCGAGACCCATATTGAGAAGGAATGAGATTATGTTCATGCTTACATGTTCTCATGCACAAATAGATCATCCTAATGATCTTGAGGTGAGGCTTATGTGTATGTTATAATTATAAATATATTCAAATAGTCAAAGTATTTCAAAATGAAATATTATTATTTATTATCTGATATCTATAGGTTTAATGAAAGATTTGTTTCATACTAGAGAAAATGAAGAAGTACCTTAAAGAATAGGTGGTTCTTGTCTAAAATATTCCATGAATTCAATTATAGGAAGTGTTCTTTCCTATTTAGGGAAGTGGATAATACCTTCCCAATACTTTTTTGAGACTTTAACATCACTTTTAATCAATACAATTAAATAGTGATAATATAATCCATGTCATAACATTAGTTGGACATGAAACAGAGTAGGTTTTACCCAAGGAGATAAAACATAAGAAAATATTCGTGTGCTAGTGTTTCTTTTATTATTTGTATTAAATTTTATTGTGATTTTTTAGAGTGCATATCAGATCCATTCCTCTTAACTAGGGTAGATATTTAATTGTAAGAGGGGTTAAATCAAAATAAATTATAAACTCATTAAAAGTTGGGTACACTGATTCACCCCCCCTCAGTATCCCTGTACGATCTACTAATTTTTATAAGTGGTATTAGAGTTAATATCAGTTTAACTCTATTTAGATAAACTTTACATATTATTTTTACAAGCACTATATAAAGTGAATATTTAAAGAAGAATTTTAAGTACCTCAGATGGAGAGCTCAAATTCAACCCTAGTTAAAACAAAATGAGAAGTTTCATCCAAAACCTTCAAAAAATGAATAATAAAGTAGAAATAGATTGGGTAAAATCTCAATGAAGGTAGAAAATGATAAATCACAATTTGAAGTAGTTCAAAGTGATAAGTGAACCTCTGTCAAATTTGTTGATAATGATCCTTTTTAAGAAACTAGCTTACATTGTAGAGAGTATGAAGAATATAAGTCTATTAAAACATTTTAAGACTTATTATCTCAATTTTAAATATATGAAAATAATTTTACTGATTAAGTGGTTTTATTTATACTTTATTTTATCAAGGTACTTCTTGATGATAATTCACAACTAGAAGAATCATCTAAAAAAATAGAAAATACTCTAAGTAGAAAAATTAAAAGGTGCAATTCTCTAAAAGAAATCTTAAAGGAAAAGAAAGAAACTTTGAACCTATATAGTGAAAATATTTCAATGAATAAAGAAACATTTCAAGTTAATGTGTATGAGAAATAAATAACACATATTGTTCTTGAAAAATTTATCTATTATTTTGGAAAATCACATAAAACCTATATGAATGTTAATAATGCACAACTAAAAATTAAATCCAAGAAGATCAAGAACCTTGATAATTATATACAATAAATTATTAGAAGGCATAGAGAATAAATTGAGAGGCAAAAAAAGGATTGTTAAGAGAGCTTGATATCATTTGAGGATAATAAGAACACCCTCAATAAGGAGTATCTTGTGTTTGAGGTAAAATTGAGTAATATGGAATCCACATATGCCAAAACTTCCCAAATAGTTGAGAAGTATTATTATTAAATACATATCTCATTTGATAAAATTGTCTCTAAATACACTTATACTAATGGAAGGAGATTTTTAGAACATTGGAAAATCCTATATAATAATCTCTTTAAAAAAAGTAACCCACTATCTTAGTAAATATGGTTTCACTAATGTTTCTTTTTTATGATAGTATAAGATTAATGTTAAAATAATGGAAGACATGAGTAGGTAAAAATAACAAGAAATACAATAATACACCGTAGGTGGTTTCCTATATACATAAGAAGAGTGTCTCCATAAGAAAATATCAAAATAACGGAAATGATACCAACAACCTGCAATTGCCCTAATCTAGTTAGATTGTAGTTAAAGTCCAATGAAGAAGTTTTTTAAGATAATTTTTATGCTCGTGAATGTTTGGATATATGGATATTGAATTTTTGAAAAATATATTAATTAGAGAATATTATTTAAACCCAAAATTTATAGGGATTAGAGATGAATCAAAGATAAGACCTTTTGCTCAAAAGAATAATTCACAGAAAAAGAAAATTTTTTCTACCTTGAAAAAATTTGAATCTCTTGATAACTTTTGTGATTTTTTTAAAATTTATGATCATGATTATAATTAGTGTTGATAGTCACCATTAAATTATGAATCAAATGGTGTTTTGAAAATAATATCACACTAGATGAATAAAGTGAAAAGAAAGGAAGGAAAAAATATTTAGGGAGTAAATATCGAGAAGAGAAATATCTAAGAGGAGAAAAAAGATAAGAAAAAAAATCCAAAGAAGGTAAAAAAAAGGCTTTCAAGGATTTACCAAGAAATAAAAATTTCTTATACTATGGTGAAAAGGGTCATTCCATATATCATTGTATGAAAACTATGGAAGTCAAAATTAAGAAAAGTAACCATAATCCAAGAGATGAATCAATACAAGAGAGAGATAAGGTGATTAGTTTATTGATGAAATACATAATTAAATATTAAGTGATGAGGATTCCCAAAAGTGGAAATATAAAGAAGTTGAAATAGCCTTATGGTAACTCTAATAAATATGAGTTTGTTTTGAAGAGTTTCATAACCTTTTGGCATAAACAACTTAAAGTGGATAGAAAAATGAAGAAAAATTAATTATTTGAAAAGGATAAAGGAAAATAAATTCTTCACATTAATAAAATCATGAATTTAATGATATTTTTTCCAATATAGATAAATCTAAAATACAAGATATTCTTTGTGAAGGTTCAAGAAGGCTGTACATGATGTAAAAGACTGTATAACAATTTTTTCATCCAAAGAAGAAATAATAAATAAGGTTAATGTCAACAAAAAATATATTGGTTATAAGTTCTTTATTTGAAAAATAGAATGATAATATTTCACACATGATAAAATGTGAGAGTAAAATGAAATAAATGCGTCCTAACATATATTAATTTGGAAAATCAAGGGTGAAGAAAACATGAAGAGTTCTCAAAATTTTATAGTTATAATGAAAAGAATTTATAGTTTGAGAGGAAATTATCACCCCTACTAATCCTACTAAGGGCCTGATGAAAAAAAACCTTATTTCCTTGTATTATTTTAATTTTGTTTTCAATCATGTAATTGAAGTGATATTTTTTAAATTATAACTCAATGAAAGTTTCAATTTTTATGCAATTTGAAGATGTCATCCATCATGGAATTATTAATATTAATTTTAAATATTTCAAGGGGTTATTGAATAATATTCAGAGATTATATTTAAAGCAACAAAAATATTATAAATAATAATGGAATGCATTCCTTATGGAGGGAGAAGACAAGTGGAGAAGCTGTCGAAGATATGGAATTTCATGATAATCTATGAAGTTGATAGCTCTTATAAAATATAAGTTTGAGGTATGGAAACCACTTTCATATCCTTACAATGATTCAATTCATTATTTTTATATGGGGTTTTGGTTGATGACAAAGATAATATCAGGGGGGATTTATCTATCTTACAATTGAAATTTATGATGTATTTATTGGAGATAAAGGTAATATATACATTTCATTATAAATATATTTATACAACCCATATAGTTAGAAAGTATAATTGGTGTCACATATTTAACAATTTATGAATAACTTTGATGTCATGGTAAAATAACTCTTGTTTTTTACACTCTGTTTTTCCACAAACTTAGAGTTTACCAACTAATAGATTAATGCTTAGATAAATGTGTTGTTATTCATCTCTTACCAGAATAATAGATCAAGTTTTAATTAATAATAGATAAGAGGGAGAAGAGGTTGTTTTTAACAACATATAAAATGGTTGAATATTATTGAACTTTACCCTTTCATTTCACCTTTTCATTTATTATAATTAAAGGGGAGATAAACATTGAATTTTTAAAGTGAAGTGGGATTGATAATAAACCCAAAGGTGGAGATTGACGATCCTGGGGGATGATTAAATATGAATATTGTATTGTTTTTTAATATATCATGAAAAATATAAGTTATTTTATAAGAATATGAGGTTATCCATGATTATTGATTATCATGGAAAGAGAGAGTTTGGTATATGTTTAGAAATGATGAGAATGTTTTAATAGTTAAAGAATTTTTGAGTTATTTCCATTATAAAGTTGTAGTTTAAGAAGATAAGATTGAGTGATGATGAATAAAGGATTTTTATGGATTCATTCTTGTGTTAAAATTTTATTTCATGCCTCATAAGGAAATCCTCCCTAAGCTTGTGAAGATTTTTGAAATATTCTTAGTTCTTAAGACACGTGCTACAATTTTTTTATAGCTAGATAATTGTTTACAATATAATCAAGTGAAAAAAAAATCATTTTTTATGATTTTGAAAGAATCAATTTAATGATAATAATATTTGTAGAATCATTATATGGTATAAATATTATGTAAAGAATTATAAAGAGGAGTATATTAGTCTTGAAATTATAAAGATATTGTTTTTTGAAAAAGTTTCAAGTGATTATGGATTATGATATAGAGGACTTGGATTATGGATTTACATTTTTGTTCTTATTTATTTCACTAATTATGAAAAAATAGGACCAAGTCTTAGCTAGACTGCCCAAAAATCCTAGTACAAGATCGGGACAAGCTTAAGGGTAGGCTTGATAAGACTAAATGAGGAGTATAGATGATGCATAGCAAGCATGGACAATGCACATGTGTAACATAGATTACATAGGTGAAAAAACATGATTCATACAATTTTATTATCCTATAATGCGCTGGGAGGCATGGGAGGCAGTAGGAGAGCACTAATACTTGACTTGGTTTATTTCATAATCGAGGAAGCAGTGTGACTTATTAAGTGTTGTGGATTCTAGAGAAGTTTCAATGTAGGATTTATATCATGAATACACCACTTATTTTTAATAAGTGGTGCATGTGTGATTTAAATTATGGTGTGTCAAATAAAAAATGAAACATGTGATTTTTAATCTACTTCTGGCTTTTTATGGTTTTTCATGCATCAAAGAACCATATCGACGCTCCTTTGATTGAATAAATACCATAAAGACATTAAGATCTATTACATGAGATTATGAGACTCTTGAGAAGGATGATATGATATCCATGTTGTATTCTACCAAGGATAATAATATTTAAGTTGAAGACATGAATTTATAGTGATATGATCATGAAATATTTATGGCACCACAAAAGGTGATGACTTCTTGAGTTTGAAAATTTCGATACATGCATGCAGTTTCACTCTAATTGGTTTAAACTTGTATCAGTCTGAAACCATCTCCTCTATCTTGGGAGATTTTTCTTTAAATATTATCATATCCTCTATCTTGGGAGATCCTTTCTTTAAATATTATTACTCACATGTAGGTGAGGCGAACTAGGAGTTTAGGGTCACATAAAAGAAACTTTAGATAGGTAGGAATGTACATAAAACTTAAAAAGGGATGATATAAATATCTTCATATATAATTAAGATCATGATCATCCATGCATGAAAAGATTAGGCATTGAAATAAATAACATTCATTTTAATTTGTTAATTATTAAGATAAATATCTTGAATTATCAAGTTAATTATCTGATTAATTAATTCATTCATTTATCTTAATTAATAGTCAAAATAGTCATAGATATCCCCATCCACCGTAATTTTAAATAAATTAAATTGATTAATTTTAATTTAAAATAAATTAAATACATGGTGTGTACTAGAGGCGACATGATGTGTATCCTTAGGATTCTATTTTAACCAATTTCTAGAGTGTAAGTATTACATGGCATGTGTCATAAAATGATATGACATGTGACCAACATTGTGTATGGTTCTTGTTATGTACTATGTACTTAAACAACATGTATGCCTACACAATGTGTCATGATATACATGGCATGTTGTTCCATGAGTTAAATTGCTTAATTTGTGCATTGTGTATGAATACATAGAATGCCTTGAATATACACGATGTTTAATGCTTAAAATGACCAAAAAGTACATGGTGTGTACAACAACCATACCTGTCATGTAACTAAAGAATAAATACAAAAAATAATTAATTAACATGACTCACTAAAATTTACTCAATGTGTAATTTGATTAAAACCCCCATCCCATGGCATGTACAACCAACTATACACCGTGTTTTTGGTTATACTTTTAATATTTAGTTCTCATGGTGTGTACACTTAAACAATGTGCTTGCCTCAGAATATTCCTTACATCTGTTTGATCGAATTACATAGTGTGTGTGTGTATATAGTTACATGACATGTGATTCATTACTGTCCATCCATACTTCATGATTAGGGACTTGACGTGTGTTTAATATGGTTCATTACACATTATGTTTCATGTATAACCCACTATACTCTATGAAATTCATGTATTTTCACATCAATCATCTTGAAGTAAACATGTAGAGTGTATTAATTACATACTAAGTACTTTGACCACATGGATTACACAATTTACGTGGGGACAAACCGTGTGGGGTTACACGATATGTAAGCCAGCTACATAATATGTAGATTTATCTAGCTTCATTCCAACTAGAATTTAATATGAGATATTTAATGATTTCATATATTTTCTCATAAATGAAATGCCGAAATATGTATGGGATATCCTGGTGTGGTTGACCATGGGTATAAGATGTGACTTTTTTCATTACATGATGTGCATCCATGTCATTCAGCCATAATATTTTTCACATTAAGATGGGATCTTAAATTGTTCTTTATCTATTTATAGCCCATTATTGGTCATATGAAAATGAACAATCTCATGATATTGAATTTTGGGATAATAATGAAAAATTGGAAATTAAAAACTAACAATCAAATGCCCAATTGATCAAAAAATAAAAAATAATATTAAATTAATATTTAACTTCTTTGATACCACTTAAAGAATTTGGGTCATAGGGGGAAGTGGTTGGGACTATACCCAACAAAAGTTTCCATTGGTTTCATTGAATTAAATATTCATAATTGGATGAATGAAACCCTAAAATATTTTAAGAGATGATATTTTTTCACATATAATTTATAATTAATTTAATATAAGAAGTACCTTGAATTGAGTATTATTTATTTGTTAATGAATTCAGTGGCCAATATCATAGTAACTTCGTTGCAGTGAATAATCTAAAGTAGAATCCCTATAGTGGTATCCACAAATACACCATAAATTTAATAATGTCATCGATGAAACTACAAGTTATATCATGGAGGATCCAAACATCTTACGTTATTAATTATTGATCATGATAAGAATTTATTCAGGCTTCAATAATTATTTCTATTATACATTGAATATTTAGATTGAGAAAGAGAATAATCTCTTATTTTTGATAGATTTATTGAGTGAGTTCTTCTAGTCTTGATTAAATACTCTTGAGAGAATGTGTTGCACACTAGAATTCACATTAACCTTGAAATGATATTATATACTTAGTGTTAGACAATTAGTTATTGCACAAAGTCCCTTAATTAATTTATTAATTCTATGTCAACTCCACATAAAATAATAAAAATATTATTATTATTATAGTCCATTATGTGCACTAACTCATATATATTTAAATTTAATTTATTAAATAAATAAATATTTATTTATTTAAAATATTTAAAATAAAATATATCATTTCCATTAGACCCTTAACTCAGCCAATCAAACCTGATCAACATTTATCAAACCTTGAATATTAAATATTTATTCCAAAAATATATATTTATATTATTCATTCAATAAATAAATAAATATTATATTCAATAACTGGAAAATTAACATTATTTTAATATTAACTTAACTAAATAAAAATTTATTTAATAAGTAAATAATTTTTTATCACCTTAAAAATAATAAATAAGATATAAATTAATATTTTTTATTTTTTAGAAGGTAAATAATATATATTTAATATTTAACTAATATATATTCTAACATGAATAACTTGTGATTCAATTTATGTGATCAATATAACCTAGATAATTATTAATTCACAACTTACAAAAAATATTTATTCAAACTATTAAATTCAAATAGAATTTTACTAAGATTAAAAATACATTTAGTGTGTGTCCTTCTAGGAATATTTATCAGTGACCTTAGACAAGCTGAGATAATGTCTAATATTAATGTCTTACAACATGTCAAGGAACCCATATAGAAAGAAGTTAATTTCATAATGTCAACAACCTTGTATGAATTCTCACTATATAATATAATCCCTTTGTTCCGATATCTTATTAATAAAGTTTCATACTTTGTGTCATTGGCCTATATGTTTGATATCTATTTATTTGACTTCCTAAAATGTACTCATTAATGATACACCCTAGTCATGGATTTAATTAGACAGTTCCATTCCAGTAAAATGGCCTAAGATATCTACTTCTATTAATATATAAGGGATAAATGTTTCTTAACTTATTAATTAATGCCATATCACTTATGACACACCCAACATATCCTACCTCACCACGAGTATATTCCATCAAGGTTTTCATCAATACATCAAATCACACAATTCATGATATACATTGATAATAATCTCAATTATAATGACCAATAAACATGTTCATAGATAAGAATATCCAACGACACATATAACGTAAAAATTTACAATTGGTGGTTCTATCCTAATAACCTCCTCTCCTAGATATTAATAAGTGTGAATCTTTATGAGATGACGACTCATCCTATTTTGAGTATCTAACATCTGGTAGTCTAAAAATCACTTTCTTATTATTATATAAATGTTAGCCAAACCATATGACATATGATTAATAATATTATCATATCACTTCAAGGTTATCATTATAGTGGGGAACAAATATACCCTTTTAATGTGACAAATACTCATAGGAAATCATCACATTAATATTACATATAATTACAATAATTATGCGATAATATATTTATTTATATTCAGGTCTTTGCATATTTTAGTAACAAAAAGTACAAAGATAGTTGGTTTTAGGGAAAGAACTTTGAAAATTTATAAAATATATCTCATAATGTCGCTTATGTATAAGTTCAATGACTTAGCTACATTTCCTATTACATTGGAAAATATCTTAAATATTCCTAAAAATAAGTTATGTAAAAATAAAAGTTTCTTATTCATCACTAAATATCTTACATATCTCTTTTCCTTTTCTAAATCTTTTCTTCTCGTGAAGATATTATGCATATCTAAATATTTCTTACGTATAATGAAGAATATATCACATACCAACATAATACCATTACTTTGTTTATTTTAGGACCCTATTCATCAAATTTCATACATACCATCCCAATTATGTTCCATATGCAAGGAAACCCGCAACACTTAATATTTTTTTGGTATGAGGACAAAATTTTGTATTGAATGAATGTTCTAAACTATATCATTTTATAAAAAAAGTAAAATTGATAGAACTTATTCAAATAAAATCAGATATTCTTTAATTATCCCTAGTGTATTTAGAATCCACTCTAAAACACCCCAATATACTTTATATGTCTTTAAAAAAATATTAAAATATTATCAAAACACTTCAATATTATTTCTGAATCTTTAGAGTATATAAATACTATTCTTTGAGTATTTCAATAAACCTTAACTACCTATTTAATTATATATTCACACTTATTATTTGTAAATATTAATATAAGTGATATTATTTATATATTTCAGTATCTAGAATTTTAGATAATATAAGGATATATTCTCAATAACTTCTATCAATCATTTAACTTCAATGACAACTCTTCAAGTTATCTAATATAAATAACTTTTCAATATTCATGAATTTGTTAGAGATAATGAATTCTAATATATCTAATAAATCTCGTACTTAATTCATTAAAATCCCTATTTAAAATCATCCCATGTACAATATGTTCCCTTAATATGTATTACCAACAAATTTAAGTAACCGCAGAAATCCTTTCTAATTATTAAGGGAAAATTCTTCTTTCTCTCAATTTTTCTCTTCGTCCATCAAATTTCAATAAAATAACATATTGAAAACAAATAAAATATCAATTTAATCAACCAATTTGGGTTCTTTAAGAATCATATATAATTTTAAAGAGAATAAAATGTGTTAATATATTGAGAATAAATCCAATTTAAAAATATTGTGTGTTTGATTCCTTCTAAAGAAAACCCATGTCAAGAACTTGATCATCCAACTCGGTAGGTCATGCTATAATTGGGTTACCATGGATTATATTGGATAATAAAAACATGTAATGGGTGACCCTAATATTATTAGGTTTCTATTTTTATGATTTTATTTAGGTCACACTTAGGTGGGATACCCTAGTGGGATTAAGTTACCAAGGAATAGAGTTGAGTTTATCTATATAATGGATTGAGCTAAGAGTCGTTATCTTAACTATATAAGAGTCATATATGATATGATTGAGATAATTACCTACCTAAATGAATATTAAATTATATAAAATCTATATTAGATTCAGTACTTAGTGAAATATAAATCTTAGTTCACAAATGGACATGATGAATTCTGAAGGGCTTATCATTTTAGTGGGAGCACATTTATTAATATATTTTATTAAATTTTTTTATAACAAGATACTCATATGAAAAAGTTATTTTTTAGATAAATTAAATCATCACCATCATCAAAAGTAACTTTGAGATAAACCCCAGATAATGTAGAATATCAATGCAAGTAACTTCTTAGATTGATAAATTAAGAAAATTTCTTAAGTAATAAAAAGTTATGTGTGTCAAAGAAACACATTCCTATATAAAATAAATGTTTAAGTTATTAAATAGGTAAATCTATATGATTATGATTTGCATAAAATTATTCACTCAAAATTTCCTTAAGTATTGTTCTATATGATGAATTAATTTAGTTTTCATTGTTGGAAATTTTCCAAAATATGAATTTATTCAAGAAAGATTTACTCTATTTTATTAAACTATTGAGGATATGTGAACTAAGAAATTTAATGTATAAGTTATAGTTTTTTATTGATAGTAAACATGGGTAAAAGTAAAAAATGAAATAAGAAAAATTAGTTTGAAAGTATAATAATGTTTTATATAGTAGCCAGCCAAGGTCATTGAATCCTAGAGTTATAAGGAAGGAAGACCATTATTTCCATAATATGGGATTATTCAGAATACCTGAAGGGGTTTTAGAAAGTACATGGAATATCTTTATTTGGTACCAGTTTTATAGGAATCAATTGTGTCATTTTGAAAGGTTTGTGATACCAAATGTATACTTTATAAATGTTGTGAGCATACAAGAGTTCAAAATAAATGTAATAATTAATAAAACCTATATTTTGTACTCAAATTATGAATCAAAGGGTTGCTAAATCATGGAAAAAATAAAAGGAAAATATCAATATCAAATAGATATTAGTAAAGGATGGGTATATTCATTTTATTTCACTTATATGATGAGAGAAAATTTTTGTTAGAAAAGATTTATTATAAAAAAAATATGAAATGTTACACATGGTTTTTGATTCATTAGATTATATAACATAATTGAGAACTATATAAGGATAAAAATTATTTATCTAGGATAAAGGTGTTTATCTATGACATTTGTTAAAATATGATAGATATGATCACACCACCATTAGTGGCCTATTTTAATGAATAAAAAATTCTTTTTAGAATACTTCTATAAACACATACAATACCATATATGATATATATACTATAGTTTATTTATTAAATATTAAAGTTATAGTAAATAATTTTTATTTCCTCACACAAAAGAGTTTTTGTATCTTGGAATGATATTCTATAAGGAATATAGTTTCTAAGAGACTAGTGGGAGTATGTTTTAAACTTAAAGAAGTTAAAAGGTTAACAAATAAAAATTATAACTATCAATATTCAATGTAAATTCCACTCAATATCTTAAAAATGTTTAGGGTATATCGATAAAGATAATTGTAAAGAGTTATATTTAGTTTTAATAATAAATTTAATGTTCCTTTATATCCTAAAAGAGTTTACGATGTGTTGATAAAGACAAATGTAATGATTTATATATTTTTATAAAAATAATCTCAAGATTTTTTTATGGAAATATATTCAAGAATAAGGATAGTGATAGACTTAGAGAGAGTTATAAGTCTAAAATAGAAATTACTAACATTATAACACTTGATATTTTGAAGTAAGGAATTCTGAATATTTTGTTCAAGGATTTGAATGTCAGGAATATGATTCCTAAGTCTCGCAATTATAAAAACTTTATTAATTCATATATGTTACTCACTAAAATAGTTTAGTGAGATTATTTTTTTCATATGATTATATAGATATGTGGTAGTAATTACAGAGATATATAATGATTTTAAGAAAACTCTAAAAGTGCAGTAAAGAGGAGGTTGATCTATTGGTCTATCATATATGATATGATTAGATGGGATATTATGTATAATATCATTAATATTTTTAAAATATTTTAAGGATATAAAATACATCATGTTATACAAAATTTAGAATCTATACAATATTACTTCCATTGGCTACATCTATCTCTTGAAGAAAAATTATAATTAAACTCTCAAAGTGAAACTTTAAGTTAAAAATTAGTTGGAAATGAAGATAAAATATTTTGAAGGTAAAAAAGATGTTTTTTATAAAACTATTTTTATGTGGGAAATGTATTTTTACATTCATAGATTAAATTTATCACAATTTATAAATGATTATAATTTTATAAATAGATAATATATTTATTTTAATTAATTAACATTCATTTAATTATGGTTATTAAGAAATGAATGAGAATAAATCCATTTTATAGTTTAAAAATATATTTTCTTCAAAAATGATTTTTATTGCATTTTATGAGCAGATATTTTAATTAAACTTTTCCAATTTTATAAATTTAATTTAAAAAATTTATATAATTTTTTATTTCATCATATAAAAATTATCTTAAGGTTAAATTTTTATATTTTTCGAAAAATATTAATTTTTCAGTTAATAGTGAAAAAATACCGATTTGATAGAAAACTATATTTTCCTTTACAAAGTATCATTTTTTTAAATTGATTATAAAATTTCATTATTTTATTTTTATTAAATATAAAACAATAAATTCCATTATAATAGAAATTATAATTTAATTTTATATAAAAAAATTATACTTAAAAATATATTTTTATAAAAAAACATTTTTCATCATGCTTTATGAGTTTATTTTAAAATTGATTTATGCCACTTATAAAATTTTATTTTGGTAAAATTAACTCCATATTTTTAATCATCATTTTTTTTAATTATTCAACTTTTACTTTTGGCCATTATTAATAGTAACTTTGGGAAAAAAGCTAGTTACCATGTTAAGAGTTAAAATGAGGTAAAAGGGCTAAAAGTAAAAATATAAGGGTTCGAATGGAAAAATAATTTGTATAAATCCTATTTTGTGGACATATTTTTACCCTGTATTATATATTATTATAAAATGGTCCATTTTTAATCCATTTGGATGGAGGAAGACAATAATGTATTTTAAACTTTTAAAAAATTCCAAGTGTTTCCTTTTTTCCCTTATAAAAGTACACCCACTCTTGTATCTTATACACACTTAAAGTTCCCCTTATCTCAGACAATACCAACCCAAATACCTTTATAAAATAGCTAAAACCATCTTAGTGGTCGTGTTTTAATAATAAAACCATCCTTTCAAGGCATTAGGTATAAACTAAGGCGGTCTTTCAAAGAACATGTATAGATCTTAACCAAGCATTTCTGTTTTATTTATTTTTCTACCTCATTTATATATTACTCAAACATGATGATATAATAACATAATTATCTTAAATTTAATATAATTTTATTATGTTTATTTTATAAATACATTTCATCTATTTGACCATCAAATGAAAAATAAAAAGATCGCTCGTGCGAACGTACAAACTACATCCACACGCAATGATTTATTTCATTTTTCATCATTGAATATTATAATTGGTAATAATAATTTATATAAATAAATTAATATTATATAAATTTCATTATATAATTATATATAAATATTATACTTCTTTCTTTACTATCCAATAAAAACTAAAAATATCGGTCGTGTGTACGTGTATACTACCGCCTCACAAACCAATATATTTTATTTTTCATCACCACCTCACATGGATTATATATATAGGCGTATTTAAAGAAATAATATAAAATTTATGATATAATAATCATTATAAAAATATAAAATGATACTTACTTTATTTCCCTCGTGCTCTTTGAAAAATGGAAACGTTACTCATGCATACGTATGACCCACCATCTCCATGGTTGTAATGTAATTCATTTTTCTCAACCATCCTACATAGTTAGTTATAAAGTTATAATTAATTTATAAAATTAATAATTATAAAATTATTTATATTTTTTAAATTATATAATAATGATCAATTTGACCAAAGTTATCCTACCAAAGTCATTTTGGACTTATAAACCAAACATCCTCAAAACATTCAAAGTAAAATTAAACAATTAAGTGGTTAAGTAAAACATGGATATAATTGATATAAAAGGAATATAAAAATTAAAAAATGTTATTAATAGAGTAAATAATTAATATATGTTTATTATTTATAAAGATAAATATTTTTTTTGTGACAATTTGGACTTGAGGTAAGGGACACTTTACCTTAAAACCTCATTTAAAATGTTTTAAAGTTTTATTTTATAAATCTTTTCCTTAATATCAAAATTCTTGAAATTATTTTATGTTAATATTTATATTGATATACATAAATTATAAATGATACTTTATGTATTCTTTTAATTTCATTCAAAGTCTTTGGAAAGAAATCTTTTCACCTATTTTATATGGTACATTTTGACTTTCTTTAAAATAAAGAAGAAGGAATGTTCTATTTTAATGTATATGGTGTCAATTAATTTTACACCACTAAAACAATTTTTTAATATTTGGATTAAATTACAATATTCCATGTTAAATTCAAATAAAAACACTCCTTTACTTTGTTCTTGATATTTTAGTTTTGAAAATGGGGTTTTAAAGGAAAGGGATATATCAATATCTGAAAATGTTTTTATTATAGGTTTAAAAGAATATTTTTATGAGTTTGAGTATGTAAATTCAAGATTATATATATTTTATGTATGTTATAGTACTTTTGAATTGATTATAATGATTTTTGGGCCTGATATATCTCTCTAATGCATTGGTTAATGATTATGTTCTATGGATAATTATGTTGGAATTAACTGAGTAGGTTATTATATTTGTAAGGGTTATTATAAGGGTTTTATGAAGATGATGCACCAAGGAACCAACATTAATTTTATATGATTTCTAATGAGTTTCGTGGAAATATTTTAATTTCATAAACTAAAATTATGATCTTTTATCTATATGAATGATTATTTCTTTTAAGGGTAAAAAATGTATTTTTTAACAAAATATTTTTCATTTATTATCAGGTTTTATAATAAATCCACTTGATTATGATTTTTCCTTTATACTTTATTATAAAGTGTTTTTATGAAAAACATTAGGTAGTAAAGTTGATTTCATGTGTAAGGAATTATTTTGGTTAAAGGTTTATTATGTTAAATAAAAACTTTCTTATATGACATCATGTTTTTTAAATGAACTAATGAGTTTATTCTTTTTTATGTCTATTACTTATATTTTTGTTATCATCCCATATTTTCAAATGTTTTTTAAATGGTTTAAGGATGAGTAGAAACAATGATTAAGTCAATTTGAAAATCATGAATATTTTTCATTAAAAGAAAATTTGTTTCATTTTAAATGTATTGTATTTTGAAACAAAATGGATATGAAGTGGAAGTGTCCACTTTATAATGTATGTATTTTCTATATAAGAGTTATTGAAGACCCCATATCAGTGTGAGATCATTGAGAGGGGGATGGTTGAATCAGTTATCCCGTTTTCTTTTTATTTTATTTTTTAATTTCAATTAATAATATGTGTATGGTTAATGCCTCAACCCAATCTTCTTGTGTCTCTCAGACTTACCTTGAATAATGATATAAATATGATGGAACATAACATAAGGTTTTATAATGATTGGAAGAAAAGGCCCACTCCTTGGCATGTTGGTTAACCCCCCAACAAGGACTCTCCATTATATCATAAGTAAATTACAATATTAATTGGTTATACCCCCAAATTACAAGCTAGTTATACACACTAACTCCAATCCACCTTTAGGAGTTGGTTATACCCTCCAACTTCACCTTCTTCTCTAGTGATTGGTTATATATACTAGTCTTAAATCTTCCAAAAACTGGTTATACCCCCAGTTTTTACCATCCTCTTTAGATATCTTAATACAATTTAGAAAGATATTTTGATGATCCTCCACTACAATCTTGTTAAATCAAACTTATTCATGTACACTTCAAGAACCTTTGAAGTATACTATTCTTGCTCAAATATATCTGATCACCTACATCTGATTAGTTTCCTTAGTGAAATAATGCTTGGGAAATTTTACTTCTTTATAATAAATTCCCATCCTCAATGTCTCTTTCTTTGATACAAGATTGTATTGAGATATCAAAAATAAATTTTAATGTTTTCACACATTTCTCATCACCAACATGCACATATTCATACAAAATTATTATGGTGTTTGGGGTTATAAATTATTCCAATACTAAAAATCATCATTAAATTTTCATTTAAAATAATTCATTTAAATCCTCATTTAAATATGTTTATAAATAAACACATTTATTTTCCCCCTTGAAATACTAATACTTGATGGTTTCAAAGGTATTATATCTCTCAACTTAAATACCCATAAACTGTTGGTATTAATTTCTTCATGCAATGCATCAATTTATGTGTACATGTCAAATACCCGAAGGATTCAGGTATTAAGTTATATTCTCCTCACATGGCTAGGTGATCACTTGTGGCTCAAAATACATGAAACTCATTCTCATGTGATTTCAATATCACCCAAATACATGAACTCTTCATTATTGGAAATTCATAAGAGAATACCATATTCTCCTTCTATAAATGAACAAAGAATCAGACCAATCTATTTATTAATGCAAGTTATTCCATATTTAAAATCTCAGGGCATAACTTATCATATGGGCCTCTTCAATTCACACAACATGCCTGAATTCTCATGCATAAATATCACATCGACTGGACACAACTTGATGGACATGGCTTCCTTTTATATTTATCATTCGATTAATATTCATGCATGTGAAACTATATGAATATATTATCTCAATTATACCTTATGAATTACCAGGAATTATATTCACCTAGATTCACTATTTCATAAGAGGATCATCATGGATTAGGTTCCATCTGTTCATGCCTGAAATTGCATGAATATTGGGTAAAACATGTGCTCGGACGTCACATAGATCTTAGGATATAAAATCATCCTTCATTAATGAGTTGTTGGTATTTTTTTGGTCTATTGGATGTGGGAATGATCTCCTCAGATCATTAATGGAAGATAATCCATGAAAGAATAAGATCCTAAGGTGACTGAGGATAAAGACGATGGTTCTCCTTTAATCGGATGACTGAGATTATCCAGATCAGATGGAAATGGAAATGCATGTATCATTTAAGTGGATTAATAGTGACTGTTTTTTCATCTATCCCACATCATCTTCGTGATTTGTTATGTGGTTTTTTATTACACAATGTGTTCCTTCAGCTCACCATAATCAAGTAACAAGGTCCACTCTCAAAACCCCATTGGCATCAAACCGTAAAATATCTCTCCACCTCGGTGCCACCTCGGATGGTGGCACTTCCACTGCTCCCATGGGATTCATGTGGGAATGCTCTACTATAGGCCTTATACATAGGCCTTCCCAATACCTCTTCTTCCATGCATAAGTTTCATGGTCCGATTCCCCCACATGGTTGAGGTCCTAATCCCACATGTGTGGGGTTGAGTTAGACCATGTGGATCACCTGGTTGGATATATTTTTTCCAAGACAATCATAAAAAATAATACATAGAAGTATATAAGTATATATTTGAACTTCAATCCATTGTCAAATATATCCCTCATACATAATTCATGAAAAAATATAATTCCTTTTTTCATGACCCAATTTCAATTCTTCTTCTCTTCATGAAAATAAATATTTTCATGATCTTCTACTTGTTATAGGTATTGTGATCAACAAATCAAATATCTTAAAAATTTAAAGACCAGTAAAACAATATTAAAAGTTATTATTCAAATAATAATACCTTCACCATAACATATTGACTAGTTTATTGTTAATAAATGCAACACTAGGCCCAAAAATATCCCCTTTTTATTTTGTTTGTCAATATATCTTTATATATTTAAAGTCAATATGTGTTCTCTTAAACATTGTACCATTTTGATACTAAAATGAAAAGGATAAGTGGGGGGGTCTTCTCATGTTTCCCTTAGTAGAGGGATATTAATCAACTCTAAGTATATGTGGCCAAACCCGGTGTAGAAAATAGGAGAGATATAACCAAATTTTTACATGTTGTTCATAAACAACCATGAATGTTAAAACATGTGAAAAAATTATCAATTTTTATTTTAGGGGTTGTAAATAATCATATTTATCAATAAAATGCTAAAATTTTCACATAATTCAAAAAAAACATTAGAAATTTCAAGTGCAAAATCTTTAACACCACCATTGCCTCATCTTATCATCAACCAAAAACTCCCCCTTAATTTATATGATTAATACAATTAATAATGAAGGATGAAAGTTTTATTGACATAACTTAACCTCAAATTTTATCAAGCTATTCATAAGTTCAATATTCACTATATGGTAAAGATTTAATAGATTTTTCTCAATAATGAAACCCCTCAATGGATGAATCCAGTGGATTTAATTCCTTACATGTTAGTACAAAATTAATTATATATATGGGGGAATAAATTACAATCACTTGGTTTCTCATAAGTAAATTTTAGAGCGTGTGATTGATTTTTCTTTATTAGTTGACACTTATGATATGGATGTATCTTCCTCTTCAGTACCAGAAGAATTTCTTTGAGCTTGGAACATCTTCCTCATTATTTATTCTTGGGATGGTAGAATTATCATATAATGTTTTATGTAGTTTCTGATTTATTCACACTTTTCATATATAAGGATTTTCAAGTAATCATTTATTGATTCCTTCTCATCAACTTCATATTTTTCAACTATCAACACTTTCTTTACTTTCACCTTAGAAAGTTTACAATATTCCTCTATTTGTTTAGAATTGGTCAATAGGTCAAGCTAGATAACTAATTTTTTTCTTAATGTTCTCAGATTTTCTGTGCTTCAAAAATAATTCACTGGAGAATGTAGATTTCTTCACCAACTCTCTTCTCTTCACATTTATATTATGATAAATCTAAATTGGTGATCTAACTTTTAATTTCTCATATTTGTGATCTTTTGACCACATATTCCCCAAACTAAGTTCAAGAATTCAATTTTTTATTGATAATTTTGATGAAATATTGGTCATAGGATTCTCTTTATGATAATCTGATCTCATATAATTATCATTTCTCCCCTTGATTCATGCCTCATTACTAGAAATGACATGTTATTGTAGTATGAATAATATTTATGACAAAAAAACAACGTAAACAACAATAGAATTTGAACCTTCATCTTCTAGACTAATAATAATACTATTTTGAATCTAGTTATTTCAATTTTTTGAAATATTTTTGGTGTTTTGGCTTAGGTGGAAACATTCTGGATAAATTAGTCTAATATTAATTTATGGAAGATATTTTACCATTTTTTCTTTTGGTCCATGAAGATTCAGTCTTGTTACTTCGGCCTGTATTTTTAGAGATAAAAAAATGTACATTAATATTCATTAGGTATAGAAAAAACCGTTTTATATTGAGCCTTCTTCTCAAAAGCTTATGAAGATTCTCCCTTAAGCTCAATAGCTTTGGTAAAGTCTTATTTCATCTTATTGAACTCACTTTGAGCTGAAAAACACATAGATTTTTTCTCATATAATTATCCCTCTTTCTTATTAAGTATTTCTTCAAGATCATTCACCATATTTTTCAGTTAATACATATTCAACCTATTTTTTATTTACTTTAATTAATGTAGTTTCATTATTATGAAGTTATTCTATTCCAGGTGAATTTTCTTCAAAAGATTTTAGTTTCCTTTCTAACTTTGTCACTTTCTTCACATACAACCTTATCTCCTTATGATGATTCTCTTATTTATTGATACATTATTTATTCACAGAGATGATCTTATCAATTTATTTCTTCATCCTTTTCTTCTCATACTTTAGTTTCTTATTTTTTCACAAGAGATTATTCCTGATTTTCTTTTAACATGCATTCCAATTCAGTTATCTCATCACTTTTGTAACCTTCAAATGTATCTTTTGGTTTCTTTAAATTTCCCATAATAAACATAAGATTATTTTAAGATCTTCCATCTTCTACCTCACTACTTTATGATGAAGATTCATCCATTTCTCTACTCATTATATTTCTCTTCTTGGAAGTAAACTTATTCTTATGATTTTTTTCACTTCATTTTCTATGAATTATTATCTTATTCATCTAAGTCAGTATAAAAAAATTCTTATTTAGAAAATTTATAGAAAAATGACCACTACTTTTTAAATACCAACATTTGATTTATTTTTTCCTTTTCTATTCCACCTACCTCAATTAAATATTGTTTTAAATTAGGAAATAATTTTATTGAAGCCTTTTTTATCTTCCTCATCTTCAAAATCACTTGATTATGGTTCTTATTTGATTCTAGATTTACCTTTTATCATGGATTAAAATTCCATATCATCTCTTAACATCTAATTGAAAGATGTTCCTTTTATGATTTCATATTTTATGAGGACATTAAAATGTTCATCTAATGATATATCATATCTATTTTCCTGAGTTGAATCCGTTTGATCAAATCCATCTGATAAATTTCTCATTAGTTTCTTCAAAATTATAGAATCAACTAGTTTCTCAACAAAACTTATGATGGTACTAAAAATTTCATTTAATCTTTAATGTTTTCATCAACACTTTCATAATCACCCATTTTGATATCCTCAAATCCACTTCTCTATATTTTAAACTTAACTTATTTTACTTTAAAGTTTCATTCACAACTATTTCATATTTTATCATGGATCCACTTAGTAGTTTAGAGACACATCAACTTAGTGTATACCTTTTTTGATAAGGCCATAAATATTATATTTTGAGACTATCTATCCATATCTAAGTTCCTATTATCTGCAAAATTTAAAGGATAATTTTCGTCATAGGGTGGAAATCCTACTGTAGTTGTATCGCTTACTTAAAACCCAAGTGATAAGAGATATGGTAAAATCCTATTTTTTCAGCCATGATGGTTATCACCCTTGAAAATGGGAACACCCCTGTTATTAACTGTAAAGACCCGGAAATTCCATGTAATTTTCTTAATTATATATAAATTTTTTGAGACAGAAAACTCTGACGGAACACGATTTCGAGGCTCGGAGTGCCTGGAATGATCCGTCAAATTTTTTTTAAGCTTTAATTAGAACATGTAAGTAGTTTTCCTAAAAAAGTGGAATAAATCTTAAATGGTTACTGTGATCAAAAATATGAGGGAACCGTTGTGCTTAGTATGGTGGGTATACCCCAGGCGAGACTTAATTTTAGTCAGCGCGGGCCTCCTGTGAGAAAACCCAAATTTGGCATAATTGTAAATAAAATAATTAAATAAATTAGTTTATTTTTCAAATGCCTATAACTCTCAAATGGTAGCTCAGATTGAAAATCCAAGACCACCACTGAACTTGTGAGAGCATGCTTTATTTAATAAGATACTAACTTTTTCCAGTAAGGAACACTAAAGAAAGTTAGTTTTTGGCCATAAATAAAATAATTAAGTGACAATTTTTTTTAAAAAATCCATAACTTTTAAATGATAACTCAAATTGGAAATCTAAGAGTATAGCTGGGTTCGTTGGGGTGTGTTTCACTTGGTCAGATCCTAACCTCAACTGGCATGGGTCAAGGGTGATTGCTAATAATTTTCTGAACTTTTTTTTGGGTACATTCAGTAAACGCACGAGTGATATTTTGTAACTTTTGAACCGGTACTCGGAATTGAAATCTGAGGACATCGTTGAACTTTCAGCACTGATATTCTCTTAAGTAGACCTTCAACTTGACCACAATAGGTCGAGGGTAGAAGTTAGTTTTTCACCTTTTCATGGAGAAATAGAAAAAAATATAAATATTTAACTTTTTATTTTTCTAGTAACCTTCTATGGGGTTATGGAGGTGGGAACCACCCGAACTAAAACTCCCAATTTGAATTTAAAGTTAGGGACCACCAGACTCTTGAACTCCATCTTTAATGAGAGAGGTGACCTTTGGTATCCTCTAAACTTATTATGCCAATGTGGTATAATTAATTATGCCATCAATTAATTATGCCAACATAAATTGAATTGATAGAATTAATTTAATAAGTTGGCTCCTCTCATTTTTCCGGGTTGGAAATTGTTGGAAAAGGGAGAAGCTTGGGAGAGAACTTTGGAGGAAGTCTTCTTCTCCAACGAAGAACGCTTCTCCAACGAAGAACACTGATTTTCTCCAACGACTTCAGCTCCTTCCTCGTGACATCCTCCAACATGGGACGTCTTCAGCAATGAAAAATCGATTCCTATCCGTTCCTCCTCATGACGTCAACAAACCTTCGAGGTAGGGTGGTTGTTTGAATTTTTCCCCCTTACCTGTTCTTGACAATTCTTCGTAAATCGAGAAGAAATTATAAAAGCTTTCTACCTCTCTAATGCAGAGAGTGAGGGCCAAACAAACATGTCCTAGACTCTCCAAAATTCTTGTGATTATTTTTTGTGTTCTTCATGATGAAGGCGATAACACAACTGCGCCACCCAACAGAAGAGAACCATGGCTTGTGTCACAGTGGCAAAGGAAGAACGACCGGCCACCAATGAAGGTGCGACGCGTGACCGTGCGATGAGGAGAGAACGACTAGACATCTAGACAGTCACAAAATACAGCTGCCCCATGGCCGCCCCACTACAGCATGGAAGCGCCGCCGCATTGCGGCCACCCCACCGCTCTGCGGCAGCCTTGCACCGCACCGTGGCCCTTACACCGCCCTACGACCCCCGCGCCGGCCCACGGCCCCCGCGCCGCACCGCAACCTGTGCATCACCCCATGGCCCCCGAACCACACCACGACAATCCCACCGCCAGTCTGGGCCAACCAGCATGGGCAGGGCCGGGTCGGTCTGACAGGGTGGGACCAAACTCGGACTCGCTTAGACCCTATACACTCTTTTGGCCATAACTTTGGCACCAGGTTTCCATTTGAAGAAACGTCTGCGGTTCCAGAAACCTTGAAGCGATATAGTACTTTTGGGATACCCCACATGAGGTTTGGATAAAGTTGGTTTACAGTCAGGTTGTATTGAGCACGAATCCAACTGTGCCCTCGGAACTAAAAGGCTAATATCTTACAGAACGAATGTCCGATTGATGCACCGTCTGTTGCATTGAGACCCCTATTACATGGAGATACTTTGGAATACTTCTTCTTAAGACTTCATGATATTTGGATTATTGACCAGTGGCTTGAATATCAGACCCTCCCGGAGAAAAATGAGCTTAGTGCGGGAACCCTGTAGCTGGTTGTGACGATGTACTAGGATCCTGTGTGGGTCTGATGACATACTGATGATGTACTAGGATATTGTGTGGGTATGATGATGTAATGATGATGTACTAGGATCTTGTGTGGGTCTGAAGAGGTACTGAATATGTACTAGGATCCTATGTGGGTCTGACGACGTACTGACGATATACTAGGATCCGGTGTGGGTATGACGATGTACTGATGATGTTCTAGGATCCTGTGTGGGTCTGACAACGTACTGGAGATGTACTAGGATCCTATGTGGGTCTGACGACGTACTAATGATGTACTAGGACCCTATGTGGGTATCATGACTTATTGACGATGTACTAGGATCCTATGTGGGTCTGACGAGGTACTAAAGATGTACTAGGATCCTGTGTGGGGCTGACGACGTACTGACGATGTACTAGGATCCTATGTGGGTCTGACGATGTACTGATGATGTACTAGGATCCTATGTGGGTCTGACCACGTACTGGAGATGTACTTGGATCCTATGTGGGTCTGACGATGTAATGGAGATTTATTAGGATCCTGTGTGTGTCTGACGGCGTACTGGAGATGTAATAGGATCCTATGTGGGTCTGACAACGTACTGGAGATGTACTAGGATCCTGTGTTTGTATGAAGATGTACTAATGATGTACTATGATCCTTTGTGTGTCTGACAATGTACTTACAATGTACTAAGATCCTGTGTGGTTCTGACAATGTACTATGATCCTTCGTGGGTCTGCCTCTTAGCAGGGTAAGATGAATTGGTAGTTACATCTAATCATCTCTACTATTGTACCTAAGTTATACCTGGTGTGAGCTGAGTTCATACCTGTGTGGTACTTTCCTTCATGGAAATACCTCAGTGGTATTCTTCTGTGTGGTGTACCTGTGTGGTACTTACCTTTGTGGTATTCCTTCCTTTGTGGAAGAGATGATCTTTGGTATTTTGGGTTGGACCCTATGTTTCCTCATGATTGATATGGGTATACTTGATAACTTAGGTATTTTATGAGCATGTACCTAAGTAGGGTTGACAGTTCATTTCATGCTTTGTGGTTTATCCTTTGTGGATTTTGAGAGACCTTGAGGGTCTCGGGGTCCCTACTAAGTATTGTTATACTCACCCCTGCACGGGATGTGCCCGCACATTGTTTTGTTTGGTGAAGACGATTGACAACACTGATCGAGGTTGAGGGTGCCAGGACTGGATGGTGACCGGAGGTGGACCATACGGCGTGTTGGTACGCAGCGGATATGGGAGGACGTGGAGTGCTGAGGAGGCGATCTGTACCTACCCTTCAGGTAGGAACCTCGGAGGATAACCCAGTAGCTATCTTTCTCTTTATTCAGTTGTATTGTATTTCAGTTGTACTTGTACCTTTACGGTTGGGCTTATATTCCGGCCCCTCTTACTTTCAGTTTTCTTTTGGCTATACAGTTTACTTGTATTCGTATCTTATTCTGTGCTTCATTACATGTGTTTACAGGATATTAAGGCAATGCCTTCCCGGTGTTAGGGAATATTCCTTTCAGTGCTAGTCGCTAGCCCTTGGCCTATGGAAGGTGGGTTTGGGGTAGTCACGGCACGTGCCCCGGGGGACGAGTCATGACAAATTGGTATCAGAGGAGTTGGTTCTATTGTATAACATAGGGCTCTGATCTTTTTAATGGTAATAATGTTAAGAGTAGTGAGCGTGGTTATTATTTTAGGGAATCCAGTGTTGTTTTGGCGACCGACGTATCCATACACTAGAACCCTGACTTCTGATTTCTAACTCAGTGCACGAAAACACTGATTGCAGGTGTGTTTTAAAGAGTTTTCTTGTGTTTTCTTGAGTCATATCACCAGGTATAACTAAATGACCATGGAACACCTGTTACTCATCCATATTTAACTACATAGATAACTACCTAGGATTCCTGAGAGAGTACACGATGATGGCCCACCGAGCGACGAGGCTCCGGTGCAAGGCCCTTTTTACTATGTTCGCACCTTTGGGTGGTGTACCGACAGCACCACCACCTGTTAGGAAGTAGATACCACCAGCCGCACTGGTGGATGTTGCACGCCGAGTAAGAGCATTGCATGAGTTACAATAGTATAGGCCTCCGATGTTTTGAGGTGATATGGTTTCCCACACAGCTGAGGGCTGGCTGAAGGCGGTTTCTAGAGTGTTTCACCTATTTGAGACACCAATTGAGAAGATGGTGGTCTTAGCTACTAGAATTCTTCAGTGAGTGACCATGAGGATGGTCTGTATAGTGATGATGTTTTGGTACATGGACCATTACCCAAGATAGTATCTTTGGGTTGTGTGTTATCTATATCACTGCTCATTGGTCAGTAGTTACAACTGGCGGTCTGGTAGAGGACACATATAGGCTTAGTGCCTTACACGTGATTCATTATCAGATACCACTTAGGTTTCAAGGTGGTCCCAACTCACAAGCAGCTGAGGACTGGCTTGAGGAGGTGGATGAGAGTTCTCTATAGTTTCTACAGCTTCGGAAGGACAACATGTCGGTAGCTGAGTATTCATCGAGGTGTACTGATCATTCCTTGCACTCGATGGATATGATACGATCAGTTCTTCAGGGATTGGACTTTATAGTGCACTGTGTTTCATGATGTCTGAGCCATTACCTTTCCTCTTTCCATTCCTACTTATGTTTGGGTGCTATAGAGTACCTTTATGGTTGAATGTTCTTTGGTTGAGTGGATACAACCAGTGAATGTTAGTAGTGAGAAAGTAGGAAATTGGCACCAGTCTCAGAGACTTGGGCGTGTAAAAATATTTCGGGAGGAAGAATTGCTAGGGACAGATGAATCTGCTACAGATGTGGAAGAAAATATAGGAGAGTAACATGAGGTGGTGTACATTTCGACATGTTACAACCACCCCCCCTTTTTGGTCCCCACCAGGCTCAGGGAGTTGGAGGACAGGGGAAGGGAGTAGCAACATATGGTTAAGAAGTGCGACCCAAGGGCTATAGGAATGATTCGATGAATGGTCTGTGTCTACTACTAGCTACCGTATTAATAGACATAGGTACCAATCATTCCTTCCTTCCACGAATCTTGTCCAATAACTAGAGTTTCTGGTTAAGTCGTTGACTTGACCCTCACATCCAGAGATACCTTTGGTAGGAGACTCGATAATAACACTTATGTCGATGGTGTGATCTGACCCTTGAGGCGAGAGTTTCAGTTGGAACCTCTTGGTGGCAATGTCGAGGCCTTACGATGTTAGTTTGAGTATGGAATTGGAATCCATAGTTCATAATAATATTGATTGTATTAGGTAAAAGGTTGTGGTTTCTCTACAACATTGGAATAATATTTTCCTTGGTCGGAGAAAAGGAAGCCCAAGCAGCACAGGATGGATTCATGCATAGGAGGGTGCAGACGATCACTCATGAGTCAGCCAGACTTACCCTTGTGGTAGTTGGAGTTTTGAGTTTTCATTTCTAAATAGGAGTGGCAGAGCATGGGGTCATATTTTCAAAAGATTTTTCCAAGATTACCTCCCCAAAGGGAGAGGTACGCCTACTTTGGCTAGGTACTTCCAGAGATTTGTACCCAACTTCTCTAAGGTAGCGGCACCCTTGTTAGCTTTGACAAAAAGGTGGGAGCCTTTCCTGTGGATAGAGAAGTGTCAGCAGAGATTTCAGAAGATGAGATAGAGACTGAAAAGTAGAAACACAAAACCCATGACCTAGAGTTAGCAGTAGTGATCTTTGCAATGAAGTTGTGGTGGCATTACTTGATGGGTGAATGTTTTAAAGTAGACTCGGACCACAAGAGTCTCAGGTATATATTCTCTCAGTAGGACCTGAACATGAGACAAAAACGTTGGCTCGATTTCCTCCAGGATTATGACTTTGAGATAGTCTATACTCTTTGGAAGGAGAACATAGTAGCAGATGCACTCAGCAGGAGATTTGGTATACAACTTCTAGGTGAGGCAACAGAGTAGCGGGATTCTTTACAGATATCTTTTGTGGACCGAGATGGAGCAGTTTTTATTTAGTCTCTGATAGTCACTTTCCAACTTATTCATCGAGTCAGGGAGGCACACCATGAGAACACTAACTGTGAGTCTCAACATGTTTATATATCCTTAGGGAAGACACCTAATGGATTTTCTAAAGGTGGGGAGAACATCAACCTCTTCAGAGGACGTACCATGGTACCATGACCTTCAGTATTAGTATTGGTGGCTAGAGATGAATAAAGCAGTAGAAGATTTTGTATCACGATACCTCACTTGTTAGTAAGTAAAAATTTCTCAGAGCTGGAAGTATTCTTATGCTGATAGGAGATGGAGACCTATGGAGTTTGAGGATGGTGACCACGTCCTTCTACGAGTCTCACCTTTACGTGGATTGCAAAGATTTGACCGAGGTGACAAGTTACCTTCGAGGTTCATTGGACCCTTACAGGTCCTCATCAGAGTTGGCGAGGTGGCTTACCACCTAGAACTTCCCCTTCAGTTGCACCAGGTGCACAACGTCTTCCACGTATTCCAGCTGAGGAGATTCGTGCATGACCCATCTCACGTCATCGACCATGACGAGCTGGACATCGAGGATGGGGAGATGTTTTCAGAGGTTCCAATGGAGATTGAGGACCGACAAGAGAAATTACTTCCTGGGTGATTGATAACTTTGGTGCGTGTGCATTGTCAGCACGAGAACCTCTAGGAGAGCACATGGGAGCAGGAGGCTCAGATTCATGCTCAGTACCCCCAATTGTTTTCCTAGTTTTTTTTAATGTGGCTTTCAGGATGTAAAGACCTAAGGTGGGGAGAATGTAAAGACCTGTAAATTCCATGTAATTTTTTTTAATTATATGGGAATTTTTTGAGACAAATAAATTTGACGGCACACGATTCCAAGGCCTGGAGTGCTCGGAATGATCCGTCGAAGTTTTGTTAAGCTTTAATTAGCACGCGTAAGTAGTTTTCCTGAAAAAGTAGAATAACTCTTAAACCGTTACTCGAATCAGAAATATGAGGGCACCATTGTGCTCAGGATAGAGGGTTTACCCTAGGTGCAACTTAAGTTTACTCGGTGTGGGCCTCCTATGAGAAAACCCAAATTTTGCATAACCAAAAATAAAATAATTAAATAAATTATTTTATTTTTCAAATGAATATAACTCTCAGACGGTAGATTGGATTGAAAATACAAGACCACTGTGGAACTTGTGATAGCATGCTTTATTTAATCAGATACTAACTTTTTCTGGAACATACCACGAGATAAAGTTAGTCTTTGGTCGTAAATAAAATAATTAAGTGGCAATTATTTTATTGTAAAATCCATAACTTTTAAACGGTAACTCGGATTCGAAATCTGAGAGTATCGTTGGGTTAATTGGGGTGTGTTTCAGTTGGAAAGAGCCTAACGTCGACCGACACTGGTCGATGGTGATCGTTAATAATTTTCCAAACTTTTTTTCGAGTACGTTCAGTAAACGCAAGATCGGCGTTTTGTAACTTTTGAACCGGTGGTCAGAATTGAAATCTGAGGACACCGTTTAGCTCATAGAGCCGATATTCTCTTAAGGAGTCCTTTACCTCGACCATAGTAGGTCAAGGGTAGAAGTTAGTTTTTAAACTTTTTATGGAGGAATAGAAAAAAAAATATTTAACTTTTTATTTTTCTTGTAACCTTCTGTGGAGTTATGGAGGTAGGGACCACCCGAACTAAAACCCCCAATTTGAATTCAAAGATGGGAACCACCCGACTCTTGAAATCCCTCTTTAATGAGGGAGATGACCTTTGGTATCCTCTAAATTTATTATACCAATGTGGTACAATTAATTGTGCCAAAAATTAATTGTGCCAATGTAAATTAAATTGATAGACTTAATTTAATAATTTGGCGCCTCTCATTTTTCAGGGTTGGCAATTGTTGGCATATGGAGAAGCTTGGGATAGAACTTTGGAGGAATTCTTCTTCTCCAATGAAGAGCGCTTCTCCAACGAAGAAAACTGACATTCTCCAATGACTTTGGCCCCTTCCTTGTGACATCCTCCAATGTGGGATGTCTTCAACAACAAAAAACCAATGTCCATCCTTCCCTCCTCGCGATGTCAAAAAACTTTCGAGGTAGGGTGGTTGTTTGAATTTTTACCCATTACTCGTTCTTGAAAACTCTTAATAAATCAAGAAGAAATTATATCCACTTTCTAACTCTCTAATGCGGAGAGTGAGGGCCAAACAAACATGGCCCGACCTCTCCGAAATTCTTGTGATAATTTATTGTGTTCTTCGCGACGAAGGTGACGGTGCGACCGCGCCACCCGATGGAAGAGAACCGCGTTGCGTGCAGGTGGGGCGGGTGATCGCGCCACGTGGAGATGACGGTTGGCCATCCAGCCAGCCGTGGTGGACCTCCACCCCGCGCCCCCCCCCCCTGCACTGCGACCGCCCTGCCACACCACGGCCGCCCCACTGCACCACGGCCTCTCCACCGCACCAAGGCCGCCTCGCGCCGCCACGTGGCCCTCATGCCACCCCGTGGCCCCCGTGACCGCCCACTGCATTGCGGTGCCCTACCTATCTATGGCCGCCTTGTGCCGCCCCATGGCCTGCGCGCCGCCCTGCGGCCGACACGAAGCCCCGCCACCCCCGCTCCACCCCACGGCCCCTGCACCACCGTGCGGCCCCCGCACCCCCCCCCCCCCCCCGCACCCCCCGTGCTGCCTCGCGTCTCCCAACACCACACTGTGGTCCATGGGCCACCCCATGGACCTCGCGCTGCACTGCGGCTGTTCTGCTGCCAGGTCGGGCCGCTTAGCATAGGCCGGGTCGGTCCGACCAGGTCGAACTGGACCCAGACCAACTTCGACCCTATACACACTTTTGGCCATAACTTTGGCACCAATCGTCCATTTGACGAACCATATGTGGCGCCAGAAACCTTGAAGCGAGGTAGTACTTTTGGAATACCCCATTTGAGGTTTGGATAAAGTTGGGTAACGGTCAGGTTGGATCGAACACGAATCTAACCGGGCCCTCAGAACTAAAAGGATAATATCTTATAGATCGGGCGTCTGATTGAAGCACTGTCTATTACATTGAGACCCCTATTACATGGCGATACCTTGGGATACTTCTTCGTGGGACTTCATGATAGATGGAGTATCGAATAGTGGCTTGAAGAGAAGATCCTCCCAGAGACAAGAAAGCATAGTGCTGGAACCCTGTAGCTGGCTATAACGATGTACTAGGATCCTATGTGGGTGTAACGACGTACTGAAGATGTACTAGGATCATGTGTGGGTCTGAAAATGTACTGAATGTGTAATAGGATCTTATGTGGGTATGACGATGTACTAGGATCCTATGTGTGTCAGATGATGTACTGACGATTTACTAGGATCCTGTGTGGGTATGACGATGTACTTACGATGTACTAGGATCCTTTGTGGGTTTGACGAAGTACTAGACATGTACTAGGATCCTGTGTGGGTTTGATGATGTACTGAAGATGTACTAGGATCCTTTGTGGGTCTAAATATGTACTGAAAATTTACTAGGATCCTGTGTGGGTCTGACGACGTATTGATGATGTACTAGGATCCTATGTGGGTCTGACGATGTAATGACGATTTACTAGGAACTTGTGTGGGTCTGAAAACATACTGGATATGTACTAGGATCCGGTGTGGGTATGATGATGTACTAGAGATGTACTAGTATCCTTTGTGGGTCTGAAGACATACTGAAGATGTACTAGGATCCTATGTGGGTCTGACGACGTACTGGAGATGTACTAGGATATTTTGTGGGTCTGGCGATGTACTGACGATGACTAGGATCCTCTATGGGTCTGACGACATACTGATGGTGTACTAGGATCCTGTGTGGATCTGATGATGTACTAAGATCCTTCGTGGGTCTACCTCTTAACAGAGTAAGATTAATTAGTAGTTACATCTAATCATCTCTACTATTGTACCTAAGTTATACCTGGTGTGAGATGAGTTCGTACCTGTGTGGTACTTTCCTTCATGGAAATACCTTGGTGGTATTCTTCTGTGTGGTGCACCTGTGTGGTAATTAACTTTGTGGTATTCCTTTCTTTTTGGAATAATTGAGCTTTGGGATTATTTGTTGGACCCTGTGTTTCCTCATGATTGAGATGGATATACTTGATAACTTAGGTATATGTATGGGCATATATCTAAGTAGGGTTGATAGTTGATTTCATGCTTTGTGGTTTATCCTTTGTATATTTTGTGAGACCTTGAGGGTCTCGGGGTCCCTACTGAGTATTGTTATACTCACCTCTGCACGGGCTTTGCCCGCACCTTGTTGTGTTTGGTGCAGATGACAGACACCACTGATCGAGGCTGAGGGTACCAGGACTAGACTGTGCCCAGAGGTGGACCATACGACATGTCAGTACACAAAGGAGACGGGAGGATGTGGAGTGATGAGGAGGAGATCTATACCTACCCTTTAGGTAGGAACCTCGGAGGACAAATGAGTAGCTATCTTTCTCTTTCTTCAGTTGTATTGTATTTTAGTTATACTTGTACCTTTACGTTTGGGCTTGTATTCCGACCCCTCTTACTTTCAGCACTATTTTTTTCTATACAGTTTACTTGTGTTCGTATCTTTCGATGTGTTTGATTGCATGTGTTTATAGGATATTAAGGCAACACCTTCCCGGTTTTACGGAATACACCTTTTGGTGCTAGTCACCAGCCCCTGGCCTATGGAAGGTGGTCTTGGGGTAGTCACAGAACAGGCCCCGAGGGATAGGTCGTGACATTAACTAAATTCATGTTCTCAATACTTAGTAGACTTTTGGATATTTCATAGGTTCCCTTGTCTTTGATACCACTTGAAGATCTCAGATCAATGTGATATCATTAAGAGGGGGATGGGGTGAATCAGTTATCCTTTTTTTATTTTTATTTCATTTCAATTAAAACTCTAAAACTTGTTTAATCCATAAGCCACTCTTCTTGTGTCTCTCATAATTACCTCAAATAATGCTATAAATATGAAGGCACAAAACAAAATGTTTTATAAGGTATTGATGAAAAGGACAACTTCTTACCATGTTGTTTATTAACCCCAACACGAATTCTCCACTATATCAGAAGGTGATTACAAATAGAAATTTCTTATACCCCTAAGTATAAGTTGGTTATTCCCCTAAAATCCAATCCACCTTAAATAGTTGGTTATACCCCCTAACTGCACATTCATATCTAGTGATTGGTTATACCAACAATAAAAAATCTTCTAGAAACTAGTTATACCCCCATTTATAGACTTATTATTCAGATGAATTTTGAAATTTATTTTTATGATCCTCATCCATGAGCTTTCTAAATCAAACTTGATCATGTACACTTCAAGAACCTTTTCAGTATAATATTATTGCTCAAATATCTATGATCACATATATCTAATCAGTTTCCTTAGTGAAAAAATTCTTGGGAAATTCTTCCTTCTTTCTGATGAATTCCTAGCCTTGGTGACTCTTTCTCTGATACAAGAATGTATCAGTATCTCTAAAAGATACTGTAATGTTTGAACAAATTTCTCATCACCTGAATAAACAATTTATTCATGGTTAATGTGGTGAATGGGGATCTCAATTATTCCATGCTTTAAAATCTTTATTAAATTTTTCTTTTATATCACTCATTTAAATCCTCATTTAAGTGTGTTTATAAATAAACACATTTATTTATCCTCTTTGAAATATTAATACATAATTAATTATATTGTATTATATTTCTAAACATAAATACCCTTAAAATGTGGGTATTAATCTCTTCGTGAAATGAATAAATTTATGTGTACACTTCAAATACCGTAGGGGTTCAAGTATTAAGTTATATTATCCACACATGTTTAGATTATCACTTGTGTCTCACAATACATGCATGAAACTCATTATCATGCGATATAAATATCACCAGAATAATTAGATTCTTTATTATTCATGATGCATTAGATAATACTACATTCTTCTTCTTTAAATGCCTGAAGACTCAGACCAAGCAATTTATTCCCACATATTCCTCCCTATTTAAAAACTTGTGGAATAACTTATCATCACGGAATCTTCGATAGATGAAGAATCCATGAATTCACATTCATGAATATCATATCCACTGGACATAGTTTATTGGAAATGTATTTGTTCTATTTTTACCATTCAATGAATATTCATTCAAGTGAAGCTTCATGAATATATTATCTCTATCAAACCTCACAAATCATCATGAATTAACTTTATCTAGTGGATTTTCCTCATCATACGATCATTATGGATTGGGATCCATATGTTCATGTATGAAAGTGCATGAATATCGAGTAAAATGTGTGTTTGGATCTCACCTAGATATCAAGATGTCAAATTAGAATTTATTAATTCATTTTTGGTATTCTATTTATTTTGGTGAATATGGACATGATCTATGTGACTCATCAATGATGGATGATCCATGTGAGAATAAGACCCTCAGGTGGACGAGGATAAAGATGACAACACTCCTTTAAATTAATGGATGAGATTATCTGGATCAAATAGACACAAAAATTCTTTATCATTTACAAGGATGAATAGTAAAAAAAATTCCTCTATCTCACATCGACCTTATAATTGGTTTCATGATGATTTATTACTTAATAGGTTCATTTAGCTTGCAATAAGTGAGTACAAGGGCATGCTCCTCAACCTCCCATGGAACCAACCCTTTCTAGATCTTTACCCCCATGATTCCTTGTATAGTGGCATCGCCATTTCTCCCATGTACTCCACATGTGTTTAATCTCATATGGGGCTTATACAAGGGCCTTTGAAATACCATTTATTCTATGTGTGGCCTACGTGGGCTGATTCCCATACATATTTGAGTTGGACCATGTGGCTCACATGGTTTAACATTTTTTCCCTAGTAAATCATAAAAAAATAAATTGAAGTAGTTAAGTATATATTTGAACTTAAATCCATTATCAAATATATCCCTAAACATACCTTATGAAAAAATATAATCCCTTTTTTCATGGTCCAACTTCAATTATGCTTCTTCTCTTCATGAAAATAATTATTTGAATGAACTTATACTTTTTGTAGGAAATGTTCTCAATAAAGAGCATATATTTAATATTTAAAGATCAATCCAAAAATCAAAAAATTTGTTATTCAAGTCATAATAACTTCATCACAACATATTGACTGAATTATTAACAACAGATGCCACACTAGTCCCAATATTTATGACTTAATTATCTAAAAATCTAAGCCTAAAAAGATATCCAAGAATGAAAGAAAATTAATTCTTATTTAATAATGAAATTATGGATGGAATAAGGATTGGTTCCTTGTAGTTAGAATCAAATAAATAGTTTAGGAAACTTTAGGCATTAGGATGTTATTTGAGCTTAAGTTAAAATTCCTCTATAATAACAAAGGCAAGTATGTTACAGATTATTAGGGTTATTTTGTATAAATAAAAAAAGATGAATAAAATATAACATGGTTAAGGATATATTAGTGTAAATCCTCCTCATAATATGGTTTATTATGATTTTACTTGATATAATCACACTAATGATATTTGTTTTAATAAATAGATAGAACCAGATGGAACCAAATTAAGAATGGATATGAAGGATAATGTGGTGGTGGTCTGAATGAGAAGTTGAATAAAATGGGATATATAGTGAAAAATCTCATACTTATTCTTAATGTGCTATAAAAATTTATAATCAATAACCAAAACCAAGGTGAGTTTCCTAATAAGAGAAAAATGGAGCTCTATAAAATTTTAGATGATAAAGATCATGAAGAAAAAAAGATTAAATATTTTATGTGTCAATAATATAGGAAGAAGAACCCAGGTAAATGTCTTAAAGGTGTATTAATGTTTTTTATATGTGGTAAATTAGGTTATAGGGAAATATTATACTATGTAAAAATAAAGAGTTTGGTTAACATTGTGAAGGGTAATAAAGTTATTCCGAAGGTATCAATTGAATGTTTTAAATTTGGGGAGTATGTGAATTATGAAAATTGATGTCTAAGGGGGAAATATAAATAATGGGTTTATCAATATTATTCAGATAAAGGTTTATCGATGTCTAATTATATTACAGTTTAAGATGAAGAAACTGAAAATGACATATAAAAGGTATGAATTATATTTTGGGTTAGGTTTTGATATTGAGGAATATTAAGACATGATACATATTTTTGATTATAGGAAGGAATAATCAATGAATAATATAGAAAATTGTGGTTAATGGATTAAAAATTATGTTAAAAGATTAAAGTGACAACAAATAAGTATTTAAGAGTTATGATATAGTGAAAAATTTAATGATGACCATAATTTTAGTGGAATTAATACTATTGAAGTTTTACATGATAAGATTACTTTGGGAGGAATTTATTGAATTTTAAAAAAATTATAAGGTATATATTACCATTATGTTTAACTCATATTTTAGTCAAAATTTCATTTAAGTAATTATGAGTTTATATTTTTTGAAAATAAGAGTAAAGGTATTGATGACCTTTAAGGGTAAGATGACATTTTATGTTGAGGTAATTGTGGTTAACTGGTATAAAAAGGTGATTATATTTTGGGAACATTTGTTTTATCATATAGATAATCATGGGATTGAAAAGTGATTTGGTGACTATGTGATTAATGTTATTTTTGAAGTAGTTCACTATTTTGGTAATATTATACAATTAAGGTAAATGTAAATACATTTGGTTAAGTTGAGATTTTATTTGTTGAATAAAATTTAAATCATCTTTTGGAAGTATATTTGATTTTATTTTGGTTTTATGGTGATTTTAGTTAGTTATGGAAAATATTAGAATATTTTGAATATTATATGATTAGGAAATTATATTTTTGTGTATATAAATTTATGAGGGACTAATTTTGTTTAGATATAAATGTTAATTTTTTATCAGAAGAATATGTGATCAAGTCCTTATGATTTTTGGGTTTAGAACTTGAATAAGAATATTTTGACAAGTTTTAAGGTTAGTTATTTAAGGAATGTTTAATTTTTATCTTTGGGTGTTATTGTTGAGTATTTTAATATTAATGTAGTATTTATTCATATAAGAGATTATTATACCTTGTTCTAACCATTTTGGATTTGGTTAATGTTTAAATATAGGAAGAATAACTTATTTTCTTTTACAGATCATGTGATCTATTAGAAGTTGATTTTAGTTCTCTAGGCATGAAAAAATCATCTTTAATATTCATTTCTTGGAATAATAGATGTGATAGAAGTGGAAATTAGTGAAAGTAAATCTAAAGGATGAAACTATACTTATTAAATGGAAATAAATCAAGTAAGTATATTTTCTCATATTATCTATCATGATGGTAAAATAATCCATCAACTTTAGGAAAAGGATATTGAAATAAAAATATTATCCTTTTATGATCATTTCTGATGAATTGATGATCTCTACACTTCTCAAAAAAGGTATAATATTATTTCTTAAATGGATCTTCTTTCTAAGTCCATGTTTTCACTTCCCACCAATGTTATAATTTTTTGGAAACCTAGTTATGTGTTATTTAATTTGAACATAATATTTTCCCTTCCCTTTTTTCAAAAGGATTTTTAATTTATCATTTTTTATGATAAGTATTTTTAACAAAGGTATTTTTAAATAATCACATGTTTTATCTTCAATTCCCTATATTTGTTTGAACCTTTTTATCAGGAATAAGATAAATATGAGGTTGAAATTTCCTTAAGGGGGGTAGAATGTAATGCCCCAATATTTTAGGATTTATTTATTTTAAGTAATTTATATGATATCATGTGGTATACATAATATAGAGCTTATAATAAACCATGATATACAATTATTATTAATTAAAGATAACAGTTATGATCTAGCCATTGGTTTTATGGGTATAAATAAGAATAAACATATTATGAAATATATGTATAAATTTTTTCCTAAATAAAATGAATAATAAATCATTTATTTATTATCAATTAGTTGAAAATAAAGATAAAATATTTCAAAGGTAAAATAGATATTTTTAACAAAAAAGTTTTATATGTGCAATGCAATTTTATCTTAATAGATTAAAATTTTCAATATTGATAAATTATTCTAATGGTGTAATTATATTATATATCAAATTTAATGAATTAAAATCCATTTAATTATGGTTATTAGAAAAGTAATGAAAATAAAGTCATTTTATTCTTGAAAAATACATTTTCTTCAAAAATGGGTTTTATTGATTTTTTTTTGTAGATATTATAATTTTTTTAAAAAAATTTATAAAATGTTTTTGAAAAAATTTATTTTTTAATTAATTATATCAAAATTATATTAAGGTTAAATTTTTAGATCTTTCATAAAAGATTACTTTTTCAGCAAATAGTGAAAAAATAACGATTTATAGAAATTTTTATTTTACATTCAAGTATGAAATATAATTTTATTTTGTATTAATTTTAAAATATAATTAGTTTATTTTGATTAAACACAATCAAACCAATGCAATTATAATCATCATTATACTTTAATTTGGTATAAAATCAATGTTATACATAAAAGGTATTGTTTTGAAAAATCATATTTTTCATCGTGTTTTGAGGGATTATTTTAAAAATAATTTATGAAACTTATATAAATTGTGTTTAATAAAATGGAATTTATATTTTTAATCATAATTTCAATTTTTTAATGATTCTGTATTCTTTTTTTGTCATTATAAATAGTAACTTTTGTGAAAATGATAGTTACTATAATGAGAGTTGAAATGGTTAAAACTAAAAAATAAGGGTCAAAATGACATAAAGACTCATCTAAATCCTATTTAATGGACATATTTAGACCCTATTTTATATATTATTAAAAAATAGTGCATTTCGGATCCATTTTTCTTAAGTAATAAATCAATATATTTTACTCTTTTAAAACATTCCAACCATGTCCTCTCTCCTGCTTATAAAAGGTCTCCTCTATCCTCTGTTTTCCAGAATTAAAGAGAACCTTATATAATAAAATCCCTACATCAAATACATAAATAACATCCCTAACCATTTACTATAGGTTTTTATTTGATAATAATACCATCCTAGTGATGATTTAGGTATAAACCTAAGGAGGTTTTCCGAAAAAGAGGTATAGTTCTTAACCAAGTGTTTTTGTTTTATTTCTTTTTAAACCTACATAAAATATTATTAAACCATGATGAAATAATAAAATAATTATATTAAATATATTTTAATGTTATTATATTTATGTTATAACCCTTTTTCATCCACTTCACCATCTATTGAAAAATAAAAACATTGCACGTGCATACGTCCAAATACGGCCTCTCGAGATAATGCATTTCATTTTTCATCACCTATATTATAAACGGTAATAATATTGGATAAAAATTAAATAATATGTTATATATGATATAAATTTAATTTTTTAATGTTAAATAAACATTCTATGTCATTTTTTACTATCTAATGAAAAATAAAAACATTGCTCGTATGTATGTGCGAACTACCACATCATAAATTGATGTATTTTTTTCTTCACTTTCTAACAAGGATTTTATATATAGGTTTTTTTAATGTAATAATATGTTATTTATTATATATTAATAATTATATAAACATAAAATTATACATACCTAATTTCTATCTTTTTCATTGAAAAATGGAAACGTTGCTCAGTCAAACATAAGGTCTACAATCTCCATGATTTTAATACAATTCATTTTTCATAATAATATTGCATAGATGGTTATAAAATTATAATTCATGTATAAATATTATAATAATAAAATTATTAATATTTTAATAATGATATAATCATGATTCATTCGACCAAAGTTAACCTACCGAAGTTATTTTGGACTTATGAACCAAACATCCCCAAAATCTTCGATGTAAACTTAATCAATTATGTAATTAAATATAACATGGAAATAAATGAAATTAAAGGAATAATAAAATATCAAAACTTTATTAATTAATTAGATAATTAATATAATTTTATAATTTAAGGAAGATAAATAAAGCGCATGACTATTCGGAATCGAGGTAAGGGACACTTGACCTTTTAACCTCATTTAAAATATATTAAATATTTATTTTCTAAATATTTTCCTCAATGTCCATATTCTTAAAATTATTTTATAGATATATTCATATGTACATAAATAAATTATAAAGGATATTTTATCTCCTTTTATATTTTATTAAAGGTTTTAAAAAGAATCATTTTATGTATTTTATATGGAACATTTTGACTTTATTTACAAAAAGAAAAAAAGAATGTTCTATTTTAATATATATGGAATCAATGACTTTTTCCCACCACCAAAATTGTTATTTTATATTTTCATTCCTTTCAATTATTCATTATTTTCTTCAAATAAAAACCCTCCTTCCCTCTGTTATGGGTATTTTAGTTTTGAAAATGGGGTTTTAAGGGAAAAGGTTATATCAATATCAAAAATTGTTTTTCTTATGGGTAAAAAAATATATTTTTATTATTTTTATTATGGAAATTAAAAATTATACATGTTTTATTTATTTAATAGTATTTGGTAATTGTTTATCATTAAGGATTATCTTGATATATCTCTCCAATTAATTAGATAATTATTATGTTCTTCAAAGAATTATGTTGTAAATAATCAAGCCGGTTATTCCATTTATAATGGTTCTTATAATAGTTCTTATAAGGGTTCTATAAATATGATTTCCCAAGAAAAATACTTGAATTTATATTATTTCTAATAAGTTTTTATTTAAATATTTTTATTTCATAAGGTAATGTTATGATCATTTTATTAAAGGAATGATTATATTGTTTAAGGGTAAAAAATGTATGTTTTTATGAAAAAAATTTCAAGGGCTCTCATGTTTTCTAAAAAACCCTCTTGATTATGATTTTTCCTTAATAATTTATTATAAAGTGTTTTTATAAAAGACTTTGGTAATTAAATATGATTTCACGTGTAAGTAATTTCTTGATCTCAAGGTTTATTATGTTAAATGAAAACTCCCTTATATGATATCACAGGTTTGAAATGTCCTAATAAGTTTATTTATTATTTTTTTATGTCCCTTACCTATATTTTTGATCTTATACATGGTTTTCAAACCTTTTTCATAGGTTTTAAGTATGAGTAGGAACAATGATGATGTTATGTTGAAAATCATGAACATTTTTCATGAAAATAAAATGTGTTTCATTTTAAAATTATTATATTATGGAAAAAATGAATACTAAATGGAAGTGTAAACTTTTTATTATATAGTTTTGTTACATAATAGTTATGAACTAATTATCTAAAACTCTAAAACTAAAAATATCTTTAGTAATGAAATAAAATGAATTATTATTTTAAAATAAAATTATGGGTTAAATACGGATCAAGTCATTATAGTTGGTGTTAGAGAAAGGGTTTATATAACTTTATAAGTTTGGATTTTATTTGAGAATAAGTTAAAAGACCTATATAACCACAAAGGTTAGTGTGTTATGGGGAATTATGGTTATCCTAGATAAATACAAAGGGTTGAGTATAATATGATATAGTTAAATATATATTAGTTTTTATCCTCCTCATAAGATGGTTTATTATGAATTTATTTGATATAAACACAATAAATATTTTTTTAGTAAATGGATGGAACTAGTAGGAACTAGATTAACAATGTATGATAAGGAAAATGAAGTAGTTGTATGAATGAGGAACCAAATGTAATCGAGTTTGTAGTAAAAACTCTTTTAGTTATTCTTAACCATCTATGAAAATTTATGATTGAAAACCTGAACCTAGGTGAGTTTCCTAACAAGAGAAAAATATAGTTTCATGGAAGTTAAGGTGATAAATATCATGAAGGTAAAAATATTGAACATCCTGTGTGTTAAGAATGTGGAAAGTATCACTCAGTAAAATGTCTTAAAGGAATGTAAAGATGTTTTGTATGTGGTGAGGGGATAGAGAAATAATCTTCAAAGGAAAAAAGGAAGAGTTTAATTGACTCTGTTAAGGGGAATAAAGTTATTCAGAAGGTATAAATTGAATTATTTAAATTTATAGAGTATAAGAATTATTAAAATCAATGTCCTATGGGGAAAGATTAAGAAGGGGTTCATAAAGATCTTATAGATAAAGGTTTATCAATGTCTAATTCCATTACAGTTGAAGATGATGAAACTGAAAATGACATATAAAGGTATGAATTACATACTAGATTATGTTTTGATATTGACGAATACTAGGACATGATTTATATTTTTGATTTTAAAAAGTAAGTACTAATGAATAAGATGAAAAAGTATATTTAATGGATTACAAAGTGTGTTGAGTAATTAAAGTATCTATATATAGGGATTCAAGAGTTATGATGTAGTAATTAATTTAAGGATAATCATAAGTCTAAAGGAATTAATAATATTTTTAATTTATTTGATAAGAGTAATTTTGGATACATTTATTGATTTGTAATAAAATTTTAAGGTATATATAACCCTTATGTTTAACTTTTTTTTAATGAAATGGTTATTAGAAGAATATTTATTTTATATTTTTTTATGTAAGTTTAAAGGTACTGAACCTTTAGGGTTAATATGATCTTTGATGTTGAGGAAATTTAGGTTAATTATGGTAAAATCATTATTATATTTTGGGAACATATGTTTTATCATATAGATAACCATGGGGTTGAAAAGTGATTTAGTAACTATATGATTCATGTTATTTTTAAAGAAGTTCACTATTTTGGAGAAAATATACAATTAAGTTAAATGGAATATATATATATATATATTAGGTGCTTGGGGTACAATTACATTTAAAAACACACACACACCTTACAAACAGGTCGAAAAGGCAGGCCATATCCCCCCAAGGTATATCACACCTATCAAGCATTGTTTATTCATTACATGGACTTTAGGCGCAGTGTTCATGAAGCCCATTACATGGCCTATAGGACCAGATGGAATGAAATCCCATTACATGGCCAAGAATGCCCATAATTTTGACCAAAAATCCCTATGGTGAATAGTGCTGCTATAGTACCTAAGCTATTACAATACTTTCTATAGTTCTGTCACCACTATAGTGCCACCGTTTCTAATGTACTTGGGCTTCTATAATGCCCACCACTGCTACAGGTTTTGGGTATATGATTTTATGAGTGACTAATGACATTTTGAGATAAATGTTAAATTGATATCGAATTAATATGTGATTAAGTCCCTTTTATTTTTGTCTTTTAACTTGGTCAATAATATTTTTAACATTTTTAAGGTTAGTTATTTATTAAATGACTAAAGTTTAACTTTGGGTTTTATTTTTGAGGATTTTAACATTAATGTAGTATTTATTCATATTATATATTATAATACCTTGTGCTAACCATTTTTGTTTTAGTTAATGTATAAAGACATGAGGAATAAAATTCTATCCATTTTTGGATCATCTGATCCATTATAAGTTTATTTTGGTGCTACAATCATGAAAGATTTATCTCAAATATTAATTTCTTGGAATAAGGGATGTGATAGAAGTGAAAATTGATATAAGTACAACCAAAGGATGAAATTGTGATTATAAAATGGAAAGAAATCAAGTAAGTATATATTCTAATGTTCTATATACCAATGGTAAAATATTACCTCAACTGTAGGAAATGGATCATGGAATAAAAATGTTATCCTTTTATGATCATTACTAATGAATTTATGGTGTCTTCCCTTCTTAAAAAATGTATAACATTAACTTTAAAATGGATCTTATTTCCAAGTCCATGTTTATTCTTCCCACTATTATTTTCATTATATAGAAATATAGTTATGATTTATTCCATTTAACCTTCATATATCACCTTACCTGTTTTTAAAATGCTATTTTATTAACCATTTTTATTGTGTGGGTTTTCAAAAAGGTATTTTTAAATAATCTTATGCTTTATCTTCAGCTCCCTAAAATTCTATTTTGAACCCTTTTTATCGGGAATGAGATAAAATTTAGAGGAAAAAACGTCCTTAAGGGGGTATAATGTAACAACCCAATAACTTATAATTTATTTTCTTTAAGTAATATATATGATAATGGGTGGTATACACAACATTGAGCTTAAAATAATCAGTGATTTATTATTTTATTTGAATATAATCATTATGATCTAGCTGTTGGTTTAGAAGGTATAAATAGTAAAAATAATATTATGAAATATATGTATAAAGTTTTTCATTAATAAAATGAATAATAAATCATTTATCTATTATCAATTGGTTAGAAATGAAGATATTTTTTTGATGGTAAAATATGTGTTTTTCATAAAACTATTTTTATACACGTAATGAATTTTTATCTTAATAGATTAAATTTATCACAATTGATAAATGATTATAGTGATATAATTAGATTATATATTAAAATAAATTAATTAAAATTATTTTTATTAATAAATGAGTGAGAATAAACTCATTTTATCATTCAAAAATACATTTTCATCAAAAATAGTTTTTTTTCATTTTGTGTGTGAATGTTATGATTAATTTATTCCACTTTTATAAATTTTATTTGAAAAAATGGATATCATTTTTTAATTAATCATATAAAAATTATCTTATGGTGAATTTTTTTGTATTTTTATGAAAGGATTAATTTTTTAGTGAATAGTGAAATAATATCAATTTTATAGAAAAATATATTTTAGATTAAATTATTTACAAAGTCCCATTTTTTTGAATTGTTTTAATTTTTCTATTTTATTTAGATTATAATAAATATAATAAATTTTATTGTAACCAAAATTATATTTTAATTTGGTAAAAAACATTTTTATTCTTAAAAATACTTGTTTTCTTCTGAAAAATCATTTTTCATCGCATTTCGTGGGTTTATTTTATAAGTAATTTATGAAACATACAGAAATTGAGTTTGATAATATAGAATAAATATTTTAAATAAAGATTTATAATTTTTTTATTGAGGCCACTTTCATTTTTGTTCATTATGAATAGTAATGTTGGTAAAAAAATTGTTACCATGATAAGAGTTAAAATTGGTTAAAAGTGTTGAAAATAAAATGATATGGATTAAAATGACCTAAATTTTTTATAAATCTTATTTTATGGCCATATTTAAACCCCATATTATATATTATGTTAAAATGGTCTATTTTGGAGCCTTTTTTCTTGATTAATACATTAATATATTTTAATCATTTGAAAATTTCCAAGTGTATCCTCTCCCCCATATATATATGGACACCCCTCTCCTTTCATGTATACAATTAAATATACCCTTAGATCGACCAATAACTACCCAAATACTATCCTAAATTCCCTCCCCATGTCCTATATTTCCTTTTCTAATCATAATACCATCCTAGTATGGATTTAGGTATAAACCTAAGGAGGTTTTCTGAAGAAATGGTATTGTTCTTAACTGATCATTTTTATTTTATTTCTTCTTTTACATAATTGAAATATTTTTAAACCATGAAGAAATAATATAACCAGTATATTCCATATAATTTATAACCCTTTTTCATTTAATTACCCGTCTTGTAAAAAATAAAAACATCATTTGTGCATATGTGGGGATTACCGCCTCATGAGACAATATATTTCATTTTCACTCACAAACTCTTATAGATGATCATAATAATGGTTAAAATCAAGTAATATGATATATATTATATAAAATTCATTTTCAATGGTAAATAAATATTTTAATTCTTTTTTACTATCTATAAAAAAATAAGAACTTCGCTCATTTGTATGTGCAAACTATTACCTCACGAACCGTTGTATTTTATTTTTCATTACCACCTCACACGGATTGTATATATATAAATATTTAAATAAATAATATTATATTTATTATATAATAATCAATCCATAAAGATAAAATGATACTTACCTTCTTTTCCTCATGGTCATTGAAAAATGGAAACTTTACTCATGCATATGTATGACCTACCATCTCCATGACTGTAACATAATTAATTTTTCATAAAAAAATTACATATATGGTTCTAAAAGTATAATTAATGTACAAAAATAATAACTATAATTTTATTAATATTATTTAAATGATATAATAATTATCCATTTGACCAAATTCAACCTACTAAAGTCATTTTTTGACTTATGAACCAAACATTCTAAAATTATTATAAGTAAACATGCTCAATTAAGTAATTAAGTATAAAATGAATATAAGTGAAATAAAATGAATAATAAACTTTAAAAAATTTAATAAGAAAATAAATAATTAAAATAATTTTATTTTTAAAGAACACAAATAAAATATGAGTTAAGTCAGACTCTAGGTATGAGACACTTTACCTTATAACATCATTTAATATGTTTTAATGATTTATTTTTTAATTATTTTCCTTAATGTACATATTCTTAAAATTATTTTATGGATTTATTTATATTTAAATAAATTATTTATAAATTAAATTATATGTCTTTTCTGACTTTCTATCAATTATTTTCAAAAGGAATATTTTTATGTATTTTATATGGATATTTTTGAATTTATTTACAAAAGGGGAAAATAAATGTTCAATTTTATTGTATAATCCATCAATATATTTTACTACCTCCACAAAAGTTATTTTAAATTTTTATTTTTTATAATATATCATGTTTTCTTTAAATAAAAATCATCATTACCTTTTTTTATGGTTATTTTAGTTTTGAAAAAGGGGTTTTAAAGCAAATGGATATAACAATATCTAAAAATGTTTTTATTATGGGTTAAAAAGTATATTTTTATGAGTTTGGTAATGGAAATACAAGTTTACATGTGTTTTATGTATGTTATTGTCGTTTTAAATTGTGTATAATTATAGGTGATCCTAATATAGATCTACTATTAATTGGGTAATGATTATGTTCTTTGGAGAATTATATTGGAATTAAATGAGTCGGTTATTCCATTTGTAAGGGTTTTTGTAAAGGTTCTATAAAGATGATATCCCAAGGAAACCACATGAACTTTATATAATTTTTAATGAGTTTTCCTGGAAATATTTTTATTTCATAAAGTAATATTATTATCTCTTATTTAAAGTAATGATTATGACCTTTAAGTGTAAATTGAATATGTTTTTAAGAAAATGTTTCTAATGGGTTCACTTGTTTTCTAAGAAACACTATTGATTATGATTTTGAATTTATAATTTTTATAATATTTTTTAATGTTTTTTAAAGAAAAACATTGGGAAGTAAAGATAATTTAATGTGAAAGTAATTATTTGATCTCAAGGTTTATTTTTTTAAATGAAGAATATCTTATATGATATCATGGTTTTTAAATTTACTAATAACTTTATTTCCTCTTTTTTATGTCTCTTAATGATATTTTTATTCTCATACCATGTTTTCAAATTATTTTCATAGGGTTTAAGGATGGGTAGGAAAAATGGTGAAATCAAGTTGAAAATCATGAATATTTTCATGAAAATAAAATCTCTTTCATTTTAAAAGAATTTTATTATAGGAAAAGTGATAATAAGAAGAAGTTCCTAGTTTTTAATGAATGGGTTTGTTACATAACCATTATAAACTAATTATATAAAACTATAAACCTAAAAATATCTTTGAGAATATAAGAAAATGATTTATTGTTTAAAAATGAAATTATGGGTGGAATTAGGTTCATGTACTTATAATCCCATTAGGGATGGAGTGTGATACAGTTGATAAGATTTAACTATTTCTCCTTATATATTAGAGATCTAATCTTAATCCTCCATTTTATTATGATATATAAATATATAATGGTGGATTGAGGAATCTTGCCCATATTATGGGTTATTCAACTTTAACCCATGGATATTTCATGGAGGAGGGAGTAATTTGGCTACCTCTAAGGGATATTCATCAATAATATTGACTAGAGGCCATTAGAGAGGCATCTATGGTGTAAGGTACATGATAATTTATTTATTTTATGTTTATACAAGGTTTTTATTTCAAAGTAATTGTGTTCTTAGGATTTACAGTTACTACTTCTTACCACTACATTGATTAAGTTTTGATTAAACCTAATAAAACGTTATTGTAGAGCCTAATATGATTATTTTACCAAAGAAATAGAGTTGTGTAAATATATATATTGTATTAAGCAATGAGTATTTTGGAAAACAATCCAAGATCCATATATGATATGATTAGTATTATTGCCTACCTAAATAGCTAATTGATGGTAGAAACACTAAAGTTACCCAAACAATAGTAAAATATGGATGCTCTCTCACTAATGGATATGATGGATTTTAAAAAGGAACTTTATTTTAGTTGTAATTTATTTTAAAAAGTACTTATTAAATAAAAGTAAAGCATGAAACTTATATGATAAAATACTATATTATAGAAAATAAAATCATCATCATTCGACTAGAATTTTAGATCAATAATTTAAAGGCAAATCTTTATTTAAGAAACTTATTAGAATAGTATAGAGATGTAAGGACCATTTTTAAGAAAAAGAAAATTTTATGTGATAGTTTAGATACCTTATCAAGTAACAAGATGTTATAATTGTTCAACAAGTGAATCAATATTCTTATAAGAAGTATATAATGATTCACTTATGGTTTAAAAAGTATTATATACAAGATAAAAAGAGGAACTTTAATCTATACTCATATAATCAATGTGATTGAGTGTTCCAATGACCCAGAGACACTAATAGTTTCTTCTAAGGCTTATTCTAGCTATGAATCCATTCTATAAACCCTTGTTAGGAATGTTCTGATAATATGAATTAGTTTAATAAAATTTTACCATAGTTATTCAAGGTGTTATGTATAGACAATCATGACATGGGATGTCCAGAATCTTGAACTATATTTACAGAAATTAAGGGTAAAGGTTTAATCTGGAAAGAGAAGATTGGATTAGTCAAATAGTTACATTTGGGCATTGAAACCTAGAGTTATTGAGAAGGGAAGGAAATTTTTTAATGTGATGGGATTTCCTATAATAACTGAAGGAGTTTTTAAAACTCCATAGAAATCTTATGTCAGGTATTAGTGTTATAGAAATCAATTATTAATTTTTAAAGGGTATGTGGTACCAAATGTATATTTTACAAATTTTGAAAATATACAGGATTTCAAAAGAAGGGTATGAATTGATGTAGTTTGTATTTTTTATTCAAGTGATGAAGCAAAGAGTTTATACAACAAAGAATTTAATAAAAATATAAATATAAATATTATATAGATCTATATAAAGAATGTGTCTTCTCACCTTATTTCTATTATTTATCAAGTGAAGTTAAATTTTAACATAGATTTGTTAAGAACATTATAGATGATGGTTGTACACATGGTTTATGATTCATATGACTATTTAAAAATATTGAAAATAATACAAGGATAAAATAATTTTCATATGAGATAAAGAGATTATCCTATATATTTATTAAAACATAAGGAATTGATATTACAATAACCACCAATGTTATATTTTAAAGAGTAAAATATTATTTTCAAAGTACCACTCAAAACAAATAGAATAACATATTTTATATGGATACAATGGTTTATTTGTTAATATTACCACTAAAGTAAATAAGTATTATTTTCAAACACAAATAGTATGTTCGCATTAGCATGATATTTTGGAAAGAATATAGTATTTAAGTGACTACTAAGAGAATTTTTGTACTTAGATAAGTTTAAAGTATTAAAATTAAAATATTATGCAAGTAATGATTCAAAGAGATAATCACTTAATAACTGAAAATATTTTTATGGTATATTGGTAAAGAAAAATTAAAATTGTTTCATTTAATTACCATATAAAAGTGAATATCACTCTATGTCCTAAATGATTTTAGGGTGAATTGGTAAATAAAAATATAGAGTTACATATTGTTACCAAAATTATCTCAATAAAATTTTGAAGGAATATTTCTAAGAAAGATGATGTTGATGAACTTATAAAGAGTTATAATTAGGTAAAATAAGTTATTAAGATTTTAACGTTATATTTTTTAAAGTTAAAGAGTTTGAATAATCTATTGAAAGATTTTAACATTAGGAATATGATTCCTAAGTCTCATTATTATTCAAACTAGCATAATTAATAGATGTTACTCACTAAAGAATTTTAGTGGGAGGGTTTTATCATATAGTCACATAGAGATATAATATGAATTATGTAGAGATTCAATGAGATTAATAAAACATTAAAAGTATTGAAAACTTAAGGATGATTTGGTGGTCAATCATATAGTATATGATACAAGGGGTGATTATGTATTATATTTTTAATATTCTTAAAAGAGTTTAATAATATAAAATATATCATGTTATATAAAAGGAAGCCTCCAATTTATTGATCTTTCACGGTGGCTATATATACTCATGAAGTGAAATTATAATTGACCTAAAAAAGCATGAATTTGAGTTATCCATAATAAATATTCACTGTAGAGTGTTATCAATTGCGATGAGATTATAATGTTAGTGTGGTTATGATTTTTTATAGAGATACAAAATTTTTTCAAGAGATATAAAAATATTTTTGTGTGTTGTATGTCCCCTAAGTATACCACATTAAGTTTCATATAATATATATTTTTTATACTTGGGATTCATGTTTCATATTGGGATTTTCCAATAATTGAAGTTGAAAATGTACCTAGAATGATAAACTTCATAATTTTAGACCATTATTATGAAATCCTTAAAGCTTAACTAATTAGGTGGTGGTTGGTTATATTGTTAATCATGTCATTGGTTGAGGCTCAACCAAGATAGGTTTTGTCCTCTTATATGACATGTATGAAACATGGTCCCTTGATTGGGATATATTTAAGGAGTGAATTACCATAACTAGATAAGATATTTAATGTCATCATCTATTGGATAAGGGGCACGTGACATGATCATATATAAGGGTTAATGAATTATGTTGTATTCATTGACCCAAACAGTTTGTACTCTGATAGTTGAGAACATATGAGTAACTATATGATATTAAAATACTACATTTATTATGGATACTCAACATCCTAGAAAAATTGATCATATAAAAATGAATTATTTTATATTATATAGCTTGTGAAAACTAGAATTATGATATATGTGTTTGATGGATATCTTGTCAGATCTATTTATATCTTGAGTAGCACATCATGATATAGGATTATATTTTATTATATATATGTGTTGGAACTATAAAACGCATCTCCAAACTTTTCCAAATGCTTCCATACATGATCCAAGATCGTATTCCATTTTTCAAGCTTCTATTTGGTAGGTCGTAGGGCCCAGAAAAAGTTACGGATTAGGAGTTATTGACATTTGAAGTGGGGATGGAAAATTGGTTCGTGAAGCCCGTTCGTGAAGCCCCCTCCGCGATCGCGGAGCACCGCCGCGAAGCAATGAGGTGGGATGCTCTGTGAACCAGTTTCACATTTGCGACGCGCTGTGAAGACCCTCCGCGAAGCAAGGAGGTGGGAAGCTCCATGAACCCGTTTGACGTTTGCAATGTGCCGCGAAGACCCGTCGCGAAGCAAGGAGGCGGGATGCTCCGCGACTGCATTTGACGTTCGCTATCTTCCGCGGAGCAAGCTCCGTCTTTGGGCCAAGCGAGATTTGATTCACGGAGCCCCTTACCTATAAAAACCGAGCTCACCCCCCCCCCCCTTCTAGGGATGAGAACTTCTCCCCTTGGGAGGCCGATCTCCCGGTTCACGGAGCTCTGCTTTGCGGCTCCGTGAGGCCATGTTCTGCGAGCAGCTTCTTTCGCGTTGCTGCTCCGCGAGCATCTTCCTTCATGTTGCTGCTCCGCGAGCCGATTCGCTTCTAGTAGCTTCCTTCGCATTACTACTCCGCGAGCCAATGCTTCGCGAGTCCATGCTCCGTGAGTCCATGCTCCGTGAGCCAATGCTTTGCAATGCTGCTCTGTAAGTCCATGCTCCGCGAGTACTCCGCGAGAGCCCTTTGCTCCGCGAGAGCCCTTTGCTCCGCGAGAGCCCTTTGCTCCGCGAGAGACCTCTGCTCCGTGAGCCGCCTTTGCTCCACGAAAGACCTTTGGTTCGCGAGGCCATGCTCCATGAAGCTACTTCGCGAAGACCTATCCTTTGTGATGCTTCTACTTTCGCGCCCACCTGTCCATACTGTGGGGGCTATGCCCCTGCACCCCCACTCGGGGTCAGTGCCCAGCTGTAGTCCCGGCCCTCCGGGCTAGTCCCTTCACTACAATAACAGACCCCCCATGAAAAATGGAGAGTCACATTGTGAACTTTTCGGGATAGGATGTCAGGATTTTCCATTGAGCCCTTATGCGCACCCACCTTCCACCTATGGAATGACATGATTTGAGATACTCCTCTGCACACCCTGAAACACCTTGAGTCGACATATTCCTCTTGGTCTCTTTCACATTTCGTGAGTTGATATTCTCATAATCAATTCCCCTATTACCTTGAGTCAAACCAATCCTCAAGTAACTCATCCAAACCCCATCACTTGGCTCCTATGCCAGGTTGAACCAGAAAGTGCCGCCCTTGTGTAAGTCCCAACACCAACCATTACTAGGCGCCTTATGCCTAATAGTCCTATCTACATGACTTTAAACTATAGTAACCACTATATGATCAATATAGGATGCCTCTTGACCCAAACAAGAGATGCCTTATGCTCCAATCATGAGATGCCAATAGTCCTATCTACATGACTATAAACTGTAGTTCACCCTATGTTCCAAACATAGGATACATCTTTCCCTATATGATAGATTCCTTATTCTCATAGAAAAAGATGCTAATAGTCATATCTTCACAACTATAAACTGTAGTATTCTCTATGTTACAAATATATGATGCCTCTTGATCCAAACAAGAGATTCCTTGTGCGCCAAGCATGAGATGCCTAATGTCATGATTATAGTGGCGTAATTTCAAGAGCCTTGGAATCTGTTCAAACATTCCATCACTCCACCTCACGCTTTGCGTATCCTTTATTCGGATCCTCATCCACTTCCATGTCTGGAGGAACCCCCTAACGGCCAGGTCCCATGCCATATCGGCTCACCTACCATCCTCGGCCAATGACCCAGAAGACTTTGGACAACACTTCGAGTCAGGTCCTGTGTTTCGAACACGGTCAGCAGTCGACCCTCATTTGTTTGTCCCCATTTCAGGCTAACGTGAAAAATATGTTGTGTTTTGAACACGGTCAACAGTTATCCTCCATCACCATGCCACCCAAATTGCGTTCTGAATGTCGGGCATATAATTCAAACTTTTCATCTCCCTGTGTTCAGACAGATTTCAACGCCCGTGGCATTATCCCACTTGTGCACGAGCGCATAGGTAAATGCCTCAACCCACCAGTGAGTTGGGATTACCTCATGGCCAGACATGAGGAAGAAATTACGAGTAGCTTCTTAGAGTAATCCCCATCCACCAGTGACACTCCATAGCGGCACCCAGGAAACTTCCTTGCGTAAGCCCCATCCACGATTTCCACTTCATAGCGGCACCCATGCATCTTCCTTGCGTAAGCCCTATCCAATATTGCTGATCCTTAGTAGCACACGAGCCTCTGTCCTAGAGTAAGTCCCAATACCATGGGCCGCCCAACGCGTAAGCCCCTATTCTCTTCCCACGGACACACCCTTCACGACGTGATCATCAGGTCCCTGCAACCTCTTGTTTCTCACACCGAGCATGACTCCCATGAGCTTAGAGTGAGCACCGACCATGATACCCCTTGGGCCACCTCAGAGCGTGAGCCCCAAACGCTCCGTCCCGCATGATGTTAAACTATAAACCCAAACTACGGGGAATTTGATCCATGTCAAGGTATGGTACGTAGGAAGCCTCCATGAGGTTCCATCCCACCACCCACCTGGACCAAGGTCCTTATTCACATAGGTTCTCTGACACGCCCCCGTCCCGCATGGCGTTAAACTGTATCCCAATCCAGCAATAAGCCGTTGTGATCTCACCATCCAGTTGTTCCGACACCCCTTCATGTCGGTTCAACAACCCCTTTCCAAACTGAACTACGTGGACTTTGATCCATGTCAAGGCATGGTACATAGGAAGCCTCCACGAGGTTCAATCCCAACACCCATTGGACCAAGGTCCATCTTCACATCGGTTCAGCGACATCCATTCTAAACTATGTGGTCTTTGATCCATGTCAAGGCATGGTACGTAGGAAGCCTCCCGATGTTCAAGACAACACCCATCGGTCCCCCGGTCAATCTTCACGTCGGTTCGCTGACGAAATCCATCCGAACTACAAGGAATTTGATCCATGTCAAGGCATGGTACGTAGGAAGCCTCCTTGAGATTCAATCCCACCACCTCGGTCATTCCAACCTCCTTCATGTCGGTTCACCGACACTGTGGGAAGCCTAGAGTTTAATCCCCACACCTTCCTGAACTACGTGGTCTTTGATCCATGTCAAGGCATGGTACGTAGGAAGCCTCCCTGAGGTTCAAGCCCATCATCCACCGGGACCAAGGTCCACCTTCACGTCAGTTCGTTGATGAAACACCTTCCTGAACTATGTGGTCTTTGATCCATGTCAAGGCCTGGTGCATAGGAAGCCTCCCTGAGGGTCAAGCCCATCATCCACCATGACCAAGGTCCACCTTCACGTCAGTTCGCTGACGAAACACCTTACTGAACTACATGGTATTTAATCCATGTCAAGGGATGGTACGTAGGAAGCCTCCCTGAGGTTCAAGCCCATCATCCACCAGGACCAAGGTCTACCTTCACGTCAGTTCACTGAAGAAAACCATCATGAACTATGTGGTATTTGATCCATGTCAAGGCATGGTACATAGGCAGCCTCCCTGAGGTTCAAGCCCATCATCCACCTAGACCAAGGTCCTCATTCACATCGGTTCTCCGAAACACCCATCTCTAGAACTATGAGGACGTTGATCCATGTCAAGGCATGGTACGTAGGAGGCCTCACGAGGTTCAAGCCCACCACTCGGTCGTTCCGACCCCCTTCACGTCAGTTCACCCCTGTCCCACATGACGTTAAACTGTGGACCTCCATTCAGTGGTAAGTCATTGTCACCTCATTCGATGGTAATCTGTCGTCATATAAACTACGTGGTCTTTGATTCCCTGCCACAGGGATACGTAGAAAGTCTCTTTGAGGCTCAAGAATAACATCACCATCATCCTCACGTCGGTTCCATATCATTCTCCCTCTACTTCATTCAACTCTACATCATCCATCTTTATTATTACCCAGGTCGCCACATCCCGGTGGGATCATGTCATCCATTTCTTCACTGCTCCTAGTAGTACCTGGGTCGCTATCCACGTGTAAGACCCAACATGTTATTGGGTTTTTTTCCTCTGTGTACACCCTGATTGATCACCTCTTCGAACTACGTGGGTTTTTTATCCCTGTTTTCTATATAGGGTACATAGGAAACCTCCCTATGGTTGAACCCCAACCAATGGTAAACCTTGGTGTTCCCCCATTTTGCGGTGCACACTCCCTGATCCACCCACTGTGGTGTCCATATCAGCTTTCACGGTGTGACATCTCCCCTCTATGGGACACACCACCTCTGATCCGTCTCTATGGGACGTTCTGATCACCCTTGTTCCGTCTCCGTAAGATGTTAAACTCGTAGGCTACCTCATAATAAACATGAGATTCTTGAGGAAAACCTCAGAAGACATTCCTTTGGCGTAACTGTCTCTGCTAGACGTTAAACTTGCAGCATACCCTATGTTAAGCATGGGAAGCTGAGGAAAACCTCAGAGACATGCCTATAGAATATGAATCCCCGCATCTGATGTGGGATTCTTTTGGTTCTGCACCCTTGAGATGCCCTCTTATGAGGAAAAATACAGGTTCTCCAATGTCCACGCACCCAGAGATGCCTCGACATGCCTGATGTTATCATCTACTCCGACCGAAGGTTGCTACCATGACAAGACACCATGGAATTTCTTGACGGAAGTAGTGTAATTAACCGGTGTCCATGAAGATATGACACATGGAATGAGATTCACGAACCACGACTTAAATCTATGTGGGAGACCCGAACTAGGTGACGAGTTCTGAGGAGGAATCCACGGAAGGAAGAACCGACATCCCATCATCCCGTTTCGATCAAGGAGAAAACATCCCTGAATAAGGAACAAATTCCACCCACCTTTGGAAAGTGGGAATGTGGGACAATAGTTGCGCATCCTCACAGATGGATACTCGCGCCCTGACGAAAGCATCGAAAACAATATGTATTTAGGAATCCATATGTGTTATAATTATAAAAAATCATGTAAGTTCAAACTTTTTTGTTGATTTAAAGGGGATTTAATTTTATAAAACTCATATAGATACACTAAAAGTTTTTTAGATTTTATCCAAAAATAGTTTTGGATAGGTAAACACATGATACTTCATATGATGTGATAGATGATGAATTTTATGATATCTTTCCAAAAGTGTTTTGTAAATATCCAAAGGGAGTTTTGGATATAGTTTCAAAAGATATTTTATATGATATAATATAAAGTGAAATGGTATAAATTCTACGAGGATTCAATATAGTAGGATATTGATGAAAACTGCATATAAAATCATTTGATATTCTTGTTAATTTATTTTATAAAATATATATATATATATATCATATTGTATGATATATGTGAAATAAGAAATATCATATAATTATTAATGGGAATATCATAATACATGAATATACTGATATCAAATAGCTGACTATGCCTAGCATAGAGTATGATAAGAGTACACCACAAGGTATTATGATTCATATAGAACAATTCATATTATCCCTATGATTAATAATAGAAACTAAATGTTAATTTTTAATGATTAAACCTCCACTATATAATATATAATTTATGTTTCCTAATATGAAACACATATGGGATTTGGCATGGATGAATGGTTTCAAAGGATTTATAACCAATATTCAATTTAATCATACATTATGAATGTATGAGTAAACGAATTCATGGATCAGGAGTACCTTGTGGCCTATATAAAGGAAAAAATCTTTAAAAATGGGGTTTTGCACATGTGCGCACTTCACGTAGATTCCATCTAAAATATCTCTTCTCTTCTTCCTAAGTCTATCATGAGGTTTTAGAATACTATAAGAGATATTGAGGATTCCACCCAAATGATGGTTGGTTTAGCTGATTCATGGATACACCATGGATAGAAGAGTTTATTGGTTGTTCCTAAGTGGCATTTATTAAGAAAAAAGGGAATAAAATAGTATAATCTCATTATTTAAAGGCACACATTATTCATTTTTTTATTCATGGTTTAAGTTTTTTATTGAATATTGTTCTTAGTAATTTTTGGTTTCTATTGTACTCCCACTAGTAGAATAAATATTATATGAAATATGAATTCTAATGTTATATATCTAATAACTAATGTAAAAAGACATTTTAATGGCTAGTTATTAGATAACTGAGGTTATAAGGAATATGAGGTAATATTTTAATATCAATTTTCATAAAATTGATGTTAAAAGATATCTTTTAATTTCAATTTTATGAAAATCGGTGTTATAGTCCTTTTAAGAGAGTTAAAAAATCATGTGTATAACTTCTATCCATATTTTTCTATGCCAAAAACTTGAAACCTAAATGACTGAAAGTCACCATCAGGTTATTAATCAATGTACTTATATTTTTATATAAATTCCTCCCAATTCCTCATATATCGGTTACCTTCTATCACCCTTACCTCCTTTCCATTATAATGACCCATCCTTGAACATTAAACTATATTGAGTTTTAGCCAATAATTTACTTTCATTCATATTTTAGATCTTTTTAGTTTTAGAGTTTTAGAGAATTAGGCCATAACTCATACATAACAAAACCATAAAATATAAAGTGGACACTTCGGATCAGTATCTATTTTTCCCATGATATAAATATTTTAAAATAAATAATAAATTATTTTCATAGAAAATCTCACTGAATTCCAACTTGAATTATTCCTTTCCATTACACATACTTAAAACCTATGAAAATATTTTAAATATATAGGATGAGAAAAAAATCATTAGAAAGGGATATAAAATTAAAGAAAACTATTAGTTTTCTAAAAACATTAAAAAACATATAACATTTACATTTATCTTTAAGGTTATTTGAGAACATGAAATAAAAATATTTCACCTGAAAAAACACAATTTTTTCCCAAATAAAATCATTAAAACCCATATAAAGTAATTTAAACTCCCTTAGGTGACTTAGATAACCATATTCATTAAACCATTTCAAATCCCTTTTAATTTGAATATCCATATGGCTGGATTACAAAAAGTTCACTCTTACAAATAGAATAACCATGTGGTTAACATATATAGCCAATTAATTGGGGGGATATCATGTACCCAACCATCCTTTAAGATATAATAGGATCACAAAACACTATATGGTCCACCCCATATATAATCTATAATGGTATCACCAAGCGCTAGCTGGTCCACCCCACATATAAGATATAATGGGCTCACCCTACACAATCTGGTATATCCCATATATAAGATGTAACGGGTTTACCCATTTAATATAATTCTCAAGTAAAATATCATTAATAAAACAATTTCATCTTAAATACCTTTGAAAAAATCTTTTTAAACCCATATGAAAAATACTTTTGGATAAATGTACCATTTTCTTTTAAAAACCAATTTTTAACCCAAAAAAACCATTTTATTTGAAAAAACATTTTCAATAAAAAAATACCAAAAACAAAAGAAATAATGATTTTTATTTATAAAAAATGTATTATTTAAAAGGAATATAGAAATTAAATAATAGTCATGGTGAAAGAAAAGTCATTGTCATCATGTATATTAAGAATAGAACATTTTGTTATTTTTCAAAATGTTCCATATAAAACAGGTAAAAATATTCCTTTTTAAAACCTTTGAATGAAATTGAAAATATACATAAAATTTCTTTTATAATAATTTTATATCCATATAAATAAATATGTAAAATAATATCAATAATATTGACTTGGAGAAAAATATTTGATAATTAAATCTTTAAAAATTCAAAGTGTTCCTTACTACTTTCGACATTTAAATCATAAGATCCATGAAAAAATAAAATTTTAAAAAACATTAAATAATATGAAAATAAAAATATTAATGATATTATATTTCAAATGGGGTGTATATAAACCTTATAAAATAAGTAGGGTGTATAACATCAAAATATGCCTCAATGAAAGGATATTGAGATGAAATCCCTTACCATGAGTTTGAATTATCAAGTGTGTATTTATATTACTGATTAATAAACTTATGTTAATTAATTACATGATTAATATCCCTTTTTATGTTTATCATTAATTTTATTTCAATTATTACAATGTTTTATACAACTAGTTAAATAATTAAGTCTATGTCGAGTGTTTTGACCATATTTAGTTTATCTGTCAAAACTAACTTTGGTAGGTCAGCTAAGTCAAAGTGGTCATTACTTAAAAATATCCAGAATAATAATAATGAAATAATTATAATATTTATACATCAATTATACTTTTAAAACCAATCATTAAATATGGTTATGAAAAATTAAACAACGTTACAATCATGGAGACGGTAGGTCGTACGTGCACATGAGTAACGTTCCCATTTTTCAATAACCATTATAGAAAGAAGGTAAGTAGCATTTATCCTTATATAATTATACTTATATCATAAATATCATATTATTTATGTATATATACTTATATATAGAATTATTTTTATGTAAAGGACATGACATCGCTTTGAGGAGGCAAGAGTCCACACATCCACAAACGACGTTCTCACTATTTCAATGTGTGAAAAGGTAATAAAGAAAATGATATATTATATTTATATAAAGGTTATTATGTTATTAATATCATATGTATTTAATGAATTTAAAATAATTTTAATTAAAACCATTCTTAATACATTACATATAAAGGGTGAACGTATCACATCACTTTGAGGAGGTGGTAGTCCAGACGTCACTAATGGAAATATCCTATACCAAGTATTTAAAACCATTGGTATAGCCCTCAAAATATTTTTATAGGATATAAAAATGGTATGGAGGACCACTTTCCTATATTCCATCAGTATAAACCTATACCAATAGTTCTTAGAAGCCATTGGTATAGGGATATACCAACGATTTTCAAAACCATTGGTACAGGTAATGTAAAATTAAAAATGTTGGTTAGATTTGATCCCAAAACCTCCACATTATATATCAAAAACCTAAACACTAATATAAAATAACTTTTTTTAACATAATTTGATAAATATATATATGTATATTAAACATTAATTTTAATTTTAATTAATTCAATGTTTTTATATAAAATAATATGTCAAAAAATATGAATACCTATACCAATGGTTTTACAAACCATTAGTATAAGTATTTTGAGTTTTGGGACCTATATCAACATTTTTTAAAAAATCGTTGGTATAGGGGATTATTATGTAAGCTATAACAACTAGAAAAATGGCCTATCTCTATGCTTCAAATCTGTGACAATAGGGCCCAAAACCGTGGCTGAAGGCTATGGCCACGGTTTTCCCAACTATGGGCATTTTTGCCATAGTAGTAGGGTCTGACCTATGGCCACAATTTTAACCATGGAAATATGTGGCCTATTTCCATGATTTTGAAAACCATGTAAATAGGTGTCTCCATTGTCAATCGTGGCAGTTGACCTATGGACACAGTTTTAACTATGGAAATAGGTGGCTTATTTTCTTTATTTTAACTATTGTTATAGCCCTAGAAAACTATGGTAATGGCCTAAAAATAATGTGTGCCAAGATGGATTTAATCCCAACACCTTCCCTTCATGTTTTAGTGCCCTAACCAATACACCAAAAATGATTTTATGTGTGTGTGTATATATATATATATAATATGTTATATATATCATTAAAAATCATGTTAATATCCTGAAAACCATGTAAATAGTTCTTCCCACCATTTTTTAGCGGGAAATTTTTTCTCCCATGTAAGGGAGGGAAACCTATAGCCACATTTTTCAAAATTGTGGCTATAGCCCTTCTAAAAAATGGCCTATAGCCACGATTTTGAAAACTGTGGCTATTGGTGTGGGCTATAGCCAAAATTTTGAAAACTCTGGATATAGCTCATGAAAGAAAGACCTATAGCCATAGTTTTCAAACCATGGCTATAGGACACATAACCATGGCAGTAGCCACCTATAACCAGAGTTTTAAAATCGTGGATATAGGTCTGTGGTCATAGCCTATTTTTCTAATAGTATATACCAATGGATTTGGACAAACCATTGGTATAGATATGACCTATACCAATAGTTTTTCCAAAAATTTTGGTATAGGTTCTTATTATGGAAGTTATAAAAATGGTTTTAGACAAACCATTGGTATATGTATACCCAATACCAACAGTTTTTCCAAAACCATTGGCATATGTTCTTTTTATGGAGGTTATACCAATAGTTTTGGAAAACCTGTTGGTATAACTATGAAACATACCAATAGTTTTTCCAAAAATTTTGGTATAGGGTCTCTCTACGTTACCTATACTAATGGTTTTGTCCAAATGGTTGGTATAGGTTTAATTTCTAGTAGTGCATCCACAAACGATGTTATCATATTCCCACAAAATGGAAAATATGAAGTTATGTGTTATATAAAATTTTTAGAAGTATGAATAAATAATAAATATTACATATATATCATATAAAAAGGGTAATTTTATCATTATTATCATTATTGAGAGGTGGTAATAGAAGAATGAACAACATTGAATCATGAGGAGGTAGTCCTTTGTGCATACGAACGATAATTACATATCCCATTTGATGGAAGTGTGTGAAGGTGTAGGTAGAAACCCTAACATAACGACATCTATGTATATTTAGGATAATGTTGATATTATATAATCATGGAATAAGAATAATTGAATTTTTTTGAAATAAATAATACAAAAATGCATATTGAAGAGTGTTACCTCTTTTTCAAGTAACTCCTTTTGGTTTGCACCAAATGGATTCCTTGGTTGGATTTATGCCCAAAGTGAGACTTCTAGGATGAGAGGATGGATGTTGGGATTTTATTTTTGTAGGGTTTGGTTGATCTAAAAGTCTTTATAGGTGTGAAGATATGAGAATAGTGAATTTCTTTTTATAGGAAATTAGGAGTGGCATTTTGGTAAATATAAAAAAGTAAACACTATTTTGAGGTCTACTTTAAATTATGTGCCTCCAATAATGATAAATATTCAATAAAATATGGTATATGGTTGAATAATATCCATCCAATGGGTTTTGTAAAAGTTTATAGTCCATTTGGACTCTTAAGATTTAATTTTAACCACAAAGTAGACATATTTTTACCTTAATTGCAATAATTAATTTTAATTACTTTCAGTAATATTTTAGGTCAAAAACTAAGTTAAAATTATTAATAATTATAAATTGTGATTATTAAAAATATTTAATCATTTTTCAAAAATTAAAATCACATAATTGGAAAAAATTAATTTATAATTAATCCAATAAACACTACGAGTCAACGAGTTTTTGAGGAGAAAAGTTCAAAAGTATGAAATGTTTTTATATCCAATATCAATGTAAAATTGAATCTGTTGAACTAAATTGGATTTTTTAATGTATAATTTAACTAATTATACCTAAAAAAATTTAAAATATAATTTAACTATATAAATAATTTAGATAAAAAAGGAGTTTTCAATTAAAATGTAGTGTTTTTCACTATTCATAAAAAATGAAACTTCTTACAAAAATGCCAAAAATTCACCCAAAGTAAATTTTTATATTTTTATTTAAAAAAAGAAGTATATTTTTTAAAATAAAATTTCTGAAAGTGTAAAATTTTATTTTTAAATAAATTCTTCCATTAAAAGGCAGTATAATGAATTTTTATAAAAATACAGTTTCAAGCGTAAAAATGGATTTATTATTATATTATCCCTTTCAAATTTCTAGGATAAATGTCAAAAAATTATAAAATTGTGTAAAAAATATATTTATTCTTATTGAGACCCTCTAATATAACATATAAGCGATAAATTCCATATTAAATAATAATATCAATAGTATATTATTGTTCAGAAAGACTCGGTTCTGCGTATAACACTAGTTATCAAAGAAACTCAATGTTACGTGTAATGAAAGATAAACATGGTGTTTCATATAGTGTAATATAAAATGTGAATTTCATGTAACTTAAGATATTAAATAATTTAAATAAATTTGAAAAAATATCTTTCATAAAATCTTAGGATGTTACATCCTACCCCCTTAAAAAATTGTTCCCTCACAATTTGAACTTTATCTTGGTAAACAATTGTTAGAAATTTGAAAATACCAAGGTTCAAAAGTTCATATTTCTAATGTTTAGGAATTATTTTATCATTTAATAATATAAGAAAATATAATTACTTAATATATTTCTATAAGTATAATTTTATCCTCATAATATTCCCATAAATATATTGAACATACCTAAAAATAACCTTAATAAGCAAATATCATATAAACTATAAAGGTTATCAATACCTTAAATCTCATGTCTAAAAGTAAAGGCATACTTCTCATTAAACCAAATCCTTAAATAAAAATAAAACTATAAAAACATATCCTAAAAAGTCTTTATCCACTATATGATCTCATCACTTAAAACCTTAGAAAGACTGTCTAAAACATTGAAATTATGGTTCACCTTCAAAAAATAATGTACTCCTTGGAGCTTCAATCACTTCACCATATGTCCCAACATCAAATACAGTAGCAGAAAAAGATTTTACCATACCTTTCTTTTTTTGATCTTGATGATTTCCACCCTAATTAGGTGACTTATGACACAAGTTAGCGTAATGTCTCAACTCGTTACAGGAAAAACAACTCATCATTGACTGGATATCTATTATCTCACTCATGGATTATTAAAAACTCTTCTCTTTACAGTCATGAACCTTCTGGAAAAAATACCACAATGGTAACACTTTTTGGATCCTAACATACATTTACCAAAATGTATTTCACCACACTTGGAATAAGTTTTATGATTACCTCCAGAGTTCATAGTTGTTCATTTCTCTATTTCCTTCAACATTGATTGTTTCTTACTCATATCATATCATGAAACATAAGTGTTAGAAAACTCTATCTCAGCTTTCTCAGCATAATGAACCAATTTCTTATAACTTTTAAATTCCCAAGAGACCAAAGCTCTGTATAGTCTTGGTTTCAATCCTGATTAAAATCTATTAATTTTAATATAAATGTCTCAAATAAAATATAGAACATACATGTCCAATATTGTAAAGTTTGTTTCATATAGGCCCACTGAATATTCATCCTTTTTCTTTAATTCCAAGAATGGTTTCCCTATCCAAATCTGAAAAAACTGAGATAAATATTTCTCAATGAAGAGATTCTTAAATGTTTCCCATTCCATGAAATCAAGATCATCTTTCAATCTAGTATTCTTAACCAAATACCACCATCTACCAACTTCACATTCAAAATTATAAAAGGAAAAGTCTACCTTTTAATGTTCCAAACATCCCATGACCTTAAATATCTTCTCTAGGTAATTGATCCCTCCTTTAACTACCACTAGGTCAGATGATCCTTTGAATGATGGGGGATGTTGTCTTATAAAATTATCCACTATATGTATGTTATTCCATTGTAGATTGGGTTCCTCTCTAGCATGGATACCACCACCATTAATAGCTTGTGTCAACTAACCCATCATTGCAACAAACTGTTCCATTTCAATTCAAACCATATTGGGATGCTATTTTGGAAGGATATTTTCCTCTCAGTTCCCTCCCACTATATATTTCCTATTTCCTCTATAGAAAACAATTTTGAACAAAAAGAGCGTATATTAAGCAATATGGAAATCATAAAATTCATTATCATTTCAAATTAACTAAGTAGAATATTATTAGGGAATGATATCAACACTATCCCAGCCTATAAAGTTATATAAATATTTATTTTAATACCAACTATAAGGAATAATTCGTAAACATTACATAATATTGAGTTTTAGTCCAGAATTTACATTCATTCAAATTGAGGATCTTTTTAGGTTTACAATTTTAGAGAATTAGGCCATAACTCATAAATAAAAAAACCATAAAATAAAAAGTGAAAACTTCTGATTAGTATCCATTTTCCTATAATATAAAACTTTTAAAATAACGCATGAATTATTTTCATAAAAAATCTCGAAAACATCCAACTTGACTTCTTACTTTAACTTAGCCATCATTAACCATGTGAAAACATTTCAAAAACATGGGATGGGCATAAAATATTAGTAAGAGATATAAAAATAAAGGAAAATATTAGTTTGGTAAAAACATTAAAACTCATATATTGTTTACCTTTATCTTCAAAATTATTTGAGAATATGAAATAAAAAATTTCACATAATTTTTTTTTTCTTAAATAAAATCATTAAAACCCATATAAATCAATTAAAACTCTTTTAGGTGACTTATAGAATCATATTTATTAAACCCTTTCAAAACCCTTTGAATTGGAATAGCCATACAACCGACTTCCAAACATTTAACTATTATAAATTTAATAACTGTATGATTGAATTACATACCAAATGAATTGGAGGGCTATCTTAGAACCACCCATACTTTGAGCTATAACAGGATCACCAACACTATCTGGGACACCCCATGTATAAGATATAATGAGCTCACCTAATGCTATCTTGGCCACCCCACATATAATTTGCAATGGGCTCACTCTGCATTATCTGGGTCACCTCAGATATAAGCTGTAATGGGATCACCCGTTTCATATAATTATCAAGTACTATATCATGAATATAAAACTTTCATTAAAAATACCTTCAAAAAACCCTTTTTAAAACCATATGATAAACACCTTTAGATAAAAGTACCATTTTAATTTAAAAACCCATTTTAACATCAAAAAAGAATTTTCTTTGAAAAAATCATTTCAACAATAAAATACCCAAAAAATAAAAATTAGGATTTTCATTTAAGAGAATATTTAATCTTGAAAAGGAATATAGAAATTTAATAATAGTCCTGGAGGAATATATCTCCTTGTTTCCATGTATGTTAATAATAAAACATTACTTTTGTTGTTTGTAAAAATGTTTCATATAAAACATGTAAAAAGATTCATTTTGGAAAAACTTAAATGAAATTAAAAGTAAACATAAAATTTATTTTTTATTGATTTTATATCCAAGTAAATAAATATGTAAAATAATATCAATAATATTTACACGGAGAAAAATATTTGATAATTAAACTGTTAAACATTCAAAGTGTCCCATACCACTTTGAACATTTAAATCATAAGATATATTAAAGAATAAATTTTAAAAAAATAAATAATATTTGAATAAATAAATTCATGATATGATATATGAAAGGGGATGTATATACACCTCATAAAAGTAGGTGGGTGTATAATATAAAAATATGCCTCAATGATAAGAGATTGAGAAGAAATCCTTAACCTTTTGTCCAACTTGTCATGTGTGTATTTATCATCCTGAATAATAAAATTATGTTAATTATTTACTTGATTCAAAACCATTTTAAATCCCATCATTACTTTTATTTTACTTATTACAATGTTTTATACAACTACTTAAATAATTAATTCTATGTCGGGTCTTTCGACCATATTTGGTTTATATGTCAAAAATGGATTTGGTATGTCGACTAAGGTCAAAGTTGTTATAACTTTGATAAGGTCGGAGGTCATCATAGCCATAAAAATTAAATTTATTAACATATAATAGTATGGTAGTTTAGGGTATAACGATAGGAAAGGTAGGTAAATGTTCTAAGGGTTTACAAAACAAACCCCACTAGTGTCAACAGTGGGGGAACATATTTTTTTTTATTTTTTTTATTTTGAATAATGTTTGTTATAAAGAATAATTGAAAAAGGATAAAAGATTAAGCAACATAATTAGTAATTCATGAAAATATTGAGAATATTTATACAGGTATGGTTCTTGGGAGAATTAAATTCTACTGGTTAAATGAAAAACATTATTTACTTGAAATGTTTATTGACTTTACAAACTTTAAAATTTATAGACTTAACCTCCCTCTCCAAGATATTAAGCACATAATAAAAGGAATATTGAAGTTTTCCACTTAAATATCCATTCAGACTGCAAAGAACATTGTAGTAATATCAATAGGTATTATCTTTCCAATAGTTACTGAAGATTCAGAATTTAAATTTTGATTAACTTATTTCATGATCAATCTCACCAAAGGTTCATGGAATTAAATAAATTTAATGTTAAATATGCAAAGAGAATTTATTTCTAAGAAATAAAATTCAACTTCACCTGTTGAATTTGCTTCTATGTTTGAAGTAACAAGTGGAGTTGATGTAAATGATAACCAGAAAAAATTAAATCCCCCAAACTAATAGTATTCATACCAAATTCATATTCAATTCAATAATTGAAAAAATAAAATAAAGACTGATGGAAATAAATAATAGGAGTGAAGTAATCTCCATCAAGAAAAGATGAATCTGTAAGAATCTATGTTATGCTCCTTTCCTACAGTATCTGGGTCTTATGAAAGTATCTGCTCTTGAATGAATTTTGTCGTTAAAGTTGAATGATAGATATCGTTTTGATGGTGCTCTATTTTCTTAACCCTTCGTCATCTGTTGTAAGTCACTAACCTTTTCCACCGACTTCGATAAGTCTTTCGCAAATTCATTGCACACATGCTCTTTTTCATACAAAAATGTTGTATTATCACATCCCATGTAACTAACTCTGACTAGGTGGTTGATTTGAATCTGGGCGTGAATCTAGTTTCTACTTGTATCTACACATGATTTCAAAGACGGAAACAATAAGAGTTAAAAACTGTTAATAAAAATAAAACTAGTCAGTTAATAAATAAGTTAGATATAAAAAGAATTAATAATATAATTATTGTTAAGATCGTTAAACTATTAAAGTTGTTATAAGTTTATAAAAATTATTATTTTAATTCCTTATTTAGATATTAATTATGTTTAATTATTTGTATATTTTTTCTAATGATTTATTAAAATTTGTTTTAATTAATTAATTATAGTTATAAATTATTTTTCATAACTTAATAAAAAGATAATAATTTATTTTATTAAAATGGTTATTTTATAATTATATATTTTATTAGTGGAAATAACAAAATTATTCATTATGATAAATTAATATTATGATAAAATTAATTTATAAAATTCATTAATTTTTATATTATTATTTCTATTATTTAATCTTAAAAATTGATTTAAAATGTCATTAATTATTATATTATCATTATTGTTATTATTATTAATTATTGAGTTTTGTTTTTATATTAATTTAGTTATTTATTAATTTATATTTTCTATTTTCTATTTTTTATTTTTTTAATTCACTCCCCCCATTTCATATTCTCCAACACACACAAGGAGAGGGAGTCTGGTTCTTTCTCAAACCCTCAGTGGTGGAATAATCTTCCACATCGGCGTCGACTGGTAGCGAGACGACAACCCAAATTCGTCCAGAAACTCACGGTTCATGATTGGTGGTGGAAACCTCCTACGGTGTGGCTACATGAAGGCTTGAATCCTTCAGGTTGGCGTGACAATGAAGACTCTGACATGTCTCCATCGATGGTTACTCGATCGACGAGATCCTTGGATTTACTTCTCTAGATTTGGTAGCTCCAGATTCAAGGTGGCGTGGAGGCTCACGATTCTGATCTAGGAAGAGGGGAGTTTAGTTTTGTGTTTCAAATCTGGTGATAGTGGATTTTAGGGATTGTGATTTGTTTTGGTTAATGTGTTCTTATGGATGTTGATGATTTTTATTTTATGTGTAGATCTGGTTAGAAGATTTTATATCAGTGATTGACTCTGTGATGGTGTGTGAGTAGGTTGGATGGCCATCGGTGTGTCTTAGTGAAGGTATTGTTGCCGATGAGACAGTATGATCAGTGTCGGTATCTGGTGAGTCAGTAGGTCATGTAGGTGAAGGTGTCAGTAACTCATGAACTACCGACGTGTGTGTAGAAATTAGTGAGACATTTGATCGATGAAAGATCAGTGAGGAAAATGAATCGGAGACAATAGCTGAAGGAAAGAGGATCTGGTAGAAGGATTGTTGTGCGATGGTGTCGGTGATAAGATGTCTCACTGTAGGGGTATGAAGGAAGGGGGGTAATTTTTTTGGGGGGGTTTTGAAATTCTTTTTTGCCTAAATGGGTTAGGGTTAAAAATATTTATAAAAATGGGTCCAAGATGCGTGAACCCAGTTTACGCATCTTATGCATGGAGAGATGTGTGAACGGGGTTCACACATCCTTTATAAACCTTATGAAGGATGCGTGAACCCCATTCACGCATCCTACAGAAAGATTTTTTTTTTTAAAAAATTATTTTTATTTTTATTTTTCTTTTTTTGTTTATATATATATATATATATATATAACAAAAAAAATTAGCAGAATTTATCTGCTATTTAATATCCAACAGTTCTTCCATTACAGCAGTCTAGATTCTGACAGACACCCTCATCCATGACTCTCTTTTATAAGAGGGCTATCCCTAGAAATCATTCTACATTTTCGATGTGGGTCTCAGCTTCTATCTTCCCTGTGTAGAACATTCCACATTTTCGATGTGGGATTCTATTTCAAGTACGTCACTTTGAAAGACTATAAAATACATACTATAATACCAATATAAATGAAACTTAAAACATGGATTAAAAATATAAGAAATTGTTGAAAATAAAAATAATTTTGTAAAAAATGTTGATGAATAATAATTTATAAGCATTCAAAGATACCAACTTGAAACTTAAAAAAGTTTCAAATACGTGTCTTTGAAAGACTATAAAATAAAAACTATAATACCATTGTGAATGATACTTAAAACATGAATTAAAAATATAATAAATAATTGAAAATAAAAATAATTTCGTAAAAAATGTTGATGAAAAATAATTTCTAATCTTTCAAAACCACCAACTTGAAACTTAAAAACGTTTCAAGTACGTGGCTTTGAAAACCTATAAAATAAAAACTATAAGACCAATATAAATGAAAATTGAAAAATGGATTAAACATATAAGAAATAGTTAATTATTAATTATTTAATTAGTAATATAATTATTAATTAGTTAATAATTAATTAATTAGTGATATCATTATTAATTATATAATAATTAATTATATTAGTAATTTACTAATTAACTAATGAATTATTATATAATTAATAATTATATTACATACTAAATACTTAATTATTGTATAATTAATAATTATATTAATAATTAACTAATTAATTATTATGTTTCAAAATAGATAATAAAGAGCATCATCAATTATTCTTTATCATTTAATTACCAATTCATACTTAACATAAAAATAAATAAACAAAAAACTCCATATTTAACATTCTTAATTTCATTAAATTATTCTAATTTATTTAACTGATTAAACATGATTCATCATATTAACAAAAAAAATTGGAAAACACCAAAACAAGTTTTTTCTATAAATAATCAAACAATAACTCAACAATAATAAGGAAACTTATAAAACACATTTATTTCACATTCACAATTTCAAATTCTAATCTTATTATTATCTTCATTAGGTCAATCTTGTATATTTTACATAATAAACTAAAGAATGATAATTCCAAATAAAATAAGAGATTCAAAATCCATTTCCTTAATTAAAGTTTAAACAACAACATGATTACAATATGAAGAAACTGATGATCAAATTTCACTGAAATCATAAGGATCTCTCACAAAACCTATTTTCATAAATCTCCTATCAAAAACTCAACCAAACTCTAAAAAAATAGAACAAAAAACTCTACTATAACATCCTCAATAATAGAAAAATATGATTAGGAAATAAGATATATGGAAAAAATACCTCAATTGAGGAGAATCTGACCTCATTGGAGTGAAACAACTAAACATGAAGAAAAAGATTGTTCTAGGGTGTCATTAAAAACACAAGATATTATTAGGATGTGAAGTCTATTTAGGTCACCAGATTCAATTCATCATATTTAGTTCACTAGAAGTTGGTCAGTGGATTTTGGTTGGTTCAGTTTTCATAAAATGATAATATAATATCTTTAGGAGGTAGTGGAACCATCAAAATATCATATCTTCCAATGGTATCATAGAGGTATATAAATTTTGATTAATAGAAGTATCAATAATGAAGTTTATGGAATGGTTCACCAAGGAATTTTATTGAAGTTAAAGTGTTATTGAAGATCACCTATCACTTACCAAATAAAGACATCTCCATGAAAGCTAGAAGTTAGTGAAAATTGGTTGACCAGCCAAGAAGTCTTGTAAAAGGAGGTAAGGATTAACTAACGCAATGCATAAGTAATATAAATGTGTAACCTTATTAAGTAGAATGAATCAGTGAAGTGAACAATGTATTAGTGGATTAAAAAGTGGTAATATTATATAACGAGTTATCACAGACTACTTTATTAGTTGACTGTAATTCTTATACTTCTGGTAAATACAAATAAATAGAAAGTTTTTGTCCCACTCATGTAGGTCAACTTGTTTAAAGTATGTTAACCCCTTATGTTCCTTTCTTGATTTATGAAGTTACATTTTTTATATTTACATTGATTTGAATGAATGTGAGATTTATTTAGTTTAATTAGAGTTTCTACATTATATTGGGAGTAGGGTGCATAGAATTACTACTTTTGGTACACTTGGTCTAGGGAATAAGTTTGGGGGGATCAGATTCTATTGTGCAAAACTTTCAATGTGAAAAATTCTGGTGGATTGAAGGTCCCAGTTATAGGGGTCACAAAAATTCCCCTTTCCAACAACTGATATTAGATAAGATGTTGTTTTTATAAAAATAATAGAGTCTTATGGTATAGTGATCAATCAACACACTGAAATCAACTTAGGTTTTTTTAATTTTCCCTTGATTTTTTTTATTTTTTTACGAAGTTTACTGTTAGAAGAAGTTATGAAATCAGATTAAGGAAAGGTATAGGTTTATAAGTTTGATGGAATGGATGTTTCCTTTTATAGAATGAAAATATAGGATCATATGATTCAATATTACCTAGATGTTTCACTTACTAGTGAGTATTTGAATAAAATGGAGAATATTTGATAAGAATGGATGGATAGGAAGATGCTTGGGTTGGTGAGGATACCATTGGAAAAAAATGTTTCCATTAACATTTATAAATCTAAGAAAATGGATGATCACATGAAATCCTTGGTGGGTATATATGATAAACCAATAATATTTAACTAAGTGTTCATGATGTGATAGTTTCTCAAATTAAGGTTATTGAAAGGAAGACTGGCAGAAGATTATGTGAATGACTTTAATATGATCTGAGGGATGATAAAATATATAAAGGTGAAATTCATGGAATTTTTTTGGGTAGAAATATTTTTATATTCATTATCTAATAGTTTGGATGTGATGATGACTATTATTAGTAACTTTGGAAGAAATATGAACTTGGTATTTTTGGATGTCTATAATTGGTCTCTCAAAGAGGAACTTCAAGAGAGAGATGTACAAAACCTATCTGGTAATTCTATTAATTATAAAATATATGGAAATTCACCCTATAGGAGTGATATATGTGGTTTTTTAATGGATACCCATCCTATTAATTTCTCATTTAACTAATAATTTACCATAATGGAACAAACTTGGGAGGATCTCCTGGAGGTCTCTTACAGACACTAAATTATCTATTATCACTATTATATTCTATCTAATATAAAACTTATAAACTAATATAAATTAGGTTCTTAAAATTAATGCAATATGAAATTATATATAAATATAAATTCAATGAAAAGTAGATTTTTTATAAGAAATAATTAAGGAAAATCTCTTTAATAAGTTATGGTGATTGAAATCATTGTTTAAAAGAGTTCTCAATATTCAATTCAATGAGCTAATTAAGACCTGTCACACCTCACATTCTCATCTTAATTTTCATCACCCCATATTGATACCTCTTCATAAAAGGTAACTACATTCCTTAATTCAGTTAGGATACTTATTTATGGACCATCACAAACCATTCGATGCTCCACTGTATACATGAAACAAACAATGAATGGAAAGAAACTGATAAATGTGAATAAGAATTCAAATTATGGAGAAAATGAGGTGACCAATCTCTATAATCAATTTAACCCTCACTGAAATTCCCATAATTAAACAATTATAATAAATTAAATCATAATAAACTTAATCAATCAACCATTAACTCACTCAAACAAATTTTGAGGCTAGTTCTTGATTTTTAGTGGAGTTGAGAAGGGAACACGGTGGGAGTAGAACATAAAAAAATGTAAGAATTGATATATGAAGATAAAGAATAATATATTAAAATTATAATAATACTATAGAAAATATATTCCTACATAAATACTATTGAATGAAAAAATATGTTTACCTCCATGTTTCCAACCCTTTGAAATGAAGAGGAAACACTTTTTTATTGGGAGAGGGGAGATGAATTTTTTCTCCAAAATGATCATTTGAAATATGTTGCATGTTTATCAAATTATACTTTAGAATTTTTAAATGTTTTATTCTTTAAAGTTTTTCAAATATTTCATGGACGTTCACCATAAAATTTTTAGCTTTATTGGATAATTATTGTAGGATTTATGACTATATTACTATAGAAAATTATTCTCGACATGACAAATCTTTGTTATCCCTAAATCTGGTTTACCGTAAATTTGAAAGAAGTAAAATCAGTCATTTAAAACTTTATAAAAAAATTTCATTAATATATTCTATATCACTATGTATAATTTTAGATTTTTTGGCCTTGTAGTTCAGTAGATATAGTCCCATCATTAAAAGTATTCAGATTTTTGTACAAATTTTGAGGCCTGATACGTGAGATGGTTTTGGGCCTTGAAATTATGGATTGAGATTTGGGTACAGTTTAAATAAATTAATACCAAAATGTATGGAATTTAAACAAAAGTAATTTTACAATTTAATTTAGTTTCGAAAAAGTTATGGCCAAAATACAGAATAAAAATAAAATAGTTAAATACCAGAATTAGGCCATTATTGCAATTAAGCTCAAAATACTATTAAAACCTAAAAATGTGACAATTTCCCATAAAATAACACTATCGTGGGATTTGAAACATTTTATTATAATATAAAATTTATGAAAATATTATATTAATTACTCCCCTACACTTAAACATTGAACTCTTGGACAATCATCATATATCCAAATCAAAATCCATACAGCAATCAAAAATGAGAAAACATCCATGTTGTTTTCCAAAACAAAATTCTATCATATCTCATCTATGAGATAAATTTCCAATAATTTTCTTCCCTCACATTTAAATTCATTGAAACCCATAAATCCATCCATGTACCAATGAAAACCTACCTAACCTTGAATTTTATGCCACTCTTCATTCAAGAGAAATTGAATCCGGAATTATGGTTTTCTTGGAAAATGAATATATCACCATTGAATGGTGATAATTATCACTTCCACATAGTGTGATACATGAAAATATTTTCAATCATGGGGTATTTTTCTAGGTGAATTATGTGGATTAGGGTTGGTGGGTAAAAAAATTTAAAAATATTAAGGCTCAAAAGAGGAGGTTGGACTCTTATGTATAAAACCTGAATATTCAAGTGAAAAAACAAGAAATTACTCAATCAATTACCCTTAAAAAATGAACATAACAACACCAAACCCTTTTTTATGTTATGGTACATGATCCAATCAGTGGTTATAATGAATTATATTATCCAAGTTCTCCCCCTTTTCTCATTTTTTTCATTTTTTTAAATCTCTAGAAAGGAAAAAACTTCATTTTTTCTTTATATTTATTTTTTTCCATGGAGGATGAGTTTAAAGTTGAATAAAATGAATTAATGAAAATTAATTCCCTTGATTTTAGAGAGTTATACGAGTCACAAAATAAATTACAATGAGAAATCCAATCAATGTCCATTTTTTTAATTTTTCATTTTTTTCATTTTCTTAAAGGAGAACGAGATAAAACAAATAAATCATAATTAAATGAAGAATCATTCCAAATTCTACCATTATCCATTTCCAAAAACATTGACACACACCTCACATCACCTAAAAATGAAACATATCCCAACAAATGCACATGAAAGGCCCTTCCCCCATTCTCAAACTTGAAATATCCATGAAAAAATATCAAGAGTGTGGGTAGGTAAGGGAAAATCAGATATAAATGTGGCTTAAACCTATAAGAAAATTCATGAAATATAAGGGATAACAAAGGTTATATATAAATAATAGGTCTCAAGTAAACAAATTTCTATAAAAATAAGTTCCTCAATCATATCAAAAACATTCTATGAAGTCCAAAGCTTCAAAATAGAACAATCACAAGATATGGTTCTCACAAAAAATCCATGTATCTCTTAATAAAGTGTGGGTGATAGAATGAATATGCCCAATTGGTTAGAAATACCTCACTGGAATGGAAAAATATATTGATTCAGTGTTTCCTGGGAATGGGTTTAAAAATTCAATAAAACACATAAAAGTTCATGAAAATACAACTCATGGAAAAAGTTTTTAAATCAACAATAATTTAAAATAAATTTCATAAAAAATCATTTCAACTATCTAAAAATCAATTCATGTGTGAAAAGTGATAAGGATATTCATTTTAGATCAATGATCCTAAAATGATAAAAAAATAAAAATCACATAGAAACAACAACAACAACAACTAAGTAGGTTGACACTCTACCCATTCTTAGATTATACTACCCCTCATTTCTTCTAAAAAATAAATATAAGGGAATAAAAATGAAGGATATGGAAAGATAAAACCTAACTTTATTTTTTAGCGGAATCCTTGAGTTAAGATCATAGCTACTGCCACATTAGACCAAGAAATCATAAAATAAATAAAACCATAATAAAAATAAATAAAAATAAAGAGGAATGGAAAATGGTATAGAATATGGTTTAGACCCCCCGTGTGGGTTCTAGATTTTTACTGGTCGTAGTCATAAAATTTTAGTGGTTAAAACCCAATTCAAAGGTGGATGAGGTTTCTTACTTAGAAACCAACATAAATTATTTCTCCCAACATCCATAAATAGATACTAGGAGTGAGAACCCCCAATAAAAATAAAAATATCCCCAACCCCCATAATAGATGAAAGAGAGAATTTGAGGTGGAGAGGGGGAGGGAAATGAATATAGGGGTGATACCTATTTTTATAAGCTAGATGAGTGGTGCCCACGGGTGGTGGAGATATTATAATAGGATAGAACTTATATTATAATTTTGGTTTAGAAAATGATTATGCAATGGTGTATTGATTTCTTCCATCATCCTTATATGCACCAGTGTACTGCCTGAATAGATCCTCTATTTCCCCCTAAACACAAACAACATATTTATCTTACTCATTGAGGGCCTACAGTAATGGTGCTGAATATACCAAATAATAATAAGGGATATCATTTTCTAATTCATATTTAAAAATATTTTAATAAAATAATGTTTATAAATTAAATATCCCTAATTGTTCTTTCTTCAAATTATTTTTCATTAAATAGGGCTGCTGGGAATTCATTTTTTTGAGATGGAAATAGATCTCCAATTACAAATTCAACCTCACCAATTTCCTATTGAAAGATAGGTGTGATATGAACCATTCTATGTATATTGTAATTTTTTACTCCATCCATATAACTTTATCTTCTTAAACTTTGAGAGTTAGTAATATTACCAAATTTCTTACTTTTTTGAGAATTTTGAAATTCTTTTGAATCTTCAAGAAATCGTGTTCCATTTGAATCATCAATGACTATTGATATATTTGAATATTAAATATATATTCCTAGATAGGTTCAAAACAATTTTATCAATAGGCCAATAATTAAAGAAATAACCATAAAAATCCATCATGACCTTTTAAATGAAGGATATAAAGTAAAGATCATTTTTTAATTTTTAAAAATTTTGATTTTTTTTTGTGGTTTTTATGAAAAATAGTTTGTGTAATCTCTTGGAATACCCAAAAATGATTCCAAATTAGTACATAAGGATTTTACAAAGATCCTAAGTTAATTAATTTTCTTATTTACCTAAGAATGCATCATAGTGACACAACCTAGGTTTTATCTCATTGAGGCCATTTACACGCACTAAGTTTCCTATTATAACTATTATATTATATCAAATATAAAAATAATAAACTAATATAAATAAGGGGTTTTGAAATTAATGTAATATAAAATAATATATAAATTTAAATGAAATAAAAAATAGAATGTTGTTAGAAGAAAGAATAAATGAAAATGTTCTTTGTAGGTTAAAGTGATTGAAATTATTGTTCAAAAGAGTTCTCAATATTCAATTCAATGAGATGACCAAGACATGTCAGACCTCACCTTATCGTTTGAATTTTTATCACCCCATTCTGAGACCTTTGCATATATGGTAATTATCTTAGTTAATTTAGATAGGATACCTCTTCGATAATCATCACTACCCATGTCGAGCCCCAATGTATGCACAAAACAAATAGTGAATGGAAGGAAAATGATAAAGGAGAATAAGAATTCAAACGATGGAGAAAACGTGGTGACCTCTCACCATAATAGATTTAACCATTTCTCAAATTCCTATAATTGAATAATAATAAGAAATTAAATCACTAAAAACACATTCAATCCACCATTCCCTCCCTTGAATAAGTTTTGAGGCTAGTTCTCCATTTTTAATGGAGTTGAGAAGGGAATACAGTGGGAGGAACACATAAAAATAAAAATGGAATAATTGAAATATGAATAAGAATAATAATATATTAAAAGTAGAATACTATTATAGATAATAAAGTCCTAAAAATTATCTATAAAATAGATAAATAAGGTTACCCCCATGTTTCCAACCCTTTGAAATGAAGAGGAAACAGATTTTTATAGGGAGAGAGGAGATGAATTTTCTCTACAAAAAGATCCTTCAAAATTTGGCATGTGTTATAAAGACTAAATGGAAGAATTGGGAATAGTGGTATGCTTAAAATATTTCACCCTATGTCTCTTTCATTCAAACTCATAATTTTAGCTTTATGGATCACCTTATGTTGGAGTTATAGATATTTTACTCTAGAAAATTATTCTAGATAGGAAGAATCTTCATATTCTAGATATCTAGTTTCCTATTCATTTATGGGATTGAAAGAAGTAGGATCAAGAGTGTACACCTTTATTAAAAAATTTCATTAATATATTCTACTACTCCATGTCAAATTTCATCTTCTTTGGGCTTGTATTTATTTTATATATGGTTCTATAATTAAATATATTTAGATGTATGCATAGATTTCAAGGCCCGACTTGTGTGACGATTTTGGTCATTTAAATTATTAATTGAGATTTGAGGCTAGTTGAAATAAATGAATAAAAACCTGTATTAAAGTCTATAATAAGTAATTTTATAATTTAATTCAGTTAAAAAAATTTTTGGTTTAAATATAGAATAAAAATAAATCAGTTAAAAACCAAAATGAAACCATTTTTGAAATTAAGCTCTGTTAATACTTCTTTTTATCAAGGATAATGAAAAGATTATGAAAAGCACATTAGGCACATTAAAGTGGTAAATAATGATAAGGAGAACTATAGGAATTTTCCAAATCAACATATGCATACATATCCTTGTGTGTTATATAGCCCACATAGATATCCTGTTTCGACGAATGGAGCAAGATAATTATGTCGGGAACCTGTGCAAAACAAAAGGCACAGACACCCCTACGTCGGGAACCTACACCATGGACCTGTGTGGCCAAAAATTTTCATCCAGGGTTCCATGTTTGCCTATAAATAGGACCATTGGGATCCTCATTAAGAGAACCAAAAAAAATACAGAGCTCTCACTGAGCAGCACCTTTGCCCATGTCCCCAAAAATTTCCCAAGTAGCTCCACAAAACACAAGAGAAGAGAGAATTAAAGGGGATATGATGGATCAAATTATCTTAAGTGTATAAATAAATAATAAACTTGAACATGAACCATTCTCCCCTAAGGAGAAACCAACTGCGTGAGGTCCCTCTCCCTCATCTGCAAACCTATACGAGATGCTTTCAGGGACACTAGAGGAGACCCATGGTGCATTGGAAAATTCATCAATTGATTGTTGTTCCCCCCGGTGGCCTATTTCCTGAGTCATATCTAGCTCACATATAACTTTCCCACCTACCTGAAGAACTTTCAGTTCATCCTAGGCCCTACTCGATACACCTGCGTGACATACTTATATCGAGCACCTGTGCCCAGGACTTGTGTAAGCCACCCTTCAAGCCCTTTTATGAGCCACCCATAGCAAGGAATCTTATTACTTGTATCCATTGTTTGAAATAAAAAAATTTGAAACCTACACCAAGACCTCTGAACTTACACAACCAAGATGAGTGGCCCACCAGCATGCCCTAAACTTGGGTTTGTATTCTTATGGTAAGAGGTTTCATGCACTTGTCTGATTGGCTAGATTGGGTCCTCAGAGAGTGTGTGGGTTTGTATCCCCATGTTCATGAGGACCCTTACCCCATGGATAGTTTCAAGGATTTCTCGATCATTGATATTAGGGTTTGGACCATGTCCTTCCCTTCTCATCACTAATATCCAGAACCTCTAGTCCCCAGTGGGGAGGGTGAGGAATACACTTTATTTTCAATTCAACATGGAATCATATCATCATCCCACCATGAAACAGTTTTTAAGGAATCCCTTCTAAATTAATACACTAGACTTTCTTGTAGGAGGTTGCAATATTTCTCCTCTCTAACAATTCATCCTTCACCTTCATTCCTTCCTAAGGTGAAGTGAACAGAGAGAAGTGTCGTAATCCAAACCACTTCCACCCTCATCCTCCTCCTCATTGACCAGTGGAGAAGGAAAAGTATGTGGATTTTCATATCATTCATATCCTATTGTTTATAACACCAAGAAAGACTCAAATGAGCTTAGGGGTTATGGTGATAATGATATTCTCATGATCCATGTGACATATTAAACTAAAATAACTTTTATTCCTACTAACCAAGATATGTAGGCAGCTTAGCTAAGACCTGAGATCAATAGGTATCCTCATTAAGAATAATCCCCAATAATAATTCCCTTAATCTATGAATCCTCATCAGGAGTAAACCCCAAGTTAATCTCCCAAAATAACTATGAGTTAAGAAATTCCTCATGGCCCCATTTATAAGAAAATACTCTTCAAGAATAATCCCTAGATTAATCTACTCAAAGGGCCATACTCCCATGAAAGACGTACCTTTTAGGGCCTCCATAGGTGTGTCTCATAGTAATTGAACTAGGCGGTCTTTTATTTGTATCCAAATGGAATACACAAGAGGCCTCCATAATTTTCAAACCCAACAATCTAATCAACCCTATTCTCTTTGGGATACATTCCCAAAAGGGTAAAATTCAACTTGGAAATTCACATCCCTTCTAGTTTCCTTGGGTTACTTTAGAATAGGTCCCACACCAAAACATAACTAGAAACCTTCAGCCAAGACATCCTTGGCACATAACGTCAAACTGCATGGTTAGGTCCTTATCACATAACCTTAAAATGTATGATGTTCCCCATTAATCGGCACCGAACTATGTGGGTTATGATTCCTTTAATGAGGATACTTAGGAAGCCCCATTTATAGGTTTGATCTCAATATCAAAACAAATCCCATCTCCCTATATGATGATAAACTCTAGAGTAACCTCGGTCTACCTAGATGACAATAAATTCCATAGTTCCCCATTGAGTGGCTAGAAAACTAGCATTATCATAATAATGAATAAAGAATATCCAATTAGACTATAAGAGGATACCATCGATGGATATCCTTGGATACATATAGATATATCCATTAAGAAAGAACCTCAGATACATACATATAATTCTGAATTCCATGCTTATATTGATTTATTGCTAATTAATGGGTAACCCATATCATACTTATGAATTAATTAAAGGATTCATAAACATATATTAAATCTATAAGAGAGTCCCAGAGTAGGAAAATAATCCAATTCAAAAGGGTGTGATGAGACCGACCTCCCATCCTCTAGACCAATGTGAGTTCTTAATCATTGTAGGTGAAAATCACTAATGAGTGCCTGCCTTTGGAAAGTAGGCCCCATTTGATATATAACTGTTGTGTGTTTTTGGTTCCATGAACAAACCTATTGAAAATTATTCAAAAATAGTGATTTCTAACCAAAACATAAATTCTAAGGAAAAAATGGTGAACATGATGTGAATCCTTAACCAAGATGATAATGTCAGCCATATGTCAGGACCCTTTTCATTGATAAGAGAAGTCTAAGAAAGACAATCAATCATGCATGTATTTAGTCAAATGATATGCTTCTTTTATGGATTTTCTTATTTGTTTTTTTCATATATATAGGAACCTACTCTCAAAACTCCCCTCAACCCAATGGTGTCATTCAAGTTTTTACCAACAAACTCCTTGGATGTTGTAAGAATTGGGTCTTCATCCAAAAAAAGGACTCCATCACCAACCTAACATATTCAAATATGGTTCTCAAACTCTTTGGTTGGGGAGTACCATTATAATGGTATGATACATACCATGTAGGATGCTCAGAAATCTCTCTAGCTTAACCAGCACCACTAATCATCCAGTCAATGATGATCAGTGGTACTAAAGTAGATGGCATCGATCACCATATTCAACTATTTTGGCAGATTATCCCCATAACGTAGCAACCAATTACTCACATATCTAAAGGAGGTGGGCCAAGATGCCACATACGAACTCATCTAGTAGACACATGGGTATTTATCAAGGGCTCCTGTCAGTAATCACCACCACCACTATCGCACAACAGTTACCCCTCAACATGATGAGGGTGTTATCCTAAGATGACCAGCCTAGGTCCTTTAGACTTAGGCATGCAAGACAGACCTCTGAGGATGAAAAATGGCCAATAGGGAGCATAATCACACCTCTACAGCCTCTGAAGAAGCCCACCAACCCAGTTTTTTGGAAAATAGAGAGTGGTCACATACACTCATTCGTGTTCATTCAACCAGCCAACAGACTCTCCTAGAATCATCAAAGGAAGCCGACCACTAAAATTATGTGGATTATTGTGAGAAGGAACATACACATTCTTACACCTATCAAGCATGTCAGCAGCCTCGTTTAGTAGTACTTGGAGATTTCCATTGGAAAGTCCCGATGAGAAGAAGGAGGAAGACTCCACTCTCTACCTCCACACACAAGTACTGTCAGTATAGAATCCCTCCTTTTATCACATAAACTTTCATTACATTTTACAAAACCAAGGATCTTTAAGGTCTAGTGTCCTGAAAACCAGAAACTTAAAACATGAAAACATAAAACATTCTTCTTAAACACTTAAAAGGATTCCCCTTATGTTCATACTAGGTTCATTACTGCATCTCATAACATGGGGACATACATCAAAGGAAAGGGTGAGCAGAAGTCCCAGTAAGGGAAACAAGGGGAAACATTTAACATGTGAACTTGAGATACATCAACAATGTCCTTAAAAAGAACTTTAAGGCATGATAAAGAAATCATGAGGCATATCATAACAAAAATAATGTATTTCATAACTTGAAGATGTGGCTAAAACATTTAATATTGACAATCATTTTCGTTTCACCAAGGTCCATCCCCAAGGTGTCATTAAAAATTACCAAGGTTATTCACCAAGACGTCGTTAAAAATGGTCATCTCTAGAGATTAAGTCTTTACCCAATGAATTGGAGCGCTATCAGGGAGCACCCTTAAATTTGTATTTATTATCATATGAGCCACATATATAATCATCAAACATTTCATAAACAACCCATATAGCATAAAATAAATGGGTTTCATTTCATAGTTATCACATTTTTAAAAACTGCTTTAAAGACGTGATCCTTATGTCACTTTAAACCCACGGAAAAAGGAAAGTGGGTCTCATGTATGCAAATACCAGAATTAAAATAGAATATTTTGATATATATGTGAATACCCCTATAGAATAAAGATCTTTAATAAAATAAAATAATTTGAAAAAAGATAAAGACATTTCGAGACGAAAATTCTGCAGCATAACGGCTATGATACATGGTTTTAGAAAACATTGAAAAGAGAAGAGACATGGGTCACCCACTCATAAATGATACATAAAACATTTGGGGAACAGAATATAAAGGATTTAAGAACATTTTAATGAAATTTGAATGATATACCATATGAAATGAAGAACTTGAAAGGAAGAAAAAAAATAAGATTTCTCTTATGAGAATTCGCCAGCCTAATAGCGTCACCTAAAAATTCCAAAAATGGATTGATGAGATCAAATAGGGTATCTCATAATATGAACATAAATGATCAGTATTATAGATATATATATCATACCCCAACATAATAAAAAATAAATTGAAAGACTTGACCAGAAAATAGAACATGAAAATGAGAAGAGTGAACGAATCCTTTAAACATTCAGCAGCCTAACGACGTCACTTAAACTTCAAAAAAATGAATTGATGAGATAAAATAGGGTCTCTCATTATATGAACATTAAATATCAGTATGATATATATATATAGATCATACCCCAAAATAATAAAAATGAACTTGAAAGACTTTACATGAAAATAGATCTTGAAAACGAGAAGGGTGAAAGAACCCCTTAAAAATTCGGCAGCCTAACGGCGTCACTTAAACATAAAAAAAATAAATTTAAGATATAAAATATGGTCTCTCATCATATGAACATAAAAGATCAGTATGATAGATATAAATATCATACCCCAACATAAAAATGAACTTGAAAGACTTGAAAAGAAAATTGAACTTGAAAATGAGAAGGGTGAAAGAATCCGTTACAAAAATTTCGGCAGCCTAATGTTGCCACTTAAACATTCATAAAACGAAATGATGAGAGTAAGAGGGGATATGTCATCATATGAACATGAAAATTGAATTAAGAGGAATATAAAAGAACATCCTCCAACATAAGAACATGGAGCATAAAAGGAATGACTTAAAAGAGAGTATTTGAAAAGAAAGAGAGAGTTTGGATCCCTTACCTTAAAACGTAACTCTTAAAACTCAATGGTTGGGACCTTGAGGGCTTGGGGGCACCTTGGGAGGACTCCTTGGGAGGTAATGAGACCATAGCTTCATTGGGGGAGAGTTTAGAGTCGAATGGATGAGAGGATGTCTTGGTATTTATAGGGAAAGTGAGGGGACAAGGCATTAATGGCCAAGCTCATTGGTGGTTTTGGAAAAACCATGGGCTTGCCCATGGTATTTTCCCATGGTATTGGCCACTTGGGATACCTAATACCTTATTTTACTATTAATAAGTCGACCATATTTATTACATACTTAATACATCATTTAATGATGTCATTAAACACCCATAACTTAAAAACTGTATTTTCACTATTCATCGAAAATTCAACTTTCTCAGAAAAATCCCAAAATTTCACCTTAACCAAATATCGATGCTCTGATTTCAAAAATGAACTCCATTTTATAAAAATAATTTTCTAAATATTTTTAATTTAATTTTTAAATAAATACACTATACACCGAAAATTTATTTTTTTCAGAAAAATCCCCAAAAATTATCTTAACATAATATCGATGCTCTGAGTTAAAAAATAAAATCCATTTTACAAGAATAATTTTCTAAATATTTTTAATTTAATTTTTAATTAAAAAACACTATTCACCAGAAAAACTAATACTTGACTAATAATTTATGAAACCGTTATTTAACCATTTTATTGAATCACATTACTTAATCAAGGTTCCTAGATTATATTAATACTTTATTTAAGTGAGATTACTAATCTATTTGGTCACATTACTAATCCTAATCATAAAATAACTATTCATAATTTACTATTCATCAAAAATTAAGTTGATCTTATTAGACTCTAAATTTGGTACTGAACATAATTGTAGAAGACCATTTTTTGAAAATCATTACACATTTTTAATTATTTAAGGTTTACATAAACATTTTTTAAAATATCCTTTCTCTAAAATTCACCAAAAAATATGCATACTATTTTTATCCGGACATTTTAAAATTCATAAACATCATCATAAGAAGAAATCAAAATTTTTATTTAAAATAAAGGATTAGACAAGGCAGTTGCAGTCTCCTTACATAGCCCTTTATCACACCAGCATAGGACCTAAGTGTAAGGTGTGCTAAGGTGAGAGAATTCGAGGGAGGCTCGGCCAACATTGCACGAGTAGTAATTTCTATCAGTTTGGACTTATCATGAAGGCGATTTCGTTCTAGCTTCACACGATGAAGTTCGGCTTGGGTTTGGTCCAGATCAAAGCCCAGTGGTGCTACCTCCTTCCAAAGTTCTGTTAGATGGGCTTCGATCGGTCCAAGAGTACTGGGTGAGGCCATCAAATCTTCTTTCTATATTAATTAACCAAGATCACTTGTATTTAGAGACAATAATCGAAACGTTTAGTTTCCAGTGGTCATATTGACCAATGGTCATATAAAAGTCAAAACCCAACGGTCTCATTTTAATTATACTCATGTTATCAAATGAAACAGTTTTTTTGAGTATAAAAAAATAAAATAACACACAAAATTTGGAAACAAGATTTATTCAAAATTTCGGGTCGTTACAATCTTCCCCCCTTAAGAAATTGCATCCTCGCAATTTTTAAAATTGGGTTTTGAAATTTCATTGAAAGTACCACATCGGAAAAGGAGTCAGTAAAACTATTACTTTAAAAGAATGAAAGGGAAGTACAAAGGTCACCCGAGTTAACCCACACTAGGATTCCATGTAGGAAAACATGGACATGGAGGAGAAAACAAAGGGACATGTTCTGAGGGAGAGTGATAGAAAACATTATTAGGAGAAAGTTAACCATGATAAAATCCCAAACTTATTATGTGTGTAAATGGTCTTTGATTGCCTAATAGGAAACATAAACCAAAAACATTTTTGTTTTACGTTCCTTTTCATAATTCTGAGGAATTCATTTACTACCTAGAACAAAAATATAAGGAGATATACCTACCTTTAAGTAGAGTTTCATCCTTTAATAAGTTTCTACCAAAACTAATCTTTTCTCCAAATGATGAGCATTCAAAAACACTTGGTCTCATAAAAACACAAGAATCATCTTCTTGAGAGTCACGTAATCCACAAAAGATTAACTATCAATTTCTTCTATCTTTAAACATTATCCCAAAAACAGAAAGGGTAAGATAAAACGACTCTTCAAAAAGAAAGAATCCCATAGGAAGGGAAACTACTTTTAAATCTTCAAAGTTCCATGGTACTACCCAAATTTCATCATAGACCATTCCATAAATAACTATCCTTAAAATTCCCCAGAATAAACCAAACTAAGATTGAAACCCAATTATAAGAACGATATCATAACATAGTCTTCCAAGATATACTTTATCATTCATCTTCAAACAAAATCAACCACTCTTATCATCTTATAACAAAAGTAACTAACCTAATCAAATTTTATCCAAGATAGGTTAATCATTTCTATATGTAACCAAAATTACTATAATTCCACCTTAAATTCATCAATTCTTCAAAATATAATTCAACCCTTACTCCTCAAAGAAAATACCGTAGTAATCTATTTACCTCGATCAAATAGGGTTCCCAAAATAGTGAATGTCTTCCAAAATAATAATCATCTTTTAATCCCCTAATCACCCTTTTTTTAAGAAGAACAACTTCACTACATCAACATGTGGTACATAACAATAGATGTTTTCCTTAATGATATAAAATCATCTTAGGTATTGACTCGATGATCTTAGAAAACATAAAAGATATTCTCATAGAGAACGAACTAAAATACCACATGACATAGACAATTATTGCGAAGAAGTTACATGTACTTCAGTCATCATGATCCATCTCAGCATAGGACTTGCATTGTTCCCTTGTCCTCGAAGATTTTTGATGCTCATCATGCTTCTCATCCATTCCAAGAGAGCATTGCCTTGGATAATGTCTAACTCCTCCACATTTACAACATCGAAATGTATAAGGTACATTAGATTGAACCTTATCTCCATTCATCACATTATCCATTTTTTAAATCAATTGGCTACTTTATGCCCTATCCTCCCACACTTAAAAAATCTCCCAGTTCCTTTGTGACATTATCCTTGGTGCCTCTTCCCACACTTTTTTCAAAAAAGAAATTGGGTCTTCTTTCCCTTATCAAATTTATCAGATGAACATCCTTGAGACTTTGTCCTCTTCTTCCTTGATGAATTTGGGCATTAAAATAGGTACCAATTATTAATTATGATTTTTGATAGCTGGTTTGGCATAATCACAATATGTTCAACTTGATATTTCATCACCTTTGTCATATTAATAGGGAAATCGTTACATTTACTATCACATTGGTTGTTGGGACATGCTCTTCCATTTCCCGCCATTAACTAAGAAAAGAATGTATAATTAGGCGGCTTAAATACTTAGCCAATAATCATGAAAAGGAAACTTAAATCATAGAAGGATATACTTGTAGAAGAAAAGTATACCCTAACTTGTGATCCCCTAGGTCCTAATCTAGGTTATCCATGATCATATATTCTTATGCAAATCTTTATTTTATTTTATCTTTGTTCCTTTAATAATGGTTCATATTAAGCTTATGAATTTACCAAAGCATATCCCCCGGGAGTGTCGTAACCAAGAGTGCCGCAAGGCCCATTTTCGTGTACTAGTTCCCATTCGAGTCTATCTCAAAGCGGTGTTTTTGGGTTTTAGCCCTATGTACATATGTGTCAGAGCTACCTCTACCTGCTCGTATCTAGACAAGGATGTATTTTCTTGGAAACCCCTTACTTAATACTCACCAAAATACCAGGAAGATTTCCTATATTTAAACTTTTCTATAGGGTTATTCCTAATGTTTTCATATCCTAATTTCCAAAAATAACTAAACCATCCTTTGATACCAACTATAGCATCCCGCCTTTTTATCACATAAACTTTCATTACATTTTACAAAACCGAGGATCTTTAAGGTTTAGTGTCTTGGAAACCAGGAACTTAAAACATGAAAACATAAAACATTCTTTTTAAACACTTTAAAGGCTTGTACTTATGTTCATCCTAGGTTCATTACTTAATCTCATAACCTGGAGACATACATCAAAAGAAAGGGTGAGCAGAAGGCCCAGTAAGGGAAACAAGGGGAAACATTTAATATGTGAACTTGAGATACATCAACAATGTCATGAAAAAGAACATTAAGGCATGAGAAAGAAATCATGAGGCATATCATAATAAAAATAACTTATTTCATAACTTGAAGATGTGGCTACAACATTTAATATTTACAATCATTTCCATTTCACCAAGGTCCATCCCCAAGGTGTCATTAAAAATTACCAAGGTTATTCACCAATGCGTCGTTAAAAATGGTCATCTCTAGAGATTAAGACTTGACCCAGGGAATTGGAGCTCTATCAGGGTGAACCCTTAAATTTTTCTTTATTATAATGTGATCCACATATATCATCATCAAATATTTCATAAACAACCCATATAGAATAAAATAAATGGGTTTCATTTCATAGTCATCACATTTTAAAAAACTGCTTTAAAGACGTGAACCTTATGTCACTTTAAACCCACGGAAAAAGGAAAGTGGGTTTCATGTATATAAATACCAGAATTAAAATATAAAATTTTGATATATATTTGAATACCCATATATAAGAAAGATCTTTAATAAAATAAAATAATTTTAAAAAAGAGAAAGACATTTTGGGACAAAAATTCTGCAGCATAACGGCTATGATACATGGTTTTAGAAAACATTGAAAAGAGAGGGGACATGGGTCACCCACTCATAAATGATACATAAAATAGTAGGGGAACAGAATATAAATGATTTAAGAACATTTTCATGAAATTTTAATGATATACCATATGAAACAAATAACTTTAAAGGAAGACAAAAAAATAAGATTTCTCTTATGAGAATTCGGCAGCCTAACGATGTCACTTAAAACTTCCAAAAATGGATTGATAAGATAAAATAGGTTCTATCATAATATGAACATAAATGATCAGTATGATATATATAGATATCATATCCCAACATAATAAAAAATAACTTGAAAGACTTGACCAGAAAATAGAACTTGAAAATGAGAAGGGTGAACGAATCCCTTAAACATTCGGTAGCTAACGGCGTCACTTAAATTTCAACAAAATGAATTGACGAGATCAAATAGGGTATCTCATCATATGAAAAAAAAAAGATCAGTATGATAGATATAGAGATCATACCCCAACATAATAAAAATTTACTTGAAAATTTTTACATGAAAATAGATCTTGAAAACGAGAAGGGTAAAAGAACCCCTTTAAAATTCGGCAGCCTAACGACGTCCCTTAAACATCAAAAAAATCAATTGAAGAGATAAAACAGGGTCTCTCATCATATGAACATAAAATATCAGTATGATAGATATAAAGATCATACCCCAACATAAAAATGAACTTGAAATGCTTGAAAATAAAATAGAACTTGAAAATGAGAAGGGTGAAAGAATCCGTTACAAAAAATTCGGCAGCCTAACGACGCCACTTAAACATTCATAAAATGTAATGATGAGAGTAAGAGGGGATATCTCATCAAATGAAAATGAAAAGGTAATTAAGAGGAATATAAAATAACATCCTCCAACATAAGAACATGGAGCATAAAATGAATGACTTAAAAGAGAGTATTTGAAAAGAAAGAGAGAGTTTGGATCTCTTACCTTAAAACGTAACTCTTAAAACTCAATGCTTGGAACCTTGAGGGCTTGGGGGAACCTTGGGAGGAATCCTTGGGAGGTAATGAGACCATAGCTTCATTGGGGGAGAGTTGGGAGTCGAATGGATGAGAGGATGACTTGGTATTTATAGGGAAAGTGAGGGGATAAGGCATTAATGGCCAAGGGACACCTCATTGGTGGTTTTGGAAAAACCATGGGCTTGCCCATGGTATTTTCCCATGGTATTGGCCACATGGGACACATCATACATTATATTACTATTAATAAGTCGAACATATTGATTATATACTTAACACATCATTTAATGATGTCATTAAACACCTATAACTTAAAAATTGTATTTTCACTATTCATCGAAAATTCAACTTTCTCAAAAAAATCCCAAAATTTCACCTTAACCAAATATCGATGATCTGATTTCAAAAATGAACTAAATTTTATAAAAATAATTTTCTAAATATTTTTAATTTAATTTTTAAATAAATACACTATTCACCGAAAATTCAATTTTTTCAGAAAAATCCCAAAAAATTACCTTAACATAATATTGGTGATATGAGTTTAAAAATGAAATCCATTTTATAAAAATAATTTTCTAAATATTTTTAATTTAATTTTTAATTAAAAAACATTATTCACCTGAAAAAACTAATACTTGACTAATAATTTATGAAACCGTTATTTAACCATTTTATTGAATCACATTACTTAATCAAGGTGCCTAGATTATATTAATACTTTATTTAAGTGAGATTAATAATCCATTTGGTCACATTACTAATCCTAAGAATAAAATCACTATTCATAATTTACTATTCATCAAAAATTAAGTTGATCTTATTAGACTCTAAATTTGGTAGTGAACATAATTTTAGAAGACCATTTTTTGAAAATCATTACACATTTTTAATTATTTAAGGCTTACATAAACATTTTTTAAAATATCCTTTCTCTAAAATTCACCAAAAAATATGCATACTATATTTATCTGGACATTTTAAAATTCATAAACTTCATCATAAGAATAAATCAAAAAATTTATTTAAAATAAAGGATTACACAAGGCAGTTACAGTCTCCTTACATAGCCCCTTATCACACCAGCATAGGACCTAAGTGTAAGGTGTTCTAAGGTGAGAGAATACGAGGGAGGCTCGAACAACATCACAGGAGTAGTAATTTCTATCAGTTTGAACTTCTCGCGAAGGAGATTCCGTTCTAGCTTCACACGATGATGTTCGGCTTGGGTTTGGTCCAGAGAAAATCCCAGTGCTGCTACCTCCTTCCCAAATTCTGTTAGATGGGCTTCGATCGGTCCAAGACTACTAGGTGAGGCCATCGAATCTTCTTTCTATATTAATTAACCAAGATAACTTGTATTTAGAGACAATAATCGAAACGTTTAGTTTCCAGCAGTCATATTGACCAATGGTCATATAACAGTCAAAACCCAATGGTCTCATTTTAATTATACTCATGTTATCAAATGAAATAGTTTTGTTGAGTATAAAAAAAATATAATAACACACAAAATTAGGAAACAAGATTTATTCAAAATTTTGGGTCGCTATAGTCAGTATCCAATGGAAGGAAATAGAGGACAGTATCAGGCAAAAAATTCTACTCTTGATATAGAATGGATGTATATCCCCATTTCAATCAATGAAGTCACCAAGAATATACTAAAAATGGTAAAAGGGAAGACACAAATTCTTATTCAAATCTTTCAAACTTGATAAGATATCATAACAACAATGATAGTAGTGCCCAAGGGGTGGACACACAAATCTATCCCTATAAATGGGGTGGCTCATTATCATAAAACCCTAGAGAAGACACACACCTCTTCTCCATTTCATGAGGGTCATGGGGAAAACTACCCCATACTATATGGATAACTGGGTTTGGAACATACACCCACTCGAATCGGAGGTAATCGGCCTATTCCAATGGCCACTCCAAGGTAGGCACAAACCCTATCCATGAAAACCACTTCTCCCAATAAGTGTCCCCAATTTCTCATAAGAAGCCACCTAATAATAAGCCTTAAGAAACATGATTAGAAGATAAATAGCCAATCTATAATCCATATCTACTAAATTATGGAGTTCTTGATTCCCTAGATCATTTATCTATGGAAGATCAAAATCCTACCCTCCCATTACCAAATTATGAGAGAAGTAACAGTAATTTTGAAGGTCCCTTTCAGTCACTCCCCATAAAGGGTTTCTTCATGACAACAATCTGGTCGATCTTGAGAGCTTATCTCTTGATGAGAGATGTGAAAACCCTTTGTGTAGACTAAAGACTAAGGAGAAATAGGGTTTTCCTCTAGATGTAATCTACCATGGTGGTCCTCCCCATAATGGAATTAACTGTGAATGTTATATCTGTATTTTTGTTTCGTATTTTCAAGAGAATTCTCCAATTGAGAATGTAGTAATGAGAAAACCCTCCTATAATGAGGCAATTGTAAACACATGGACAATCATGTTTAATGATTTTTCACTGGAAGGTGAAATAATTTCTCAACCAGAAGATAACCCATGGAAATGGTAATTTTTTGAACATCATTTGAATCATCTTTCTTCCAACATAGTAGAGGAAATACAAACTAATCCCATTTCTTATGGTAAAAAAATAAAAAAGTGTCTACTCTGGTCAGACCAAGTCGAGGAATCTCTGGTTAAAGATGAAGAAGATCTACTAAAAATGAGAAAACTGCTATCTAAAGACAACATATCAATCATGTTTTGGCCTTTATACTCCCCTCAATATAGCTTTCTAAAGGTATTGATAGAAGATTTTATGCATGACATCTGCCTCAACATATAGAAACCCCTTCATCACCTAGATGTAAAGGTATTACCCTATGATAAATATCAAACTCACATCAAGGTAATATAAGGGTTTCAATTTCAAATTCAATTTTCATCTTTCCTAGATTCAAGACATCCAAATATCGAGAAACAACAAGTATCCCTTCAATGCGCATGCCTCGATGCATTAATGAGGTTGCAATAATTGATCACAGATACCTCATATGGTGTTCGTATCAAAGGATGGGGTGCACATAGAGCATTACATTTCACTGCCCTTCCGATAAAAAAAATCACACAAAAGGTGACATCATGAAATTTCATACCCCCATGCTAGCTAAAAAACAAAATTTGTTCATGACCAAAGATATGATAAACAAGAACAGGCCCCAACTTAGTCTCACCAAATTTAAGCCAGAAGAGAGCAAGCTATTGAGATAATTTTTCATTAATAGTATGAGAACATCAATCAGGAATCCCACTTAAAGGATGTCAGCCATCATATAGTGAAAATTTATGAAATAGAATAATGTTCTTCTGAAATAGATGATTTAAGTGCACGTCAAATACTGAACCCATCCCATGTTTGAACCAAAATTCATAAAATCATAAGAGAAGCTGTAGTGATATTTTCCATGGTAGTTCAAGAGAAACCCCATCCCATAGGGCCAGGGGATTTTTTAACCCAACACTTAGGGTTAACAAACTCAAACAGAATGGTTGTGAATGAAGAATAGGAATAGCCCCATCCCTCAAGATTGGGGAATTTTTCACCTTAACAATCACATCCTCAATGATAATCAGTTCTCTCTCAATTAGGGAAGATACCATAGAACGAATCCTCCCAGTTCATCCTATCTCATGATCCAATACTATCACTTGGAACACGTATGAATGAACTTAATGGAAATTTCCTCCGGGTTACTACCCCAAAATAGTTCCAAAATAATTAGTAAAGGAATAGACAAGGCATTTTGTGAGACACAAAAGAAGGCGATCTCATAGAGATATCAACAAAATGCCTAAATTTCATTACACATCAGTGAATATCATCAATACAGACACTGTAAATTCTCTAGAACATGATTCCAATTCAAAGGAGTCAGAGGAGGAAGTTATAATACATAATTTAGTCCACACTAAATCAAATAAAGGAGGTGTGTGTACCTGAAACTATATGCTTTCCCTAAATCTAGAAACTCCCTCAAATTATCAGCCTTCACATCCTTGAAAGTCTAATAGGGAAAATATTTGGGTCGAACTACAACTCACCTTACCCCTAGAGAGGGTTAATCCCTTTCACTGGATGAACAATTCTCTCAACAATAGGAGGAGTTGAAATAATTGAGAAGACTCAATTCAGAGTTACTTCGAGGAAATATTCATACTAGATATGCTCTGAAAGAAGATCCTCAAATTGTACTTCCAATTGGTGCACCTCAACAAAGAGTCTATTTCACCACAACTGAAGAAGATTTGGAGCATCTGATCAACATGGGAAACCAACCACTAATATATTTAGATCCATCAATAGTAGATGAAGAATTACTTATATTGGGTATACATATATAACATGGTTAGGAAAATCCTTATAGAACTATCCATATAGGTCATGCACGACAAGTGCCAGCAGTGCCACCACTAATGGTACTACCAATCACCACACCCATTCAGGATCTAGCTGCCAGAACTGCTTAGGTCCCAACTCAACCAGATATGCCTCGATTTCTTATGAACACCATTGAGTCATTAATAACCCAATTTGAGGCCATGGAAGGATGACATTCTCTCATACATATAGAAAAAAAGGCCTACCCTGAATTTCTGGATCCTACCCCTCCCCTGCCAAACTTTGGAAATCCATCATTTTTTATCTCTAATGGATCGAGAGACCGAGAGCAACACTTGATGCACATTGTCTCTTGTTGTGATCATCTGATGGGTACCCCAAAACAACAGTAGGTGGTGAAACTACGATTCTTCATGCAATCACTACAAGGACTAGCCTTTGTGTGGTACACACGTTTACTGTCTCGGTCAATCAAGGGGTGGGAAGAACTTTATCATAATTTTATCGTCTATTTCAGCTCAACACTACAAAGTATGATAGTCTTCAACCCCATTAAATTCAAATAATGAGATAATGAAAGGGTCTTAGATTTAATTTCTTAGTGGAAAGGATTAACATACTCTTTAAATCTTCCACTCCCTCAAGAAGAGCTATTTTCCATCGATGTAGTTAATCTTCGTAACGAGCTGTGCACATTTTTAGTCCTTATGAAGTACACAGGAGGGTTCCATGACCTTTTTTTGAATTTATAAACAAGTGGAAAAAACTATCATAGAGACCAAATAAAAGTCCTAAATAGTCCCATCAACTTACGGAAGGAGAACATGAAAAATAGAGGCTGTTGTAGTTATACTTAAGAAGGCCCCTGTATCCAATCCTATTTCAAAGCCTTCACCATATTGTATGGCTCCACCACTTAAGTGTTAACAGAAATTCCCACCTAATCAAGATGATCAGATAGAATAGCGTAGAAATTAATTTGAGGAGATGAAAAATAAGTTCTACTCTTTTTGAGATAACTAAGTCCCCGACTACTTCATATTGGCATTGGAAAACAACATAATGAAGTTTCCAAATCCCAAGAATCCCTACGTGGAAGGAGATAAAGATCTCCCAAACTATTTCCCATTCTATCTGATGTTCGGGAACCACGTCCAAGATTGTTTTGTTTTCAAATTCATTTTTAAAATATGGTAGACTCTAGGCAAGTGAAGTTGAAGAATTCACCTACTCAAGTGGCGTATGTTTCAACCACTATTCTAGTATAGGAAGAAAATGAATTGAAAAAAGTTAAGAGAAAGAGATTATAAAATTTTAGTGACTAGATGGTCAAAAAATGATCAACTAAACTCACACTATTCTAAAAACACAGTTGAAACATCCAATTATGCCTCCTTTGACTTTTGCTACAGCATAGCCAACTTTAAAAGTAGCTCAGTCCTCTGAAGGACAATCCTCCAAAAAGAGACATGACCAGAAGGATAATAAGAAAGTGTAAGAATATGATCTTGTTTAAAGGATAAAGTTGTTCCTAACTTTATAAAAATTCATTCTAATAGTCTTGAAAATGTGATATTTTCCCTGCCAAGACAGTACAATAAGAATCATCCCATCATACAAAAGATTCATCTGATGAGGAATCGATCTTCATTTTTATTACTTTTATCCATTTAATGGATCCTATAATATATGATGATTGTAGTTATGAATATTAATTCCATAAAACTGATTGGAGAACTAGGGTAAGTGGTCATCATTGTCGAGGATACAGGGGAATATGTGTTCATACCAAAAGTTACTACTTCAATCAAACCCCTACTCGAACCATCTACACAACCAAAACTCATCAGAAATATCTTCAGCAAGCTCAGTAGGAAAAATGAGTTCTTCCTCCACAAGTGAGAGGGTTTGACCTCACATGATCATATTGTAAGAATAGATAGAGGACATTATATTTAATCCTTGGTAGGTAGTCATACCCAACCGATCCAATCAACCAAGATAGGAAGAACCTTCAACTTCAATTCAAAAGGATAGTGCATCCACATCCGGAACATCACATCCAAAGGAACTTGTGAAGGAACACTCCCATACCGAGAATTGAAGACCTTTGGATAATAGATATGAAATCTTGAAGTAATTGGTTCATGTAAAGGACAAGTTTTCAATCTTAGATTCTTTTATTCTATAAAAAGACCTCCGAGAAGCCCTCATTAAGTCCTTGTCAAGCCCTTAGGAGTTTAAATTAGAGGTTGTTGCTGCTGAATTATATAATGTAGAGAATGATCCTGAAGAATTCCAAGAAGTGATCTATTTCACTGAATAAGATGAGGACATTGTCATACAAGGACATGTAGGGACCCTATATATATCTAGTAGGATAAATGACACTGATGTCCAACAAACCTCTATTAACAATGACTCAGGGGTTAAACTCATTCCTATCCGAACAGTTTTCCAAATAAGTCTCACTAATTCTCAATTGTCTCCCTACAATTTGATGTTATAGGGCTGGGAAAATAATGAAGAAGATCCTCTTGGTGAGATCACACTCATAACTCAGTTCAGAGATCTTGTGTCCGAATTAAAGATTATGGTTGTTCGGAAAGATACAACTTTCAATGTTCTTCTAGGAAGACCTTGTCTACATCAGTATGTGACCACTCCTTTTCCATACCAACAATGTCTCAAATACTGTATCAATGATCAAATTGGATCATTTTATAGGGACAAGGCCCCATTCAAATCCTGCAAGACGCAATACTTCAATGTCGGATTCCATCACAAGGGAGTGAAACAATCCACAACTAACAATGACAATCAGATTAATGCCCCAAATGGACTGGATATGATCCCAGCTAACCATTTCAAACAAATTAGTGTAGATTACGTGATTCTTATTAACCAAATATAAGGTTTGGGCCCAAATTCTAGCACTAATTTAGTAACTTCTATAATTTCAATCACGATAGTTGAGCCCAATGGAAATGAAGAAGTTATCAAATCTCCAAGTGACTGTGAAATATTAAATGAAAATGTCTCCATTAAATCCAGTAAACTTAAAAAATATCTATTTCATTATATGAACTAGAATAAGTATCTTTTTTAATGGGATAAAATAATGATGCTCATCCTCAATCACTCATTTTTTCTATAGAGCTCCGGAGAGACCCAATTCCACAAATTGATCCAGGGATGATTGCTTTTTCTTATGGATTTCCAAATGACAATTACACTCATAAATACAAGATTATTTCTTCACTACCTACCTTCCAAGTTAAGGAAAAAGAGTTAAATCATGATGAAGAGGATGAAGAATAATACCTCAGAGATTCCTTTATAGTATTTGAGGAAGGCGTCTCTACCCCTATGGATGAACTCAGAGAGATAAAAATGGTTTAAAATGAAGATCCAAACCATACTCTAATTAGTGTGTCCATGGATATTGAAGAACATGAGGTATATACCTTTTCTCTAAATCACAAATAGGATGTGTTTTCCTATAATAATAAATAGATTCCTGGTCTCAGCCCTAAAGTGTCCACTAATCATTTGGGTTTTCCTCAATATAATCAGGGATACAAACAAGTGTCCTGAAGGAAACACCCAAATCACACCTCTAAAATTGAGGCTGAAGAGGACAAGATTATCAAGGATGATTTTATCTGAGAGGTAGAATATCCAAAATGGATCGTCAAAATTTTCCCTGTGAATAATAAGAATGTTAAAATAAATGTTTTCATTGATTTCAGATATCTTGAATGACATTGTCCCAAATTTGATTTCTCAGTTCCAATCATAGAACTAATGATTGATTCAATGGCTTGTTATCAAGACCTATCCTTCATAGATGGATATTTAGAGCACAACCAAACCAGGATAGACCTACAGGATGAAGAAGAAACAAATTTTAGAGTCCCTTAGGGAGTATTTTTCTATCTTGTAATTCTCTTTTCCTTGAAGAATTCCTACACCATATACCAATGTTCCATTCATCGCATCTTTAAATCCTTTTTGGGGAAGTTTATTGAATTCTACATTGATGATCTAATGGTAAAGTCCAATTAATGTTCTAAGCACTTGGATAACCTATAGACCATCTTTAGCAAGCTTATACAACATAATCTGAAGATGAAACCTTTAAAATGTGCTTTTAGGGTAACCTTAGGGAAATTTATCATCTTCGTTATATGCCATTATTACATCGAAGTCGATCCTGATAAAATGAAATCTATACTTAGAATTCCACCTCCTCAAAACCTAAAAGAGTTGAGTGGACATCAAGTAAAATTGGCTTGCGTTCAGTGATTCATAGCCAACCTTGTGGGAACGTGTCTACCCTTCACCAAATTAATGAAGAAGGGGGTCACATATCATTGGACCGATGAATATCAAAAAGCATTTGACACCCTCAAGAAATATCTTTTGAGTACATCGGTACTAATGTTACCTATTGAAGGAAAGTCACTCTTTCTATATGTGATATCTCTAGAGTGATCATTGGCCACCTTACTTGTGAAAAAGAATGAATATGGGGATGTGAGAAGCCTTTATTATCTCATTCAAACCGTGCTCGATTCTGAGACTCATTATTTAGATATCGAGGAGAGCTATCTGGAATTTATCTTTTCCATTCAGAAGATGAGGCACTATCTGTATAACCATGATATACACTTGGTTTCTCACAATAACCTGCTCAAAATTCATCTTTATTCATCCTATGTTCATAGGATATCTAACATAGTGGAAAATTATTCTACAATAGTTTGATATATAGTTCATGCCTCAAAAAGTAGTGAAAGGCCAGGCCTTGATAGATATTCTTAATGAACACCCATATTCAGAAGAGACATCATTGAATACCAAACTTCTTGATAAAGACATCTTATCTATTTAGGATATTCCCCAAACATGGGAGATGTATTTTGATGTTTCATCCAAAATTCCTAAAGTAAAGATAATGGAAGGCCCTACACTAAACAAAGTAGAGTTAGGGATTGCACTTATATCTCTAAAGAAGGTAGTATTTCCATATTAATTATTATTATAATAAGGTTGTACCAACAATTATTTAAAAATCAAGATCTCATTTCAGGTCTGGAATTGGTACTCCAAGTACCGGTGAACCACATGGAGGTGAAGGACGACTCATAGTTGGTAATCAAGTAGATCAACAGAGATTAATCCATTATAAAAAGAAGTTAATTACCCTATTTGACTATGTTTGATGGTTAATAGAATAATTAACCTCATTTAAAATAGTTAATGACATATCATGATCATATAATTCCTAAGAATATTCATTATAAAATGCATCCACAACTTTGGAAGATCAAAATCGGGATGAAACGATCATCACCATCACCCATCGTAGAATGGTCTCCCCTTTTGTTTGAGTCATAATAAAGGATATTGATAGAGTAAGACCTATCCCTAATTCATATGGACCTACCAATATGTGGATTATTCCAATTATAGACTACCTTCAGTATGAAGTACTCCCACCAGATAGGGATGGTAAAGATAAAATATGACGATGAGTAGTCAAATTCACTCTATATGATGCCCCAAATCACAAAAAAAAAATCTCTACAAACAAGGATTTGATGGATTCCTTATAAAATAAATCAATGGAGAAGATAATATAACCATCATGGAGGAATTATATGTAGGAGCCTATGGTTTCCACCAATTAGGGTACATGCTTTCAGATCAAATTCAAAGGCTTGGATAGTTTTGGATTTCGATGACAAAGGATTGCACATAATTCAACAATAAATTTAATTCCTTTTAGGTGCATGAAAACTTAATCTATAAACCTCATAAGTTTCAATGTACAACTAAATAATCATGGTAATTTTCCACATTGGTAATGGTTGTAGTGGGGCCATACCGTCCAGCTATGACCAAACAGTTAAAATATATCTTGACTGCTACCAATTTCTTCTCCAAATGGGTTGAGGTAGTACCCCTAAAAGAAGTTAGGGACAAAATCATTATTAACCTTTTCAAATCTAACATCATTATTAGATTTAATGTTCCTCATACTATATTAGTGTACAATGACACTAAATTATATTCTGTTGAGGTAGAAAAGCTATATCCAGAGTATGATATCAAACTCAACCATCCATCCCGCTATCATGCAGTGGCTATTTGATAGATAAAGGATTTTAACAAGACCCTGTCGAACATAATCTAGAATATGGTGGATAAAGATAAATATTACTGGCTTTAAAATATCTTTCACACCTTATAGGATTAGTATTCTATAACCCATAATTCAATATGGGAAACCTTGTACTCATTGGTGTACGGAATAGAAGCAATCTTTCCCATTGAAGTTCAATTTCAATCTCTTCGTATTACCATATGTGACCATATATCTATAGATTAATATTCTCAGAAATGGATGGATTAATTTTAATGACTAAATGAAAAGATACTACACACCTTGCATAATTTAGAGGTCTATCAGAACTGGATAGAACGAGCCTTTAACAAGAAGGTATACCTATGTTCATTCCTCTAAGGAGAGTTGGTTTTGGTCCTTAGAGCTCCACTGATACCAGGAAATAAGGAGTCAAAGCTTGAAAAAAAGTGGGAGGGACTTTACTATAGGATTTAAATATGATTTAGATGCTCAATATACAAGAGGGTGCTGAATTTAATGCTTTAAAAAAAATCCTTTGGAACTTTTAAAGATGGTATAAAACTTTATATTGTTTAGAAAAGTTAAAAAAGGTAAATTCACAAGACCTCTTAGTTCTACAAAGTTTCTAGATTCTGGAAATATGGTTCTAGAAATGAAACTTAAGAGAAATTTACAAGGATAAATATTCTACCTTAAAGCATATAGAATATTACTAATCATAGTGTAAAAATATAAGAAAGTATAAGATAGTTATACTCTACTTAATAATCAAAATTTAGTAGAAAATAATCTTAAAACAATACAAGTAACAAGTATAGAATCTTTTAACCCAGAGAGTAGGGTATCCAACAACCTTGGATAAAGGTCCCTTGATTTATACTTTCAAGAAAGTTTTTCTTACCCACACCAAGGTATGCCCTTGATAGGAATATTGGAATCTGCCTTTCTATCCCCGTAAGCCCTTGAACTTCAAGGTAGTCGGAACCTCTGTCTTCCATATCAAGGAAGTCCTCGAACTTCAAGTTAGTAGGCACCTCTATCTTTCTATCCCCAGAAGCCCTCAATTATACATAACAACAATCAGAGTCACACAAAGCAAGATGAACAAGATGTTTAATATGCATAAGGCATGAGAGTATCTCTCTCTCTAGAAATCACTTCAACAACATATGGTCTCTAGAGTTATAATTTTTTTCAAAATTACTGAGCTCGGTCAAATGAGATCCTATTTATAGGCATTTTCCCAATGGTCGACTCCCTCCCCCAATGGTCAAATTTTTCCTTTAATCTTGGAGGGACCTATACACATGTCACTCAAACAACAGTTGGTTAGAAACAGAATGCACGACAATGTTTTATAACTATAACAAGGGTAAGTAAAATTTTTTTGTTCTATAAAATCTATTTTTTGGAGTCTAAGGAAAAAATAAAGTTCAGAGTCAAAGAGGAAAACATTCGGAGTCTATATTACATGGATATTCAGATTTTGTTTTCCAAGGAATTCGGAATTAGAATTCTATATACTTCAGAGTCTGAATTCTGAGGAATTCAGAGTCTGAATTCTAATGAATTCAGAACCAAAATTCTAAGGAATACAGAGTCTGAATTCTAAGGAATTTGTAACCTGAATTATAAGAAATTCGGAGTATGAATTCTAAGGAATTCAGAACCTGAATTTTAAGGAATTCAGAATCTAAATTCTTAGGAATTCAGAGTCTAAATTTTAGATAATTCGGAACCTGAATTTCAGAGAATTTGGATTCTAAATTTCAGAGAATCCAGAACATGAATTTAAGTGAATTCAGAATCTGATGTTCAGAGAATTCGGATTCTTAATTTCAGATAATTAAGAACTTGAATTTTAGAGAATTCGGAATCTAAATTCAGAGGAATTCAATTTCTGAATTCTGATCCTGAAAAAAGATTACCCTATATTTAAGTATTTAAATAATTCCATAGTTTTAGATGGGAAACCAAATTTTCACTTAGGAATAAAAAGAGTTATATTTAGAGAAACAAAAATATGAACAATGAAAAATAGTTAAGGATAAATTTTCCTTGGAGAAGGAAAAATTTTCTTAATAAAGAAAATCTGGGTAAGAAGAAAATTTCCTTATATAAAAAAACTTAGGGAAAATAAAATTTTCCTTGAGATAGAGTGTTTGTGATTTTCAAAAACATAGAGGAATGGAAAAGTCATAAGGAAACCTTATTGACTCAAAAATCTCCCCCTTTTTGGAAAGCACAAACATCCTTACTAAAAATAATATAAGGGCTTTGAAATTTTTATGAACTTGAAAATAAAACTTATCTCCCTTTACTTATGGATCATAATGAATAACAGTAACTCCCCCTTAGTCTTTGAAATCCATAAGGATCTTATTCTTGATTTCCTGAATGAGATTTTTTAATTTCTTGCATGTGAAAATATTCATGATAAAAACTCCCCCTTAGATTAACTTCCCCTTACTTAGGGAAACTTCTTCTTTACTTAGTATTCTTTTTTGTCCATCCTTTCTCCCCCTTTTTGATTTTCAAAAAGGAATGAAGGTAATGGAAAAGAAAAAATGGTAATAAAAATATTAGTACTAAACAACCAAATATATGAAGTGCAACGAAAATTTCACTAATATTGAAAGAATTTATACAATAGGGAAATACAAAAAAGATTGGATTTGAATAAAATTATCCCTATTTCTCTTTTAGCATCAGATTCTTCACAATAGTCCTGAAATTCTTGAGTTCCTTGTGATCATCTTCCATGCACTTGAGTAGCTGATCTTGATCTTCACTTTTCTTTTCTAAGGCTTTAAATTTTTCTTCCTGAACCTTAAGCATATCAGCCCAAGACTTGAAGGATTATTCTTGTTTATCAAGTTTTTCCTCAAGTTCAATTCTAAGATCCCTTTACCTCTTCCAACTTTGAGTAATTTAATATAATTTCCCATTCAGATCTTTCACTTCTTGTTTCTGAGTAGTTTCTTCAAGAGATATCTTTTCTTCAAAAGACTTGGTGAGATCTTTGAACATAGAATCTTCAGTTTCAAAATAATTCTTGACATTATCTTGAAACTAATTGAGAATTATCATATATTCAATAGTTTTCCTTGACCAACTAGTCGTATTCTTCAAGGATGTTTTATGGGCTTCATAATTAATCAAAAAAGTTTTGAAATCAGCCTCAAGTTTGACACACTTATCCGTCACCATGGATACTAAATCTTTTTTCTGATTTAAGGAATGCTGAAGCATTTGGAATCTTGAATCTATGCTTGGAAATAATGGAATAGTATATACCATCTTCTTCAAAGACTGAACAACAAAGTCATGGACAAGAGAATATGATTCTGAATTCGAATACTTTGTTGATGAGGATTACTTTTCAATAACATAAGCTTTCCTCTTTGATGAATCACCAACTTCTTTCTTACTGAACAAAGACTTTGTAGGAGTATCAACCATCACCTAATTTCCCTTATCTATTCTTGAAATTATTTATTCTTGTTTATCTGATTCATGTTCACTATCTGATAGCTGAACAATCTTATTGTCATCAACTTTTTCCTTCTTAGCTTCTGACTCAACACCCTCTGGCTATATGAAATCATGATTGCTACTTTCTTCTTAATAAAATTTATTTACTTCTTCATCACCCTTCTCATATTTTCTTGGGGTAGCAAGTTTTGAATACTCTGCTTCAGAAGTTCGGGTTGATAACTTCTCATAAGGACTCTCCTTCTCATGATAATCTTCTACTTTCTTTATCATATCTTCAGTATCACCACTCCCTTATTCTTATTCTTCCACTTCTTCTTCTTGCACTATTTATTCTTCTTGATCTCGCTCTGGAATCACCAACTTCTTTCTCGGAGTCTCTGGGATTTATTCTACTAAAAAGGATTCTGGTACTGGAATTTTCTCAGAATCTTTCTCAGCATCCTTAAGAAGAGATTGTACTATCTCAGCCTCAGAGATCTTTTTCTTTTGCTTCTTCTCTTTTTGTTTCTTATCAAGCTCTTTAGTAGCCTTTTCCTTTAAGGATTTTGCCTCAGCAGGGTCCAATACAAACTTAGGCTCCCCTTCTTTTTTGTTTTTCTTATCCTCTCTCGAATTTGAAACTACCTCATCAGGATAATATTTTTTCTTCTTTGACTTTGGTGGTGCAAATTGAATTTCCTTGGCAACAGAAACTTTTTCTATCTCTGGAATTTCCTTTAATTTCCTCTTCCTTCCACCTTTCTTGGAGGTTTCATCCACAACAAGTTTCTTTGATAAAACTTTATTTTCTTCATTTGATAAATCATAAAACTCCCCGGATTCATCAGAAAATCCAATTTCCATTCTCCTTAGAGTGTCATCGCTTAGAAACATTACCTTGAAATTTCTTGACATTGATTTGTAGGAAATTTTCATTGATTCTAAACAAGAAACAATGATCTTTGATAAAATTGTTGGATACATGATAATATGAGACTTCAGATTTACATTCTTGATATTCTCAATCATAACCAAAATAAACTTAACCAGATTTAGCTTCCGTAGGTTCAATAAGAAATCCAAAACATATATATCAATTTTATTCAGAGTATCTTTATCTCATTTACTCGGAATGATAAAGCCTTGAACCCAAAGTTCAAGAATCCGGAAATTTGATGAAAGATGAAAAATATTCAGAGCCTTAAATCCAAATAAACCAAGGCACTATATGGCCTTCTCCTTATCAAATCTTCCTTCAAAATCAGGTAACTTATGTGAACAAAATTCAGTTTCTCCTTCATAAGGTATTCCAATCAGACTAGCTGTCTTATAATAAGAAAGAGAGTAAGTATTACCATAAATCTTGAAAAAAAAATTCTCTTTTCCTCCTTGATTTAAAAAAGATATGGATTCATAGAACTCTACTTGCAACTCCAGAATCACCGGATCCTTTGCCTTGGTTTTAGATACAGCTATACTCTCTCATCTATTTAACTTGATATTCTTTGAGATGATTGAATCATACTTATTAAAGAAGTTCTGGTCTAACAAAATTTCACAATAAATATTTCATTTAGAGATTTCCTTTACGGTGGACATTTCTTTATAAGGAGAGGCTTCTTGATACATTCAGAACTAAGGAAGTCCTAAGAAATTCAGAACAGTCTTAAGTAGGAAGGGTAGAGCTTCAACACGCAAGAGCTTGGGATTCGATGTGGGACAAAAATGTTGGGGTCCTTTATATAGGCAATTGAAGTGACATTTCAACTTCCCTGATTGATCAAAAAGTTGAAAACTTCTTGAGAAGATCTGACGGTTGAGATGATAGCTGAAGAAGGATTTTGATAGATTCTAATCTTGTGAGGTTTTTAATAAAAACATTCTAATTTAAGAAAAAGTGAATCCTAAAATTTTGAAAACAAAATAAGAAATCAAACAAGTAAAAGATGATTATGAAAATTTAGGAAAGGAAACATACAATTCAGATTGCTAGGAAGATTATTTGTAATAAGGAAAATTCTTCTTGAAGAACTTTAGATTCTGAAAATTTTGATTACGAAAATTTTTAGATTTTGAGAAATTTAGATATGAAAATTTTAACTATGAAAATTTTGACTACAAAAATTTTGACTACGAAAATTTTGACTACGAAAATTTTAACTGACAAGAAAATGTACTCCCCCTATGAAAAAGAGTTTGTTACTGTAAAGATATAGGTTTCAACAAGAAGTTAATAAGGAATATTACCTTACATTTATCATTCCTAACTTCTGTTTAATGTATTCAAATCTATCGGATGGTAAATATTTTGTGAAAATATCAGAAAGTTGATCTTGCATTCTGATAAATTGAAAAATAATATCTACTTTTTGTGTGTGATATCTAAGAAAGTGATTCCTAATATCTATGTGTTTTGCATGAGAGTGATGTGTAGGGTTTTTGGTTAAGGAAATGGAACTAGTATTATCACAAAAAAATTTTGTTTTGGTAAAACTCATACTATAGTCTGTGAGTGTGTGTTGCATCCACAATACTTGAGCTTAACAACTTCCAGATACTATATATTAAGCTTCAGTAGTGGAAAGTGATACTGAGTGTTGCTTTTTACATGAACAAGAAATTAATGAATATCCCAAGAAATGACAAGTTCCAGATGTACTTTTCCTATCCATTCTACATCCACCAAATTCAGCATCTGAAAAGATTTTTAAAACAAAATCATTTCTAGAGGTATAAAAGAGTCCTAAATACATGGTTCTCTTTAAGTAGTGAAAAATCATTTTCACTACCTTTAAATAAGATTACTTAGGAATGGATTGATATCTTGTACATAAGCATACCAAGAACATTAAGTATGGACGACTAGCTGTCAAGTAAAGTAGACTTCCTATCATACCTTTAAAGGATGTTTGATCTACTGGTTTCCCAACTTCATCAAGATCAAGTGAATTTGAGGTATTAATGGGAGTACTTATACTCTTAGTGTTGTCGTATCCATAATTTTTAAGAATATATTTAATATACTTATGATGAGATATATATATTCCTTCTGGTTTTTGAGAAATTCGAAAACCTATAAAAAATGTTAACTCACCCATCATACTCATTTCAAACTCATATTTCATTATATCCTCAAAGGAATCAGTTAAAGATTTCTAAGTTTAACCAAATATAATGTCATCAACATGAATTTGAACAATCAAAACATTTTTCTTATCTTTCTTTATAAAAAGGGTTGGATCAGCATTTCCTTTAACATAATTGTTTTGAAGCAAAAATCATGTGTGTCTATCATACCAGGATCTAGGAGCTTGTTTAAGTCAATACAGAGCTTTGGTAGGTTTGAAAACATGTTCAAGATGTTTTGTATCTTCAAAACCAGGTGGTTGTTCAACAAAAACATCCTCTTGAACATAACCATTAAGGAAAGAACATTTAACATCTATTTGAAAAAGTTTGAAATTGAAGAATGTTGCAAAGGAAAGTAGAATAAAAATGGATTCAATTCTAGCTAATGTATCATAGGTTTCTTCATAGTCTATTCCTTCTTGTTGATTATAGCCTTTCAAAACCAATCTAGCTTTATTTCTTACTATGACTCCATTTTCATCACATTTGTTTCTAAAAACCCATTTTACTCTAAAAATAGAGGTTTCCTTAGGTCTTTCAACCAAGGTCTAGAATTTATTCCTTTAAAATTCATTTAGCTCATCTTGCATAGATTTTATCCAATCTCCATCACCTAAAGCTTCATCAGTGCTTTTAGGTTCTAATTAAGAAAGAAATTCTAGATGTTCTACTTCATTCCTTAAAGAGATTATAGTCCTTATTGGTTGATTTACATCACCAATGATACTATCACTGGTATGATTCTTTAGAAACAACTAATTTTGGTTTTTTAAAACCTATTCATCAACATAGGGTAGGAAATATTCTACGATAAATGCTTCAGGAATATTTTCTTGGAAATTTTCCTTATCAGAAGGATCTTCTTTAAAGGGTTGGTAATCAGTTTTTAAAAACACATTTGAAGATGTAGGTTGAGGTTATTTAAAAACAAAAGGATCAGTTTCATCAAACTTGGAAAGTACCGTTTCTTCAACAGTACAAGTGTTTTTATTGAAAACTCTATAGGCCATAGAAGTTGTGGATTATCCTAAGAAAATTCCTTCATCAAATTTGGCTGTGAATTTATGTAAATTATCTTTAGTATTCAAGATGAATACTTTGAATCCAAATACTTTTAAGTAGTAAAGTCTATGTTTTCTACCATTCTATAACTCATAAAGAGTTTTGTTATGAAAAGGTTTAATCAAAAATTGATTTATAGTATAACAAGAAGTACTTAAAACTCCATCCCAAAAATGTTTGGCTACTGAATATTCACTCAACATGGTTCTTGTTATCTCTTGAAGAATTCTATTTATTCTTTCAACAACACCATTTATTTTAGGTGTTCTTGGTGATGGGAAGTTATGAGTAATGCCTTTTCTACTATAAAAAGTTTCAAAATCAGAATTTTGAAATTCTCATCCATGATCACTATGAATAGTTATCAAAGGAAGATTTTTCTCATTTTTAACTTGGGCTATAAATATTTTGAAATAAGAAAAATCTTCAGATTTATTTTATAGAAAATAGACCCATGTAAATCTTTTGTAATCATCAACTAGGAAAAACACATAATATTTGCCTCCAATGCTTCCAGTTTGTGTTGGACCAAAAAGATCCATATTCCCTAACTATAATGCATCAATTGTTGGGACTTTACCGATTGATTTAAAACTTGATTTATGTTGATTTCCATATTGACAAGGATCACATACTTTTGAAGATTCAAATATAAGCTCTGGTAGATCCTTAACTGGTATTTTCTTAAAGAGTTTACACAGGTTCCTAAAGTTACAGTGTCCTAACCTTCTATGCCATAACCATGATTGATCTTCCATTGCACTGAGACAAGATAGATCTTGGCTCCTAAGGACTTCTAATTTTAGTGTGTATACATTCTCTTTCCTATTGGTAAAAATAATAAACTCCTCCTTGGAATTGTGTACTAAGAACTTGTAATTCCTAAAATTCACAAGGTAACCTTCATCACATAATTGACTTATGCTAATGAGGTTGTGCTTGAGACCTCTAACAAATAAAACATTTGAAATAAATGTTTTTCCAAGAAGAAAAATGTTACCTACAACAATAATTTCTCCCTGAGCATTATCTCCGAAAGTTACTTTTCCTCCCTTCATCTTGATAATATTTTCAACGAAGTTTTTGTTACCAGTCATGTGCCGGGAACATCCACTATCCACGTACCATGTATTGCTGTTGGTATTATATTTACTTTCCTAAAAACAAGAGTGTTAGACTTTCGGAACCCAAACATTATTGGATTCAGAAACATCATAAATCAAAATTTTAGGAATCCACATTATCTTTGAAAAAAATAAGATTATGAATACCTAAAGACTGGGTTTTGTTTAAGGAACAAATTTTAGACCAATTCCCACCACACTAACACTCAGTGTAGAATGGAGCACATTGAGGTACAAAATAATTGTTACTAAAAATCGGTTTTGAATGAGTATAATAAAAACTGGAATTATTCCTTAGAGGTCGAATTTGGGAATACATCTTATCAAAATTTTCCTAACCTAAGGTAAAGTTTTACAAACACATCCTCATGTAAAATATTTTTGAATTCGGTTTAATATCTAAGTTTTTATCCTCAAATTCATTAATTTTAGCACTAGAGTTAGTCTCTAAAACATTTTTCTTAGAAATTAATTTCTCTAGATCCTTAGAAAGTTTATCATTCTCATAATTAAATTCCTATATATTTTTTGAAATAATTTCAAAATCAAGGGTTTTCTTATCAAGATCTTTATAAAGATCTAATATTTCCTTAGTAAAAATAGTAATTCTAGAATTTTCCTTATAAATCTTTTTCGTGACTTTAGAATTTTCATTCTCAAGGAGCTTAGAAAACCTAGACACTTCTTCATAAGTAGGTAAAGTATTATCTTCATCAGAATAAGATTCTTCAACCGAGGATTCATAATATTTACTATCACTATAATTAGCGCTCAAGGATACATTGGTTACAGATTCAGCGTTGTGTACCTTATCCATTAGACAACGATTTTAAATAGGTAACTTGGAATGTAAACTAGGATTCCTCTGACTAGAAGATTTGTACTCTGAGGATTCTACAGAAGAGTCACCACCACTAGCACTCCAGGTGTCATTGGATTTCAAAACTTTCTTAGATTTATCCTTGCAGTACTTCATTCTATTCCTCTCAGAATGATTTTCCATTTTATCTTTTCTATTAAGCATAGGAAAATCTAGCCTTATATAACCTGCTCTTTTGAATTCATAGCAAGTGACTTCTGAGTCATTATTTTCCTTTATTTATTTCTTCTTGTATCTAGATTGAAATCTCTTCTGTCCAACAATCTTTTTCATCCTTCAGGTAAGATTGGATAACTCATTTTCTGAATATTCACTTCTACTAGATTCGGATTGAATAATAGTCCTCTTAGATTGGAATCTTGTAACTCTCTCAGGAGTCCTGGATTTTATATGATTTGAAGTAGTTATAAAAGCAACCCTTCCATTTCCATTCTTCTTCTTATTTAGATCAGCATATCTTCCCATTCTTGTCTCATGTTGAAGAAGAGTTCCAAAAAGATCATCAAGAGTAATATGTGAGACTTTACTATTCTCATGAATACATGTTCTATTTGATTCCCACTCATTAGGTATGATATCTATAATCTTGTCCACAAGAGCTTCATCATCTAGTAATTTTTCACCCATGGATTGTAAACAATTAACAATTTTCATAAACCTCTATTGTAACTTGTACACTAGTTCTCCATAAGGAAATAGAAATACATGATATTCTTCTCTAAGAATAGATCTTATAGTTTCGATAACTTTGGATGTTCCAAAATGAGTAACCTCCAATTTATTCCAAATACAATTTGAAGCTTCACAAGAAGAAATCTGGATATATATATTCCTGGTAATAGAACACAATAAAGTATTGTGTACCTTGTAGTTTAGTTGATATTCTGGATTTTCGTGATTAGTAAAAGTTCTGACTTCCTTATCAGGAAGCTTGTAATATCTAGTAAGCATTACAAATTTTTCCACTCCAGTGTTAATGAAAAAAGTCTTCATATGATCTCTATAACATTTATTATCATTCCCATAAAATATAGGTGGTCTAGTAGGATTAAGATTTTCAATTGAACCAACATTCATTCCTGCCATCCAAAAGAAAATATCTTTCCACGGGATCTTGTTAGTAATAAAAGTTTGTAAACAAGGGTAAAAATCCTAAGCAAGGAAAAATAGAACAAAGGAAACTTGAGCAAGAAAACTTATATATGAATGTAAGTATTTGAGAGACCTCCTCTGATACCAATTGTAGGATCGAAATACGGTGTAGATGCTCAATATACAGGGGGTGAATTGTATGCTTTAAAAAAAATCCTTTGGAACTTTTAAAGATGGTATAAAACTTTCTATTGTTTAACAAATTTAAACAAGGTAAACTCACAAGACCTCTTAGTTCTACAAACTTTCTAGATTCCAGAAATATGGTTCAGGAAATGAAACTTAAGAAAAATTTACAAGGACAAAGATTATACCTTAAATCATATAGAATCTTACTAATCAATGTATACAAGTATAATAAAGTATAATATAGTTATACTTTCCTTAATAATCAAAATGCAGTGGAAAACAAACTTGAAACAATACAAGTAACAAGTATATAATCTTCTAACCCAAAGAGTAGGGCATCCAATAACCATGGATAAAGGTCACTTTATTTATACTTTAAAGAAATAATGTCTTACCCACACCAAGGTAAGACCTCAATAGGAATATCGGAGTCTGCCTTGCTATCCCCGCAAGCCATCGAACTTCAAGGTAGTTGACTCCTCTGTCTTCCTTATCAAGGAAGTCCTCAAACTTTAAGGTAGTCAACACCTCTGTCTTCCTATCCCCAAAATCCCTTTATTGTACACAACAACAATCAGAGTCGCACGAAGCAAGCTAAACAAGATGTTTAGTACGCACAAGGCATGAGAGTATCTCTCTCTCTAGAAACCACTTCAACTGCATGTGGTCTCTTGAGTTATTAACTTTTTCCAAATGTACTAAGTTCATTAAAATGATCTCCTATTGATAGGGATTTTCCCAATGGTCAGCTCCCTCCTCCAATGGTCATATTTTTCCTTGAATCTCAGTGGGACCTGTACATGTGTCACTCAAATAATGGTTGATTAGAAAAAAAAATGCATGACATCATTTTATAAATATAACAAGGGTAAGTAAAATATGGTTTCTCTATAAAATCTATTTTTCGGAGTCTGAGGGAAAAATAAAGTTTGGAGTCTAAGAGGAAAAAATTTGGAGTCTATATTACATGGATATTCAGATTCTATTTTCCAAGGAATTCACAATCAGAATTTTATAGACTTCAGAGTCTGAATTCTGAGGAATTCAGAGTCTGAATTCTCAGGAATTAAGAACCTGAATTCCAAGTAATTTGGAGTCTAAATTATAAGGAATTCAGAACCTGAATTCTAAGGAATTAAGAGTCTAAATTAAAAGGAATTAAGAACCTGTATTCTAAGGAATTCATAACCTGGATTCTAAGGAATCAGGAGTCTTAATTCTAGGGAATTCGGAGTCTGAATTTCAAGAAATTCGGAACCTGAATTTTAGAGAATTCAGATTCTGAATTTCAGAGAATTTGGAACCTAAATTTCAGTGAATTCGGAATCCGAATTTCATAGAATTTGGATTCTGAATTTCAGAGAATTCGGAACATAAATTTCAAAGAATTCGGAATCTAAATTCAGAGGAATTTAGTGTCTAAATTTTGATCCTGAAAACAGAATACTCTATATCTATGTATTTGTAGAATTCCGAGGTTTTAAATGTGAAACCAGATTTTTCACTTAGGAATAAAAAGAGTTAGATTTAGAGAAACTAAAATATGAACAATGAAAAATAGGTAAGGATAAATTTTCCTTAGAGAAGGAAAAGTTTTCTTATTAAGGGAAATATGGGTAAGGAAAAAATTTTCTTATATAAAAAAAATGTAAGGAAAATAAAACTTTCCTTGAGATAGAGTGTTTGTGATTTTCAAAACATAGAGGAATGGAAAATTCATAAGGAAACCTTATTTACTCAACATTTACTCCATATATAAGGTCCACTCTAATGGAGATTATTACTTAATATCAATGGATGGGGAACTCACTACAACCCCAAAAAAATGCAAGGTTCCTGAAGAAATATTTCATGTAATTACATGATCAAGGTACAAGATACAAGACATTAAACTGCATAGTAGGTCTTCATCACATGACCTTAAAAATCATGATAAAAATGTCTTTGTAACATGATAATAAAATGCATGACATAATTTCCTTATTGTATGACTTTAAACTACATGGTATAATGTCCTCACCATATGATGTTAAACTGCATGTCCAATGACCTTGTCACATGACAATAAACTGAAAGACACCCTCTGGCCTTACCACATGACATTAAACTACATAGTTAACATCTTTTTCATTTGATGTTAAGAAACCCCCAGTTTACCATGAGCTGAGATATCCCTCTTGGTCCCCAAAAAAATGGGCCTCCGTTTCATGTGTAGGTCCCCATCACATCTCTCTGACCCCTCAATGGGTCAAGATACACTCTTGGCCAGACGTGAGGAATTAATATGGGTTTCCCCCATGTATAATCCCCACTTATATGATTGCCACTTCATAATGACATTTGGTCCCCATTTTTATCGGTGTAATTCCCAACATTTTCATGTCCTTACTATAAGACGATAAATTTTACAACCAACATCCTCATCATATGATGATAAAATGCACAATATATTCAAGAACTATGTATGTCTTGATTCCCACTCCAATGAGATATTTAGTGATGCCTGGATCTCTAATCCTATGTTCATCCATGATTTAGGGAAATAAAACCCCCTTCCTTTCATTGTGTATGAACCATATATACATAGGGAACTTTTCTAGGACATATGAATTGATTATACTTACATTGAGATTAACAGTGATTCCTAGACCACAAGTATTGAGCACAACCATTATTCTGGAAAGTAACAAAGACCCTTTACCCGTATAAATGATCGATTGGTGTGGGGAACATCCTTCATGAACTATGTGTGGCATGATTATCATTTCAATGAAATATGTAGTGAAGCCTGGATCTCTTATCTTGGGTCCAACCCTGAAAAAAATATTTGTAGCCCCTTTTCCCTATGTATGAATCCGATCTACATAGGGAGCCTTTACAAGAACTACATGTGGCCCGATTCTTTCTCTAGTAAGATATGTTACAACACCCAGGTCTTATCCCCTGGTCCAGCTGTAACACATCATTCACATCAGGTGACCAACGTCCTTGCAACATGACATTAAACTACACGGTTATTCAAGAACTACATGTGGATTGATTCTCATTTCAATGAGATACATAGTGATGCTCATATATCTAATATTTGTTCCAACTATAATAGAAGAATCAACTGCTCCCTATGTATAAATCATATCTGCGTAGGGATCCTATTCAAGGACTATGTGTGGCCTGATTCTTACTCCAGAAAGATATGTAGTGACACCCAGATTTCCAATCTTAGGTCTAGCTAAATTTCAACCATAAATATCATTTACTCCCGGTGTGTGAATAATATCTTCATAGGGATCTTGTTAAAGAAATATGTATGGATTGATTCTTATAAATATAGGATATGTAAAGACACCCAACATTTCCATCCCTGGGTCTAGCCTCATTACCCCTTTTCATGCCAGGAAGCCAACATCCTTGCATCATGATGTTAAATTATATGGTTCCTCAAGAACTATGTAAAACGTGATTTTCATCCTAATGAGATATATAGTGATTCCTAGATCATATCTCCTAGACCAACCACCACAGAATCAACATTACCATATCCTTCACTAGTGTTTCCCTTACAATATAAAATGAACCTTTACCACACCTTTTTTCTCACACCAGAACAACTCACATGGGATTAGGATTTTGGTAAAGGGTTTTCCCACACAAGTAAGGTATATCAATTAATATTGGGTCTATCATGGTATTGGATGAAATACCATAAAAGGAACACCATATGTTCTCATCGCATGACAATAAACTGCATGATATTATCAAGAACTATGTGTGGCTTGATTCTAATCCCTATAAGATACATAGTGACATAAAGATATTTAATCTTGGGCCCAACTATAGAATAACAAGGAAAATCTTATACTCTCCCATGTATGAGTCATATCTATATTTGGAGATCCAATATGAGTCCTCACCTTACACGTGAACCCGTATCCAAACCCCCCATGTCCTCTACACATGAATTAAAATTAAATCTATGTGTGCCTTGATTCTTATCATACTAAGATATGTAGTGATGCCTATTCCTTGATCCTAGTCCCAACCATGAGGAAATGAAAAATTCCCCTTTATTGTGTATAATAAAAAAACCATGCAGGAGATTTTATTCTATGTCCCCTCATTAGGGGGCCCACCAAGGAAAGGGAGATTCCCCCTTCTACGTATAAGTCAGACCTATATAAGGGAATTCCAAATCATGGATAATATCAGTCTGAAGGTTTAATTTGTTCTTGGACATATCCATTACACACACTATACTCCTAATCCTAAAAAAATTCATATTTTCATAATTTTTCCTCAACTACTAGTAGCAGAATGTATGATACCTAAGATCCCTTTTTCCTGACTATGTTATAATATGCCCAAGTCAGATTTGCATAAAATGACTCTTATAATAGGACTATCATTCAAAGGATTCCACTATTTGAATATGTAGTACATGCCCTATTTATTCTAACATAAAACACTCCTCATAATGGGTTTTTTAACCATTGGTAACTTTATCCTTGGGAGAAGCCTCTTATGTCCCTTTATTCTTTGATGATAGTATGTTGGAACCAGTGATTCAAATTTAGAAGTCATACATTGAATATTTTTCCTGCGTGCTCTCTCCCGATATGAATTTCTCAAATACTGTGGTTTACTTTTTTCCCCTTCATCTATTCAAAACATACCAGAGTAACCTTTTTCCATTTGACCACATTTCATCCATCATTTCCATAATATTATGGTAATAGTCATATGATCTAAAACTATAGGAAGCATACTTCCTATGCCTGGATCAGACCTTTGTAGAGAGCCTATTCCCCCAATTCTTTGGAAATCAGGAATTTAAATACCCATTACATATTTAGGTACTTTTCTCCACAAACCAAACTTCGTTCTTGGGAAGACCTGATTCTCCATAAAATTTCATCAAATTTTAGAAATATATTGTTATAATTCTTGAGAACTCCTTTGACTGACTATATAGTATTTACCTGGTTATATTTTCATAAAATGACCCTTATAACAAGCTTATCATCCAATGTATGCCACTAGTTTACTATGTAGTATTTTCCCTAGTTTCACTTGCGTAAAACACCCCCCATAATAGGTTTTTCAGGAATTGGTAACTTCGTTCTTGGGAGAGACCTCCTCTAATGCCACAATCCCTTTTCCCATACCACTATTGGGATCCAAAAATCCCCAAACCACATCTTAAAACATTATCCCTTCATTCCTAAATAAGGAAGTACATTTCCAAACAAAAATTAGGAGAATAATCAATCTTCTGATCAAAGATAAATACCTTCAATTATAGCCCCATAATTTCCTTGATACATGACTTTAAAATGTAAATCATAATTTCCTTGTTATTACTTTAAACTATATAGCATAATGTCCTCAATATTGACCATATAACAAAATCTAACCTCCTTCCCACACCAAATTTGACTAGGAGTGGTTTCCCATTCATGGACTATTCTAATAAAGATGATCCCTTTATTCTAGGAAATATTTACTTTAAAAAAAACCCTTGTGGTATTGAGAAATCCTAATCTCTACAAACTTACTTCACCCACGAGCAATAGAATGTCAGAATTCCAGAGAATTCTTTTACCTGACTATGTAGTATATGACCCAGTTGGCCTTGTGTAAGTCACACACATAATGGATCTGTTAGTCTAATGATACCAACACTTGACTATTCTATATGCTCCATAGTCGTACTTTCATAAATCAATCCTCATAATAGGATTTTCAACCACTAGTGACTTAATCATGAGGAGAGACCTCCTATATTCCCTAATACCGTGTTTTAGATTTGGGAACCATAAAATCATGGCTCAAGATTCCCATTGGAAATATCTAAACAATTTTGAGATATTCCTAGCCATAAATCCTTGTTTGGGTTTTCACCTCAAAATTCATGGTAAAAGATGTTCGACCTAAAAAACTAGTGTTTTTATACCATCTTTGAATGAAATTAAAATTCAAAAAAAAGAGAAATAATACTCACAATATTGAAATCCCACAAATAGAACTCTAGATATAAGTCTGGTCTTAGCTTTCTAGACCGACACTCTATATAGTTTAGGAAAAATTGAGTGATAGAAATTTAAAAGGCACAAAAATTGTTAGACTAAAGACCTGAAAAGGGAATCCAAAGAAAAATCCAAGTCTCTCCTACTAATCCTCTTTCATATTAATCTTAGGAAAAAATTATAGTGACTACATAAAGACATAAAATTTATAGGGTTGTCCATACGACCCTAGAAATAATCAAATTATGCTCATTAGGCTCGTTGGTTTAGGTAAAAATTTGATTTCCAACATCCCTATCATTGTGATTATGATTAGATGGTATGAATATGTCATGCTATGAAAATTATATTTGACATTATTATTATAGGAATAAGGCATGGATGAAGACATATAATATTGGAAACAGTTTTTTTCATTTATGGAGAAAAATTAGAGGAACATATACAATATAGAGTCTCTAATTCATATATTACAATAAGCCTTCAACATAAATCTGTATCTTGTGAACCACCTCTGAAGCCCCATTAGCCACTCATTGAAGTTCAGTTGGTTGACCATCTTTAGTCTCCTCAACCCGATGAAGCACTTCTATTGCAGCTACAATGACAGCCGACCCTTTTGGTTGGGATTCGCCCAATAAATGGTAGAGTCTTCCAAGTTCCCCCTGAGAATTATCCAATTATTACTGAAGGAGTGTCACTTGAATGATATTCTCATTGATTTTACATTTAAATTCCACCAAAGTTTTTTTATGGATGGCCTCCGCTTGGGATAATGTAGTTAGAAAGTCATCAATGTTGGTGATCAGTTTGGACTTTATGAGATCTTTCCAAAGCTTATGTTCTTTCTCCCACTAATAAATGGTATCCTTCATAGTAGTCTAGATTAGATAGTAATAAAATTGACCAAATCCCAACATGCCAAAAAGAATTAGAAGTTGGCCAAAATATGAAGGAAGTTCTTCTAAATGTTCCTTAGAAATTATATTCAAGATGATCTGCAAAGTCCTTCCATGCACGACACTGAGTGCATCCTGTAGCTCTAAGTCTAAATAGGAGCCACTATCAGGGGGAAGGATATACTCTATAACCAAATCACTCAAAGAAGTTCCCTACTATACTCCCTCTAAGATAGTGGTTTCCTCACCTTCTGGTTATGGTCAATCTGATGTATAGGATTTTCCATCAAACCTAACCACATAATAAGAGAATATTAAAATCATGAATTATAGTCATTGTTAGCTTAAAAATAATAGAAAGAATGGATAATGATCAAGGAATTCAGTTAAATTCTCTTAGAAATAGATCAAGAACTTGGGTAGATTCCTCCCTAATGTTCCCAACTCTAGTAGTCTGAATGAGTACTTCCAGGTGATGGAAACTCTTCTAAGAATTCTTAGCCACCATGAACAGAGGTTTTTAAAGACCTCCCAATTCAGGATTCTCAATTAGTACCTCTCTAGAGGTGGGGGTAGGATTGATTTGGATTCCCTACTCTTATAGATCCTTAATAATGATATCTATAGAATAAGATGCATGGGATGAACTTCAATGTGAAATATTAGATAGAAGTAGAAAAACTATTCATGGAAAACACATGAATGAGAAATATCGCATACATATAGTTCCTTATAAAAGTACCCAAAATCCTTGATGGAACCTAGAATATTAATGTTTTTATTAATATCATCCATAATATCATGATATATGGATTTTTTACATCGCAACATCCTCACCATTTAGGGTATCTAAGACGCACTTCCCAGAACTTGCATTGGCTCCGTTGATGTTCCTCTACACTATATCTTCATCTTACATGACATTTACTAGCCTTTCAGAGTTTTTTTCAACACCAATACCCTCCTTGGACTTCTCAAGATCCTTTTTCCCCCTTTCAAAGTAACAATAGTATCAACAATTACTACCGTAAGGTCCTCTGGTGTAGGAAATAGATATGAGATATCATAAGGAGAGGAAATTCAGAAATAATATGAAATACTTAAGGGAGTGTGTCTAACATTACCATGATCTTCTACCTTCTATGAGGAAGTGGTGAAGACATAGTTGGATCTTTTTATGTCTTGTCCATCAGGTTTGCAGATTCATCGGCGTGAATTCATACCTCCCCTGGAGCATCATCCTCAATCCTTTAAGGGTCGGTCCTAGATACTTTAAGAGAGGAAAGCGAGTAGAGCCTTCAAAAAAGATAACCATGGTCAGAAAGGTGTTTCAATCAAGTTGTAATATCAGATGAAATCACAAAGACTCACTATGATAAATTCTTTGAACCAACCTTAATTCTATCTTTTGCTTTTTCTCATGAGATAGTGAAGAGATCGTACCACTCTTCTTTGAAACGGATACCTAAGGTAGCGATCAAGGACTTCCCACTTCCATCACCTCCATCATGGTATTTTTACCTGGTCATAGTTCTAGGGACTCAAGATATTCATTCACTACCTCAATGGGGGTGACCATGGGCCCGTATTTCAGTGACCTAGCTGCCTCTACTCCTTATCCTTCTCCTCCCTCTCCCATTCTAAGATGAAAAATAAAACCTCCTTAAGATTAATGATGTTTGGTGAAAGATAAATAAAATAAAATAAGAAAAGATAAATATGTCAATAGGGATAATAATAATGTCCCATTCCTCCCCAGGATGAGTAGTTACCCCTTCAATCACTCCTCAGTCTGACATATTAGATACTCTCTTTGAATATGGGACTTGATCATTGGTTTCATATACCATATCTTCTTGGTCCTTAAAATACTATATTACTTTATCTAGATTATTATCAGGGTTGATATTGGAAGGTATTTTTAAATATACCAACTCTGGGATTTGTAGTCCATCTTGGAGAAACTCCCATGCATCCCTAGCATTATGATTCATTCTCTCCCAAAATTGGATTTCTATGGGTCTCATGCCATTTAGCTATGATGTGGATGGTGGTTGAGAAAACTTTATTCCCTATAACCAGGACGCCTCTTCAGGACTCCTTTATCTTTTAGAAGAATGAGGGGATGAAAAAATGGTATCCTATCGATAGTGGTGACTAGAAAACCTTGGTGTTGGAGATGTTATCTCATCAACGCTAGCCTTCTTGGTGGTCTTTTTCTGATAACATTTTGAAGGTTCTGGAGGCTCCATGTCATATTTGAATCATGACTTCTTACTATGCATACCATGACCAGTAGTTATCATGGCCTTTACTCGATAAGTGCCCTATGTCAATTCCCCCTAAGGGTATGAATAAATCCATGCATCGGTATATCCAACATCCATCTCGATTGATGCCTCTAACAGAGGTAGAATGATTGAAATTTTGGATGCCTCTAGATCCATCATGATCCATAGTTGTTAAGATACCATCAGATGATTCTTATGCCTAATGTGAATAGGGGGAAGGTGATTGATTATTTAATACATTTAAAATGGAGATCAAACTGATAAGGAGTGCAAGTCTGATAGATAATCTCACTGTTAATATGGGATACCAATACACTATCCCCAAATGCCATCATATATGCCTTCAACTCATAATTCTTTCCCTTACCATCATCGTAAAATTTTCTGGTTGGTGGGTTATAATAAGGAAAGAAATGAAAGTTTCTAGATACAATAATCACCTTCAGCACATCATCAGGCTTCATGTTCAGAGGATTAATCCTAGATACTTTTTGAATGAATGGAATCGTCTATCGAGGATTTTAACTAAACTCAGCATTGAATATGAGCTAAAATGTGCAGAAATCTATCCCCATAACACCTGTAATGGCCCTATAATTATAAATGTATCCTCCCCATTATATTTATGCAACAAACAATGATAAATCCCACATCTATGTTACCGCATGGACGTCAACTCTAGGATGAGGATATTTTCCATTCTGCAGTTTATTTTCTATCTCGAAGAGCTTGTGGGACAATAGTGGAGTCCTTTTAGTGTCGTCTCACATTTTCTTTGGTGGGATAAACTCATAATATAATTCACCAATAATGAGGACCCCAAAAATCTGGTAGACATACCACAAGATGATTCCAACTTCACCATTATTCAAGTGAAATGAATTTTTCTGTAGACTCCACCAACTTAGTAAATCAGGAATGATGACTGGGTTATAATAAACATAGGTATGTCCTACCCTAACATCCTCATATATATGAACATCTTATAACTCCTTGAGTTCTATGCAAGTTTGGTGCTCCTATAACACCCACACCCACTCAGTCATGACTCCCCCTCCAAAGTGGAAGTCCCAATATTTTTCCATCATTGAGTATAATCTATATTTGAAGCATGGGAAGTTGAGTCATACCAATGAGGACTCAAATTTTCGATATATGGATTCATATTTAGAGTAAAACTACTGTGATAAAAAATATAACTGATATGGACTATTCCCTCCTTGATCAAAACACTCTTTAGATAAATGTTAAAATTGGGGTAGTTGATGAGATTCATGAACCAAGACTCTGGGAATTATTTCTTAAATATAGAAATATGATGATACTTTAGAATTCCATGCCTATATAGAGGTAAGTAGTCACTTCATGGATAATCAAACTGATATGTTAACAAACACTTCACCAAATCAGAAAGAGTAGACTCAACAACATCATAATAATCAGGCCCTATGACTTTGATGATGTCATCTTGACATGCATTAGCTTCCCCAGTAGAGGTCATTGAAACAGCCATTTATAACCTATAAAAGAGGTTCCAAATTCTCTTATTAAGTTGAAATATTAACTTAAGAAAGTCCAAATTTTATCTAAGGATGATCCAAGAAAATTGGAGAAGGAGAGAACTCACACAGGTCCCCCGATAAGGGTTCCCAAGAATATCCTTCGACCAAGTTCTCCACGCAAGTGCCTCAATGAGATTCCTTGGCTAGTCTCCTCGCGAAGGTAAATATGTGTAGCCCAATAGATCAAATATTTGTACCTTGAAAAAACCTCAGGGAGGCCTTCAAAAATGAACAACTCAAGGTAGATGGGCAGATGAACTGTACAACGAGATATAAAACATCAAATGTTGGAATGTCAGGAAAATGATTGGGGGTGGGGTATTTATAGGCACCACTAGTCTGCGCCAACCACCTATGCCTAACACCATATGTATGAACCCTATGCGGACAACCTATGCATACATCCTGTATAGAGAACCTATGTGATCCACTACTTCACTCCTTCATAATATTTTCCCCATTCTTTTACCTCATGACTAGAACCTCCTCTTTTGTTTGGATCTAATCCTGAGGGGGGAGGGGGGGTTTTTTGAAACTTCTTTTTATCAAGGAGGATGAAAATATTATGAAGAGAACCTTGGGTATGTTAAAGTGATATTTATTGTTCAAATGAACCAAAGTACTTTTCTAAATCAACCTATGCACACATATCCCTATGTGTTATAGATCCTGCACATTAACTATGAACATACCAAAGAGGAAGGATACCTACATAAAGAACCCACATGAAACAAAAGGAAAAAACATCCATTTGACGAGAACCTACATCGTAGACCTGTGTGGAAAAAATCCTTCACCTAGGGTCACATGTTTTCCTATAAATAAGACCCTTTGTATTCTTATTAATAGAACTAAAAAGTAAAATAAAATACCTGTATCTCTCAATACACAAAACCTTCTCCTAGTTCCCCCAAAATTTCTTAGGTAGCTCTTTGATCTCATTGTCGAGCTTGTCAAATTAGTTTTGTTTTTACCATAATTTCTACAGTATAGAAGCAACCCTAGGGAATATCTCGAAGGACCCTTAGATTATTAATTTAAAAAGTGGGTTTTGATTATGAAAATAAAAGATGAGTGCGACTTTATAAAACTTGGGATTTTTTTATTTTAAAAAAGAAATTGAAACTGTATTACTAAGTGAGAGAAACCGGATGGAGAAATCATGATCGACCCAGGTAAGTGTCCCTTGATGCTCAATCCATCATCTATTTGAAGGGAATGAGAAGAATCATTGACTCCTAAATTTGATACACACTATAAGCAGTATGATATGGGAGTTATTACTAGTTTAACACCTTATATTTTATTGACCAATGATATTTATTTCTGGTGACCACTTAGAATCAATAAAATATTATCAATGTAAGAATTGAACTCAATCAAGGAATCACATCAACAATGTGATGAGTAGTCCAAATTTGGGTCTATATCAAAAACATTTCTCAACAAAAATATTCATAATAATGGGTTATACCTTCTGGATTTAATCAAATGATACCATACATAAGTACACCCATGAAAGAGAAGAGGTGAGAAAAGATATAACCACACTCAAATCATTACAAGATCCGATTTATGCATGGAAGAATGGGGATTAATATTCCTTTTATTTGTATTATATCATACCAGAATAAAAAAATCAAAAGAAATAAATGAATATTAATATAGTAAAAACCTGGAAATTCAATTACCATGTAAAGATTAGAAGCATAGAGCTTGGGATTACAATAAATAACACCCCCCAAATTGATCACTAAGAAGTTTAGAAGTGCATGATGAAGAAGAGGGAAAGAATGGATGAATAAATCTCTTTGATTTGACTCACCCTTACCCCTGGTATTTATACATGAGATAATTAGGGTGAGGAGTGGTTTTATGGAAAATTACATCAAAATTTACTCAAAAAATTGGTCAAGTATATAAAGGACTAGGTGACTATTCATGGAAGACTTCTTCCATCTTTTTATATGAATGGTTGACTGACCATAAAGTGTGAAAATGACATGAAATTATATAGAGATATGATTCTTTGAGTTATCTACCCAATGTAAATATAATAATCCCTATTGGAGTTTTGAGGCCTGAGTAATGGACCAAATACAGAAGGGTGGTTCAATTTGGCCTACCCAGAATTTCTTCCCAATGTGGACCTATTTTTGGGCCCCTAAATAGATGAATTGAGCTTCATAGTCTTCTTGAGAAATGTATCCCACAATTTTTTTCACACTTATAAAAATTCCTAGACCAATTTTATCCACTTATTATCCACAGTAGAAATTGAACTGCACAATTGTGCTCGGGATCTCATGCAGTTGGACCTGTTTTGCTTGAATTCTATCATGGGTTCTCCAAATCACATCCTCATCAAATGTAAATACTAAAAAAAGTAAAATTGTCCTATTTAATAGTGATAAAAAATTTAATCATTGAATCTAACATGAATTTCAATTTGTTATTATATTTGGAATTTTCAACACAAGAGCAGTTTATAACTGTGGTGTAAGGGTGGAAATGAATAGTTAATCACTATGTGATCACACCCCCACACCTAAAAATTTTCACTCCTAAGGAAAGTCAAAAATACAAAAGAATTATGGATGTAGATATTTCCAAATTCATTAATATTTAACATTAAATTAAATTTTAATTCATGTGTTCAAATCAAAAACCACACCAAGGAGTTATTCCCAGAGATTATGGAAAAAGATGTCTCATAAATTGCATCAGAACAAAATTCAAAGAGATGCATGATACCAAACTGAGAAAGGAATTAAAAATTCAACCATTCCACTAACTCTTCATGTGCATGTGTGAAAACAATTCCATGCTATTCTCTACACTTTATATCTAGTATATATAGGTTATTTTAACATTTTTCATCTTAAATGATTTTGTCCACCAAACCTACCCTACACCCTTTGAAATCAAATTTCAATACCCACTCACTTAAGAAGTCTCAGAAGTCAAACCATAAGCTCCCGACCTAAATATCCCTATATTTTGTAAAATTCATTACTCCCCTCATTTATTATTATTTTTTCTAAATTAGATCTTGGAACAAATCTCACACTCATCACTCAACCCTTTCTTGATCTCCTCATAACACTAATTATAATAGTTATAAAATGTTCAAAGGTTGAGGAGGAGTGAATTTTGACCTGACCAAGACACAAAACCTTTTTTTTCGAGGGTGTACAAAAGCCAGATAACAGCTATACACACATAGGTCAATCCGGTACAGTAATGAAATAGATCAGATAAGGAACAAACTTTTGAAAAAATTATTTTAGAAGGATGATAAATATTAACCTAACATATATTTACCTTCTATTAAGTTATAAATATTCACACTGCACTATTTGGTGCAAAAATGTGTGGAGATATTAGTGACACATATTTTTCAAAAACTAATCACACAAGGGGTATCAATCATCTCTAAGGTTTCATAGATATACAACCATTTATATCATTAATAGAAAACCAATTTACTAAAAATCAATCTTTGATGTTAAATTTATACAAATATTCATTCCAAAAACCAGAAAAGTTTTCATCAAATGTTAAAATAGCATGGAATCAAATATTTCAACATGTATTTTCTATAATTTTTATCATTTGGTGACCATGAGAGGGGGGAAAGGTAAAAATACTATAAATAAAGAAAAAAAGAGAAGAAATAACAAAGTACATGAAAATATTAATGAACACAACAATATAGGGGAAAGTGAAATACCATATAGCATGAGAAAAGGAGAAAAATGTTGATAAAAAATCCTAACTAACCCAGGAATGTACCCACCCCCACACCTAGAATGTGCAGTGTCCTCACTATATTAAATGAGAATATGGAAATGAAGGATAAAACCTGGAATTTTTCATTGGTATGTTGCTTCTGGAAGGTGGATTTCTTCCACCGTATTCTTTTATAAATCCTTGTAGAAGTGTTTATGTCGTTTCCCATTGATGGTAATACTTCATCTACATTGATCATTAAAAACTTGTATTTCACCAAAAGGGTATACATGAGTAATAGAATAAGGTATGAGAAATCGAGAACAAATCTTACCTGGGTGGATATTTAGACTGGAATTTTACATGAGGACCTTCTCACCAATATGGAACTTCCACTGATGAATCATCATATCATGGATATCCTTTGTCTTCTCTTTATAGATATGGGAGTTATCACATGCTTCATGTCCAATTTCTTCTAAATCTTGAATATGTAGCTTCCAATGCTCACCTGAATCTAAAATATTCATATTAAATTGTTTAATAGCCCAATATGCATGGTGTTCTACCTCCACCAGGAGGTGAAAATCCATTCCAAACATAATCTTTTATGGTAAAATTATGATTGGGGTTTTAAAAGTTTTACGGTATGCCCAATGTGCATCATCCAAGAACAAAATCCAATCTTTCGTATTGGGTTGTATGATTTTTTCCAATATTCTCTTAACTTCCTAATTTAATATTTATGTTTGTCAATTAGTTTGGAGGTGATATATAGGGGAAACTTTATCAACAACCCCATACTTGCAAAGAAATTTTTTCATGTTTTATGTGAAAAAATGTGATCCCTGATCACTAATGATGAATCTCGACAAACCAAACCTGCTGAAAATATGGGACCTCACAAAATCAACAACCACTCGAGAGTCATCGGTCCTAATAGAATTTTATTCCACCCATTTAGATACATATTAAAAATCTAATAATATGTACACAAAGCCAAATGAGTTTGAAAAATCCCCCATGAATTCAATTCCCTACGCATCAAAGTTCCCAAAAAATAACATGGCTTGTTGGGGAATTTCATTCCTCTCAGAGATATTCCCTATGAATTGAGATCAAGTAAAATACTTGAAAAATAGATGGGAATACCTATACAGTGTTTTATAATAAATAATTGATTCAAGGACCTTTCTAGATTTACATTGAGAGAAAAAGTGGTCGTACAAGACAAAGAGTGACAGAAGCTCAAAACTGAGGTGAACTCATGGCCAGGGACACACCTACGAACAACTTGGTCGCTATAAATTCTCCACAAATATGAGTCATCCAAAATGTACCATTTAGAATCATGCTTATGTATTTGGGATTTTGAAGTGCTAAAATATGTGGGGACTCTAGATATTACTATAAAATTTACAATGTCTGCATACGAGGGGGTACGGTCTTCAATATCACAATGGTTCTTATGAGGGAAGAATTTTACAATTGGGAGGGATGAGTCAACACGGTGGTCCAGTGGTGGGGAAATCCTACTAATGTGGTCAGATAAAACATTTTACACTCCCCTATTATCTCTAATCTCAAGGTAAAACTCCTAGAGGAGGAGCATCCACCATATGAGGTGAGGCTTAGCTTTAGGTTTATTTTGGAGAAAATGAAGGGAAACATGGTCAGAAAAACACAATTAATTTTGACCCAAGAAGATATGAATGGAATTTTTCCAAGGAAAACACAACAGAAAGGAGTTATTTTTTAGTGGTTGTGTAGTTTACTTGGGTAGGGTCAAGGGTACATGAGGTGTACACAATGACATGAGGATCCCTCTAAACCATTTGTGATAAAACTTCCCAAACTACCAAGTTAGTGGTGTCACATATAAGTTGGAAGGGGAGATCCCACCATGGTGGTTGGATGATCGAATGTGATGTGAGACTCCTTTTTATTGACTTGAAATAATCATCAAAAATTTTATTAAAAACGAATTCAGAATCTGTTTATAACAATTGAGACAAAGGAAGTATGATCTTACTAAAGTATTTAATGAATCAGTGGTAAAAATGACCCATGAAAGATCACATCTCATCAATAAATTTTGGATATGTAAGGGTTAAAATTAATTAAATTATTTATTTATCCACTTTAATTCCCCCATTTGAAATAACATTCCATAGAACCATCCCCTGCGAAACCCTGAAATGTAATTTTTTATTATTTAATACAATATCTTTTTTAATGCAGCGGCGGAGGACATAACCTAGGTGTTCCAAAATTTTCATCAAAATAATATCCATATACCATGAAATAATCCATAAATAATTCCAAAAAATTCTCAAGATACTCAAAAAAAATAACCAACATACATATTTGAAAAGTACCAGGAGCATTACATAGACCAAAGGCATCCTTCTGTATGAAAATTTTTCAAGTGGATAGGTAAATTTTGTATTTTATTGATCCTCATGGGCTATATGGATTTATAAATAATCCAAATATCCATCAAGGAAACAATAATGGGACTTACCAGCCAATATCTCTAACATTTGGTCAATGAAAGGTAGAGGAAAGTGGACCTTCTATGTGTCTTTATTCAGTCGATGATAGTCAATATAGACTAGCCCACTGTTTTTACAAGTTTTGGAACTAATTCATTCCGTTCAATTGAGGAAACTATTATTTCAGTTTTTTAGGCATAATTTGAAATGGGAAAACCCATTTACTATTAGATATAGGATAAATGATCCCAAAAACATGTAATTTACTAACTTCCAATTTTACTACTTCAAGGAGAGTGGGATTCAACCGACAATGAGATTTTCTTTTGGGCTTAGCCTCATTATCCAAAAGTATATGGTTCTTACAAATAGATGGGTTAATCTAGGTAATATATTCCAATGTCCAGCCTATCACCTTTTTACACTCTCTCAAAATGTCAAGAAGTTTTGATTCCTATTGTGGAGAGAGGTTATTGGAAATAATGACAGGCAATTGGTCAATACCTTCATGATATGCATATTTTAAATTATAAGGGAGTGATTTTAATTCCAAAACTGGCATTTTTTGGATTGAGGGAGGGGATTTAGGGGGAGTTAGGTCCATGAAACTATCTAGCTACACATGTTTATTCTCTAAGGAAAAATAATATATGGAAATGAGAATTGTAGAATAATTGATGGTTATAGGAACCTCAAAATGATCACACTCATAAATTAAATCACAAAATTTACATATTTCAGAAACCACACGACACTCAAAATATGAATCAAAAAACAAATCATCCAAGGGTGAGGAAGAAGAAAATGATTCAGAGTATGGGTTGAGGATAGAATTTTGTGTGTGTGTGTGTTGTTAGAGACCACTTCCATTGAATATACAGAAAGAGTGGGTTTCTCTTCAATGGGGTGTTTTATTACATCAAGGATGTTAAAACATACCTTTCTCCACTGAACTCCATGGATAGTATATCATTGTGAACATTAATGATGATATTTATTATTTCAAGTAATAGAATCTCAAGTATGAGAGGAGAATGTCCTTGGGTTTGGGTTTCTTCCATCTCAAGAATGTATAAATCAGCAGGGAAGATGAGATTATTCACTCTTACAAGGATGTCCTCATTCACTCCTGTTGGCTGCGTAGTTCTCCAATTGTCAATTTTCATGACAATTTCTATTGGTTGAATCTCTCCAACCGACAAATGAGTATACATAGATTGAGAGATTACATTAATGGAAGCATCTAAATCTAACATAGAATCTGAAAATAATGTCTCCTCTATGGTAAAAGGTATCATGAAAGTGATTGGATCATTGAATTTTGTTGTCATTTCTGGTTGAATAAAGGCCAACACATTCCTTCTCAGGCTAACTCTCTCATTCCCCTTTATCCTTTGCCTATGGGTGAAAAGTTCATTAAGAAATTTAGCATAATGAGGAATCTGTTTAAATGCTTCCAATAAAGGAATGTTAAATTGAACCTTTTTAAATGTATCCATTATTTCTTTATCAATCTCATTATCAAAATATTTCTTATATTTATAGAGTCTATAATGGAAATGAATAGGAATGGATTGTTCATTCCATTACTCAATGATAATTTGATTAATGCTTTTGTATTATGTTTATTTAATTGAAAAATTTGAGGGTTGGGAAAGAGAGCTCTCAAGAGGTGGACATACCTGTTGGGTTGAATAATTGGAAGAAGAAACTTTTTTACCACTATGACGTGTGATTGCTAAAACATTACCTTTTTATTTCAGATTTTTTATAGGTTGGGATGGAATTTTTCTAGAACCATGCATCTTAATATCACTGATGGCGTTTTCCAATTTTCCAACTTGAGTTCGTAGGTCTTGAATAGACGATTATGTGGTTTATTAAAACTGTAGGTTTTGGATTTAAATTTTCTTCACCATATCCTCAAGGCTTGGTTCATATTTTGGAGAATGGGGAGGATTATTTCGAGAATTTTAAGGATAATAAAGTTTCATACCTTGGCCTTATTGATTATAATGCTGCTTGGGGTAGCTTGAGTTTCATCCTTGTTTGTACTATGGTTGTGCTTTCCACCTGAGTTTTTTATTTGGGCTGAATGATTCTTACTTTACGGGAGAGTCTTATTGTAATGAAATACCTGGGAATACTTCTTTACAAGACTTAGTGGAATCTTAAAGTTGTGGGTATTGGTCAAAAAAATGAGTATTTTCAGAAAAAATACAACAATGTAATGGAACTGAAGGAGAGTGTGAGTTACCTTGGCCTTGAGCTAATTAACTTATAAGGGTATTAATATCATCAATTTTATTATCTAATTTTTGTCATAGGGGTTAAGGAATTACCTAATGAACTCCTAGGGTTTGTTAAATAACTCATGTACCAAATTGTTGTGCATTTTAAGCCATGTTGGCTATTAATTCACGAGTAGAGGAAAGAGTTTTATCAACTAGGGAACCATTTGATATATAATCAATCATTCCATGATCCTTAGAAATAATTACCTCATAGAATTATTTTATTAAATATTTTTCACTAATTTGGTGGTGGGGGAATCCTGAGAAAAGTCCTTTGAATCTCTCCCAATATTCATGAAGGGTCCCTCCTTCTGATTGCCTAATGCCAAAAACTTATTTCCTAATTGATGTAGTTTGGGAGGCAGGGAATAAATTCTATATAAAGATCCTTTTAGTCCATTAAAAACCCCAATTGTGGTAGGAAGATAGTATAGCCATTCTTTGGATACACCATAGAGGGAGAATGGGGAGACCCTAAGCTTAATTAGGTCCTCAGACACATTTTTGGGTTTCATGGTGGAGCACACTATGTGAAAACCTTTGAGATATTTGTGAAGGTACTCACCAAGAAGACCATATAATTTTAGAAGGAGGTGGATGGGGCCTAATTTCAACTCATTGTTGGATGCTTCCTCATGGTATTGGATGTATGTAGGTTGGTACTCCACATTACGGGTGGTTAGTTCTTATAATATTTGATTATTTATAGCCATGATTTTAGGGGTTTGATTTGGTTCAATTTTTGGTTGGTTTGGGACCAATTTAGGTTAAAAAATGGTTTCATCTATGTTAATTAATTTTACTAATTTGGATGACCTAATTTTTTAGTGAAGTGTATTTTCAATTTTAGGGTCTATTACAAATAGTTTTTCTTTTCCTGATCGGGTTATGAAAATATGTTGAGAAGTTTGTTTGTTTTTTTTTCTTTTTATGTTGGATGATGGATGAAATAAAAATAATTAATAATAATTAAATGATAAAAGAAAATATAAATCTATATTAAAAAATTAGAGAGAGAGGAAGAATAAAGAGAGATAAAGAGAGGAAAAAAACACAAAAACAAACAAAAACAAAAACAAAAATAAAAAAATGAAAAGGGAAGGGGAGATATTTAAAGGAGTAAACAAATAGTAAAAGGGGAAAAAATATCTTGGATCCTTGGAATCGACTCCAAAATTAGATTGTGTTGTCAAGTGCATCAAATTAGTTGTTTAGTTTTTACTATAATTTCTACAGTATAGAATCAAACCTAGTCTTCTCTTGACGGAGCCTTAGATCATTAATTTAAAAAGAGGATTTTGATTATGAAAATAAAAGGGGAATACGATTTTATAAAACTTAGATTTTTTTATTTGAAAACATATATTGAAATTATATTATTAAGTGAGAGAAAAAGAATAGAGAAATCATGATCAACCCGGGTAAGTGTCCCTTGATGCTCAATCCATCATCACTCTCAAGGGAATGGAAAGGATCATTGATTCCTTAATTTTATAAGAATTGTAACCAGTATGATATGTGATTTACTACTTGGTTACCACCTAGGATTTGATTTATTGATGATATTTATTACTTGCGACCACTTAGAATCAACAAAATATTGTTGACGTAAGAGACAAAATTAATCAAGGCATCACATCAACATCGTGATGAGATATAAAAATTTGGGTCTATATAAAAAAGTGTTATAAAAATATGCATAATAATGGGTTATACCTTCAGGATTTAATCAAATGATACCATTACTAAGCACACCCATGTAATAGAAGAGGTGAGAGAAGAGGCAGCTGCACTCAGATCATCATAAGATTCTATTTATGCATTAAAGCATGAGGATTATTGTTCCTTTGATTTGTATTATATCATACCAGAGTAAAAACTAAATCAAAAGGAATAAATAAAAATTAATATACTAAATCCTATAAATTCAATTACCTTATGAATATTACAAGCATGAAGCTTAGGATCATAACAAATAACACCCCCCAAATTGATCACTAAGATGTTTAGAAGTAGATGATAAAGAATAGGGATAGAATGAATGAAAAACGGTCTTTAAATTTACTCATCCTTACCCCTGGTCGTGAAACATGAGAAAATTATGGGGAGGAGTGATTTTATGGAGAATTACATCAAAATTTCCACAAAAAGTGGCCACGTATCTAAGGGACTAGGTGGCTATTCATGGGATAATTATTCCTCTTTATTTATCCATATGTTTTACTAACTAAAACTATTTAAAATGAATTTAAATTCCCTAAAGTATTTGGTCTTTGAGTTATCTATCCAATTGAGGTGGAATTATCCCAATTGGATTCCAAGGCATGAGTTATGGACCAAATATAGAAGGGTGGTCCAATCTAGCCCTCTCAGAATTTCTTAACAATGTGGACCTCTTTTTGGCCTTCAAATGGACGAATTGGTCTCCATGGTATTCTTTATAAATTTATACCACATGTTTTTTCTCATTTACATCAATTTTTAGGCCAATTATATTTACATATTATCCACAATATAAATTGAACTCTATAAGTTTGCTCAGGATCTCATGTAGTTTGGCCCATTTTTCTTGAATTCTATCCTGGGTTCTCCAAATCACCTCCTCCTACAATTTAAACACCGAAAAAAGTAATACTTTCCTATTTAATAGTGAAAAATTTAAATCATTTAATCTAACATGAAGTTAATTTTTTTATTATATTTGTAATTTCCAATACAAAAACAGTTTAAAATAGTTGTGTATGGGTGGAAATGAATAGTGAATCGCTATACGATCACTCTCCAAAACATGAGAGAAGTGATAATTAAAGGTGATAAGTAGGATCAAAGTGACTTCATGGTCTTAATACACAATACACTTTCACTAGGACTATTATTCCCTAAGGAGAAACCACCTACGTGAGGTTCCTCTCCCTCATCAGAAAATATGCGTGAGATCCTTTCAAGGACATTAGATGAGACCCAGAGTGCCTTGAAAAAATGCCTCACTTGGGAATTTTTACTTTGTTGGCCTATTTCCCAAGGCATAACCAAATCGTGCATTCCTTTCCACCCTATGAAAAGAATTTTCAATTCCTCTGAGGCCCTATATAGCACACATGCACAACATACATATGTTGACCACCTGCACCCAGAACCTACATGAGCCACCCTTCAGGACCTTTTCCGAGCCACCCATAGAAGGGAATCTTATTAATTGTATCTCTTGTCTAAAAGGTACCATTTTGAAACCTACACCAAGACATATGGACTTACAGAACCATTGCGAGTCACACACCAGCATGCCCTCCACTTGGGTTTGTATTCCTATGGTCATATGTTTTCCACACTTGTTTGATTGGCCGGTCCAGGTCCTCAGAGTGTATATGAATTTTTATCCCCATGGTCACAAGGACCCTTACGCTAGGGACAATTTCAAGGATTTCCCAGTCTTAGAGATGATGGTTTGGACCATTTACTTCCCTTCTCATCTCTAAGATATGGAGCCTCCAGTCCCCAACAGGGAGGGTGAGGATTACACATACTTTTTCATTCAACATGGAATCAGATTCTCATCCCACTATGAAACCATTTGTGGGGAATTACTGCTAGAGTAATCCAATAGGATTTCTTATAGGATGTTTTAATTTTTATCCTCTCTATCACCACATCCTTCACCTTTATTACATTTTAGGGTGAAGTAAAGTGAGTGAAGTTTCATAAACTTAACATCTTCCACCTTCATCCTCCTCCTCTTCCACCTGTGGATAAGGAAACGTGTATGAATTGTTAGATCTTTTAGTTCCTTTGGTTTCTCACATCAATAATAACTCATGTGGTCTTAGGGGTTAATTTTGATAATTAAATTTTTAATATCCATGTGATGTATTGAACTATGAGGACTCGAATTCCTGCTAACTAGGATATGTAGGAAGCCAGCTAAGTCCCAAGCTCAATGGGAACCCTCATTGGAAAAATACCCAATCATAATTCCCTTAATATAGGTATCATTTTTAGGATTAGGACTCAAGTTAAGACCCCCAAACCACCATGAGTTAATACATTCCTCATGGTACCCTTTATAGGGTCATCCTCTCTAGGAATAAGGCTGAACAATTTCCGCTTAAATGGCCATAATCCCCTAAGAGGCATGCCTTTGAGGGCCTCCATAGGTGTGGGTCTTCACAATAGAACTATGTGGGATTTTATTTATATTCATATGGGATACGTAAGAAGCCTATTTGAGGTTCAAACCCAACAATATAATTAACCATGTTCTCTCTGGGCCACATTCCCTACATGGCCTAATTCAACATGGAAATTAATATCCCTTCTAGGTTCCTTGGGAAGCTTCAATATAATTCCCACACCAAACTGAGACTAGGAACCTTACACCTAGACATCCTTTCCACATGATGTTAATTTGCATGGTTAGGTCCTTATCACATGAACTTAAAAGGTATGATGTGCCCCATTAAGCGGCACTGAACTATGTGGATTCTAGTTCCTTTCTTGAGGATACATAGGAATCGCCATTTACGGGTTCAATCCCAAAATCTGAACAACCACTATCTCCCTATATGATGATAAACTTCATAGTAACCTCAGTCAACCTAGATTATAATAAACTCTAAAGTTCCCCATTTATTGGCTAGAAAACTAGCGTCGTCATAATAATGACTAAAGAATCTCTAAGTAGTATATAAGAGGATACCGTTGATGGATATCCTTATATAAATACATAAATCTCCATTGATGAAGAAACTAAAATACATACAGAGAATTCTAAATTCCATGCATATTAATTACTAATTTCTAATTAAAGGGTAATCCACTTCATACTTGGGAATTAATAAGGGATTCATGAATATATCTTAAATTTATAGAATAGTCCCAGATCATGAAATAATTCCCCTCAAAAGGGTGTGATGATCCCGACCTCCCATCATCTTAACCAATGTGATATTTTAAGATTTGTAGGTCAAAATCCATAATGAGAACCTAACTTTGGAAATTAGGTCCTATTGGGTACAAAACCATTGGGTGTTTTCAGTTCCATGAACAAACCCATTGGAAACTATTCATAAATAGTGATTCATAACTAGAACATAAAATTCTAAGGTAAAAGGGTCAAAATACTATTAAAACCTAAAAATGTGACAATTTACCATAAAATAAATTTATGGTGAGATTTAATATATTTTATTATTGTATAGAATTTATGAAAATATTAGCTTTACCAAGGAGATAACAGAAGAATACATCAAAATACAATTCTTGATAAAGAATATAATGTAATTTAGCTTATCTGGGTCCCACTTAGTAGAGTTGTGGGAAGGGAGGATGTATAACAACTAATTATAAAATTCACTAGGAGAACACCAAAAGGGACTTAAATTTGGGTAGTTCAAAAATTTTAAGACTATAGGAGGTAAAAAATTGTTTCTTAGTGTCAAAATTTTTGTAAAATCATGGTTGGTTGATTTCAAAACTTATTTATATTAAATGAAATAAATTTCATGCATGGGTAATTATATATCTTTAAATTTTGGAAAAGTTCATGTAGTGGATGATGAAACCTTAGATTTCATCCAAAAGGGAAATGTGAATATCTAGACAAATAATAATGGGATATTAATTTTAGGAATATCCCAATTATATAGAAACATATTAATTCTATTGGATATATTTATTAGTAAGGATATGGAAGGGAATTTTTAAATTGGTTTAGAAATTTAATCAAGGATCCATGGTGGTTTTTGTAGTGTCACATATAATAATTCCCAGTTCTGCTGCTAGGAAATCTTTCTTTAAAAATTATATTTGATACAAAGTGAGATAACCCTAGATAAACATATTTATATTTCATATCATTTTTATAACTTAAATATTACATATTACAATAATCTCATAATACCAAGAATTGAGGGTTTATTATATTTGAGAGCTAATAACCTGATAAACTTATTTTACAATACTTGTGAACATTTCTATATAATCTAGATATACTAGACTCCCTTCTAGGATTCTCATAAGTTATAATCATCTTTATAACCTAGGGAATGGAAACTGTTCCACCTATGAGGTGGCATGTTTAAAGGGTTCAAAAATGGAATGACGAGGATCATCACCCATCCCTTTTTCTATAGAGATGGGTTCTCATTGAATTCACCATTCCATTTGGTTCGACCCATTCAATGTCATTATCCTTTAAAGAAGGATTAATTAACCCTATGTGGATTGTTGGTCCCAACAGGAAATTGCGTGGGGGTCAATCACTTGCGCAATCGGTCCTTCTCAGATATATTTTCCTCATATGGTCTTCAACAGGTTCATTTGTGGAGCCAAGAATGCCCAACGACCCTGGAATCCATGATTCATGGGCCTGCCTTCCAAAGGTAGGTTCTCGTTGACTAATGATTCAACCAACGACACTTAAGGACTCCATTGGTCGAGAGTATGGGAGGTCAGGCTCACCGCACCCTTCTGAGGGAATATTGTTTCCTTTTACGAGAATCTCTTATAGATTTAAGTCATGTTCATATGTTCGTGAATCCTTGGTTCATTCCCGAAGAGTGTATCCATGAGCTACCCTTAGTTTGCAAGATCGTCGTAAGTATGCATATATTTGATGCTACAGAGGTGATGGTGACTTGATCCATATTATAAGGCGCTCTCTAGTTTATCATCATATAGGGGGACATAAGGTGACTTGATGTTGGGATCAGACCCACAAGGAGGGTTTCCTACATATCCTTGGGAGAGGAATCAAAACCCACATAGTTCAGGAGGTACTAGGGATTATGCGTGGAAGTTTCCCATTTTAAGTAAATTATGGGGTGGAACCTTTTGGATGGACACCCTTATGAGATTGGGCCTTCTTGAAGGCATCATAAATATCCTATTTTGGTTAGAAATTAGAGTTCTCGTAGTTCATATTGTGTGGGGATTACGCGTGGAAGTTTCCTATTTAAGGGGAATGATTGGGTGAACCCTTTTTTGATGGGAACCCTATTGAGATCGGGCCTTCTGGAAGGCATCCTACACATCCTAGTTTGATCAAGAATCAGAGTTATCATAGTTTAGATTTCGTGGGGCTTATGCGTGGAAGCTGCCCATTTGAGGGGGGGCATGATTGGGTGAACCCTTTTTGGACACGGACCCTTTTGATATCAGGACTTATGGAAGGTGTCATACATATCCTGGTTTGATCAGGAATCAGATTTCTCATAGTTCAGATTTTTGTGTTCTTAAGGGAGGAAGCTTCCCATTTAAGGGGGTATAATTGGGTGAACCTTTTTTGGATGGGCACCCTGCATAGCTCAGGTATTTTGGAAGGCATCCTACGTATCCTGGTTTGATCAGGAATCAGAGTTCGCATAGTTTAGAATCATGTGTATGTTGTAAGTCTCTCAAACCTCTAAGCCCACATGTGTCATGCTCTGCGTGAAAAATAAGATGATTTGAATGATTCAATAATGTGCATGCTTCCTCCTCTATTGATGAGGGAGGGAGAGCATATGGAGAAAGAGGCCGGGGCAACTGTGGGTGAGGGCGCGAAGCAATTCATCCTTCCATGTGAAATTACATTGAAGGTCATGGGGAACTACCTCAGAATATTGAGGACTTACCTCAGTGGGAGGGCCCTGGAGTAGTTCTAGGAAGGGGAGGAGTTTTGTCCTCATCAAAGGGGGGAGAAAACATAACCCCTTCAACTGATCACTATTCCTCATTGAATGGAAAATAAAGTGATCACCCTTTATCCCTTGAATGGGGAGGTTCACGTCAGTGTCCCAAGGTTAGGATTCAGTTTACCATGGGAGTTTATCCTCATAGACATTCCAAAAGCCTACACCATTGTGGGGAGGGCCTTTGTGACTCCGCTTACTGTGGGTATGTAAACTCAATGGGGCACACTGATGCACTCGATGTTCTAATAATTCGGGTTTGGTGGCTTTAGAGGACACTTTGGCCTAATGCCGAAGGATTGGTTAGTGGAGGGATCATGGAGGAATGGATGGTAATGAAGGTGTGAGGTTGGAACTAGAAGGAACAATACCTAAAAACACCCCATTCTGCATATTGACTTTTTATGTGGGATGGGGGAGGCTCTGCATACCATAGTGGTATGTGGGAATAGGGGTCGTCTGTGTACCAATTCCGTACATGGGCATAGGTATATGAAACCACTAACCATAGTGGTATGCGTCCTATCATGCCGCTATGGGTTCCATCCATGTACTGATGCAGTACACGATGTTGGATTCAGTCTGCGTAGTGGTACACTACGTGAAGCACCATATTAAAGGGGGTCTAGGGGAGTTCATCCACAAGAATACTTTGGTTCTCGGTTCACTAGTTAGGTTTGTGGTTCCATTATTATTATTCAATTCTCCAATTTTATGGTTTGCAGTTGGCTATACTTGCTGAGGGAGTGGTTCATGGTTCAGGCTTCACCGATGAAACAAGATGGAAGTCGGAGTGCAATCTCTAAGTCTCCCTCAAGATTTATTCATCAATCATTCTATATGTCAGTCTCCCTCTATTTGTGTCTTCCATAATTATATTGTGATCCTTTTATAGAGCATTATATAAATCATATCTATTAGGAACGTGACACCATTTGCGAAGGAACAATGAATAAAAATCCTGACTCGTGGAAGACTTAGTGAACCATGGTTTGTGGAGACTTTTGTTTGAGATAATGGTTCATAGAACCCTGATGATTAACTTTGTTCATGAACTAATGAGTTCACGACACGATATGAAGACATAATTCACATGCACAAATCCATCGGTGATTAATTTTGCAGCTAGCCTTGCTTACTGGCCATCACCTCATGGGATAGCAGTTCACGGATCGTCTCACATACCTAGTGGTTTGCGATCCATCTGATCTGCATACCTTTTCTGACGATGGTACATGATCCACTTAAAAACCTTGAAAACTTGAATTCCTTCAAGTTACTTCTAAAACTCACAACTCAATTTGAGTCCATTCACCTTGCTAGACTTAGAGTACTTTCTTCCTTTTACCAAGAATTTATAGGGGTATTTTCTTCCCTTGGCATAATTTCCAGGACCCTACAAATTCCCCCCATAGGAATGGTATTTGTTCGTAACAAAAGGGGACTATTCCAATGTAGAAGTGATCCTGTACTAAAATAGTTTGCGGTAGAATAGATGGACCCAGTAGGGGGGACCGCACCTATATATAGGGGCCCATGTCATTTATCTTTTACTATTTCTCATGGGGAAAAGTACTCTTGATTTCCCCAGCTTCTTTTTATCTCATGTACCGTGCTCCTTGCGAAAATCTGGTTTTCAAACTGATATGTACATTCCTCGAACCAATTTATTCTCCATTTCTCCATCATCATACCATATTTTTTATTTATCAAAAAATTTTGTGGAACTTTTAGACTTAAAATCTGGATTCCACATGGGAGAATGATACACGATTGGCTTGTTCACATACCGTACTTGGATAAGCGAACCATAATTTTAAGAATATTAACAATCTAAACATAAACTTTAATCCACCATTCTGAAATATGAGCTTAATCAAGTCCGGGGGTTTTAGTATCCTATTTCCGTGAAACTTTCTATTCACCAATCAATGATCCATGGGCCAACGCATTGCAGATGGTTCACATACCATGGCCATATATGGTAGAACGCGACCGCATACCATAGATGTAGGCGGGGTTACTTCAGCGTATCATGTGGTACATAGGAAGTGCCTGCCACCTACCTTTTCCATAATCCATTTGCAGAGCTTCATTTTGACACATTTTGAGTCCTTTAACCACTTTTCCATACCCTTCATCCAACAAATTTTTATTTTAATGACTTCTCATCGGCTTCTAGATATTCATATGCAAGATACAATGGATGATTTGTAGTCTAATTCTAAATCAAAAAAGACAAGGGAAACCATTGGGGGGGGATAGTGATGATCATCTTTGAGACCACATAATTCCCCATGAAAACTTCTTGACAGTCTTCTTGCTTCTATAGATCTTAGATTATCCGCTATCCGTACAGTTTACACTTTACGACTTTGGTCTTCCTGTCGACGTGCCTCTGTCATTGCCTAACCCCAACATCCCTTTAATCCTATTGGAGGCACTGCAAGTTCATGACCAAGCCAAAATTTCCCCATTAGGAGAAGTCATCGCCACTCTAATTCATGAAAACATCTTCATACTGTGAGGCTCGACATGGACTAAGGGAAACTGTGAGTGATGAGATGGTGTCCCGAGATTAGATGCTCAAGAATAACCATCCATTATTAGCATCTCCTGAGAAAATAATAGCAGCGGGTGGAGCACCAAGTGGTATTTGTGGGCTGGAGTATTTTTCTTCGATGAGTGGGCATAGGCATTCTGGGTGTATCAGACCTATCTAGGGTCCCCTGACTAGTTGGAGGTGGAGGGTTTATACCAAGAAGCACGGGTTTCCCAGTTTGTAATCTTTTCTCCAAGCGAAATACTTCTGGAATTGCTGAACTGGTAGTGTTCAAGCACCAACACCTTCCACCTACTGCATGGAGAGTTGGGAATTAGTCTATGGACTTAGGATACTACTAATTTATCCTCTAAATCCTAGGGACTTAGAAAGGCTTCAATGAGCGCATCCCTAAGATCTGCGGACAAGATCAATGCATCCAGGATTGATAGATTTGCTGGTACTAAATCCAGCTGCTTTAAAATATCATAATTCTTCTCTAAAGGTCAGTGCTTCTAGACTCAGCGTTTCTCCTTTATAGACACTATAGGGGTTTGAGCATTGGACGTAGGTGGTTTGGCCTTTGTAATAGGGGACAGTGGTGTTTCATTACTTTTCACATTTGGTTGAACTGGTCCACCTGTATACCTTGGGTGGTTTGGTACTTGTTCATCCCCTAATAGAAAATCCAAGATAGTTGGGATTTAATTTCTTATGATGGGGGAGAAGGAACCTTCTGGGTCTTATTGTCTCTGTCAGAGGGTCCTTCTGTGAGTTTTCATGATGTTAACTGTTTGACTTGTGGCATGGCATAGAATCTTACACCTTCAACGATCATGGATTCCAAAAAACCTCTAACCTCTGTGACATCTTCCTCTGGATTTCAAGTTGGCCGTGGGGAATTGGGGTTTATAGCCATAGTCTTTATCTGAGAATGGATCCATCAAGTGAATGACATTAATGGATCTGAAGATCAGTTCTTGATCAAACAATGTTTCTATTTGACTGTCTCCTTCGGATGGTTCTGTTTGGTGGGGTGGTGCCCATTGTACCATTTTGTGGGGCAGTGCCTATTGTACCATTTGGTGTGTCAGTTCCTGTTTTACCATTTGGCAGGCCGGTACCCGTTGTACTGTTTTGTGGGTCGGTGCCCATTGTACCATTTGGTGGGGCAGTTCCCATTGTACCAATATTGTTTCCATGAAATCCGAAAATGTCAACATTAAATTCAACTTTGGTGTCAGCTCATTTTTTCTCTTTCTTTGTACCCTTATGGCCTTTGGAGGGCCGTAGGGCTGAGGAGGATGGATATGTTGTATCAATAGATTTTGGGGGCACAATTGGTTGTTTCAACTGCACCTGGAAGATGCCATGGAAGCAGTTGACAGTGTTTTGGGTCATACAATTGTCAAAATTTTGTTTCTTCTTACTGGCATATATTTTCCATTCCTATTACTCTCTTGAGTCTAAGGTGGATACAGATACCCCTTGTGCTAGTGGCAGACCCAACATGACTTTCCCAGAATCCACCATCTTTTGCACGAGATCCTTGAAAACAAATCCCTCCTAGATGGTGTGTCCTAGAATCCAGTGATATGGAAAATAATTTGGATGGTTGTCGACACCTACTTCATCAGCTCTCTTTGGCTTTGACATCTGGATAAAATTTCAATTCATGGTGGCTATGAAATAGCCGTAGACCTGGTCATCTCAGAATGAATAATTTTTATTTTTTCTTTCTTCGAACTGATTTCCTTTATCACCTTGTTGCTCGTCATGTCAATATGGGGGTGGTTTTTGGCATCCAGGGGCCCTGTATGGTTTGGTGGGGTCCTCACGACTATATTTGGTGCTAGGGGTATCTTTAGTGTGACATAAGCCACTTTAGCATTTCTCGTTCTTTTCCTAGGGCCTAGTGGGGCCATTCAGGACATAAGGACGGTCCGCTACAAAGAGTCTTCTATCCTTTGGGTGATGGAAGAGAATATCTAATCCCACTTGTGTACTTCACTTGGATGAATAGCATTCGCAATTCATCTCGAAGGTTATCTATGCACATGGAGAGTATCTCATCCTGGGGGAGTGGCCGGTTCAGGGCATATGTCAGGCCCTTCCATCTAGGAATGAAGTTTGAGATGATTTTATTCTCTCACTGTTTGCAGTTCATGAGGTCACAAACCATCATCTTGGGTAGAATAGAATTTAATTGGAAGAGAAAATATCATTGGAGGTCCTCCCAGTATGTAATTGAATTGGCTGGCAGACTAGTATACCAATCAAAAGTCGATCCCTATAGGGTTTGTATGAATAACCTGAGTTTTATGGATTATTGCTTCTCTAGAGTTCCTATCATGCGGTCATATTAAGAGGCATAGTTCATCAAATACTATTATGGGTCCCTGATCTATTTAATACTAAGAATATGGGGTTATTGAAGTTTGGTGGTGGAAGAACATTGCTCACCCACTTGGGGTAGGGTTTGCACTCTGGTTGTATTAGAGCACACCGCCCCTCCATGGATTCCAGTAGATCCATTAGATGCTCAAAAGTGTTTAAGTGACCTTGATTCATATCTTGATGGTCTTGAGCTTGAGCTGGTGCGATAGTGGCCAAGACTGTGCATGTTGGCGCTGCTGGAATTTGGGGTGGATACCCAGCCGAGGGTATAATTTGTGGGTTTACCTGGATATATTCTAGCTGCCTTCCTAGTAGGGGGAAGTATTTATTTCCTTCCAGGTATGGTTTGAAAGGTCCTCTATGATGGGATTCATTCACTAGAATGAGTGCCTGCGACATCAACACCTGTTATGGGAGAACCTGCTGATGTTCCCCGGAGGTAACAGATCTGGTGAGATAGCTCCCTTGACGTAACTCGACATTAATTCACTTGAGCTATTTCATTTCTTCCCCCTACATGGGGAAACTTTCCTCGAGGGTGAGGGACACACTCTCAGGGGTAGAAGAAGGTGGTTTATATACGACCTTGGATTTATTCTTCTTTTTATTATAGTTTTTTGTGGGAGGTAATATAGGATTGACTGAGGGGGCACCCATATTTAGGACCACCCTCTGGTTTCGAGTATACACACCATCAAGCTCAGTGTGGGATGCCTCTGGTAGGAAACCATCTTACTTTTCATCCTCTCCCCCCTGTGTCATTTCCTGTGAGATTCGTGGGGTTGATTTTTACCATGTTCACTAAGGCATGCCACATCGGGGGTGGTGTTCCCAGTATCGAATGGTAGGAAGGATTCTTGTGCACTTTATTGGACTTTCTAATTATATTCTGTGGTATTATTTGGGTTTCTTGGAAAATATTGACCCCAAGGGTGCCCTGATATGACCTCGTGATGCACCTTTGTCTCAGAGGGTGTGAACCACAAGAAGGGGTGAAACGGGTAACTCCTTTGTCCATTGTTCTTTATAGACGGTGGAAGACAGACGTCCAATGTGCAGGTATTTGAGGTAAAAATTCCCCCAACCCTATATGTTGGGGTTGTTACTGTACTCTTGACAATGCGCTATGGCCTAGATTTGTTGGTCTTATGAGGGAATTTTGATTTAAAAATTCTCCCAGCCTTGTGGCCTGGGGTTGTTCCCATATCACAGCGGTAGTCACTGCTATTTCCACCCTTTCAATATAATTTACTCTCATGAGGGTGTAATCCAAGTGTGGCATTGGTCCTACATAGAGTCCATGTTATTTTGATGACATGAGAACTGCTTGTTCGTTGGCTTCCCTTAGGTGGGAAGCATGCTAGATGTTCCTGGTCACCTGAATCAGAATCTTTTTGATGTCTTGATCTCTTTGGCCCTGATGCTTTTGAGGCTTACTCTAGGCTAATTTTTATTGATTATCCCATATTTCCTGAGCATGGGTTTTACTTGATTTCTACCTCTGGGTGATGACACTGCAGGATGTCATTTCCAATGGGGCCTACAGGATGGGACGTGGGGTGAAGTGTATAGATCCATGTTCTTCCCATCCCTGAATGTGAACTCTAGCTGGGGAATTGCTGATGAGGTGACACAACTTATGTAGTGTGTAGAGGAAATCCAGTTCAAGGTTTTTATTTTTTCCTTTCTGACTGTGGCTACCTTGCGGACATGAGGGATTCTCGGTCGATTAGACGACGAAGCTCCCCTATCAGGTGACATGGTTCACGTACCCTTCGTAGGATAGGAATTTTTCTTTCAGCTAATGAAGAGTCATCTATATGTTTAGGTGAATGTCATGCGTGTATTATCCATAAAAATCTCCTGGTATGTCAAAGTGGGAAGTGGTCATAGGACAATACATCATTGGTATATTATCCCAAGGTAGTTGTCTTCTCACAAGAAATATATCATGCTATTGTTCTTCTGGAGGCTCCTCTAATTTATATGCCCAGCTCAACTGTTTCTTAATAATATTGTTCCAAGCGATCAGACTGGTGGGAGCTTTATTGATTTGTGTATGGAGCAAGGGTGGCTTAGAAGATGAGCATGGCCTTGAACCATCATCTGGTTGATAAAGAATATCACTCGTTATATACAGAGTTCCTGATGTGTCTGAATACTTTCTAAGAACCTCAGAATAGGAGGGATTTCTCACATTTTTTCCAGTAAGTGGAGGAAATTATTTCCAATAAGAAATTTAGTTGCGAGGACGACCTTCACAAGTGGTGCTGAAATGGAGAGGGCTACTATTACAACTTGATTCCCGACTGTGGGAATTTTCTTTACATAATATACCCTGGGGAGGACCTTTAGGGAGGGATGCAGCACGGGTGGGGCCTTCTTACTGCTTGATGTCACTGTGGGGAGGGATTTCACAGCAACCATCATTGTGGGGAGGGCCTTCGCAATGACCTCCATCATGGAGAGGACTACCATCATGACTTAATACCTGGATGTAGGGATAATTTCTGTAGTTTACATCCTGGGGAGGGCCTTCAGGATGTACTAAAATTATGGGAGTACCTTATCGTTACTTGATCTTACTATGGGGATGAAATTTATAGTAACTGTTATTGTAGGGAGGCCTTTGTAATGATTGTCACTGTGGAAAGGACTACCACCATGACTTGACATCTGACTATAGGGATTGGCATATCTGCAGTGTATACCATGGGGAGGACTATTAGGGAAGACAACGATGAGGGGAGGAACTTCTTGCTATCTGATCTTCAGGACAAGATAAGGTCTACCGCAATGTGCATCAGGAGATAGGCTCTCGCGATTGATCATTCTTAGCCCATAGAGTGAGCCCCTATGGGTTCTCTATGGAGGACCTTCATAGATGCTGGTAGCGACATTGCGGGGAGGACCTTCACAACTGCTACTACCACTTCCATAATTTGGTAATGGAATGATAGGGTATTGAGACTTTGTTGATATTTGTTTGAGGGCATCAATAACCCTAGCTTCCATTATAGTGAGATCATGTATGTTCTCTTCATTTTCCAGTTGCCTTTCGTGCCTTTTATTTTTGGAAACTATCTTGTGGGTAACCGGGGCCATCTGCTGTTGGTAATTGCCTTCATATACGAGTCCCTATCTTGTTGGGTCCCACGATGTCATTGTGATATGGTGATGAGCATCTTGAGTTTTGGAAGGGATATAAGCCTGCCTTGGAGTGGCCACAACGTTGGACTGGCGTGCCCCAGTTGGAACAGGTATTTGTTCCCGATTCGGTTATCCATATGTCACGGGATATTGCCATCAACCCTCCTAGACTAGAGCATGGATGCATAACTGCTTTGTATTGACTAACTCATTTTGTGAGTGAGTCATTCCATTCGAGGAAACCAGATCATGGGTCTGATTTCTCGCATTTGCCGCTGATGAAATGATATCTTGGCATGTTTGGAGGATATTGTCTGGAATTGACATCTGATCTTCCATCATTTCCAAGATGTGATAGGATACATATTTTGATGGAATGGGTATGAAGTCCCATTCTGATGTCGGATCATGATTTGGTTCCTACTCTATTCCTCCATGAGTTTCTAGTAGGTACTAGCAGTTCTCCTATACTGTAACAGAGGAATGAGTCAACAGGGGTTTGTTCCTGCATGTAGCAAAGTGCCGCCATATTTGGTGGAAGGCTTGTTGTGTCTTGAAAGATATCTGCATCTGCCTATAGTTTTCTGATCTGTATACACGACATACTAGAGAGAACTAGCAGGAATGCCCATGTGCTTGTATTGTGCCACCCTATTTCTGAGGTGGTCTTGAGTAAAGGGGGAAGGGACATAGGTCTGCCCGTTGAATGCCACTTCATTAGTACAACAGAGCTGCTCTTGAGGAACCAGGGTGATAGTGTGTTATTTTTTATATATTCATCGCCCTTGGTACGGAGCCTAAGGGCCCCGAGTCTCCTCAACTTTAGAGGGTGCCCTAGGCATAAGGTCCTCCTCGGCAGGAGGAGGCCTGGTCATCCGGTGTTGGCGACATCTCTCTCTGGTGGGGGCCTATGGGTAGGACCCCTGTGCAGTTGAGATGAGGTCATCGACATTGAATTTATCTACCTCCCTAAGTTTAGGGAGGTACTCATTGTCACATTCCGGGGATAGGATCCCGAAATGTTTCAAGATGACCACTGGGGATGCCTTGTGCTGGGGTTCCGGTAGTGGAAAAAGAGGCGGCTAATAGACCTTTACTGAGTGGAGGGCTTGTCTTGCAGCCTCCAGCATGGGGAGAGTACCATTTTGGTGGTACTCCCTAATCAACATGTTGGATACCCAGCGTTGAAGACACTAGGTAGGTGAGGGGGTCCTGCTCTTCATTGGGGCCCCAGCCACCTACAGGATCGCTGATGTGCATGTCTTTATGGGTCTTTAGGATGTCATTTGGATTGAAGGTCACTCTGCGGGAACCTTCAATATACATATATGACATAAAATCCAAAAAACCTCATAATTTTAAACATCTGAATATTTTTTGATTAATCTTGCCCCCCTTACCCATTTATTTTGTTGTGGGGAAAAGGGGCCTGAGTGGGGTGAGACCTCCACTTTGGTTAAGGATTCACGTCAGGTTCACCATTTTTGTTCCGCCTCCAAGGTGGCAGGTTTAGCGCATTCCAGGCTAAATAAAAATGGTCTTACATGTAATATCCTTTTTTATTTTATCATTGGGGTAGAACCTCCACCTTGGTTATAGATTCACTTCAGGTTTACTATTTTTGTTTCTCCTCCGAGGTGTCACGTTCACGGTGTGTGGAAATGGCACAATGAGGATCATCACCCATCTATTTTTATATAGAGGTGGGTTCTCATTGAATTGACCATTTCTTTTGTTTTGACCTGTTCAACATCATTATCCTTTAAAGAAGGTTGAATTAACCCTGCGGGGAATGTAGGTCCCAGCGGGCGATTGTGTGGGGGTCAAGAAATTTCACAATCAGTCCTTCTCAGATATAACTTCCTCAGATGGTCTCCAATGGGTTTATTTATGGAGCCAAGGATGCCTAATGGACCTGGTATCCTTGATTCATGGGCCATCTTTCCAAAGGTAGGCACTCATTGACTAATGATTCAACCAAATACACTTAAAAACTCCATTGGTTGAGAGGATGGGAGGCTGGACACACCACACCCTTCTGGGGGAGTATTATTTCCTATTTTGGGACTCTCTTAAAGATTTACGTCATGTTAATATGTTTTTTAATCCTTGGTTCATTCCCAAATATTGTGTCCATGGGCTACCCTCAGTTTTCAAGATCATCATAAGCATGCATATATTTGGGGATACTAGGGAGATGATGACTTGAGCCATATTATAATCTGATCTTGAGTTTATAGTCATCCAGGGGGGATGGAGGGTGACTTGATGTTGGGATCGGTCCCACAAAGAGGGATTCCTATGTATTATTGGGAGAGGAATCAGAGCCCACATAGTTCGAGAGGTACTGGGTCTTATGTGTGGAGGCTTCCCATTCTAAGGAAATGATTGGGTGGACCCTTTTATATAGAAACCCTTTTGAGCTCAGGCATCCTACATATCCTAGTTTGGTCAGGAAACAGATTTCTTGTAGTTCATATTGTTTGGGGATTTTTCATGGAATCTGCCCATTTGAGGGGGAATGATTAGGTGAACCCTTTTTGGATGGGAACCTTGTTGATATCGGTCCTTTTGGAAGTCATCCTACATATCCTGTTTTGATTGGGAATCAGAGTTCTCGTAGTTTAGATTGTGTGGGGCTTATGCATGGAAGCTTCCCATTTGAGGGGGCATGATTGGGTGACCCATTTTTGGAATGAAACCTTGTTGAGATCGGGCCTTCTGGTAGGCTTCCTATGTATTCTAGTTTGATCAGGAATCAGAGTTCTTGTATTTTATATTCTGTGGGTCTTACACATGGAAGATGCCCATTTAACGGGGCATTATTAGGTGAGCACTTTTTAGATGGGCACCCTATTGAGCTTGGACCTTCTGGTAGGAATCTTACATATCTTGGTTTGATTAGGAATCATTGTTCTCATATTTTAGATTCAGGTAGATGTTTTAATTATCACATACCTCTAAGACAACATGGGTCATGCTTGGTGTGAGAAACAAGAGGATTTGAAAGATTCAACAATGCACATGCTTCCTCCCCTATTGATGGGAGAGGGAGAACTCGCGGTAAAAGAGGCCAGTGCAACTGTGGGCGAGGGTGTAGAGCAATGAAACCTTCAATGTGAAATGACATTGAAGGTCACACAGTGTTTCCTTAGAAGATTGGGGACTTACCTTAGTGGCAGTGCCCCAAAGTAGCTCTGGTAAGGGGAGGAGTTTCATCCTCCTAAAAGGGGGAGCGAACATAACCCCTCAGACTGATCACTATTCCTCATTGAATGGAAAAGCAAGTGATCACCCTTGATCCCTAGAATGGGGAGGTTCACACCAGTTTCCCAAGGTTAGGCTCCAGGTTACCATAGGAATGTAGCCACATAGGCATCCCTGAATCCCACACTATTGTAGGGAGGGCCTTTGTGACTCCACTTATCGTGGGTATGTAGACTCAATGGGGTGCACTTATACACCCAATGGTTTGATCATATAGGTTCTGTGGCTTTGGAATAATTCTGGAGGACTGTTTAGTAGAGGTATCATAGAGGATTGGATGGTAATGGAGGGGTGAGGTTGGAACTAGAAAGAACAATACCCAAAAACACCACATTCTGTGTACTGACTTTTTCTGCGGGATGGGGGAGGCTCCACATACCATAGTGGTATGCGGGCAGAGGGGTCGTCCACGTACCCCTGTGGTACACAGGCATGGGTATAGGAAACTATGCACCATAGTGGTATGCAGCCTATCACACTACTCTGGGTTCCATCCACGTACCGATGCAGTACACAGCACCAGGTTCTGTCTGTGCAGTGGTACACTACACGGTGCAACATATTGAAGGGGGTCCGGGGGATCATCATTTGAGGGGAGTTCATCACTGAGAAGCCTTTAGTTCACAGTTCACTATTTAGTTTTCAATTCCATTATTATTATTCAATTTCCTCATTTTATGGTTTGTAGCTGGATATACCTGTGGAGGGAGTGGTTCATGGTTCGGGCTTCGTCGATGAAACAAGATGGATGCTGGAGTGAAATATCTAAGTCTCCCTCAAGATTTTGTCGTCCATCCTTATATCTGTCTATCTTCCTTTGTGTGTGTCTTTCATTCTTTTACTGTTCCCATTTTATAGAGAATCAGAGCAATCGTATCTATTGGGAACACGACACCATTTACAGAGGCCCATTGAAGCAAAATACGGACCCACAGAAGACTCGGTCAACCAAGTTTTGCAGAGACTTTGGTTCAAGATAATGGTTTTTAGAACCCTAATGATTCAATTTTTCCATGAACTTATGAGTTCAAAACATGGTACACATATGGAATTCACATGCACAACTTCGTCGGTGACTTGGTTTGCGGTCAACCTTGCTTACTGGCCATCGCCTCACAGGCCAGCAGTTCGCGGATCGTCTCATATACCTGATAGTTCACGATCCATATGCTCGATGTACCATTCTCGGTGATGGTATGTAGGCCACTTAAAAACCTTTAAAATTTGAATTCCTTTAAGTTACATCTATAACTTATAACTCAATTTGATTCCATTAACCTTTATATACTTGAAGGAGTACTTTCTTCCTTCTGAAAAGCATCTGTGGGGGTATTTTCTCGCCTTGGAGGAATTTTCAGGACCCTACGAAAATATAAGCAAGTGGTGATCTCAAATTATTAGTAAGAAGAAACTTATCAAAATTTCATCAAGGATTAGATCATAAGAATATGATAAAATATAAACATGGGAGAAATATCTTATTAAAAAGAACATGGAATACTAATAGCTTTCTATATGCCATGATAATATAACTTGTAATATAAAATGTGAAAACATATACCATGGAATAAGAGTGTGTGAGAAGAATGGAAACATGAACTAAGGTAATGATATGAAAAGTTAATGGAATCATAAATATGTGATAATTACATAAAACATGACATCATAAACAAAATTAAGGGTTCAAAACCAAGACAACATAACATAGTGTGATTAGGCTAACCGTATGTGCACCATACATGGTATCTCATGAGTTGAAAACACTACCCAATGAATTAGAGTTCTATCATAACCCACCCTTAATATTCATAACATATACTTTCATATGTGTTCCATAAGAGGAAAATAAACCATACATTTATCATAAGCATGATAAAAACCCTCATAAATAAGTGAGTTTCATAATATTATCTCAAAGCATAACCAAATACTATATCGTATGGATTTATAAATAGAAGAAGGAATTTAATAATTTTTTAATTTCATATTTGAATAAATAATATAATTTATTGAACATGTATTTCTAATGTATAAAAATTCCTGATAAGTATTGGAAATGTAAGGATTAAAAAATGAACCATGTAGTGATACTTTATGAAATGAATAAAGTATACTTTAAAGAAGGTAGGCTATTATTATTTTCCTATATACCATAATTGAACTAGGAGTGGTTTTAATAAAATGATTAGGACTTTTAAAATAAATTCATTGTTACAAATATTTGATTAGTGTGGTACTTGACATGAAATATGACATTGTAAAGTTCCCTTAAACCAGGTTTACTTAAAAAATGGAATTGAAAATGAAACTTAAACATGTATTATCCCCATGAAATAAATTTAAAGTAAACTAGGAATATATTTAATGAACATATATATAGAAACTTAATGACACAAATGATAATAATATAAGGAAAAATGGACAAAAAAAGAGGAATTTAAACCCAAAAGTAACTAGGGGTTCAGAAGATCCCTTTTTATGTTACAAAATATATTTATTAAAACCCACTTAATTAAAAAGGCTAATAAAACATTATTTATAGATATTTTAATGTTAAAAACATAAATCATCGAATATAAAACATATTTGGGTTATTATATAGGAAATGAAAACATTATGAGGAAGGGAAAATATGTACATGGAGGCGAAAAAGCAATTAGAAGAGACAAGTATTAATCTGAACAATGTCATAGATTTTCAGATGAAATAAAACAAAAATTAATTTTTTTATTTAAATAAGTAATTTTTGATAATGGGAAATTAGTATTTACCATATAGAATATCAAAATGGTAGAATAAGGAAACTTAGAAAATAATACCCAAGAAAGATAGCTTAAGACTCAAATGGTGATAAAATTGAGTCACTAAACCACTTACGATTTCATTATATTAAAAACAAAAAACATGAAAAGGTAGATCATGATATAATTTTTGAAATCCTTTATATTTCAAGAAATTTATGATAAAAATTCATTTAAGTGCAATATTTACATAAAAAATGGAACAAGTGGTGAATATAAATCACATATCAATGAAGCAAACTTGATATGTAGAACCCTTACCTACGGAATTGATTCATTATGTGTGTGTGCATAAATTCCATTACAATAAAATTAAGTTTATTAAAAATTTATTACGTAAAATTCTCATATATTAATCATTTTTTAGGTCTATTTATTATCATGTGTTATTTATTCATTAAATATTTTTCACTTATGTCGGTTATTTAAGGTGGTTTAGTCAATTTCTCTGAAACATCCTTGGTATATTGACCAGAGTAAAATGTGTTATAAATAGCTTCATAATATACATAATTTTATTTGTGTATATTTTTTTAATATTCCATTCTCAAACAATTTGTAATCTCTCTTAGGTTTTCCCAAAATGGACTCATATTAAGAAAGGTGCCTCAATATGTTCATTTTTGGAGGTTAAGTTTACTATGACCATTTACAATTAATATCTATTATATACTGAAAAATTTTATATTTTAATAATATTAATATTCATAAATATAATATTTATACATTAAACACATTTTAAATTCAACCAGGGTTAGTGGTAATGGAAAGAAAAATACACTGTTTCATGGTGGTGGTAGTTTGCATATAAACACAAATGGAACTTTTATTTTATATAGAATGTGAGGGGTATAAAAGAAAAATAATTATAATTTTAGAACCCTAATAATGTTATAAATATTATATTTTTTATTAAAAAACTCTTTTGTACTATCCACGTAAGGTGTTTATGAAAAATTAGATTACATCTTTCGCAGTGGCTGTAATCCGCACGTACGCATAACGATGTCTTCAGTTTTTGAATGATTTTTGTGGATGGTAAAAATATAGATATTAAATTAGTACAATAAAATTTAATAATATTATTAAAACTTATTTTATCATACTTTCATGGGAAGAGTAGGTTTGAGGGGGTTTAAGAAGAAAAGAATTAACAGATCTTGGTTGATAACATTACCTCTCCCTTTAGATTTTCTCCCTTGGGTAATACCTTAAGGCTATTTATCTAGGTGTTGTTTTAAGAAAAAGGATTACAAGAGACTGGGAAAGGTTTTGACAGATACTAGGGTATATTTTTGTTCAATATAAAGCTTTATAATGAGTGGATAAGTGAGGTGGAGGTGATCTCCTTTTGTAGTTGAATGAAATTACATTTTTGTAAATATAACTCTTTAATATAAAGAGAGAACATGTTTAATATTAAAAGTGAATAAAAATTAGAAAATAATATATTTGGGGTGGGAATTTAAGGTCAATAATACCTCAAAAATTAATTTTCACACATGTTATAAACATTTTTTATGTCTTCTAATGTTATATTTTTTACTTTTACCATTTTTGGTTTTTACTAGGGTAATTAATCTTTACCTAAGTAATTTAATTTTAATTCAAAAAAATTTAATAGGTTTTATCAAATAATTTTCACACACTTATCTCTAATTTAAAATTAATTTTATCAAAAATATTCTATGTGTAAGAAAAATTAATTTTATCATTAGTGCATGAAATGTGTAAAAACAGGTTTTTAGAAAGTTAATTTTTAATCATAAGTGTTATGTTTAGGATACAATTAATAATGTTTTTGATTTTAATAACATTTATTTATTTATTATTAACCAAATTAGAGTTATATTACTTTTAATGAATTAAAAATACTAATTCCACCTAGTGAAAAATTAACTAAAAAGAAGAGAATGAAAATAGTTTTTTATTTGAAAATATTATTTAATTTTCAAAATATTAAACATGGGTTTTATAAATTCAAAATAGTATTTTTAAATGTATAATTTAATTCCATAAATAAATTTTTTATCTTGAAAAATGTTTTATAATTTTTTTGAGTCATTATTAGATCATGATAATGTGAAAAATTCCATGATATTAATAAAAACCATATTTTTCAATATTCTCATAAATACTATTTTCAGAAAAATTATAAAAAATAGCACTAATATAATATTGAAATTAAAAATTCAAAAATGAAGTTAATTTTTCAAATATAAATTCAAACATTTTGGAATTTAACTTTTAAATAAAAATATAAAATATAGCAAAAACCACTTTCATAAGAAAATAACTTAAAATTTTAATTGGTTCTATACTTATTTAAAATTAATTACTAATTAAAATTATATTAAAATATAATTCATAGAAAAATATATATTTTTTTGGAAGGTAGTGTTCTGTTCAAAGGCCAAAACACAAAATTTATTTAAAGAAATAAACGGTTACACAAGTCTGAAATAAGGAATTTTGTTCACATCCCTAACATAAAGTGGGAGTAACTCAAGAGGAATATCTTCCCCCCAAAGCATATCATGAGCCACCCCCATATTAGCCAGTCCATCAACTATCCTGTTTGCTTCACGATACATATGAGTGACAATGAAGTTGATATCTGAGAGCGAGTTAAGGCAGTCCATCCAACGCGTAGTGAGTGTACAAGCAAGATGAATGGTACCATTCCAGATGGATTGCACAATAGTGTTGGAGTCACTTTCAATCCAGATATTGTTCCATTTGTGTAGCTTGGTGAACGATATAGCATGGATAACGCTCATCATCTCGGTTTCCAATGAGGAATCAAAACCACAAGTTCCATAGAAGCTATTGAGCGTCTAGTCGAGGTGATTTCTGAAGATGGATCCACAACCCACTGGGACAGGGTTTCCTTTAGAGGCACCATCCACATTTATTTTAATCCAGCCTGGGGGTGGGGGCTACCAAAAAAACTTCAAAGGTAGATCTAGGTCGAGGGTAATTTCCCTCAACACCAATACGCCTGAGAATCCCAAGGTCACAAACGGAGTTGCTGCAATGATCTTTTTTAATCTAAGTCACCTCCCGTATCGCGATGAGAATTTTCAATTTACCTACATTAAGCTTGAATGAGTTTTTACAGAAAGTAATATTGTTTCTACCATACCAGATCACATGAAGGAGCTCCGCTAAAGCTACAACACAAAGATTCTTAATCTGTTGGGAGTTAGGTTGGTCCATACACCGCTGTATCTGCAAGGTTATAGAACTAAAAAACAACCATCTACACGCAAAAATGTCAGAAATATAATGCCAGAGAGCCATTTCCATATCACAAGAAGGAAAGAGGTGATTAATATCTTCATGATGTTGGTTACACATACAACATTTAGAACAAAGATTAATCCCAAAAGCTTGTAAGAAGGTATCCATGGTGATTCTACCATGGGCGATAAGACAAATGACGGTGAATCTCGAGGGTTTAATTCAGGCTTTTTTTAAGTTTTTTAACCAGGCTATGTTGTTGTATTCATTGTTGAACAAGTGTTTGTAGTAATTTTGAGAGTCAAGCACCCCATTGTGAGTGGATTCCCAAATAAGAAAATCATCCGTATTAGTTAAGGGGTAACTATCAACAATGAGTTTGATATCCTCAGGTAAACACGGATTTTGAGAATGAATGAATTTCTTTATGGTGTCATTGGTGTGGAGTAGAGTTTTGTTATTGAGCATTAATGATATCAGGGGAGATATTGTCCAGTTATCCAACCAAAAATTTAAGTTTGAATTTCTACTAGCCATCCATCTAAAATTTGTCATAATGGAAGTGAAGGTGTTTTTAATGGTGGGCCAAATAAAAGACGTGAGAAATTGAGACTGATTATTTCTATGTTTTTGGAGGAAATGATTCCTAAGAAAATCTATGTAAGGGGAGTTATTATGAATGAGTTTCCATGTGATCTTGGCTTGAAGAGATTCATTAAAAAAGGAAAGGTTTTTAATACCAATACCCCCTTTATCAATCGCTTTGCAGCAAGTGCTCCAGGGGACCGTAAACAGTTTTCTCTCTAGAGTACTCCCAGTCGAAACAAAGTTCTTAATAGCCACATTAATGTGATTTTGGAGGCTCTTCGACCATTTTTAAATCATCATAGAGTAAACCAGCTTGGAGACAATAGTGGATTTAATAAGACGAATTCTCCCAGCCGTTGAGAGGTTATTCCCCTTCCAAGAAGATAGGTGTCGAAGAATTTCATCAATGATGGGGGAGAAGTAAGCCGCTTTGGGTCTACCCCAATAGATGGGAACACCAAGAAAAGTGATGGGTAATTTTCCCTCCTTAACACCTAAATTATTAGAGATATTGAGTTTCCTACAGGGGGAAGTCTTTGCCAAAGTAAATGTAGGATTTGTGCTAGTTGATGTGTTGACCATAGACTTATTGGTAGTGAAGAAGGATGGAATTAAGGTTATTCACATTTCTTTTGTCCCCCTGAATAAAAATAATAATGTCATCGGAATAAAGAAGATGTGAGGGGGCGTTCAAGTTTCTATAAGTAGAGATAGATTTAATGTTACCTTTTTCAATAGATTGCGTAAGTAGACTACTTAGATAGTCTTCAACAATGGGGAAAATAATAGCTGAGAGAGGGTAACCATGTCTAACTCCCTTGGAACATTTAAAATAACCTTTGGGGGAGCCATTAATGAGAATGTAAATGTGGTATGAATTAAACAGTGTTTTAATTATGTTTATGAAGTTATCATTGAAGACGAACTGCATAAGGACTTTATATATGAAATTCCAATTGATGGTATCAAAGGCCTTTTCAATTTAAAGTTTAATGGAAACATTCCCTCCTTGATTTTTCCTATTTAACATATTTGTGGATTCAGAGGCAAGACAAATACAGTATTGAATCGATCTTCCTTTTATAAATCCAAATTGGTTCCAGGAGACAATTCGATTGCAAATAGCAGAAATTCTATTTGCAATTAGTATGGTCATAATCTTAAAGAGAGAGGTTATGAGAGCTATGGGACTGAAGAGGTGAAGTTCATCCGCATTCTCAGATTTCGGGATGAGAACTAGGCATTGAGAATTTAATCCATGATGGAGAATGCCTTTGGAAAATAATGTTTTCACCATGTGACATACATCCTCTTGAATCACATCCCAGTGTATTCGATAGAAACCATTATTAAAACAATCTAGACTAGGAGCACCATCGGCATTTAGGCTAAAGACTATGTCTTTAATTTCTTGGTCAAGAGGGATACTATTAAGCAAAGAGTTCTCTTCCTTAGTAACCAGCGTGGGAATGACATCAGATATAAGATCTTTATCTGTCATAGTTCCATTGAAGATATTATGAAAATAAGAGACCACATGATTGGCAATTCTTTCCTTAGAGTCAAGAATCTAATCCCCCTCTCTATGATAAGCAAGAGGCCCATAATATTTTCTAACTCTATGAATGGAATTGTAGAATTTAGTATTCCTATCTCCATCATTAATCTATTTGGCTTTAATGATTCCCTTTTTAAGATTGTCTTTAATGTTGAGCGGGGTGATAAGATTAGCAGAAATTATGCTTTCATGTTGGGCATCTTGAGAAAAGTTAGAGGAGGTATTAGCCTCTTGAATTTGAGAATGTTCTTGTTTTATTAGGGTGATATTATTATCCATTTCATTTGTTTTAGAATTGCACTATATTTTGGGAACTTTCTTAATCATTTTCAATTTCACCATGCAGGAAAACTCATCCATCTGATTATTCATATTAGCCCAGGAGTTTTTGATGATATTCAAACATTCTGGTTCTAAGGACCAAGCAGTGTTATATATAAAAGGGGATCTAGATTTTTTAGTGTTATGAGAAAAGAAAATTAAGATGAGATGATGATTAGAAGAAATCTTTGTAAGAGTATTACAAGAAATGTTGTCCCATTTATTCAGGGCTTGGTCATTGGTGAAGGCCCTGCCCAGTTTACTAGCCATTGTCCTGTTGTAATGTTTTCTATACCAGGTGAATTTAGCACTCATTAGATTAACCTCTGTAAGGATATTGAGCTTCATGCAGGCTTTGAACTCCCTAGTGGATATGTAGTCATGTGGAGGGCCTACTTTCTCACTAGGAGCTAAAATAGAATTAAAGTCCCCAACTATAAACTGAGGATTATGGATAGTGTTACTAAGTTTGGTGATCTCGTTCCAAAGATCTCTCCTATCTTGGTATCTATTACAAGAATAAACAAAAGTAGTATAAACATGATCATGCTCAAAAATATAATCATAGGTAATAGCTTGATTCGAGCTATTGTAAATATTAACATTTTTCATAGAAGAGTGAGAAAATAACCATAAAGATTCATTAGATCTACCATTACTACAAGCCCCTAGGAAAGAGTATCCAAAGGGGGACAAATGCTTGAATCTAGAGGCGTAATTGACTTTCGATTCAGCAATAGAAAAAAGTTTCGTGCAGTGAGTGTTAATAAACGTTTTTAAAACATTAAAGGTGCCAGGGTTGGAAATACTTTGACAATTACAATATAATAAATTCATTTGGACATTTTTTTGGAGGGGTTGTCCTCTTTTTTTTGGATCCCGCGGTCTTTGACCTTGTTAAGATTCCAGAGGAAGCCTCCCTTGGAGTACTACTCTGTGTAACCTGCAAAGATTGAGGGTCCAAAGGGCAGTTAGAAGCATCTACATTGTCAGAAACATTTCAATCATTTTGACCTTAGATTTAAGTTTCCTTGGTAGAGTGTTTTTTTAAAGTTGGGGCTGCGCATTGTCCTTTATAATCCTGCAAGGCAGCAGGTTACACTTCCAGGGAGACCAGACATCTTGGTGAGGACATCTTCCCAACCAGTTCTGGGAGGAACACCCTGCCTTCCTGCAACCTATCCTTGCTGCTCAGGGTCGTATAAAAATATATTTGATAATATATTTATTTTCTTAATATTCATAAAAACAAATTTTAGAAAAAAAAATATTTTAGCATAAAATTATCTTATAAGTTATTTAGCTATATTAATTGAATTTAATCAATGAATTCATATTAAAAAATTAAATTTATTTTATTTTTATATATATTTCATAATTAGGTTATGTATATTTTTAACCACCAATTTTATGGATACATTTTAATGGTTATATAATTGTCTCTTATGGAAATTGTGACGACTCCCTCATATGCGATGGTTCGATGCGAACATCATGTAGACATGATTTCAAAAGTAAAGTGGTCATTAAGGTGGTTTTTTAGTGATGTTTCATAATGAACATTTCTCAAGAGGGTTGGATATTGGGCCCATCATACCTTTTTGAGAAGATTCTTACCTAATCTTGAACTCTCTTATATATTTAAGAAGTTTTTCATAAATCTTTAATAAATCCTAGTGTGAGACTAGTTATCCTTATTCCAATGACCTGATTGAAACCATGTGGATATGTAAAAACTTATTTGTATTAGCGGGTTTCCATATTTTTCTTAATTTTTTATGATGCTTTGGTTTAAATCAGTATAGCTGGGATCTCTAGAATTTTTCAACATCCGAGGTGGTGGTAGGTGTTGTAGAGTTGGGATCGAGTCTGTGAGATGGATTCTTACCCATCCCTATGAAGGGAACCAAAACCCTCATAGTTATATGTAACTTAATTGGGGCACATCATACCTTTTATATTTATGTGACAAGGAAATATCCTTACAGTTTACCATCATGCGATAAGGATGACTAGGTGAAAATTGTCTAACAATGGTCGGTGAGGGACTTATACATGGGTATCCCTTTATGGTTCATCTTATTTGATAGTAACTAATGAGTAGGTGGTATGTATCATATCTATAACATCACTAGTGGTATCCCTATATCTTCAACATTTAATGGTGATTCGCCTTATACATATCTACATAAGGAGGTCTTATGCTCATCACATTGGAGGTAGGTAGCTTAGGCTAGGGATTGTACTAAATAGGAGTCCTGTGTATGGGAAAACCAAGAAGAGTATATCAAATCAAGGTATATTTAGAAATCGATAGTATAATCTCAACTTGTAGTATATATAGGGGAACCAAAATGAGTATCTCTACTCAAGGTGAGACAAGTTATCTTATGATTGTCCCATAATATAAAAGTAATATTTTTTGAATGTTGGGATTGAACCATAGAGAGGAATCCTATGTATCTGTGTTAATAGGAATTAAATTCCATTTATCTCAAATGAAATATTTTCGGGTCATATGTGAGTAATGGCCCATGCAGTTGAACATCACATGGTAAGGATGTGCGCTATTTAGTTTAAAGTCATACATACCGAACTTGAATTTGATTCTGGAAATGCATCTCAATTATGCTAATAGAATGATAAAATAAATCTCTAATACCACACAAGTCATTATCAATGCGAGGAATAAGAGATAAAATATATGCCATATTGTATTGGAGTGTATAATAAGAGATTGTGTGGGGATTATTCATGAGCGGTCTGGATGGAATTACTATGTCGTGAAAGGTGAAAAAATAATAGATTGAGTGGGGATTATTCATTGGTGATTCTCTATGAGTTAGGGTTTGGGATTACACCTAATTGGAGGCCCACATATGATAACCAATAAGAGTATATTGACTCAAGTTGATTATGTGAGGCTTACCAAAATATGATTCCTTGAAGTTCCTAACCGAGTTAGTGAGTCAAGTGAAGGTATGATTGGGGATTACACTTAATAAGAGTCCTATAAAAAATTCCTATGCTATATAAGGGGTTACCATATAAGGGATAATATGGATTATAAATTATATTTACTAAGACACTTGACCTAGTAAATGAATTAGTTGAAGGCATGTTTTTGGGTTTACACTAATGAGGAGGACCGTGGAGGATTTCTATACTGTAAATAGGTGACAATAGAAGAGATAGTGGGGATTACACATTACCTACCCTAATATAGTTGACATACTAAAGGAGTTAGGTGAAGGTATGTTTAGGGGATTACACCTAGGGGAGACCCATACATGATAACCAGAGAAATATATCGACTTGAGGGGAAAAAATAAACTAAGATCATCATATCGAACTGGGGTAAATAATGATAAATAGTAGAAGTATATCAACTCAAAGTAATGATGAAACTAAGATGAGTGTATTTACTCAAGGTTAATGTGTGGGGATTACACATATTTTTAACACAAAATTACCTAACCTGGGCAGTGACTTAGGTGAAGATAGGGGGAGTTAAGGGCTTACAAGAAGAAGGATTCCATGATATAGGTAAACTAAGAGGAATATAACCAATAAAGGTGTTTTTGGTAAGACCTAAGGAGTATCTTGTATTAATGTTTTCTCAGAATCATGTTTTGAGTCATAGGTGTTATAACCTAAAATATTCTTTCCCTAGAACGAAAATTCCATGGTGAGATTATTGATTTTCAGGGGGTTAATGTTTGAAGAAAAGTGGAAAGGTTGAAGGCTTGAGACAGTAACACATCACTGATCCTCACTCAGAGCACAAGGGAAAATCCCTAATAGTACATACCTTTAGGGTGGATACATATGGGCATCTACATAGCATAACTACATAGTTAATTTCAAAGGAGTATTTATAAGGTTGGCCACATGGGGTTTTTTCATTGCACATTTTGTATAGGGTTACTCATATAACACATCCCATATAGGCTCATTTGTATAGAATAGGTCACAAAGGGACCTTTCATTGGGTCGTACACATAACTCTTACCATATAGAACTGGATACAAATGTTTTTTTACTTTATAAAGGTTCTAATTTTGTAGATGGAATGCATTATATAGGGCCTTCATGGGATTACTTTGAAAAGGACCTCCCTAGTTTGAAACTAAAGAATTTAACCTGAGTGTCTAAGTATGTAACTCCTAAAATCCCTCTTTGTTGATCCAAAGTCCTCATCCCTAAAGTGGGTGATAGTATTTATAACCAGAATAAGTTAAATAACTTATTTCAATAGATGATTGTATAGTGAATTATGTGCTTTGAGAATAGTGAAAAATGTTATGAGGTGGGTTAAAAATTATCGCCTCATTATCACAAATGAAAATGGGTTCATATAACAATTGATATAATTCACCAATGTTTAAAAATGATATGTGGTGGGAAAAAATTACTACCTTTGAGCCTAAAATAATAAAAGGTTCTCATAGTAATTAATGTGTTATGAGAATGGAGTAAAATGATATATGGTATTTTTGACGTTGTTAATTTTCATTTTTTATGAAATGAAACCCAACTTAGATCGATCCTAACCTTTGATAAATAAGTTCATTTCTACTACATGAAATGTGAAATCATAGGCTATGTGGAAAACTAAACCCTTAGATATGGTGTAAACACCCTAGAATGATTCCTTTTAGGGATAAAAGATGTCTAAAAGAACCTCAAAAATGGGTTTGATGTTTCAACACCCTTTTCATCAACAAAGTTTTTGATTTATGTCCAACTCCCAATGGGATGTTCTCACCACTATGTCACTGGACTAGGTAATTTTTTTTAAGAATATTCATCCCTTAGTGTGTGAGAAATAATATGACACAGAGATCATGCTTTCTTCTTACTTGGGTGTGGAAATATCTTTATACTCAAACTTAGCTTATGTTTCTTCAGTGATGACCAGTTTATGGATTCTTCTCCAAAGTGAGTGGAATATAGTTTTTAATGCCAAGAATATAGTTTTTCACTTTTTTTGGTTCAATGTATCATGTGAAGTATTATATTGAACACATTTTATTTATTTAATAGAAATATATATAGTAAAATCTTTGGGTTTCACATTATCCCCTAAATAATAAATGGTATCCTCAAAATATTAATTACTACTCACTAATAAAATAGTTAGTAATGTAATTAAAATAGAAATGACTAAGGATTTTATTTTTGATGAGGTTTCAATATTAGTAACTTGGGGTAAGTTAAGGAAATTCACCCATTCCTTCATAATAAATATATCAGAATATGGAATTTATTTTTAACTATTAAATCTAAATACTCATCATGATTAGGGTTAAGGCCTATACAATGGAATTAGTATTTTGAGTGATTTAATTATCATCCTTACAATGATAAGTGATATTAATTTGATTTTCAATCCAAAATATGATCTCCATATTTCATTAATATAGATTATGTGTGGAGATATCCAATCTATTTCCAAAATCAAATCAAATTCATCAAGAAGAGGGATATTAATATTTTCACATGGTACTTTCCCATAAACTTAAACATGGGATATAATAATTATACCATTATATGTTTTTATTAAAAATTAAACATCTTCTCATATAAGTGATAATTTTATGTATTTAGTAAACATAATAGGTAAAAAGGAGTGGATTGTAAAAGTTAAAAATATAACACTAAATGTTCTTGAGTGGATGGTCAATTTTCCTCACTCTATATCATTTTAAAAACCAAATTATGTAGTTGTGGTTGCATAGGATTTCCATTATCCCATCAGTATTGAAAATGTATGATGGCTATTATCCATTTTATACCTTGTATTAGGGAATTTATTTAGAAAATTAATAATTTTACCACATTTAAGTCATTAAAATATTAATAATACCTTAGGACAAAATATTTATCCTTTCACCGTGCCCACTAAAATATTAATTTTTCCTGGAAAATTAGTTTTTCTTTTCCCTATACCACAAATAAAAAATCTTTATGTTCCTTTGAGACATTCCCATTGGTTTCTCTTCCCACAATTTAGAAATTAAGGGAATTAAATCTTATTTCCTTCAACATATTCATAAATTGAAATTTGGTGAGACTTCATCCTTCTATTCTTTAGTGTGTTTGTAAACTAAAATAAGTTCATATTGTTTATCATAATTCTTGACAGTCGGTTTGGCATAATCAAAATATTTCTCACTCAAGATATTTTCCTTTTAGGTTGCTCATTGGAATAGTTTCTATATTTTTCAAAGAATCTATTGTTAACTTGGTTATTTCAGGCTCCATCCATTACTAAAACAAAAGGGGTTAATGTGAGGATGAATAATTAACCCCATAAGGGAATAATCATAAATGATATTTTGAAAAACTCAACCTAGAAATGTATTACTCTTTAATACCAACACATTAGCATTCAACTCAACCTAAATCACTCTAGGTTCAATCTAGTTTTATTTGGGTTGGGTTATCTAATATGAATTAACCTAATTACTTAACATAATAAATTCTTTATAATAGATCGTAATGTGAATGTAATTGACCTATCATATCCCTCAAGAGTGTTTATCTTGGAATGCATTCTTAGGCCCACTCATCATGTGATAAGTGATGATAAATTTAATACTCTTATATGTTTTTTACATTATGGTTACACCTAGGTGTATATATTATATAGTCACATCCACTTTCCAACATCTAGATAGAGATTTAATTTCTATTCAATCCATATAATCAAAACTAAAACAAAAAGTCAGGATGTTTTTTTGCACTTTATCTTATCCTAATCCTAAAATATAACTAAAATAATCCAAAAATAATAATTAAACCCTACTTTGTGTCACGACCCGTCCTCGGGGTTCATGTCGTGACTACCCCAAGCCCGCCTTCCATAGGCCAGGGGATGGTGACTAGCACCAAAGGCGTAAATCCCGATAACTGGGAAGGCATTGCCTTTATAAAATCAAACAAACACCACATAGCACAAGCGGAAGTAAAACACTAAGTAAAAAAAAAGAAGTGTTGAAAGGTAAATGGGCCAGAATACAAACCCAAATGAAATTACAACTACAACTGAACAAAGTACAACAGAAAAAGACAATAGCTGGGAGAACGGAAGCGACTCCTGGGACATCCTCCTCAGATCCTACCTGAAGGGTAGGTATAGATGGCGCAGCTCCTAGATCGTCCACCACATATCCTACCTGAAGGGTAGGTACAGATAGCCTCCACAACGCTCTCGCCCGTCAACCTCCTCCGAGTGTCATCTCACCGTGAAGTCCACCTCCGGATACTGACTCGTCATGTAGTCCACCTCCGGGTACCATCCAGTCCTCGAACACTCGGCCTCCGTCAGCACTGTCCGTCGTATGCAACCAACACAACGAGGTGCGGGCATAGCTCGTGCAGGGGTGAGTATAACGATACTCGGTAGGGACCCCGAGACCCTCAAGGTCTCACTAAAACCAACAAGGATAACCACAAAGAAGATCTCAACAGATAACCTCTATTTAGGTATATTCCCATACATATACCTAAGTTATCAAGTAACCCATCTCAATCATGAGGAAACACAAAGATTATGAAATCAACAGATAACCACCACCCAGGTATATGCCCATACATATACCTAAGTTATCAAGTAACCAATCTCAATCATGAGGAAACACAAAGGTCATAGACTCAGCTCAAACCAGGATTTTCATTATCGAAACCGTAACTGCTGAAGAGCTCTATCTCTGGAGTGTACAGTGGTCCTGTCATGACTCCGAGGTACTTTTCACTAACCTAAGACTACTGAGGTACTCCTCCTGTCAAGTATCGCGGGCCAGCCACCCAAACACAGTAGTGCTTCCCGCCATGGTATGCCACCCAAACACAGTAGTGCACACCCCCTAGTAGCCTGCAGAGGTACTCTCCAGACGAGTACCGCGGGTCTGCACTGTCACACAGGTAGTGTTCCATCCGCCATGGGTCTGCACCTCACAAAGTAGTGCTCCGTCCACTAGGCTAGTCGACTCACTCCAAGTCGAGTTGGTCAAGCAGTCGTTAGGTCTCAGTCGGCTACACGGTCCTCGTACTCCGCACGCTCGTCTCTGGGAGGGTCCGTTCCACGAGCTACAGGTCGATACTCCAAGTATCTCAAAGTCCCACGAAGAAGTATCCCAAAGGACCGCCTCGTCACAGGGGTCTCAACGCAACAGACGGCGCGTCAATCGAACGCCCGGTCTGTGAGTTACTAGCCCTTTTGTACCAGGGGCCCGGTTGGTTTCGTGTGTGAACCAACCCGGCCGTATCTCAACTATACCCCAACTCTCATAGGGTAAACTCAAAGGGGCCATTTCTCAACGTGATCACCAACGCCGCTGACGGTTCGTCAAACAGACGTCCGGTCTGAAAGATATCAGCTTTTCCGTTCCAGGGGCCCGGTTGGATTTTGGGTACAATCCAACCCGGCCACTATCCAACAGCAACCAAAACTCGGGCGAATTATGCCAAAAGTTTCGTCTCATCAAGAGGAAATCAACAAGACAGACGTCACGTCAATCGGACGCTCGGTCTGTGAGTTATTGGCTTTTTCGTTCTAGAGGCCCGGTTAGTTTCGTGAGCAAACCAACCCGAACGCACTCCTATGGCATCCAAACCTCAAGTGGAGTAAGCCAAAAGATCATTCTCACTTATAGGAATCCATCAAAATCGACGGCACGCCAATCGGACGTCCAGAGCTCAAGATATAAGTGTTTCCGCTCCGAGGGCCCGGTTGGTTTCATATCCGAACCAACCCGGCCGAACCCAAGGTATTTCGAAACCTTGAGTGTAATATACCGAAACAACCGTCTCGATCCAAGGTTTGCATCGCCACTGACAGTGCGTCGATCGGAGGTATACAACTCAAGATATGAGTGAAAACAATGAGGGGTCCGAAAACGGGGGGTCTGGGCCCGGACCGAACCGGCCCAACCCCCCACCCCCCCCCTGGGTCGGCCCGAACCGGGTCGACCCGACCAGAGTCCGGGTCCGACCCGGGTGGGCACGGCCTAGCCCGGACGGCGCGGCGTGGCCCGGCCTGGGCGCCTCCGCGCTGGCCGAGCGGTCGCGCCCAAGGAGTCGCGGTCCCCTCGCACTGGGGGCCTCTTCGTGTTACCGGACGCGGTGCGCTGCCGCATTCCGCGTTCCCCGGTCCCACGTGGCTGCGGGACCCTCACTCTCCACTGCGGCTTTAGCCGCAGTGGATTCTTCCGGCGGCGCGCCGGGCGTCGCCGCCCCCGACCGCCGGCGGGCGCGCCGGCGGGGGCTTCCGCGGACGACCGGACGCGCTCCGGTGGTCCGATTCGCCTGAGGTCTTCGCCAGAGATCATCCCGGGACCCGACCTTCACTGCAAAGCCTTCAAAACGCCTTCACGGTCTGCCTCACCATCGTCTGTCGATCCGCACATCGACAACAAAACGCGGGGTCTTTAAATCGTCTCCTCGGCCCCGACTCCGCCCACGGTTTCGTTCGGCCTCAACGGCGCGGCGCGACAGAGCCGCGCTTCTTCGCCGCGTTCTTTCTCATGTACGTACGGTGCCGTTGCACTGTGCTGCCTTTGTTCGTGCCGCAACGAATCAAAACAACAAAGGGGGAGGAGAGTCGGTCGTGTTCGTGCGGTCCGACCTCCTCCCATTAAGTCGGTAACAAGCGGCCCAAAAGACGAAGAACAACAAGGAATATTTCATGAACAAAAGAGAAACAACCCAAACAGTTTTTCCCCGCAACAGATTATTCCCAAACCGCAAGGAAAATGTTCGCGGATCAACTAGGTAAGAAGTTGATCCATGTTCTTTGTTTTCTTTAGAAAGAAAGAAACAAGGGAATAAAATCATTCTCAAACATAATTCCCTACCTCATGCATTATCGTCAAACGTGAGTCCGTCGCAGAATTAACTGTCGCGGAAGAAGAGGATCGTCGCGGAAGAGAAGGATCGTCGTGGAAGGAGCGTCGCGGAAGAAACGTCGTTGAAGTCGCGGTGCACGGCGTCGCGTCGCCGATCTCCGAGGGTTTGGCATTCTTCGTCGGAGGTCGGAGCGTTCTTCGTGTTCTTCGCGTTCTTCGTCGAAGAAGAAACCTTTCCTCCAAATCCTCTCCATGCCACAACTTCCAAAAGAAATAAAATAAGAGTTATCTTATTTTATTAACGCACATGACAAGTTTGAATTTCAAAAGAAAAGAAACGAACAATTAATTCAATGAATTAATTGTAATGATTTAACTGCCCAATTAATGAGGCGTTTCTTAACCAGAAAAACGCATGGTTGACTTTCATTAAAGAGGGGGGGTTGTGGGTGAATTACTTAGAGGAAAAGAAATGGTGGGGATCATGTGGGCCCCACCTCACAAATATCCTACCAAGTGGGTAGGATATTTTGGGTTCCACCCTTTCCCCTTAACATAGATTAAGTGGCTTTTAAGTGGCTTTAAGTGAAATAAAATAAAGTTGTCGCACCACTTTATTTTATTTCTTAACTTAAACCCAAAAATTAAAAACTACACCCGAGAAAACGCAACTTCGAAAAAGGCGTTTCTAATAAAATACCAGCACTGCAATTCCATCGGTGCCCTCGGAATTCGATTCCGAGCACCGGTTCAAAAGTTAGAAAAACCTGCTCATTCGTTCACTGAACGTACCTGAGCTAAACTTTGGAAAATGATTCTGGGCACACTGGGCCTCGGAATCAGGCGCCGTTAGAAACTGCGTTCTTGTAAAATTTCAAAGAAAATTAAGAAAAACAAATTTCCTTGAAATTTCTGGGTCCTTACATTACTCCCACCTCAGGGATTTACATCCCCGTAAAGCTTCAACACAAACTAGGGTCACAAAAGCGGTACAGAGCACGCATCTGAGCCTTCCGCTCCCATGTGCTCACCTAGAGGTTCCCGTACTTCCAAAGAAAGTGCACCCAAGGAATAGGACATTCTCGTAGGATCCGCCCCTGTCGATCCTCGATTCCCACTTGAACCTCTGTGAAAGACACCCCATCGCCATCGTCCAGCTCCCCATGGTCGATGATATGCGAAGGGTCGAGCACGTATCTCCTCAGTTGTGATACGTGGAATTCATCGTGCACCTGGTGCAACTGAGGTGGATGGTTCAAGCGGTAAACCACCACGCCTACCCATCTAACGACCTAAGAAGGTCCTATGAACCTTGGAGATAACTTGCTGCCTTGGTCACATCTCCTTAAACCTCGTCGAGGTGAGACCCGTATAAGGACGTGATCATCATCCTCGAACTCCAGAGGTCTCCAATTCCTATTTAGAACTGGAACTCAAAACGACTGTTGCCACAAGGGTAAGGTTGACTGACTCAAGAGTGATCGGTCGCACCCTCCTGTGCATGAGTTACCCAGTGCTGCCTGGGGTTTCCTTTTTTTTTTCCGACCAAGGAAAACTCATTCCGACGTCGTAGTTAAACCACAACCTTTTTTCCTAAAACCATCAACTTGTGTATGAACTGTGATTGCCCAGTCCATACTCAAACCAACGTCGTAAGGCCTCGACGCTTCTACCAAGAGATTCCAACCGAAACTCTCGCCTCGAGGGTCTGACCACATTGTCGGCGTAAGTGTGATTATCGAGTCTTCTCCCAAGGTATCTCCAGACGTGAGGGTCAAGTCCAAGGCTTACCGGAAACTCTAGGTCTGGGACAAGATTTGTGAAAGCAAGGAATGATTAATATCGATGTCTGTTACTACAGCAGCTAGTAGTGGACACAAACTGTCCCTTGAATCATTTTTAGATCCATTGGGTCACACTCCTTGACCGCATGCAGCCGCACTCTTCCTCCGCCCTCCAGCTCCCTGATCCTGGCGGGGATAACTAAGGTGGGTGGTTGTAGCATGTTAAGATGTACACCACCTCATTCTGCTCTCCTAGCTCTGCCTCCACTTCTGCTGCTTCGCAGACTCATCTCTTCTTTAAGCTTCCTCTTATGGAAACATTTAACATGCCCGAGTCTCTAAGACTGGTGCTAGTTTCCTGTTTCTTACTGCACTGTGCAGTCTTCATCCGCTCCTGGATGATCTGCACCTTCTTTTCCTACGATCTGAAAGAGCTGCTAAAATTTCTCCTTTTCCAAAAAGAGAAACTCGGTCTCATCCCCTGGATGAACCACGCCCATTTCCTAATACAGTCAATCCCGATATGAATGATGCTTTCATGCCATGGATGACATCGTAAGGCCTCGACGTAAATACCAAGAGATCCAACTGTCACTCTCACCTCCAAGGGTCGAGTCACACTGTTGGCATCAGTGTGAGGTCATTGGGTCTCCTCAAGTAGAAATCTCGAAAGTGAGGGTCAAGTCAACAGTTTTAACTGGGACCACTCAGTATCAACCAAAAAAAAGGACAGGAAATCAAACATCACAAAGATAAGTGTCTTTTTATTATTGCAGCTCATAGTACAAAGACACGAATACAATAGAAACATGGAACTAGAAGTACAAGGGACGTATCCACAAGTTCCTCTCCAGTCCACCTACTCCAGGATCTCTACTGCCTTGTCCACTGCTCGGCTGTTGCTCAAGCACCAGACGCTGCTTCTGTCTCGGTGGCTCCTCCAATACCCGTTGATCAACTGTGCGGGGGGTCGTACAGTCACGTTCCAGGTGACCCTTCCTACCGCAGGAGAAACACTGTCCGTTTCTGGCACGCCTGGCTCTGACCGCACCCCGGGTGCCCCGCACCACCGATCCTAAAACCTGAGATCACCCAACTACTGGTCTATTCCTCCTGGACCTCTGCATCATCTGTCTACTGCCCACAGATGACTCTGCTACTGATTGAAAAACACGCGGCAAAGGAAGTAGCTCCTGAACACGCTCAGGGTGTAGAGCTACTGGCACAAACTCCACCCTGAAGAAGGTATCGAAGTATTCCCATGCGATGGTCATCCCGTCGCAAAACTAGAACAAGTGGCTCTACCACCTGCTTGTTGCTACCTAAAGAAGGCTGGCAGCAAAGATCACCGTGAATTCTGCAGGCGTCCCCACTAGCCTGAAGACTCTCACCACTGCCTCCAGCCAATCCTCAGCCGCCTGCGGGTCCATCTCTCCCCGGAACCTGGGTGGCCTCTGGCGCTGGAACTCGTGCAGCGCACTCAAGTGGAGTGAATCGCCTACTGCTGGGGCTGGTGGCATCGGTGGCCCAACGTATGGTAGTACCGCTGGTGCCTCCGCTGGTGCCTCGACTGGAAGAGGGCCCTGTACCGAAGCCTCGTCGCTCGATAGGCTGTCAGTACGCACATCCCTCTGGGCTCTAGATAGTCGTCCGAGAAAAGGCATCCTGAAAGAAATAACGTGACACAGTCAAACGATTATACCTGGTGAGATGACTTGGTTTGAGCTGTTTTAAGGGAAAACCTTCGAAAAAACACATGCAATCAATGTTTTTGTGCACAAAGTCAGAAATCAGTTGTCAGGGTCCTGGTGTATGGATACGTCGGCCGCCCGCACCAACACTGGACTCCCTGAACTGAAGACCATACTCGGTACCCTTAATACTATTGCTTCAAAGAAAGAAAATATCAGAGTTATAAGTTATACGGTAGAACCGACTCCTCTGATACCAATTTGTCACGACCCATCCTCTGGGCCCGTGCCGTGACTACCCCAAGCCCGCCTTCCATAGGCCAGGGGCAGGTGACTAGCACCAAAGGCTTAAATCCCGATAACTGGGAAGGCATTTCCTTAATAAAAGAAAACAAACACCACATAGCACAAGCGGAAGTAAAACACTAAGTACAAAAAAAGAAGTGCTGAAAGGTAAATGGGCCAAAATACAAACCCAAATGAAAGTACAACTACAACTGAACAAAGAACAATAGAAAAAGACAACAGCTGGAAGAACGGAAGCGGCTCCTGGGACGTCCTCCTTGGATCATACCTGAAGGGTAGGTACAGATGGCGCAACTCCTGGATCGTCCACCATAGATCCTACCTGAAGGGTAGGTACAGATAGCCTCCACAATGCTCTCGCCCGTCAACCTCCTCCGAGTGTCGTCTCACCGTGAAGTTCGCCTCCGGATACTAACTCGTCATGTAGTCCACCTCTAGGTACCGTCCAGTCCTTGAACACTCAGCCTCCGTCAGCACTGTCTGTCGTCTGCAACCAACACAACGAGGTGCGGGCATAGCCCGTGCAGGGGTGAGTATAACAATACTCAGTAGGGACCCCGAGACCCTCAAGGTCTCACTAAAACCAACAAGTATAACCACAAAGAAGATCTCAACAGATAACCTCTACTTAGGTATATGCCCATACATATACCTAAGTTATCAAGTAACCCATCTCAATCATGAGGAAACACAAAGATTATGAAATAAACGGATAACCAACACCCAGGTATATGCCCATACATATACCTAAGTTATCAAGTAACCCATCTCAATCATGAGGAAACACAAAGTTCATAAACTCAGATCAAACCAGGATTTTCATTATCGAAACCGTAACTGCTGAAGAGCTCCGTCTCTAGAGTTTACAGTGGTCCTGTCACGACTTTGAGGTACTGCTCACTAACCTAAGATTGCTGAGGTACTCCTCCTGTCAAGTACCGCGGGCCAGCCACCCAAACATAGTAGTGCTTCCCGCCGGGGTATGCCACCCAAACACAGTAGTGCACACCCCCTAGTAGCCTGCAGAGGTACTCTCCGGATGAGTATCGTGGGTCTGCACTGTCACAAAGGTAGTGATATGTCCGCCATGGGTCTGCACCTCACAAAGTAGTGCTCCGTCCACTGGGCTAGTCGACTCACTCCAAGTCGAGTCGGTCAAGCAGTCGTCAGATCTCATTCGGCTACACGGTCTTCGTACTCCGCACGCTTGTCTCTGGGAGGGTCCATTGCACGAGCTACATGTCGATACTCTAAGTATCTCAAAGTCCCACGAAGAAGTATCCCAAAGGACCGCCTCGTCACAAGGGTCTCAACGTAATAGACGGCGCGTCAATCGAATGCCCAGCCTGTGAGTTACTAGCCCTTTCGTCCCAGGGGCCCGGTTGGTTTCATGTGTGAACCAACCCGGACGTATCTCAACTGTACCCCAACTCTCATAGTGTAAATTCAAAGGGACCGTTTCTCAACGTGATCACCAACACCGCTGATGGTTCGTCAAACGGACGTCCGGTCTGAAAGATATCAGCTTTTCCCTTCCAGGGGCCCGGTTGGATTTCGGGTACAATCCAACCCAGACACTATACAATAGCAACCAAAACTCAGGAGAAGTATTCCAAAAGTTCCGTCTCATCAAGAGGAAATCAACGAGACAGACGACACGTCAATCGTACGCCCGGTCTGTGAGTTATTGGCATTTTCGTTCCAGAGGCCCGATTGGTTTTGTGAGCGAACCAACCCGACCGCACTCCGACAGAATCAAAACCTCGAGCAGAGTAATCCAAAAGATCCGTCTCACTTAGAGGAATCCATCAAAGTTGACGGCATATCAATCGGACGTCCGGAGCTCAAGATATAAGTGTTTCTGCTCCGAGGGCCCGGTTGGTTTCGTATCCGAACCAACCCAGATGAAGCCAAGCTATTCCGAAACCTTAAGTGTAATATACTAAAACGACCGTCTCGATCCAAGGGTCGCATCGCCGCTGACGGTGCGTCGATCGGAGGTTTACAGCTCAAGATATGAGTGAAAAACCGTGAGAGGTCCGAAAACGGGGGGTCTGGGCCCGGAACGACCCGGCCCAACCCCCCTGGGTCCGGGTTCGACCCGGGTGGGCACGGCCCGGCCCAGCCAGCGCGGCCCGGCCCGGCCTGGCCTGGGCAGCCCGGCCGGCCTGGGCGCCTCGGCGCTGGTCGAGCGGTCGCGCCCAAGGAGCCGCCATCCCCTCGCGCTGGGGGCCGCTTCGTGTCACCGGACGCGGCGTGTTGCCGCGTTCCGTGTTCCCCGGTCCCGCACGGACGCGGGACCCTCACTCGCCGCCGCGACTTCAGCCGCGGCGGATTCTTCCGGCGGCGCGCCGGGCGCCGCCGCCCCCGACCGCCGGCGGGGGCTTCCGCGGACCACTGGACGCGCTCCGGTGGTCCGATTCGCCTGCGGTCTTCGCCAGAGATCATCCTGTGACCCGAACTTCGCTACAAAGCCTTCAAAACGCCTTCACGGCCCACCTCACCATCGTCCGTCGATCCGCACTTCGACAAAAAAATGCGGGGTCTTTAAATCGCCTCCTCGGCCCCGACTCCGCCCGCGGTTTCGTTCGGCCTCAACGGCGCGGCGCGACGGCACCACGCTTCTTCGTCGTGTTCTTTCTCGTGTCCGCACGGTGCCGTTGCACTGTGCTGCCTTTGTTCGTGCCGCAACGAATCAAAACAAAAAAGGGGGAGGAGAGTCGGCTGTGTTCGTGCGGTCCGACCTCCTCCCGTTAAGTCGGTAACAAGCGGCCCAAAAGACGAAGAACAACAAGGAAAATTTCACGAACAAAAGAGAAACAACCCAAACAGTTTTTCCCCGCAATAGATTATTCCCAACCCGCAAGGAAAGCGTTCGCGGATCAACTTAGTAATAAGTTGATACGTGTTCTTTGTTTTCTTTAGAAAGAAAGAAACAAGGGAATAAAATCATTCTCAAACATAATTCCCTACCTCATGCATTGTCGTCGAACGCGAGTTCATCGCGGAATTAACCATTGCGGAAGAAGAGGATCGTCGCGAAAGAGACGGATCGTTGTGGAAGGAGAATCGTGGAAGAAACATCGTTGACGTCGTGGTACACGGCATCGCGTCGTCGATCTCCGAGGGTTTGGCGTTCTTCGTCGGAGGTCGGAGCGTTCTTCGTGTTCTTCGTCGAAGAAGAACGCTTTCCTCCAAATCCTCTCCACACCACAAGTTCCAACATAAATAAAATAAGAGTTATCTTATTTTATTAACGCACATGACACGTTTTAATTTCAAAAGAAAAGAAACGAACAATTAATTCAATGAATTAATTGTAACGATTTAACTGCCCAATTAATGAGGCGTTTCTTAACTAGAAAAACGCACGGTTGACTTTCATTAAAGAGGGGGGGTTTCGGGTGCGTTACTTAGAGGAAAAGAAATGGTGGGGCTCGTGTGGGCCCCACCTCACAAATATCCTACCAAGTGGGTAGGATATTTTGGGTTCCACCCTATCCCCTTAACTTAGCTTAAGTGTCTTTTAAGTGGCTTTAAGTGAAATAAAATAAAGTTGTTGCACCACTTTATTTTATTTCTTAACTTAACCCCCAAAATTAAAAACTACACCCAGGAAAATGAAACTCCAGAAAAGGCGTTTCTAAGCAAATACCGGCACTGCGATTCCATCGGTTCCCTCAGAATTCGATTCTGAGCACCGGTTCAAAAGTTAGAAAAACCCGCTCGTTCGTTCATTGAACGTACCTAAGCTAAACTTCAGAAAATGATTCCGGGCACACCGGGCCTCGGAATCAGGCGCCGTCAGAAACTGCGTTCTTGTAAAATTTCAAAGAAAATTAAAAAGAAAAAAATTCCTTGAAATTTCCAGGTCTTTACACTTTGATACCAACCGAGGTTCCCTAAACCCACATTCCCAACTTTGGGGCTAAAAATACTTTCTTGAAACACTTTATTTGATAAAAAATGAGATGAACCATGATAAATATACTAATATTCCACATCATTTTCATAACTTAATCATCACATCTCAAAATAATCGAAAAATTCCAAGAATGAAAAGCTTAGTGTCTTTGAGGACTAGAAACATGAGAAAATTATTTTACAATACATTTAAACATTTCTCCATAATTTATCTACACTATAATCCCCTATAAAATTATCATAAGTTATGCATATCTTCATAACATGGGGAATGTGAACTTAATAAAGTGGTGAGATTAAATGCTCAATAAGGGAAAAATTACCAACATTTCATTAATAATTAGATCATAATAATATGATAAAACACGAGGATGATATAAATATCTTATTAAAAATATCATAGAATAACAATATCCATAATTCATGATAGAAAAACACATAATATTAAATGAAAAAACATATACCATGGAATAAGATTGTAACATAAGAATGAAAACAAGGCATAAGAGATGTTATCATAAGATTATGGAATCATAAATATGTGTAAAAAATATTTAACATGACATAATAAGAATAATTAAAGACTTACCACTAAGACAACATAACATAGCATTCTTGGGCTAACTTACCACACACCATACATGGTATATCATGAGGTGAAAACATTAACTAATACATTGGAGTGATATCAAGGTGAACCCTTCATATTAATAAAATGTACATTCATATGAGTTACATAAGAGTAAAAGAAACCATACATAAATTATAAGTATGAAAAAACCCATGATAAAGAAGTGACATTCATAATCATGTATCAAAGTATAACCAAAGGCTATATCATAAATATTTTCTAAATAGAAGAAGAAATTAAATTAGTTTTGATGTTCATATTTTAATATATAATACAATTTATTTAACATAGAGTTCCAATGTATAAAAATCATGTTAAGGATTGGAAATTTAAGGATTAAAATAAATGATCCACTTAGTTGATACTTTATAAAATTAGTAAAGTCTATTTCAAAGAATTAGGGTGATTATTATTTTTATTTAGATTATAATTAACCATGAAGGGTTTTACATAAAAAAATGAGGGTTTTAAATATCTATTCATGTGGTATGAAAATTTTATGGGGGTGCTAATTGACATGAAATAAGATATAGGGAAGTTCTTTAAAATTATGTTTACGTAAAAGATGGAATTGTGAAGGGAAATTAAAACATATATTATCCCCAAAAAAGAAAAGTAAAGTAAACTGGGTATATATGTAAAGAACATATATAAAAAAACATGGATGACATAAATGAGAAGAATATATAGGTAAAGGGATAAAAATAAATAGAATGAATAACCCAAAAGTGATATGAAGGGTCCAAAAGATCCCTTTTTTGTTTTTAAATACATTTATAAAAAACCATATCATTAAAAATGTTAATAAAACATTCTTTTGAAAATAGTAAAATAGAAATATGGGGATCAAATGAGATATAACATATTTGGGTTCTAACATTGGAAAGGATAATATTGGAGGTAAGGGAAAATATGGACATGGATGAGAAAAATGCATTAGAAGGGATGAGTATTAATCCTAAAAGTAACAAAAATTTTAGGAATAAATTAACAAATGAAGATGTTTTTGATTTAAATAAATAATTTACCCTAATTTAAAATTATGAGTTACCTTTTAATATATAAAAATGATATAATAAGGGAACTTAGAAAATAATAGTCAATAAATATAGTATAGGACAAAAATGGAAAGAAAAATGAGTTAACAAACTACTTATGACTTTGTTATCATTCAAATCAAACCCCCATAAAGGTAAAACATGAGTTGGATTATTTAAATACCTTATATTTAAAGACAATTATGATAGAAATGAATAAAATTAAAATATTTACATCACAAAAGGAATAAATTATTTAATAGAAATCATAACTCAATGAAGAAAAATTGAGATGCGGAAACCCTTACCTTGGGTCCTGGTTCGTTCTGTGTGTACTACTAACTTCCCAAACCATAAAATTAAGTTTATTTAAAAAATATTCTGTAATTTTTTCATCTATATTTTATTTTCTGTGGTGTATTTATTATACCATGTTATTCATTTATTATATAGTTTTCTCTTATGTTAGTTACTTGAGGTGGTTAAATCAATTTCACTGAAACTTCCTTAGTATATTGACTATGATCAAATGGGTTAAAAAATAGATTAATAATTTATATAATTTTATAGGTTTATATATATTTTTTATTTCCATAAAAATCTATACAATTTCTTAGGTTTTCCCAAAGTGGACCCAAATTATGAAAGGTGTCTTGCTAAGTTCTTTTTAGGCGGTTAATTTTACTATAACTATTTATTGTTAATATCACTTATAAAATGAAATATATTATCTTTAAATAACATTATTAGGGTGACAAATAACTTTTTATAAATTAAATACCTTTTCAAATTCATCCATGTTATGAGGTAATGGAAATAAAATACATCATTCTATGGAGGCAGTAGTTTGCATATACGCACAGACGAAACTTTCATTTTCCATAGAATGGAAGGGGTAGAAAAATAAAATAATTATAATTTCAGTATTTTAATAATTATATATATATATATATATTATATTTTCTGATTAAATATCTCTTTCGTACCTGTTATTTAAGGTGGTTATAAAAAAATACAACACGCCATTCATGGAGGTGGTAATCCACATGTATTCATAACAATGTCTTCATTTTTATAATGGTTTCAAAAGAAGGTAGAATATGGATATTACATTGGAATAATAAAATTTAAGAATAACTTAAGTACTTATTTTATCATACATTCATGGATAGAATATGTTTTATGGGTTTTAAGGAGAAATGAATTAAGATATCTCGTTTGAGAACATTACGTCTCACTTTTGATGTTCTCCCTTGGGAAACACCTCAATGATCCATAACATGGTATTTTGGTAAGAAAAATGATTATAGGAAGTGAGGAGAGGGTTTATGAGATAATAGGGTAGATTTTTGTTCAATATAAAGCTTTATAATGAGTAGATAAATGGGGTTGAGGTGAGTTCCTTTTATAGGTGAAGAAAATGAATTTTTTTTAAATATAACTCCTTAATATAAAGTGATCACCTATTTCACATGAATAATGGAGATAAAGAGGATAATAATGTAGTGGAGGATGATTTAAGGTAATTAATTCCACAATTAATAATTTATCTTTTTTTTAATTATTTTACTCCTTTTACTATTATATTTTCTACTTTTACCATTTTTGGTTGTTACCATGGTAATTAATCCTGACCTAAAATTTTTACTTTTAATGAATTAAAATAAAAAGATAATTATTAAATAATTTTTACCTAATGACTAAAAATATAAAATTTATTTTATCGAATAAAATTTCTATGTAATAAAAATTATTTTTACCATTTTCAGATATAATTCTTAAATACTTATTTTTAGAAAAATTGTATTTTTAATCATAAATGTTATGTGTAGGAAACAATTATAAATGTTATTGATTTTAATTAAATTAATTGTATTTTTAATAACCAAAGTAGATTTATATGACTTTAAATGAAATAAAAAACCTAATTTCACCTTGTAAAAATTTAATTAAAAGGAACTAACTCAAAATTAGTTTTATTTGATAATTTTTACTTAATTTTGGAAATGTTCAAAATATATTTTATAAATTAAACATAGTATTTATAAATCAATAATTTTACTCTATAAAAATATTTTGATCATAAATTTTTTTTATAAAAGATTATATTCAAGATTATATCATAATAAATTTAAAAATACTATGATATTAATAAAAACTATACTTTTCACTATTCGCTTAAAAAATAATATTTTCATAAAAATAAAATAAATCATAATAAGATAATATTGAAATGATAAATCAAAAAATTAAGTTAATTTTTTGAAATTAAAATTATAAAATTTAATAATTTAACTTGTAAATAAAAACATAAAAATACAGTGAAAATTGTTTTTATGGAAAAACAACTCTTCAAATTTTAATTATTATTATTATTATTTCGTTAAATTAATAATTATATTAATTTTAATATATAATTCATATAAAAAATATGTTTTATAATATATTTAGTTTCTAAAAGTGTATAATGTTTTTTGGAAAAAAATATTTTTATCATAAAATGATCTTATTATTTATATAGCCACATTAATTGAATTTCATATTAGAGTAGTATTGAAAAATGATCTTTATATAAATTATATATGTTTGATAATATGGTTACCTCTATTTTTAACTTCCAATTTTATGGATATATTTTAATGGTTATATAATTTTTTACAATTTTTTTTGGTTTGGTGTTGTGTGTAAAGAAAAATATTGAATACGATATATTTATTTCAAAGAAATATTTATAGTAAAATATTTGGGAATCACTATTTATGGATCATTAAATTATTGTATTATGTATTTTATCATAATCATATATGGTATTGCAATATCCAAAACTACATCATTGAAAAATCCATATGTTTATCATTTCAGGCCCAATCATCTCATTGAGAAGAATATCAAAGTTTTAATGGGTAAAAGAATACTAAAGCTTGATTAAATGGAAATTAAAAGGTTTTAAAGTTGTGTACAAGGGAAATAAATATGGTTTTATTTCAATTTATATATATGTAATCTTATAGCTCTAAAGTTTTAATAGTTTCACTTGGATGTATGGAGAACTGCCCATGTCTAGCCACACAATGGCTCTCTTTACATTTTTATCATTCATTAATGATGAATCAAAAAAATTTCAGGTTGACATATTTAAGTAAAATTATAATGTTTTTCAAACTTTCATTCAATGTAAATACATTTTGGAAAGGGAGTGCGACCGATAGTGGCAGTGAATTTATTCAGAAAACCATGGTGAATACACTAGACAAAATTTCTATAACTTCTTTTTAAATAAAGGAACATGGAATGAGAAGAAATTTCCTAGAACACCATAAGAAGAATGGAATGTTTAAAATAATGAGATTATCCTTAAATAATAAGGCACCAATAATATTATGTCACTCAAGAATACCTAAGGCAATTTGAGTAGAGACACCCAAAATTATGGCATACCTTATGGATAGGAGTCGAACATTGATAGTTGGGCATGAAATTTAAAAGGATCTACAGTATGGTAAATGAACATATGTTGAACATATTAAATTCTTCAGAATTTTGGTTTATGTTCATGTTGATTTTAAGTATCAAGATAATATTTAAGAAAAATTGAAATCATTTTTTCTTTTTGGGTATAAAAATGAGAATTTTAAAATTTGTCCATGGGGAGATAATGGGAGAAAAGTCATCCAGATTCAAGATGTTATCATTAATGATAAGGTTCAAAAGAATAAGTATAACATATATTAGAAATAATTGGATGGGAATGAATCAATTATTGAGGTCCAAATTGATCTGAGTAAACATACTAGAGGTTTATCACTTTTGAAGAATATAGATGAAAGAACTCAAAGTCCAGAGGTGAGACCAATATAAGATATTATGGAATGTTTAAAGACTGTTGAAGCTTAAATGGTAGAACTAGAAGTTAGGGATTTGGAATATAGAGTAGATCCAAGAATTTTATGACATAGTATTCATTTTATAAGATCAACTTGAGTCAAAATTGAATACCCCACTTTGTGTATGAGTTTTATTTATTATCAATGGTTCTCATTGGTTGTCATTTGTGGTTAATGAAATAAAAATATTTAATTAGCATCAATATATTTAGTAATTTATAAAGAAATAATTTATTGGTAGTGAAGTATCCCAGATATAAAAGATTGATATCCAAGTGAATATTTCTTTGATGAATGGATAAAGAAGATAATACTCAAGTATTATTATTTTAAGGAAGTTTTTTTTGAATAATTTTAGTTTAAAGTCATAAAATTGTTGAACTGGTATTAAGTTCCAAAAATTTATTCAATTAGGAAACATTGTTTACATCATGATTAAAAATTAAGATTAATTGTTAAAGTCCATGTGAATATTTATTTGTATGAAGAGATATTTTGGAATATTATTAAAGGCCATGAAAAAATATAAATACATACTCATGTTTTTCATGAAGGAATTTGATGGTGAGTATTTGGAATGATATTATATTGAATATTTTATATAATATTTATAAAAAATTGGCCAACCCTAAGCCTTCCAAGGATCCCATCAACCACACATGTGGGACCTATGATGTCAAGAACACAGAGAGGATTGACCTGGAAATTTGTGGGTTTTAAGATTAAAATTGGACTTGCATAGAGCCCACTTGGATAAAATGGGATTAATTTTGAGTGTTTTGGTATATAGAACTTACAAGGGTGACCATGGAACATGAAAGGGGTGGCACGGATCATATGGGTAGTGTGTTCTTTGTGTTGTGGGTTTCAAACCTCGCTGCTGGCTCGAAGCACTAATGAAACCGAATCATTTATAAATAAGTTATCAACCATTTGAATAATTTATGTGGAAAATAATTCCATGGGTTACTATTCTTATATTAAAAAATATGGATATAATATCTACTTTTTATTGATTTGATCTTGGCCATCTGATCGATATACACCATCATCTTTAACCTCCTCCACCATTAGAGAGATTTATACCAAAGTTCTTCATGTTGAGTGATTCCAAGTCCAGATAAAAACTCAATACTATTTTATGATTGAAATATCAATAAGATGAATAGTTTATATGATTGAAATATTCATCTTGCATCTAGCAGTTTTTTGAAGAATATGACACCACCGAATGGGAACAAAGCTGCAGATGTTGTTCATGAATTTGATATGAATAGATAGTGTTTGATCAATGAAAGGGATTTTTTTATCATCAAATGCACATTAGAATATCACTATAATAAGAAGCCAATCTTGAAGGATTTAATGCCAGGTTTATCAGTGTCGTGTGACAAGAAAACTCAATATCAGAGAATGTAAATGTCGAGACCTTAGGGCATTCAAAAATATTATTTAACATGATATATTTTCTAAGTCTATAAGGTGTTGAAGGAATATATCTAATGTAGTGTCACTCACCTATTAAGGATGATAATCTATATCCAATAGAATTTTATTCCACTCATGATTTATATGAGAGATCTTGTTTTATAAAAATAGATCATCTCAACTCATTATTGTATATGAGTATGCAAAAAGTAACACAGGCCACCCAGTAACATGAATAAGGGGAGTTATACCCACTTATTCTTCGAAATAAGAAGAACCAATTACTAATTGTGTGAAGAATAAATTAATAGTTCCATGTTTATGTGATATGTTTCTGCCCACATGACTCCATAATGGTTAATATGTTTCATTAACTAGTGTTAGTGTAATAATAACTTACCGCATTACAAAAAATAAGTGTCATGTGTATAAAACCTTACATGTATAAGATGCATCATGAATTTTTTTTTCTTAAATAAGGATTAATGGGTACCAAAATATTGAGGAAATTTTAAGGTTAAGAAGCAAGTAGATAGTTAGCTTCTCACACATGTGTTGTGTGAGAGAAGAGGTAGTTTTGTGAAACAACCATTTGATACACTTTCACGAAGGAGTGGAACCTATGTTATTTGTTCACATGGAGTAAAAAATAATAATTCATGCACTATTTAATTCAAAATAACCAAAATTCTTCAAACATATAGTTTCATATTGTAAACTATATGAAGAAATCAAAATATTGGAAAAGAAATACCATATATTTTTTATTAAAAGTAATAAATCGTAATAAGAAATAAAGTTAACATCTTTTAAAAGTAATACATCAATGATGACCATGAAAATATTTAGACGACATAAATATAACATACATATAAAAAATAATATAATGAAGTATTATATTGTATGTGATGAATCAATAATTGATGAATCAATATGATAAAATAAAAATTTTATATATTTTTTATCAAAGATTAAGAATCCAAAATTCCATTATAATATATCATATTTTTTGTTTAAGATAAAAAATTAGAAGAAGAGTTTGTGACCAAGTTGATATCTTCTAATTATCATTGGGTTCAAATGAGAATAGAGGAAAACCAATATAATAACAATTATTGATACAATGTATCAAATAAATAGAATATGAAACCGCTACACTATTTCATATTATAGTGCTTCAAAGATAAAAAGAAGAAGAAGTGAGTGACCAATATATATTCAATTTATATAATTTTGGTTGATAAAGAATTATGAGAGAGCCATTTGGATACAAATTCATATTATTCTGACTAGAGGGGAAAAAAAGAAGAATAGGAGAATAGGGTACTATGAATATCTATTTTCACAATAAGTAGTAGAAGAATAGGTGAATCTTTTAGTTTTCTGATAAGAATAATAAGGAATGTCTCTTTTTTGTTTTTGTGTAAGTAATAATTAAATAAGAATAAATATAAGAATAATGAAACTCTGTGAAATCAATAATAAATATAAATAGGTGGATATATTTATTAGTGTTACAAAGTATCTCTTGAAGAAGGTAAAATATATTCATAGGTAGTACAAAGAACCATTAAGGAGATGAATGTTGGATGAGTTTTTCACCAGTCCAGGGAAGAGGATTATTTCCATCCCCCTTCTATAGTGTAGGGACTCACACTTAACTAAGGATTGACTTATAACCAAACCACTGTAACTGGTGTCTTATTACAGTGTAGAATATCTGTAGTGGTCATAACCATAAAAAATAAGGACTAGATACTCTTATTGAGTAGTAAACCTTATAAAAATATTATGTTCAATCATTTACCTACATTTATATATTTTTAAAGGATAAAGAAAAGTGAATAGGATAATAAATATCCTAACAGGTCTAAGTGGTAAATTCATATCAAATTATAATTGCTTAAAATGTATCTAATACTAATTTACCCCCTCTCTAAGTTGAGTATATCCCAAATTGTTCCTCTCAATTGGTATCAAAGTTACTAGTTTACCACTATTGGATTATTTACATTGTAGTTATTCTATTTTAAAGATTTGAGTTTATTTCCTGTATTAATACGGAATTATTGTTTTGGTGAAGATTTTTTTACATTTGAGTAGAATTCTATTTGGACAAACACTGTAATGAATTTCAGAAATATGGATAAAAGTAATATGAAGAATGTATCCCTATTATATAAAGAATGGATAGAATTAGATTCTCTATGAAGTGATAATAATGAATACAAATCAGGCTTGGGAAGTGAAGAGTTAGTGGGTCAAGTTTCCACCAAGTAGATGGATAGTATCCCTAAATAAATTTGGTCAAGATATTTAAGTGATCTAGAGGTATTTTTTAGTTCCCATAAAAACTATCCCAAAGATGATCTATGCACTAGTAGGAGTGATAAAATGTCTATTTATTATTCAATTGATTCAATAAATTTTTTGATGAATGGTTATCCAAAATAATTAGTCTCTATTATCTATGGGATATTTGAATGAATGAAAGAAGAGATCACCTAGCTTGAGGATAAGTCACAAGTAATGGAGAAGGATTTAAATTAAAAACTTATAGAATGTATAAATCTCTCCAGGAAAGTTAGAATATTTTGAAAAGAAAGAGTGGATCTAGAAATAAGTTTCTTATATTTTGAAGACAAGTGGATCAATGAAGTTAAATAGAAAGAAGTAAACAAGAATAATTTGGAATATAAGATCCATGAACTTGATGAAAAGTTAAAAATATAATTTATGCCAAGGATTCAAAATTTGAAATATAATCTAAAAATATTATGGAACTTGATGCTTCATTAACAAATGTTAAGCTATATGTAGAGGAAGTTGAAAGAACAAATAAGGTTTTTGAAGAGAAGGTGATTATGATTGAAGATTTGAAAAATTCCTTCAATATGAAATGTCTATAATTGGAAGTTCAGTTGTCCAATATTGAGAAGTCACATATTGAGACATGAAAAAATATGAAGATAGTTAAAACTGCTACTCAATTATCACTAGAGGATTATAAGGTTTAAAGACCTCCAACATGTGATAAAAAGATCATGAATGTGTTCAATGAAATATCTCAAGCAATTGTGAAGAAATAGGTACCATCCATATATTCATAAAATAATTTTTATAAATCTATTATCATTAAAAATAAAAATTATTAAACAAAATATTTACAAGTATGGATGAATAAATGTGACGAGAATCCTACTTCCATGAATAGGGTGGATATCAAAAATAGTGTGGAATCTAGTTCCCCATGAAGATCCCATAAAGATATAAAGAATACCCAAAACATTAATATATAATAAATAATAATATCAAAGTTTTTGGGTCAATATTAGTGTTTTAACAAATTTAGGCATTGTGAATTGGATTTTTTGTACAATCATTTAAATAAAAAAGAAAAAAGGAATCCCATGTTAAAGGGGAGTAGGTAAGGGTTGAAGAAGAAACATTCACAGGTTATTAATTTTTTTATACTTATAATATATTTGAAAAAAATTAAAATATATTTGATTCATTCAATTTAAGTGGTCATAATAATGGTTCATTCCCATCTCTATATGTATCTAAATTTGATGAGTAAAGAAGACCAAAAAAGTTATCTAAGAATCAAGAAGAAACATTGGTAAGAAATTAGAAGAATTTTTCAAAAAAAAATTATCCCAAGAATATTTCAAGTAAGAAAAGTGAGAATACTTTAGATTCCAAATTCAAGAAGTTGAAGAAAAAAGAATCATATAAAATACTACTATGGTGGATAGTACATAGATGAATACATATAAAAAATATAAACTCATTTCCAATATTCCTAATGAAATTTTACTTATTTGGGAATACTATTTGGAAATAATTAATAAAATAGAATAATCATATGAAAATTCTAGGGAAAAAGTAAAATAAAATATTCCACATGATTATGAAAAAATTGTGTGTGTGCGGTGAAACATGGTCAGAAATATTCTTAAAGATTATTTTGTATTAATTCCAACAAAAGAAGATTTATTTAAGTAGATTAAAGTTACACTAGGTGATAAAAGTTATTTATAATATATTTAATAAATAATGTTCACACAAAAATAAATTGAAGAAGTGATAAGATCTATATATCCCCAACCAAAATTAATGTCCAGGTGTGAAAGCGTGTATAACGGAGAAAATAGAGAAACTTGGTTGAGAAAAATATCTCAACCTTATTGTTCACATTGAGAAGAAAGGAAGGATCAAACTTATTTACTTAATCATTGTGAATTTTATTTGTGATTGTGATTTATGTAATTTAAGGTGAATCAAGTTTTTAGGGGGAGAACTTGATAAGTAGTGAGTGTTGTCATTTCTTATCAGCAAATATGAATAATTCATATTCCTTGAATGATTCCCCAATTGGTATTCAAATAAAAATATTATAGAGAATCATCTTTAATGAATTTGAAGAGTGTGTTATCATATCATGGGAAAAAGGATCAAGAATATAACATCTTGGTTAATCTTATATTTAGCATCCTAGATAACAAGTATTAAAAAATTCCATCCTAGGTGAAGTTTTGAAAGTTTTAAAATTTGGTCTGTCAGAAATTTACGATCAATTTTTGTGTATTCTATATATTGGAACATCTTGAAATCCATTATTAAAGAGATACAAAATTATGAATATGTTGAGGAGTGTTTCCCTTAACATGGAGACAAATGAAGAAAGAAGAATAAGCTACTAGAAAATATTATTTCATAAAATGTTTATTATTCTAAATATTTCACGAAGATCGTGTCATTAGAAAATGTATATTTTTCATATTCTCCCATCCATAATTATCGAAAATAATATAATTAGAACAAATGGGGAGTAATTTAATTAATCAATGACAAATGAAATGTGGAATTATGGATGTTCTCAAAGGACACTTATCTTTCTTGTTACAATTGAATGTTTTTTATATATTTGCTAAAGTGACTGTAGATATTCTCAGTTGATATTTATTAAAAAATATTCATATATCATTTGAGTATGTTAATACTTGAATAAAATTAGATAGCCCTTGAAGATAATTATATGGGTTATCATTTCTTGTTGTATCAATATCAACTAGTAAAGGAAACATTTTTTTTTCTAAATAAAATCCTCTTGTTTTCTATACCAAGAATGGGTCATGTTGAATTAGAGTGAAATGATGGATGGAACATTTCTTAATTATGTATTGATAACCTTTTCCTATGAACTTTTTATTTTTTTCATTAATTGAAGTGAAATTGAAACGAAATATTAAAAAATTAAAGGGGAGAGATTCACATATTGACGTATTCATTTAAAAAAAACTTTAAAGGCATTTCAAACAAATAAAAAAGGGAGATTGAAGAGCCCATTTTTTGGTATGATTTGTATTTTTTTCAATGGTTATTATTGGTTTTCAATGGTGTTTGATGAAATTTTAATATTTCATTGATGTTAATATGTTGAAAAATTTAACAAGAAATAAGTTTTTTTAAAGTGAAGTATCAATATATCCAAAATTGATATCAATGTGATATAGCTTGGAATAATGGATAAAGAAGATAGTTTTTAAGTTTTATTATTTTAAAGATGTTACTTTAATGATTTTGAGTTTAAAGTCAAATGGTTATTAAACCAGTCTTAAGTTCCAATACTTGTGTCAATGAGGACACATTGTTTACATCATGATGAAGAAGATGAAGAATTGTCAACAACCATGCAAATATTTAATTTCATGAAGAGATATTTTGGAATATTATTGAATTCCATGAAACAATATATATACATATATATAGTTTTCATGAAGAAATTTTATTTTTAGTAATTGAAATGATATTATGTTTAAGATTTGATATATTAGATGGCCAAAAAATTGACCAACCCTAGGCCAACCAAGGATCCCTTCAATAACACATGTGGGACCCAAGGGGTCAACAACTTGGGAAATGATCATCCTGGACATCTATGGGAAAAATGAGTGAAATTGGGATCTACTAGTTCCAACTATAATCACATGGGATTTCATGTGAGTGTATCAGTGTATAGAATCTTCAAGGGTTCCCATGGACTACACAAGGGTTTAGCATAGCCCGTGTGGGAAGTGTATGAATTATACTGCATGTGCCCAACCCCACTACTATCTAGAAGTGATGATGGTACAAAATCATTAATAAATAATCACTCAACCATTTTAAAAATTGATATGGAAAAATTTTACTGGGGGTTACAATTTCCAAATTAAAAAATTTGGATATAATCCTAGTTGCTCCATTGATTTGATCTCAGTTGTTTAGTTGATATGTGCCACCGTCTTTAACCTCGACCTTATTTGGAGAGCTGTGGACTAGATTTATTCATTATAATAGATTCCATGATGGAATAATAGCATGATATTTTTGTATGATTGAAATCTTGAGATGGAGAGATGAGTTTCAATGCATGAAATATTCATCTTTCATGCATATTGTTTTTTGAAGAAGATTACACTGCCGAACATAAATGATGTTTTAGAGGCCATTCATGCATTTAATAAGCATGGATAGGTTTTTGAATCATTAAAGGGGATGCATTTATCATCACATGAACCTGATAATATCACAATAAAGAGAGGTTAATCATGAAGGATGTAATTCTAGTTTTATCGGCATTTCATGATAAGGAAACCCACATTTGGAGAATGTAAATGATAAGATCCTTGGGGATTAAAAAATATTGATTGACATGACATATTTTATGGGATTATAAGTAAGTGAAGGAATTTATCAAAAGTGGGGGTAATCTTCTATAAAAGGACATAATCCATGGCCGAGAGAAGTTGTTGTTCTTCATGATTTATACTAGAGTTCTTGTTTTCTGAAAATAGAGCATCTCCACTTGTTCTATTACATGAGGATGTATGGAGTTCCATAAACTTAAAAACTAAAAAATAAGGGGAGTTTCAAACATTGGTTTGTGTGAAGAAAAATAACAATTAATTTCATACAAAAATAAGAACTCAATATTTCCTTGTTTTCATGATGTTTTTCATCCTTCATGACTACATAATGGTTAATATGTTTTGAAAACTAGTATTATTCTAATACCAACTCACCTTGTTACATGAAGTAAGTATTTCATGTATAAAACCTTATGCAAAGTAGATGCATCCTAAACTGTTTTGTAATGTGAATGAGGATGAATGGGTACTATAATATTGAGGATTTTTGAAGGTGAATAGTCATGTAGATAGTGAGATCCTCATAGATGTGTTGTGCAAAATAAGAGGTAGTTTTATGAAAAAAATATGCGATACACTTGTGAAAAGAAGTAGATACCATGTTCTTTATTCACATATAAGAAAAGAAGAATAATTCATGCATTGGTTGATGAAAAAAATGACATTCTGAAAACATAGAGGTTCACATGGTAAAAAATATAAATAAAAAACATTTTCAATGAAACACAATACATTTTTAATTAAAATCAATCAGTTTCAAGAAGGAAAAAAATTAAACATGTTGCAAGAAAAAATCTGTGCATAGTAACAATGAAAATAATTTCATGAACTAAAGATAACATACATGCATAAAATAATTGATGAATGTATTATATTTCATGTGATGAGTAAAGCATATAGGAATCAATATAATACAATGGAAATTGTTTATCTTTTGTATTAAAGATTTATAATCTGACACTATAGTTAAATATCTCATATTTATTATCAAGGATAAAAATAATAAAAGTTAGTGATCTATTTTTTATCTACCAATTATCATTCTAGTGAAATAATTATAGAGGAGAATCGATATAGTAACAATTATTGATACTATGTTTTGAAGAATGAGAATATGACACTTCTACACTATTGCATACAATAGTGTATTGAAGATCGTAAAATGAAGAAGCGAGTTGCAAATATATATTTAGTTGATATAATTTGGGTTAAATATTAATTATAATATAACCAATCCCCTACACATTCATATTATTCTTAATAAATAAGAAATAGATAATAACAGAAGAATATAGTATTATGAATATCTGATTTCATGGGAAGAAGAATAAGAAGAAGTGAAACATTCAACTTAATGCTTGAAAAAAGAAGGAATGTTTCTTGTCTACTATTGTGTAAGTAGAAAGTTAAAAAAAATAAAGAGAATAACAATGTATCACTATGATATTCATCATAAGTCATAATAGGTGGAAGTCTTTCTTGTTGTTACAAAGTATCTCTCAAAGAAGTTAAAGACTATATCTAGAGGTAGTATAAAGAACCGGTAAGAAGATGGATGTTGTATGAGGTTTTATCTAGTTAAGGGAATTGTATTGTTTCTATACCCCTCCTAAAGTATAGATGATCACAATTGAGCAAGTATTTCCTTCTATCCAAACCATGATAACTAGTGTCTCATTATAGTGTAGAATCTATATAGTGGTCATCACCATACATGTAAAGGATTAAATATTCTTATTGAGCAGTGAACCTTGTAAAAATATATTGTTCCATGATTTATCTAATTTAATATAATTTCATATGATAAAGGAAATATAATAGGAGAATAAATATCCTAACAGGTAAAAGAGATAAAGTTAAAATCTCTAATTGGATAAAAAGTTTCCCACACCGATTCAACCCCTATCAATGTTTAGTATATCCTAAAGTTTTCCTCTCAAAAAGACCAATTTAGAGGATTGGGATGAAATGAAATTTCTTATATTAATGTATTCAAGGGAACCAAAATTCTTGGAATATGGATTGAAACTTATTAACTAAAAATAATGAAATCCAATAATGAATGAAGTGATCTCTTTAATGAAGTCCAACGAAACTTAGGATCTTACAAGCTTACCAGAAGGGAAATGAGAATCTAAGATTAAATGGGTTTATTGGTTAAATTAAGAGGAAGATAGTAAAAATAATTTCAAATCATGACTAGTGGGAAAGGGTTTTATGTCACACCGATGATTTCATATTGAGGTATTTTTATATTTATTTTGTCCTAGTATTTTTCCCTTTGAGTTGCCCTTATGGTTTTTTAGAAAAGTAGAAATTTTGGGTTAACAAAAGGTAGTTCACGGTTGGAACAAGGTTTGGAAACCCATCTGCCTTTTCCAAAGTAATAGTGAATCCAAGTGGTGTGTTTAGATAGTGCATAAATTCACAATTATCATACATTTTGTAAACTGCATGGTCTAATTGTACGGCATGTTACTCTTGGATAGTATAGGGGGGAAAATTGATGGACGATTTGAAAAACTGTGGTAGAAAACAATGCGACTTTTATAGGTCATTAAAAATAGGATTTTTATCTTTTTGATCCCCTATATTTTTAAACCTAAACACCCATATTCCTTCTTATATAGGATTCTCCAGCCTACGCACATATCCCTCCTCCCTTTTCACCATTGAACATCCTTTTTTTTGGTGGATTTGGGTTCGTTTCTCTTCAATTATTCAAGTAAGTCTCTCATTTCCTATCTTCTTCATCTTTTTTAGGGTTTATATTCCTTTTTATTGTGGTTTCATATTTTTAGAACATGGGGTGGTCAATTTAGGGTTGAGTCTTGTTCTTTTTGGTTCAATCTTGATTCTTATGGTTAAATATTGCCTTTATATGGTTCCTTGGTGGTGCAGTGGTGGTTTAGCACCGATTTATAGAATTTTCTACACTTTAGGTAGATGGTTCCATGATTAAACATTATTTTATGATTTTTGATATGATTTCTTGAGTGGTTAAATATGTTTTATGATTTATTTTTATGGTGAAAATTTTTTTTTAAGGGTTTTGATATGCATAAGGATTGAAAGTAGATTTTATAAAGGAAATTAGTGGGTTTTCAAGTGTGCCTCCTTGTTTTTATTCTTGAAATTGGTTTATAAATTGGTCAAGTGGTTTAGTAAAATTTGAAAGTAGTGAAAAACCTATTTTTAAGTGTATTTGGTGTGCGTGTAAAATTAAAAGAGGTTTTGACCTATGGTTAATGGTGGTTATATATATATATATATTACTTACTTGTCTATGAATGTGAATGTGGTGACTTATGTGACATGTGAAATGGAAATTGTGTACGAAGGGAATCCTAGGTATCTAGGTGGGTGGACTAAGACTAGTATGTGAGTTGACTCAGAAGTGTCTTGGTCGAGATTCAACTATTAGGTTTGACAATTACAACACTAAATAAATATTGATGATGATTGGAGACTACTATAATTTTGGATGATGCCCATATCAAGTGGATCGTGAATGGGAATGTTGTTTGTGTGGTTGTTATACCACATTTCACTGATATATGATATATCTAGTGTCCCATTTTATCTAGTGACTATAAGGATATCCCATGAAATAGTTCTATTTTGTGATGTAGTTCCATCCATCAACATATGGTGAACCTTGAATATACTTCCTTTTTTAAAAACAATCATCTTTTAGAAAAATGTTTTTCTTAAAAACCGCATTCTTTTATAAATGTTTTTATCTAAAAAGCTTTCTATGAAAATTGTTTTATCAAATATATATAAAACATTAATGTAAATTTTAGTATAATGTTTTTTTCATGTAATCCCTTTATAGGGAAATCCAACTGGGCTTCTGCTCTCACCCTATATACACCTTTGGGTGAATGTAGAACTTGTTGTGTTTGAATCAGGTAAAGTAAATGTGTTTCATGATGGCAGTTTCGGTTTCTAGTGGTCATATCTTATAGGTGTTGGTGGGAGAAGCATGGGGATGTTTCTACTGTTGTTTCATGGAGAGTTTGGAATGGTTTTGTTTTTTCCATTTTGTTTTATCTCTTTTGGTTTTTTTAAATTTGTAAAATCTTAAATCTGAAATTTGGCATGCCTTTTTTGGATTTATTTATTTATCATTATATTATTTATCTCTGTTTATTTCTTATGTTTATGAAAAATGGGTGAAATCATTCCCAAGGCATGTTGTGATATCCGTTCACTAGTTTACAACCTATGCAGATTAAGAACGCCCTTCAATCCATGCCACATATCAGGTTGGGTGCCGGGTTGGATGGGAATCCAGCTTGGTTTTTTAAAAAATGATATCAGAATAGGTCATTCTCTTATGGGGTCATGTTATTTAGGGAAGAGTTTGGATAGATCAGATCTAGGAATGTCGGGACTAGAGGTCCTGGTCATAAGTAGGGTTCACGTCCAACACACCTCATGAGATATCTCAAGTCACCATGGGTTGTTGGGATTTTCTGTGACTTCTCCTCCATGTGATATGTATAGTTTATTGATAGTATATGGACACTAGGTGGGAGTAGAGTGGTTGACTTGTTTGACTTGTTATTGAAATGGATATGGTTCTGTTTTGGTTTATAGAAGTGTTTGAGATTTGTTTCTATTGTTGATTTTTTTTTGAAATAGTGGTATTGATATTTTTTCTTGTGGTTATTTCTTCTTGCAGAAAAATGTCTCCCCAGAGAATCCTTGTTAAACCGTTGGAAGAGGTTGGAGAGAGTTATACCTCACCAATTGATCAAATAATATTGGAATCTGTGGTCTGGGCTATCCATGTTTGGGATAGGGAGTGGGTTCTTGTCCTACTCTAGTTAGGGAATCAGATCTAGGTCCTTTAAAGGACAAATCATAGGAGTTTCTTTAGAAAAAGATTCCTTCTTTCTGAGGTAGCATTGAACCTTAGAAATAAGAGGAGTGGATTTAGAAGATAGAGAATATATTTTATTTCCTTGACACTCCTAAGGTAGTTAGAGTGAAATTAACTTTGTTCTTTCTAAAAGGTCCTAGTAAGAGCTTGCGGGACTTAGTGACCTAAAATAAAAAGAACTAATAGATGACTTGAAAAGATTTTAAGATAATTTTCATTAAGTCTTACTATCTATAGGTTTTAGCCTATGCGAGATTGTAGTAGTTCATGGATCTTACCCAGGTGGACAGTACAATAATGGAGTATGCTGACCACTTTTCCTAGCTAGTTCATTACTCACTTGAGATCATTTCTAATTAGAAAATGATGGATCAAAGGTTTGAGAGGGGGTTATGACTAAAAATATGATCCCAGGTCTTCTTGTTTAAGATGAAGATTTATGCTGAGGTGTTTGATCGTGACATGATAGTAGAGATTTTTCCTAATGACCATCCTAGTTTCCATGGATCAGTGTCAGTTGTGGGAAGTGGAAGTTCTTCAGAAAAGAAGATGAAGAAAAACGAGTAAGGGAATAAGGGAGGTGGTAGCTCAGGCTATCATTCTTGGTTCTCTTCATCTGTTACTTCATATGCTGGGTCAATTGTGTAGCATCAGTGTGGGAAGGCAGATCACATATGACCTGTGTGTAAATATCATCTATGATCTTTCCACTAATGTGGAGCTATAGGGTACTTGAAGTGGTTTTACAAGGCCACATGTTCTTATCAGAGTGGTGTAGGGTATGTACCCTCTAGAGGAATGTTATCCCAGTCAGAGATATCTAGGACAACAGGTTATCAGTTTAGAGGTTATGGAAGTGGGACTATATCATCTTCTAGGTAGAGTCATTTCAGGGCATAATCATCGGATAATGGTCATTCTTAGGTTCAAGATGAGATGAAACATCTTCATTCCATAGACCAGGAACTAATAGGATCAGATGTAGGACCCATGACTGTTCGAGGTACTATTTTTATAGAATCATCTTAGGCTATTTTTTTGAAACTGGTGTATCTTTTTCATTTATCTCTACCCATATCATGGATGTGTTAAAATTACTAACTAAGATGATGTTGTATTCAATGGAGTTGGTGAGGCCACTTGGTAAAATATGACAGCCGGGTTTCAGGTGTCTATCTTGTGCACTCACCATGTTAGGGGATGAGTTGGAATGGGATTTCTTTGTTTTATATATGAACCTCTTTGATGTAATCCTCGGTATGGATTATATGGTGTGCTTTTAGGTTCATATCAATTTCTATAGGTGGTGAGTGAGTTTTGTGGAACATGATGGCAGTACCCAAGTTTTTTAGGGAGAATGGGATTATTGGTTGAGATGTGGTGGACCTCTACTTCTAGAGTGGGGAAATCTAATTTTTTAGTTATCTTTACTCATGATGGAGGAAGATGGTGGTGATCCTAAGGGTGGATTAACTCCTATGGCGGATGAGTTCCCAGAGGTTTCTTTCCAGAGGATTTATCAGGTTTTCCTTCATAGAGGGATGTTGAGTTCTCTATTGATTTGGTACTAAGAAAAAAACCAATATATATTCCCTAGTATCGTATATCCTCCACATAGTTTATGGAATTAAAGGTATAACTAGATATTTGGAATCTAAAGGATTCATTCACCCAAGAATCTCAACTTGGACCACTACCATGCTATTTTATATAAAGTCTGATGGATCTCTCTAGTTGTGCGTTGATTACTGAATTTTGAACATGGTAATGATTAAAAACAAGTATCTCTTTCCCTTCATTGATGTTTTGTTTGATCAGTTAAAATTGATGTGGATGTTTTCCAAAATTGATTTGTGTTTTGATTATCACAATGTCTGATTGAGAGAGGCAGACATCCCAAAAATAGAGTTCTGAAGAAGATATGGTGATTTTTAGTATTTTTTTCATTCTTTCCAAGATGAAAAGTGCTCCATAGGATTTTTTTGGTGCTTATGGACAGGGTGTTACACCAGTATCCTAACTTCTTCTTTGTGGTATTCATAGATGACATCTTGGTTTATTTTGTATCTAAGGAAGAGCATGAGTGGAATTTAAGGCTCATGCTAGGAACTCTTTGGGATCATATTCAATATTATAATCTTTATAAGTACACCTTATGTATTAAAGATGTGATTTTTTTGGTCCATGTGATCCTAGAAGGAGGGGATTCGGTGAACCCTAAGAAGATAAGTGTGATAATGTCGTGGGAGAAGAAAAATAATTTTTTCGAGATCAGAATCTTTTTTTGGTCTGGCAGGATATTATAGGTGGTTCGTTTGAGACTTATCTCATCTTTCTTCTCCCATGAAGGAACTCACCTAAAAGGGGGTAAAGTTTCACTTGATACCAGAGTGTCAGGTATCCCATGAGGGGCTAATGCGGCGATTGACTACCTTTCCTGTATTGATCTTTCTATAATCTGGGAATGGATTTATGGTTTTCTGAGATAACTCAGGTATGGGTCTCGGGTGTGTGCTTATGTAGAATGACCATGTGGTGGAACATGGTTCTCACCAACTCCAATCACAAAAAAAGAACTACATGACCCAAGACCTAGAACTAGAAGCAGTGATTCATTCCTGAAAGGAATAGAGCCATTATATTTTTGAGGAGAAGTTTTTAGTCTATTCACATCATAGAATCTTGGGTTATATCTTCTCCCAGAAAGATTTTAACTTGAGGCATCATCATTGGGTTGAGTGTCTTTAGGGGTTTGACTTTGATTTTGTGTATACCCCAGGGAAAGGAAATGTAGTGGCAAACAATATGAGTAGAAAAGTGCCAATTCATGCATTGAAAATGTCTAGTGATGAGTGGAATTTGATGGGTCTACTTTCTTAGATTCACTTGGAGACCAAGGAGTATAGTGGAGGTTCATTCTTTTCTATTATGTAGCTGACACCCTCCCCTCTCGAGTTAATTTAGTAGGGACAGTTAGGTGATGAGTTGTTCCAATCTATTCCGTATCTAAATGGTGGAAAGACACTACGTGATTGCACAATGTCTCTTGAAAGAGTTTTGTGTTTTAAGGGTCACTTTGTAGTGCCGTTATCAATGAGAAATGAGGTGATGTAGGATATTCATGATTCTCAGTGGTATATTAATCTTGTTTCTAACAATATGTATTTGGATGAGTGTTGGAAATTTCAGTGGCCATGTATGAGGTGAGATATATCTATGTATCGAGGTGTTATATGTGCCAATAGGTCAAAGCAGAGTACCAAAGGCCCTTATGTTTTCTTTAGACACTACCCATTATAACCTTGAAGTGTGATGAGATTGCCATGGAATTCATTATTGGATTCCTCATACACCTTCGGGAAGGAATTTCATTTGGGTAGTGATGAACCACTTGACCAAATATTCCCATGTTATTCTGATCATAGATTCAACAAAGGTGGATGAGTTGGGCCAGATATATTTTTAAGAGGTTGTGAGGCTTCATGGTGTGCCACCAACCATCATCTTAGATAGGGACACTGATGTGGCTTTATTTTTACACAGTTTTCCACATCCTTTTTATTAATTTTTAATGATTTACTTAACTATTTTTACACTTTTTATCTCATAAATTCACTTTTGTATTTTTATAATTAAATTTGTCAAATATTCATTTTTTTATAACATTTTATGTAATTATGGACTATAAAATAATTGATTTATTCTTTCTTTGGTTTTAATATAATTAATTTTTAATTTTCTTACCAAATTTTTATTTGTTTATTTTATTTAAATTTTTCATTTTTAATAACTATTGAGTTTTCTAATTAAATTACTTTTAATTTTAAAGTTTACACATCTAGATATTTAGTTACCGCTTTCCAGGCTACCGGTAGCTAAGTTACCGTTAGCAAGGTTACCTTTGCTCATACTAGCGGTAGCCGGGTCACTGATACTTCCTAACAGTGACCTGCATTCCTTTTTCTCTAGTGGTAACTAGTTTTTAGATGTACCGGTGACCTTTGTCGCTGTTACTCATTTCTACCGGTGAGTCCTTTAATTTTATAATAAGCGATAACCCTTTTATTTAAAATTTGTAACGGAGAGTTTTTTTAGTTTGGTTTATTATACTTCTTCTTTTCTTTTTAATAAGATAAATTTTATATTAAATAATTATTTAATCAACATAATTCTATTCAATAAATTTAGTCTATATTTTAATATTTTATATTTTATTTTAGTTATGTTAGAATAGGTTAGTGATATTAATTAATGTGTTAGACATCCTGCTAATCACTTAAGTGAATAATTTGTGTTTTTAAATTAAATAAAATGGTTCGTCCTTAATTTTATTAGTTCAATTAGTTAATTAATTAATTAATTAATAGTTTTTAAACATTAATTATAATATTTTATGTATGCAGATTTATTATTAAGTCACCAAATTTTGTTTTAATCTACCGGTGAGGTAGACGAGCGCTAGCGGTGACTTATAGGGGTCACTGTTGCTTTCCTTTTTTATTTGATGATATTCTTTATTTAACTTGTTTTGTTTTATTTTAAATTTAAGTCTCTTATTAATTTAGTTTAACAGTTATCAAGTTTATTAATTTAATTATTTTCAATTAGTACTTTTTAATTAAAAAAATTAATGTTTTAAAGGTTAATAAATATCATGTTTTTAATTAATGATATTTAGAATTATTTTAATTAATTATTTTAAGTCTTTTTATTTAATTTATTTATGTTTTAATTCTATGTTTAATTTGTCTGTTTATTTTTAAAAGGTCACTGTTGCGTAACTGTTGGCTTCTATTTATCCACTAACGATGACCCTTTGGTGCACCGTTAACCTCTTTTTTAAGCTAATAGTGACTTCCTTTTTTTTTCTATCAGTGACCCTACACGCTCCATTTTAAACCTCACCGTTATAACCTTTACTTCCCTCACCGTCACTGTTGCATACAAGTGATCTGATCCCTTCTTTTTTCCCTTGATTCTGTCATTAGTTCTCTCACTGTTAGACAATCCCCGCAGCACCTCACTGTTTTTATTCTAACGGTAGCTTCTAATTTATTTGTAACAGTGACTCTTATTTTATCCTAACAGTGACCACCTCACGGTTATTCTCACTTCAACCTCATCGATAGTGATCCCTGCTCCCATTTTCATTACCGGTACCTGCTGTCTTCTCTCACCGTTTTAGGCCTTTCCTTTTCTCACCGTTATCCAATTCTTCCATCTCACTGTTACACCATCACACCTCTTTTCTCACTGTTATCCAATTTATTCCAACCTCACTGTTAGGTGACTTCGACTGATCCGCTTCTCTATTTTATTCCATGCTTCTCACCATTGCACAACTCCTCTTTTCGGTGTTCCGCTGCTGTTGAATCGCACCACCTGCAGGTTGCTGCCGAAGTGCCGAGGAGAATGACCTTGTCACAGGGAGCTTCACTGCTACTGCTGGATATCGCAGATTAAGGGAGGTTTGCCGCTGTTGGATGAGGTGTCACCGTAGAGCCACGTCGCCGCCGATGTGGGAGTCAGAGGAGGTCCGCAGGCCATCTGATCCGCTGCTGAGGAGGAGATTGCATCGCCGCGCCGCTGCCCTTCTTGCTGAAGAAGAGATCCGAGCCACCGCTGCATTGCTTGGAGAATAGGAGTCGGGCCGAGTTTTTTCTGCTGGGTAGTTGAGGACTGTTGCGCTGGAGGAGGAGCACGCCACTGTGGGTGTGCGCTGCTGCAAGCCGAGGGAAGTCCGAGCTGTCGCACTGCGGAGCAGGAGAGGAGTCCGCCACTGGCTCGGAGAAAAACCAGAAACCCCCCGTTGTGCGCCGAATTGGGGGAGGAGGAAGATATTCAAAAAAACTTAAACTAATTTAAAACTTAAAAATATAATAATAAAGGTAAATTTAAAAAAGAAAAGTAAAGCTAAAGCAAAAGCAAACAAAATTTATAGTAAAAAAAAGTAAACTTTAAAATGTCAAAAGAATATAATAAAATTTATAAAAGTTATGATATAAAAAAATTACAAAATTAATAAATAGTTTAATTATAAATTAAAATATAAAACTAAATTAATAATAAAAGTTAATAATTAATTAATATATTGTTTATAGTATAAATGTATAATTAATAATAACTATAAATAAACTATAAAATATACTTATTATTTTTAAAATATTTAAAATTAAATTATTAAATTCTAATTAATAAAATATAACTAATTAATTAATTAATTTATAAATTTAATTGCTTAAATAGTAATAATGAAATAATTAATTCAATCTAAATTATAAAATTCTAATTACTTATTTACCTTTGATATTAAATTTTAATGATTTAGATAGATATGATAAACAAAAAAAATAGTATTTAGTTTTTATATTTTTTTATTAAATCAATAGCGTTTGATAAATTTATAATAATATTTCATAAAGGTAAATAATAATCATCAATTAAGATATTTATTAATTAACTTAAGTTAACTTGTTACAATTAAAATAACACTTAACATTAAAAAATAACCATTCTTCATTATTTATGTTCGTTTTTATTTATTTCTCTTTTCTAACTATGAAGTTTCATCTAAGGGACATAAACGCATCCAGGTGCATGGAACTAACTCATCCGAAGTTAGTTACGAGGGCAAAACTCACGCGACATGCTTGTCGCGAAAAAATGCTCATTTTGCAGTGCGTGGGTGATGAACTTGGGAAGTCGGTGGAGGTTGAGCGGTGACGTGTAGCAGATGACAGAAGGAACTTAAGCAGAGAAAGCAGTATATTTTGGGGAGGCATTCATTGATAGAGAGACATTCATATACTTACCCGAGAGACAATCGAGAGTAGTAGAGACGATCTTGAGCAGTGCAGTCCTGGAACTCAGGAGCGGAGCATCCTTAGGGAGTTCTTTCTCCCTCGTGTTTTAAACTTAGTACTCTGTTTCTATAATGTTTCCTATTACAGTAGTGATAATGAATAGTATATTTAGCTATGTTTTCTAGTTTTGGGAGAAATGTGTTTAGAATTGATCGGCGAGATCAGTTCTAAATACATACATCTGTTTTGCACCACAATACTGAATTTCATGCACCTACAATATTTCAGCAAGTTTGATTGTAGAAACTTTTTCTAAAAAACATTAAACTCAAATTGAAAACTTCAGTACTCATGGAGAGTGTGTACTGTCGACTTTTAAAATCAATTTTTATGAAGTTGTACTTCTCGGAGTGGCGAACTCAAAGTTGTACAATTTACGCGACTTAACTCCTGGCGAGGGAAGTGAGTTGCCTCTATGCAGTGGTACATTACAATATTTTTACATGAATAGTAGGAACAATTTAAACCAGTAGAGTGGAATAATCCCCGAGAGCTCATCTCTGTTGTCTTTTATCAGCATTTTATTTTCTTTGTTTCGTCTTATTCTAAGTTTCTCTCTGTTTAGTAAAGGTTAGTACAAAATTTATAAGAAAAGTGTGGTTTTATTTTACAGTTTATAAAAACAAAGAAAAAAATTAAAAATATATAAAAATCTACCTCACTACTGACAACAGTGAGGTTTTTAGGAAATATTTGGTTAAACATTCACCTTCCCTGTGGGTTCGACCCTGCTCACCACAAATACAGTAGTAAGTAAGAGATTTAAATAATTAAATTTGACCAAATTCAATGACAGTTTAGGACAGACACCCATTTTACACCTTAGTTTCAGGAAGGACTTAAAAATGTCATGGGTTTGTAGGGAAAATTTAGTATTGCATATGATGTGGCCTTATTTTTACTCAGTTTGCCACATCTTTTTATTACATTTTATACAATTTATTTAACTATTTTAACACTTTTTAATAAATAAATGCACTCTTGTATTTTTATAAATAAATTTGTCAATTATTCACTTTTTATAACATTTTATTTAATTTTTGAACAATAAATAGTTAATTTATACCTTCTTTATTTTTAATGTAATTAATTTTCAATTTGTTTATTTAATCTTTATTTGTTTATTTTATTTAATTTGTCATTGTTAATAATTACTGTGTTTGATAATTAATTTACTTTTAAATTTTTATGTTTATATAAACAGTCGCGGCTTGCCAGACTACCGGTAGCTAAGCTACCGATAGCAGGGGTCCTTTTTCTCTACCGGTAGGTAGGTTACCGGTGTTGTTTATCGGTGACCATTGTCACCGATACTCTTTCCTACCGGTAGCTCTTTTTCATAACTTATCGGTAGACTTTGATTTCTACCAGTGAGCCCTTCAATTTTATTAACAACGGTGAGTATTTAGTTAGGTTAATTTAATTTGGCTTGGCTTCTTAATAAGTTAATTTCTATTTAAACAATTATTTAATTAACATAATTCTAATTAATTAATTTAGACTTTATTTTATTAATTATTCTTTCAATTAAGTTATATTAGAATAGGTTAATTTTATTATTTTATGTGTTTAGTCTTCCTGCTCGTCATTTAAGTAAATAATTTATCTTTTTAAATTAATTAATTTGGTTCGCCCTTAATTATTTAAGTTCAAATAGTTAGTTAATTAATTAATTAATAGTTTTTAATCATTAATTATATGATTTTATGTATGCAGATTATCTATTAAGTCACTAGATTCTGATTTAAGTCTACCGGTGAGGTAAACTATTGCTAGCGGTGACTTATTTGGGTCACTGATTCTAACTTTATCATTTGCCACTACCTTGAAATTAATTAATTTATATAGTTATTAAACTGTTTTATTATTTTAGCTTTTCAATTATCAAGTTTATTAATTTAATTGTTATCAACTAATACTTTTTATTATAATTCCAATGTTTTTAAGTTTAATAAAAATCTTGTTTTAAATTAATGGTGTTTATTCTTCTCTTTAATTAATTTTTTTTTTCAATCTTTTATTTAGTTTATTTTGAGTTTTAATTTTAAGTTTAATCCATGAGTTTTAAATTTTTCAAGGTCACCGTAAGTTCTTTAATCTCATTTATACCGGTAACCCTCATTTTAATATACCGGTGACTATCTATTTTATTTTATCGGTGACCCGCTCGCCTGCTCCTCTTTATTTCACCGTAGCGGTAACCTTTTCTATTTATTTGTAACGGTGACCCTGCGCCGCATTTACCTCACCGTTACCCACTACTTTCCAAGATTATCGGTAACTCTCTCTCTCCCCGTATACCTCACCGATATACCAATTAATTTTTCTATCGGTAGCTCAACTACCGATACTTCATCCTTACCAATAGTCTATTCTTTTCTCTCACGGATACTTCATCCTTACCAATAGTCTATTCTTTTCTCTCACCGGTAGCTGACAATTCCTCACCGTTATAGCTTTCTTTCCTTACCCTCACCGTTAGGTTTTTCCCCGTTGCACCTCACCGTCGGCACACCTCCAAACTAACCGGTCATCCCCTGCTTCACCTCTTCACCACACCGTTTTAATCCTTCATTCATTCTCTGCCCAGCAACCACCGCACCGTCTAGAGATTCGACAGAAATGAATACAATTCACTTAAATTCATCAAACGAGACTATAATTACAGGATCAAAAGGACCATATGGCCGTTGTGTGAACCAGACCTCTCCGTTACTAAAGCTGAACAAGATGAGGGGGAGTTGTCTACTAACCGGTCATCCCCTGCTTCACCTCTTCACCACACCGTTTTAATCCTTCATTCATTCTCTGCCCAGCAACCACCGCACCGTCTAGAGATTCGACAGAAATGAATACAATTCACTTAAATTCATCAAACGAGACTATAATTACAGGATCAAAAGGACCATATGGCCGTTGTGTGAACCGACCTCTCCGTTACTAAAGCTGAACAAGATGAGGGGGAGTTGTCTAGTTGGCTTTGTTGCTGTTGCTTTTTGCCATTGAGTTTTTCAGAGCAGGGAGTTGCGCCGTTGCTGGTTCGGTGTAAGGAAGGTAGTTGCTGGAGTGTCGCGCCAGAGCTGAAGAGGGTCGACCCGAATAGAGATTGTCGCACCACCGGCTGCTGCTGCTGGAAGAAGGAATTGAAGCTGGAGTCGTCACCGAGGCCGAGATGTTGGCCGACACAGCGCTGGAGTGAAGGAAGCCGCTGCACTAGCCGTGATGCGCCGCTGCCGTTGGAGAAGAGGAGTGTGCCGCTGCTCTGCGGGAAGAAGCAGAGCACAAAAACCCTCCCCCTCCCTTGCTGCGCCAATTTGGGGAGGAAGGGAAGTAAATTTAAAAAAAATAAGGACAAAAAGTATATAAAATATAATAATAAAATTAAGTCAAAAGACAAAAAAAGAAAAGAGAAAAGCAAAAGTTAAAGCAAAGTAAACTTTAAATAAAGTTTACTTTACATAAAAGTTAATTTTACAAAGTCAAATTAATATAGAATAAAATTAATAAAATTAATAAACATAAACAATTATAATATTAAAAACTTGATAAATTATAAATTTAATTATAAAAATAACTTATTAATAAGTTTTAATAATTAATTAATTTATTATTAATAGTATAAATTATTTAATTAATGATAATTATAAATAATTTATAAAACATATTTTTAATTTAAAAACTTAAGTAATAACTTTAATTACTTTATTAAAATTAGCTAATTAATTAATTAATCTAATTATTATGTTTCTTTTATTGTAATAATTAAATTATTAATTTAATTTAAATTATTAACTTAATTATTTATGCTCGTAATTTTTAATAACTTAGTTTAAGTGTTAAAATAAATAACTTAGTAATTATTTTATTAACTTAATTAAACTAACCGCTCTTTAATAACTTATGTTTTATCGCAGTTAATAATTGTATAAATAATTTAAAAGAAAATAATTATCAATTAACTAAGAATAATTTGTAACGAGTAATATAACAATTTACTTTAAAAATAATTATTTTTCTTTGCTTCTCTTTTATTTATTTGTCTATTCTATTTTATTTGCAGGTTCATTCAATTTCTCAAAACCCGTCCAGTTTCAAGCAACCAACTCAGCGAGAGTTAGTTACGAGGGCAAAGATAACACGACGTGCCGGTCGCGAAAAAACGCACATTTTGCAGTGCGTGGGTAAAGAACTTTTGAAGTCGGTGGAAGTTGTGGCAGTGACGTGTAGAAGATGACAGGAGATACTTAAACTGGAACAACAGCAGAATTTTGGATGGGGGGGACTCTCATTAGACATTCCACGACAACACCAATTCGAGAGCGAAGACTCCCGAGGAGTAACATTAGAGCAGATATGGATGTGAAGGAGCCTGAGAGCAGAGCATCACTGAGGGAGTTCTTTTCCCTTCTTGTATTTAATGTTTACAATACTCTGTAATCGATTGTATTCCGTTGCTTAAGTCAAGATGATCAAAGTATAAATTTTCTTAGCTTGAGAATTCAACTTTGCTGGTAAATCTTTTAGACTTCTTCATTCGCTTTACATTTTTTTCAGAGTCATGATCAATCGGCGAGGTTGATTAATGACTCTCTGTTCAGTTGTTTCACACCTTAAATGTTTTAAAATTCAAACTTCAAGAACTACTGGCGAGGTAATTCTTGAATTCATTTATCGAAGCGTTTATGTCTTAAACTGTGGAAATTTACGGCGAGTTTATTTTCCACTGTTATCCTTTTCTAACTGTCAAACAGTTTGACTGATTTTGGAGTGGTGAACTCCTAAAGTCAGTCTTCTGTGTGTTGAGTTTCCTGGCGAGGGAGACTTTTCACATTTATTTCTTGAGTTGTGACTCAATAAAGTGTAGTGGGGAAGGTATCCATTAAACTAGTAGGTTTGGATTCTCGATTATTACTTTCGATCTGCTCCTTCAACCTTGCTATTTTATTTTTGTATTTTGTTCTTTTACGTTAGTTTTACTGTAGTTCTTTGTTCATCAGTATATTTGTAATCGATTTTGTCTCTTGCTTAAATAAAATTACAAAAAAAAAATTGTAAAGTAAAACAACTAAAAAAATGCACACACACTTCACTGCTGACAACAGTGGAGTTACTTTTGAATAAAACCTAGAATTCTCATCTGCCTTCTCTGTGGATCGACCCTACACTGCTATACTAGTGTAGGAGTATAAATGTAATTTTGAGGGCCGTGACGACCTCCGGCCGCTTCAGCATACCATCCTCAAAAGGATGGTCAGACAATACGAGTAAATTGGATTTTGTATGACATTCTACGATCAGGTGTGTTGGATTTTAGAGGATCGTGGGAAAACCATTTTGGATTGTTCGAGTTTTCATATAATAGAAGTTACCAATCCTCTATCCAAATGGATCCTTTTGAGGCATGTATGGTCAGTTTTTTCGGTTGCCTTTGTGTTGGGATGAGGTAGGTGAGACCTCATTGTTGGGGCCGAGCTTAGTGCAAGAGACATCTGAGAAGTTTGAGCTGACTAAGAACTAGTGGTTTATAGCTCAAAGTTTCCATAAATCCTCTCCTAATTAGAGGTGTCAAGATTTAAAGTTTTCTATGTGTGATCAAGTGTTCCTAAAAGTGTAACCTCATTTGGGTCATCATATAAAGACCCAGAAATCCTATGGAGTTTTTTTCTCAAATACATGGGAATTTTACGAGTCCGCAGTTTCTGATGGCGGTTGATTCCGAGGCCTGGTGTGCCCAGTATCAATTTCTGATGTTTTGTTTGGGTACGTTTAGTAAACGTACGTGCATGGTTTTCTATCTTTTGAACCAGTGCCCAGAATTGAAATCCGAAGACATCGATGAACTTGCAGCGCCGGTATTCGCTTAAGGAGATCTTTACCGCAGTTGCATTTTATCGGGAGTAGTAGTTAGTTTTGGGGTTTCTAATTAAATTTAAAAGTTAAATAAAAATGTGTTTGTAACACATTTTTATTTGAAAGGTGGTTATTTTATCCAAAGAGAAGTTGGAGGTGGGGCCCACTCCCACATAACCTCCCATGGGAGGATATTATGTGGTGGGTCCCACACAAGCTCAACCCCTTAAACTCCCCTTTTGAATCCCTTGAGCTCCCCATTAACAGGGGAAACTCTTGGGATTCTCCTTTATGGTGCCAACACAACTAATTAATGATCTAATTAATTGATCCGTGTTTTTGAATTCCTCTGAATTCATTTTTCTAACATAATAATATGGGTGATATTATTATGGTTGGGTGGGGGCATAATTTTTTTCTTTGGTTGGGAGAATTGGGAGGACATCACCCTCTCCAGCGAAGAACACGAGGAACTCTATCATCTTCTCCCTTCTTCAACCGGGGAAATAATGTGAGGAGACGCCCACGAAGAATGCCCATCTTCTTTCCTCTTACTTCGCGTCAAAGTAGAAGACGCCACCGCGGAGAATGTCGCCAATGACGACGTCACCTCCTTCTGACTTCAACGGAACGACACCTTCATCCCCTGACTTTGTCAACAGACGATGACAATCGAGGTAGGATTTTTGATTCAAGGTTGAATTCGTTTCTTTATGTTCTTCTGTTCCATTGGATAAAAACAACAACCTCGGATCGACCCCCGAACATGTCAATCTGTAGAATGGATTTTTATTGAGGGATGGGTTATATATTAAGCTGGGGTTTGATTTTGGTTCAATTATAAGCTGGAATACATAGATACACATTTATTTTCTAAAGTACTCCCATTGTTGAGAGGTTTTCTCCTAGGGTTTCCTGGGTTTAGTCGGTGCGCCGTCGTGCCGTTGGTGTGGTAATCGTCTCCTCGAAAATCTGTTCTAGACTTGCAACAGCTCTGTACTCGGAGGTGGATCTTGTGATCCTCATTCTTAGGCATTCCTCTGGATCTTCGGCAGTTCTGCGGTGTACAACACCGATCGGTGTTCCTGATTTCTTTCAGGGGCCTTCGTGCTCCTTGAGTTGGAGATCAGCATTGATTGGTGATTTTGGTTTTTTTGGAGGCCTTTGTGTTCCTCGTTTCGATGGTTCGGAAACGGATCTGCGACGGCTTCACCTCACTCCTTGTGATGGTACCAATCTAGGGCTTGCGAGGCTCGACTTCGATGAGTTCAGATTAGCGATTGGGCAACGAACTTGTCCTACGGCCTGCAGTTCTGGATTAGTGATTTGCGAAGATGCTCTGACAAAGATAGGTTCGGGTTTTCCATAGGAAATCAAGCCTTGGTATTTCGGGAGGGCGAGGCGCTTTTAACAGTTGTTTATTCATATTCCTCTCAGCCAGGGGAGTGCTCACAGAGGGGAATGCTCGCGCAGGGTGTGCTCACGAAGGGTGGGGTCGTGAAAGAGGTGTTCGTGAAGGGGAAAAGGGGGCGAAGATCTCAGTTCGTGAAAGGGATCTTCTGCGAAGAGGGAGTTCAGCAAAGGGGGTGTTCGCCAAAGGTGTTTCCATGAAGGGAGGGTTGACGTGCAGTGTGCTGTCCGCATAGGGTGTTCTTGCGAAGAAGGTGTCCACAAAGAGTGATGTGGGAGAAGTTTTCTATTCGTGAAGGGAAAAAAACTTCAGTTAAATGGATACGGACCTAATGAATCGATGGCGGAACCTCTCCTTAACTGATAAAGAAAAATTGGTAATTACTACACTGAAGAGTGAAGATTTTTTCTCTCACAGTGACTGTCCTTGATTATTGTTGGAAAATTTATAGCAAAAAGGCCCTTCAATCAGAGAGCACTGAAAAATACTCTGCAAAATATCTGGCGATTGGAGGACGGTGTTGCTATAAGAGAAGTGGAAGAGGGACTCCAAGTCTTTGAATTCTTTAACAAATGAGACAAATTAAATGTCCTAAAAGGTTTACCTTGGTCCTTTGACAACCAAATCATTCTCATGGAGGACCTTAAAGGCGAAGAAAATTTTCAGTCAGTTAATCTGTCTTTCTCACCTTTCTCGATTCGAATTAGAGTAATCCCCTTTTATGGTAGAACAGAATGTGTTGTGCGTGAGATTGGAGGACACATCAGTTTATTTTTAGAATGGGACCGGTCTGACCCAATTCACCGGGGACATTTTGTGTGAATCAGAGCTTCGATTGATGATTCACATCCTCTTATGAGGAGAATGTTTTTGAAAATTGAGGACTCTGACATCTGGATTTCTTTTGAGTTTGAAAAGCTTCATATTTTCTGTTTCTTTTGTGGGTGCCTCGAACACTTAGAAAAGGAATGTGAGGCGAATAAGAAGTATGGGCAAGGAAATGTTTTTTTTCAATATGGTCCCTAGCTCCGTGCAAAAACCTCTAGGTCAGATTTTATTTCTGAAGTTGAAAAACAACAGGACCACGACAAACTAGTGAAGGCTCTTAATACACGGGCTGAACCAAATCAGACTAATATAATCATGCTTGGGCTGCCAAATATTTCTGCTAAAAGTCATGTGGTTCAACGGGTGGAAGGAAGGAATATTGACTGGCCACGGACCTCAGTCGAGCCGAGGGAACAACACATGAGTCAGGGGAAGGGGCTGACTTCCCCCCCCCAAGCCAGACCACAACTATTTTGAAGGCCATTTCCTCCCCATCTGCTAGGCTGAAGCCAAAATGTAAAGAACTACCAGACCCCAGCTCAGGGGTACAAAAACTATGCAACGACCCACCAGAACCGGTTTCCAGTTCAGATGATGTTTCTCCCAGAGCTACCCCTCAGGCAGTGGATGACATGACGGGGATCACGTTGACAGGTACTATAAAACATCAGATGTGGAAAAGAATGATTAGATGAGATAAGGGTGTAGATCCACCCAGTTCATAGACCAGGGACCATAAATGACGCTTGGAGGCATCTCAGATGACTGGGAGCCTGCCAAAGAGGTGGAAAGTGGCAGCTGACGGGTGGGTAGTCGAAGTTTCAGAGGCGGCAGTGGGTGTGTCCCAGCCCCACCTAGGGTAATGAAAATCTTATGCTAGAACTGCCGGGGGCTTATAAATCCCCGAATGGTTCGCGTTCTCCATAACTGGAGTTTCAAATTTCACCCAGATATAGTTTTTGTATCCGAAAATATGTTGGATAGCAAGGATGTAGGCCTTATGGGCTAGAAGGTTGGGTTCAAAAACATCTTTCCCATTGGAAGACAGGGACACTTAGGGGGACTTTGCCTCTTGTGGAAGGAGTAACTTAGGGTCAAGATCTCTAATTACTCAAGTAACCACATTACTGTGATGGTTTCTAGCCCAAAGACTCCTCCTTGGTCGTTTTTTGGGTTCTATAGGTGGCCGGGTGGGCATGATAAACACAGATCCTGGGCCCTTTTGAAGCGACTGCGGGACTCCCTCCCTATCCCTCTTCTGATAGGGGGGTGGATCTTAACGAGATCCTATCTCCCCATGAAAAAGAAGGGGTACATGTGAGGAGAGGTGCTGTGATGAACGATTTTATGATTCCTCTTATATTGAACTCTCTTCATGACCTTGGGTTTTCTGGCTCGCCGTTTACCTGGCATCGGGGTAGGTCAATGGATAACCACCTGGCGGAAAGGATAGACATATTTCTTGGGAATGATGAGTGGACCTCTCTTTTCCATGCCTTCTCTATTGTCCACCTACCCCTGTCTCCTCTGACCACTGCCAAATCATGTTGTCAACAGTCTCCTAAGGGCAACAGAGGGGACCTGAGTGAACCTTTCGCTTTAAAAGTATGTGGCTCCAAGATAGTGACTGTGAAAATGTGGTTCAAGCAGCTTGGGAGGGATCAAATCGGTGCATCATGTCCAACTTCAGCACTTTTGCGTCTCGCCTTCAGAAGTGGAGCACAACTAGGTTTGGTAACTTTGATCGACGTATTAAGGAAGCGAAGAATCAATTAAAGAGACTCCACTCATATCTTGTTGTGACTCTGTACGTAGAAAAATATCTGTGGTAGAAAAGAATGTTAATACATCTCTGAGGGAGAAAGAGAGTTTTTGGTTCATTTGGGTAAGGGAGTCCCATATCAGAGATGGTGATTAGAACACCAACTTTTTTCACCAATGAGCATCTACAAGGAGAAGGAAGAATCATATTTCTCATCTGGAGGACCCCACTAGAAGAGTTGCGCATGACATAAATGGCATTCACCCCATTATCCTAAACATTTTCAACAACCTCTATTCACCTGAAATCATTAGAAATCCCTCATGCCTGATTGGATGCATCCCAAAGTTGGTTACAGAAGACATAAATTGGTACCTGGAAAGCGATTTGTCTGAGGAGGAAGTGCTTGGGGCCCTGCATCGTATTCACTATACCAAGGCACCGGGGCCTGATGGGTTTTATGCTATGTTCTTTAAACACTTTTGGCATATAGTGGGGCCCGATGTGGTGGCCCTTATGAAGGAGGTTTGGGCTAGAAGATCCTATCTTGAATCCCTGAATGAAACTCTTATTACTCTTATCCCCAAATCCCAGTTCCCTCAGAAAATCTCAGAGTTTCGTCCAATCAGCCTATGTAATGTGATTTACAAAATTTTCTCCAAAATCAGGGTGTCCAGACTTAGGAATTTTCTCCAGCTACTTGTCTCAGATAACCAAAGTGCTTTCATTCCAAAGAGATCTATTACGGATAATGCTTCCATTGCCTTTGAATTATTACACTCTATGAAAATGCACTCCTCATACAAGTGAGGCACCATGGCAATGAAACTGGATATGATGAAAGCTTATGACAAATTTGAATAGACTTTTCTAAAACTTGTTCTATCCAGGTTGGGCTTTGGGACAAAATGGATCTCTAATGACATGAATTGTGTTATGTCTGTCTCCTACAGAATCAATATTAATGGGGTCCCTTCAGCGAGCTTTAAACCGTCAAGAGGCTTGAGACAAGGGTACCCCCTGTCACTTTACCTCTTCATTCTGGTGGAAAATGTCTTTTCTCACCTCATCCTGAAGGTGACTCATCAAGGAGTGATCCATGGTTCTACGGTATATAGGAATGGCCCCTATCTCTCATCTCTTATTTGCAGATTATAGTCCCCTTTTCGCGCATGCTACCCCGCAAGAATGCAATGCAGTGCTGAATTTCATCAATATGTACGAAAAGGCCTCTGGACAACACCGTGATGCTTCGAAATCAGAGTTATCTTTCAGTAAAGGCATCCCACAAGATAAGAGAGTGGATTTTCAGCGAATGAGTGGGTTTCTGCTGGTTGATAAGCATCCTATGTCCCTTGGCCTCCCGACCATGGTGGGTAGGTCAAAGAAACAAGTTTTTGGCACGATTGTGGATAGGGTGAATAATCTGATTTATCTTTGGTCAAGTAGGAAGATTTCCAAGGTGGGAGAGGAAGTTCTAGTGAAGTCAGTGGCCTAAGAAATTCTTTCTTATGCTATGTCGTTGTTTAAATTCCCAAAAACTCTTGTTGATCAAATCCACTCCTGGTTGACCAAATTTTTATGGGGATCCCATGAGGGAAAACATAATTCCCATTGGATGTCTTGGGATAAGATGTGTGTATCAAAATTCCGTGGCGGCCTTGGCTTCCAAAATATCAAATGGTTTAACGAGGATCTTTTGGTGAAGCAAGGATGGATCATTCTATCCCACCCAAATGCCCTGTTCTCAAAGGTGATGTGAGCTAAGTACTTCCCTCATTCTAACTTATTGCATGCTTAGCTGGGGCCACGACTGAGTTTTATATGGAGGAGCATTTGGGGAGTAAAATCTCTCATTGATTTGGGCCGCGTGTGGAGAATTGCTGATGGGCATAATATTAACATTTGGAATGATCCATGGCTGGAAAAGGGCATCAATAATAAGGTCTACTCACTAGTTTTTCCTGGATTCGAAGATGCAAGGGTATACGACCTACTCGATGACTCGCTTGAGGATTGGGATTAGGAGAAGCTTTGTTGCTGGTTTAACGAGGTGGATCGTCAACTTATCCTGAGTATTCCTCTCACACCAGGAATGGGTATTGACCAAATTTGCTGGACTGGGGAACCTCATGGAAGATATTCTATTCGTTCGGGTTACAAAATGAGGGTTCAAGGTTTGACCCAGGTCTTTACCGATAATCGGTGGAAGTTCCTCTGGTCCCTCACCACTCCCACTAAGGTGAAAGTGTTTTCGGTGGAAGGTTTTTGATGGGGTTATTCCAACCCGTGACTTTTTGGTGCAACAACATTTGGTGGAGGAAGACACTTGTCCTTTGTGTCTCCATGAAGTGGAATCCCCTTTGCCTGCAATTCTTGCCTTTAAGGGGGTGGAAGGGGTGTGGAAGGTTTGGAGGCCAAATTTTGGTTTATTATTTGATATTTCAATTGGGTTGGTCCCAAACCTTTCTAAATGGGTGTCTTCTCTGGAACCAAGAGTGGTAGGGATGATATGCACAATTTCTTGGTTGGTTTGGACTCGATGGAATGAAAGCATTTTCTAGATGAAGGGGACCCCTGATCATCTATGGGTGGATAGATATTTGGAGTGGATGAATGGTTGGAATAAAAGTGACATGGGAAATTATTTGACCCACACTTAATGAACGGCTCCCATTTGGTCTCCCCCCCTGAGTGTTTCATCAAGATTAATACAGATGATGTTGTGTCTGCTAACTGAAGGGTCGGTATTGGGCTCATTGCTCATAACGGTTTTGTCCAGATTGTGGAAGTTCAGTGTAGGGAAGTGCCTAACTCATGGAGCCCTGTTGTGGTAGAGGCATCAGCCATCCTTCAGGGGATTATTTTTTCCTGTTCAAAATTTTGGCCCAAGATTCTGGTGGAATCTGACTGCCTCGAAGTGGTAAACGCTCTCTGAAAAAAAATATGAGGATTACCAGCCTTATGGCCTCATATTGAGGAATATTTGGTCCTTAACTGATGGATTCAATGTCTGCAAACTTTATTTCATCAAAAGAAACGGTAATCGAAAGCCCATCGTTTGGCTAGTTTTGGGGAATTTTGGGGCGATCATTGTTGGGTGAACTCATTCCCTGATTGGATTTGTAATCTTGGTTTCCTTGATTAGTAATTTATCTTTTCCTTTTAAAAAAATTATAAGCTGGAATACTATTTGACCCTCTAAAGCAGAGGGCACGGGCTAACGAACAAGTCTGGAACCTCCACCAATTCGTTCTTGATGCATGGTTTGATGGGAGATGGGTGAATGGAATGAAAACCCTGATTTGAGGATGTTTCAGTGAAGAGGAGGACCCGAGGAGGCTGTAGGCGTAGACGGGATGCAAAACTGACCACCAGAATGACTTCGGTGGCCCACGGAAGAGCGCGGCGGTGGTGCCCCTCGTGTGCCGCCGGTGGAAGGCTACCGCGACACCGGTCGTGGCGGTGGAGCCGAACCCGCGTGCGGGTTCCGCGTAGGTCGGGCGGTGCCAGCAGGCACCGCCATTAAAAGACATCCCCCCCACTCCGCGCGCCACCCGCGAATGCACTCATCCAGCCAGCGAATCCATTGCCGGCCGCACGGGCCGAGCCGTGCCAGGAGGGCCGTGCCCGCCGCCGGGTCGGGCCGCCTGCTGCGCGGGCTAGGCCGCCTGCCGCGCGGGCCGTGCCGCACTCGCGCGGGCCGGGCTGCTGCCACTGGGCTAGGCCACACCTTCCAGGTCAGGCCGCACCCTACCAGGCCGGACCTGGATCTGGGATGGGTCAACACAGTTCGGGCCAACCCCGGGCGGGTTGGGCCGGGTCGGACTGGACACAGACCCCCCTCTTTGGACCATTTATGGGTTTTCACCCATAACTTTAGTTACGAACCTCCGATCGACGCACTGTAAGTTGTGTAGGATTCCTTGGATTAAGACGGTCATCTAGGTATATTACACTCAGGGTTTTGGAGATGTTTTTGTATGGATGGGTTGGTTTGAACCTGAAACCAACCAGGACCTCGGAGCAGAAATGCTTATTACTTAAGGACCGGACGTCCGATTGACGTGTCGTTAACTACGTTGGTTTCCTTTTGTAGAGACAATTCTTTTGGAATACTCCACACAATATTCAGATGAGTTTGGATTATGGCTGGGTTGGATTGTACCCGAAATCCAACCAGTCCCTCGGAGTGGAAACACTTATAACTCTCAGACCGGGCGTCCGATTGACGCACCGTCTGTCGTGTTGGGTTCCTTATGATGAGACAGAACTACTGGATACATCAACTTAGGACTTAATGATAGTTTATGTATCGAAACTTGTCTTAAGGAGCGGACCCTCCCGGAATCGAGCGTATTGTGTGCGGAAACCCTAGGGATGACTACGACTGAGTTGACGGAATCCTACATGGGTTCGACAGCGATGACTACTATACTGTAATCCTACATGGGTTCGACAGTGAATACTTATGTACCAGTATATATGTGGGTTTGAAAATGATAACTACTATACCGGAATCCTATGTGGGTTCGACAGTGATGACTTCTATACCAGGATCGTACGTGGGTTCGACATCGATGACTACTGTACCAGAATCCTACGTGTGTACGACAGTGAGGAATTCTGTACCAGGATCCTACATGGGTTCGACAACGATAACTACTGTACCGGTATCCTATGGGGGTTCGAAATTGACGAATTCTATACCAGGATCCTACGTGTGTTCGACAATGATGACTACTGTACCAGAATCCTACGGGGGTTTGACAGTGACGACTTCTATACCAGGATCCAATGTGGGTTTGAAAGTGATAACTACAGTACCAGAATCCTACGTTGGTTCGACAGTAACAACTTCTATACCAGGATCTTACGTGGGTTCGATAGTGATAACTACTGTATCAGAATCCTACGTGGGTTCGACAATGGCGACTTCTATGCCAGGATCCTACGTGGGTTCGACAGCACTGATAATGTTCTAGGATCCTACGTGGGTTCGACAGAGGAGACGATTCAGAGTCTACATCTAATCATCTCTACCCCTCTTCGTGAGTTGTATACCTGTGTGAGCTGAGTCATGTCTTTCAACCATTATCAACGTGGTGATTGACTTACTTCTTTTGTGGTATGGTTTGTGCTTGGGATCGAGAGTTGGAGCCAGACTGTGATTGATAACTTAGTAATATGTATGAGCATATACATAAGTAGGGTTGGATGATACTTCGTGATTGTATCCTTCTTCTGTGGTTTATCCTTTGTGGATTTTGTGAGACCTTGAGTGTCTCAGGGTCCTTAATGAGTATTTTTATACTCACCCTTGCACGGGCTATGCCCGCACCTCGTCATGTTGGATGCAGATGATAGACAACGCTGACCGAGGCGGAGTGTACGGGGACTGGATGGTACCCAGAGGTGGACCTCACGACGAGTCGGTACCTGGAGGAGACGGACAGACGTGGAGCACTAAGGAGGCTATCTATACCTACCCTTCAGGTTGGATCTGTGGTGGATGATCAAGGATCTTCTAGGCACCTTCCATCTATTTGTCTTTTTAGTTGTACCTGTTTGTCCATTCCATGTACTTTACTGTTGGGCTTGTATTTATGGCCCTTTTACTTTCCAGCACATCTTCTGTATTCAGTTTTTACTTAGAGTTTTATTACAATTTTTCTCTAGTTGTGTTTGTTGCAGTTATAAAGGAAATGTCTTCCTAGTTTAGGGATTTATGCCTTTGGCGCTAGTTGCCAGCCCCTGGCCTATGGAAGGCGGGATTGGGGTAGTCACGACACGGGCCTCGGGGGATGGGTCGTGAAAAATTAGTATCATAGGAGTCAGTTCTACCATAGAACTTAGGACTCTGATATGTTTTACTATGAAGCAATAGTTTTAAGATTATTGAGTGTGGTTTTCAGTCCAGGGAGTCCATTTTTGGTGTAGCGGCCAACGTATCCATACACCAGGACCCTGACATCTAATTTCTGACTCATTGCACGAAAACCCTACTTGCGTGTGTGTTTCAAGAGTTTCCTTTGTGGTCTCTTCAAGTCAGCTCACCAAGTATAGCTTATTGACTGTGGCACATCTATTCCTTATCAGGATGCCACTGGGTATACATCCAGCTAGGGTTTTCGAGAGAGTACACGATGACGGCCCACCGAGCGATGAGGCTCCGGTTTAGGGCCCTCTTACTATGTTGGCACCTTCAGGTGTTGTACCAGCATCACCACCACCCATTGGGAAGTAGATTCCACCAGCCGCATTGGATGATGGTGCATGCAGACTGAGCTCGTTGCACGAGTTCCAGTGGTAGAGGCCTCCGAGGTTTCTAGGCGAGACAGATTCCCAGGCATCCGAGGACTGGATGGAGGCGATTACTAGAGTTTTCCTCCTAGTTGAGACACTAGAAGAGTAGATGTTGATCTTAGCTACTAATATTTTCCAATGAGTGACCATGAGGATGGTCCGCATAGTGATGAGGTTTCGGTACTTGGACCATTTTCTGAGATGGTACCTTCGGGCAGTGTTCCAACTATATCACTGCCTGTTGGTCAGTAGACGCTATCGGTGGTACCGGTAAAGGACACTTGTAGGATTAGTGCCTTACATGTGTTTCATCACTAGATATCCTTTATGTTCCGAGGTGAGCCCGACCCACAGGTGGCTGAGGACTAGCTTGAGGAGGTGGCTGAGAGTTTTCTAGAGCTTATACAACTTTGGAAGGATGGAGTGTTGGTAGATGAGTATTCATCGAGGCATCTCAATATTTCCTGGTACTCGATGAATATGATACGATCAGTGATTTAGTGCTCATACCTCTAAACATGGTGTGTTTAAGGATATCCGAGCCAACACTTTTTCCTCTATGCATTCCTACTTATGTTAGGGTGCTAGAGATAACCTTTGTGGTTGAATGTTCATTGGCTGAGTGGATACAACCAGTGAATGTTAATAGTTGGAAAGCATGAAACTGGATCTAGTCTCAGAGATTTGGGCATGTAAAATGTTTTGAGAATAGTAAGTGTTAAGGACAGATAAATCTGTAGGGAATTAGACGTGGAAGAAGAGCTAGGAGAGTAGCATGAGGTGGTAAACATCTCGATATGTTACTACCACCCGCCTTTGTAGTCCCCGCTAGGCTCAGGGAGCTGGAGGGCAGGGGAAGAGAATAGCTGCATGTAGTTAAAGAGTGTGACCTAAGGGCTCTAGGAATGATTTGAGGTATGGTCTCTGTCTACTAATAGCTACCGTATCAATAGACATAGGTACCAATCATTCCTTCCTTCCACGAATCATGTCCTATACCTAGAGTTTTCAGTTAATCTGTTGAATTGACCCTCATGTCTGGAGATACCTTTGGGAGGAGACTCGATAATCACACTTACGCCGATGGTGTGATCTGACCCTTGAGGTAAGAGTTTCTGTTGGAAACTCTTAGTGTAAGCGTCGAGGCCTTATGAAATTAGTTTGGGTATGGACTGGGAAACAATAGTTAATACACAGATTGACTGTATTAGGAAAAAAGGTTGTGGTTTATCTACAACATTGGGATGGGGTTTTACTTAGTCGGCGAAAAGGAAAACCTAGGTAGCACAGGATGGAATCATGCATAAGAGGGTGCGGTCGAACACTCATGAGTTGGCCAGACTTACCTTTGTGCCAGACTTATCCAGAGTTGTAGAACCACTATCAGCTTTGGAAAAGAAGGGGAAACCCTTCATGTGGTCGGAGAGATACTGGTAGAGATTTCAGGAGTCGAGGTAGAGGTTGAATAGTGCCCAATATTGAGGCTTCCATAGGAGAGCGTTGGGTACGTAGTTTACTGCGACAAATCAGGGACTGGAATTGGGTGTGTCCTGATGCAGGAGAGAGCAGTGATCGTATATGGTTCTCGGTAGTTGAAACCACACGAGCAGAACTATGCTACCCATGACCTGGAGTTAACAGTAGTGGTCTTCGCCTTGAAGATGTGGGGACACTATATTATGAGAGAATGCATCATAGTCTACTATGACCACCAGAGTCTCAGGTATATCTTCTCTCGGAAGGATCTGAACCTGAGGCTATGGTGATGGCTTGAGTTCCTCCAGGACTATGACTTTGAGATAGTCTATACTCCTGGGAAGGGGAATGTTGTAGTAGATACTCTCAGCGGGAGATCAGGCATTCACCTGTTAGGATAGGTGACAGAGCAACTATCCGTGTTGTAGATATCCTTTGTGAATAGAGATGGAGAAACCTTTCTTCAGTCTCTTACAGTCACTCCCCCACTTCTTCCGCGAGTCAGGGAGGCGCAACATGGGAACGCTGACTGTGAGACACGGCGTGCTCAGATATCCACAGGACAGGAACCTAACGGATTTTCTGAAGGTGGGGAGCACGTCATCCTCTTCAGAGAACATTATATGGTACCAGTTTCACTTCAGTAGGAAGTGTTGAGAGAGTTACACACATATCCTTTAGCGGTAAATCTAGGATACAGAGACCTCTAAAATTCAAGGATGATGACGACGTCTTCCTTTGGGTCTCACCACGACGAGGTCTACAGGGATTTGGCCAAGGTGGAAAGTTATCTCCGCGATTCATCTGACCTTTCCTGGTCCTCAGTAGGGTAGGCGAGGTGGCTTACTTCTTGGGCCTTCCACCTTAGTTTCACCAGGTGCACAACGTCTTCCATGTATCTCAGCTGAGAAGATACGTGCACGATCCATCCCACATCATTGACCACGGGGAGCTATATAACGATGACGGGGTGACTTTCATAGTGGTTATAGTAGAGATTGAGGTTCGACAGGAGCAGGTCTTACGTGGACGGTCTATTCCTCTGGTGCACATTCGCTAGTAGTAAGGGAACCTCCAGGATAGCATATGGGAGCGGGAGGCTCAGATGCATGCTCAATATCCCCATTTGTTCTGTTAGTGTGTGTTATAGCTTACGGGGACGTAAATCCATGAGGTGGGGAGAATGTAAATACCTATAAATCCTATGGATTTTTTTTCATAAATAAAAGTGAATTTTACGAGTCCGCAGTTTCTGACGGTGCTTGATTCCGAGGCCCAGTGTGCTCTGAATCAATTTTTGAAGTTTTGTTCAGGTACGTTCAGTAAACGTACGTGCAAGTTTTTCTATCTTTTGAACCAGTGCTCGGAATGGAAATATGAGGACAACGATGAACTCACAGTGCCAATATTCTTTGAAGGAGACCATTACTGCAATTTCTTTTTATTAGGAGTGGTAGTTAGTTTTGGGGTTTCTAATTAAATTTAAAAGTTAAATAAAAATGTGTGTGTAACACATTTTTATTTGAAAGGTGGTTATTTTCTCCAATGGGAAGTTGGAGCTGGGGCCCACTCCCACATAACCTCCCATGGGAGGATATTATGTGGTGGGTCCCACATGAGCTCAACCCCATTAAACTCCCCTTTTGAACCCCTTGAGCTCCCCATTAATAGGGTAAACTCTTGGGCTTCTCCTTTATGGCACAAACACAACTAATTAATGATCTAATTAATTGATTTGTGTTTTTGAATTCCTTTGAATTCATTTTTCCAACATAATAATATGTGTTATATTATTATGGTTGGGTGGGGGCATAATTTTTTCCTTTGGTTGGGAAAATTGGGAGGACATCACCCTCTCCAGTGAAGAACATGAGGAACTTGATCATCTTCTCCCTTCTTCAACGAGGGATAGAAAGTGAGGAGATTCCCACGAAGAACACCCATCTTATTTCCTCTTCCTCCGCGTCAAAGGAGATGACACCGCTGCGAATAACGCCGCCAACGATGACGTCACCTCCTTCAGACGTCAACGGAACGACACCGTCATCCCACGACTTTGTCAACGGAAAACGAAAATCGAGGTAGGGTTTTGGATTCGCGATTGAATTCCTTTATTTAAGTTCTTCTTTTCCCTTGGATAAAAACAACAACCGCGGATAGACCCCCGAACATGTCGATCTGCAGAACGGATGTTGATTATGGGATGGGTTAGAGATTAAGCTTAGGTTTGATTCTGGTTCAATTATAAGCTGGAATACTATTTGAGCCTCTAACACGGAGGGCACGGGCTAACGAAAAATTCCAGACCCTCTACCAATTCATTCTTGATTCGCGGTTTGATGGGCGATGGGTGAATGGAATGGAAACCCTGATTTGAGGCTGTTGTAGTGAAGAGAAGGACCCGATGAGGCCGTAGGCGTAGACGAGAGTCAAAACAAACCACCAAAAGGACTCCAGTGGCCCACGGAAAAGTGTGGCGGCGCCAGAAACCGAAGGCAGCGGCCGACACTGGCTGACTGCCTAGGGGTGGTGGTGCCCCTCACGTGCCGTCGACGGAAGGCCGCCGCAGCACTGGCCATGGCTGTGGAGAGGAACCCGCATGCAGGTTCTAGGTAGCCCCGATGGTGCCAGCTGACACCACTGTTACGAGCCCCCCCACTCCGCATGCCACACACGAACACACTTAGCCAGCCGGCCAAGCCATGGCCAGCCGTGCGAGCCGAGCTGTGCCACGTGGGCCGCGCCTGCTGCCGGGCTGGGCCGCGTGCCGCGCGGGGCGAGCCACCAGCCGCACAGGCCAGGCCACCCTTGCATGGGCTGGGCTGCAGCTTCTGGGCCGGGCCCCGCCCTACCGGGATGGACTAGGATCCGGACCGGGGTGACCCAGTTCGGGCTGACCCAGGGCGGGTTGGGCAGGGTCAGATCGGACCCAGACCCCCCTCTTCAGAGCATTTTTGGTTTTTCACCCATAACATGAGCTACAGACCTCCAATCGATGCAACATTAGTTGAGTAGGATTCCTTGGACCAAGACGTTCGTTTCAGTATATTTCACTCAAGGTTTTGGTGAAGTTTGGGTACAAAAGGGTTGGTTCAGACCCGAAACCAACCGGGCCCTCGGAGCGGAAACACTTATAACTTAAGGACCAGACGTCTGATTGATGTTCCGTAAACTACGTTGGATTACTTTTGATGATAAGGTTCTTTTGGAATACACCACACAGGATTAGGATGAGGTTAGAGTATGGCCGGGTTGGATTGTACCCGAAATCCAACCAGCCCTTCAGAGCAGAAACACTTATAACTCTCAAATCGAGCATCCGATTGATGCACCATCTATTGCGTTGGGTTCCTTATGATGAAACAGAAATACTGGATACATAAAATCAGGACTTCATGATAGTTTATTTATCAACACTTGGCTTGAGTAACGAACCCTCCCGGAATCGAGCGTGTTGTGTGCGGGAACCCTAGGGATGGCTGCGACTGAGTTGATGGAATCCTATATGGGTTTGACAATGATGACTACTGTACTAGAATCCTACATGGGTTCTATAGTGAAGACTTCTGTACCAGGATCCTACATGGGTTCGACAATGATAACTATTGTATTAGAATCCTATGTGGGTTCAACAATGACGACTTCTATACCAGGATCCTACGTGGGTTCGACAACGATGACTACTGTATTGGAATCCTATGTGGGTTCGACAGTGACGAATTTTGTACCGGGATCCTACATGGGTTCGACAGCGATAACTACTGTACTGGAATTCTATATGGGTTCGACAGTGACGGATTCTGTACCAGGATCCAACGTGGGTTCGACAACGATGACTACTGTACCGGAATCCTATGTGGGTTCGAAAGTGACGACTTCTGTACCAGGATCCTACGTGGGTTCGACAGTGATAACTACTGTACCATAATCCTACATGGGTTCGACAGTGACAAATTCTGTACCAGGATCCTACATGGGTTCGACAGCATTAACTACTGTACCAGAATCCTATGTGGGTTTGACAGTGATGAATTCTGTGCCAGGATTATACATGGGTTCGACAGCACTGATAATGTTCCAGTATCCTACGTGGGTTCGATAGAGGAGACAATTCAGAGGCTACATCTAATTATCTCTACACCTCTTCATGAGTTGTATACCTATGTGAACTAAGTCATGCATTTCAACCATTATCAACGTGGTGATTGACTTACTTTCTTTGTGGTATGGTTTGTGCTTGGGCTCGAGAGTTGGATCCGGACTGTGATTGATAACTTAGGTATATGTGTGGGAATATACCGATGTAGGGTTGGTTTATACTTTGTGATTGTATATTTCTTATGTGGTTTATCCTCTATGGATTTTGTGAGACCTTGAGGGTCTAGGGGTTCCTAATGAGTATTGTTATACTCACCCCTGCATGGGCTATACCTGCACCTCATTGTGTTGGATGCAGATGACAGACAACGCTGACTGAGGCGGAGTGTATGAGGACTAGACAGTACCCGGAGGTGGACCTCATGACGAGTTGGTACCCAGAGAAGACGACCAGACGTGGAGCACTGAGGAGGCTATCTGTACCTACCCTTCAGGTAGGATCTATGGTGGACGATCTAGGAGATGTTAGGCACTTTATAGCTATTTGTCTTTTTAGTTGTACCTGTTTGTCCATTACTTGTACTTTACTGTTGGTCTTGTATTTTTGGCCCTTGTACTTTCCAATACTTCTTCTGTATTCTGTTTTTTACATAGAGTTTTCTTCTGCATGTTCTCTGGTTGTTTTTGTTGTAGTTATAAAGGCAATGACTTCCCAGTTTAGGGATTTATGCCTTTGGTGATAGTCGCCAGCACCTGACCTATGGAAGGCGGGCTTGGGGTAGTTACGACACGGGCCCTGGGGGACTGGTCATGACAAGTCATCGTTTTGGTGAGGAAGGGAAGCTTGAAACAAGGTATGTCAGTCCTTTTGATATTATCATGTGGATTGAGAAGGTGGAATGCAAGTTAAATTTTCCCTCATAGATGACATCAATTCATGATGTGTTTCTTGTTTCTCAGTTCAATAAATATAATATATATCTATCCCATGTCTCGAACTGGGAGGAGTTGGAAATGTATCTTGATTTATCTATGTTTGAATGGACAGTGAAGATTATAGCTTCTTAAGAGAAAGTGATTCATGGAAATTCTATCGCTATGGTTTGGGTCCTTTGGGAACATTGTTATGAAAGGAATGAGACTTGGGAGAAGAAGTCATGGGCTTAGTAAGTGTACCCATTTATATTCTCTGATTAAGCTTCGAGTATAATTTCTGGGGGTGGAAAGTTTTCATGGTGGGTAGAATTGTCACACCTGTGATATTATCTTGAGGTATTTTTCCATTTATTTTTGGAATAGTATTTTTCTCTGTGGGTTTCCCTTTTATTTTTGATAAAAGTGGAAATTTTGGGTTAATATTAGGTGCCACATGGTCGACACATGTTTTGGAAAACATTGCAACCTTTTCTCAGGCAACCATGTGGAAAAGTGGTGTTTTTGGATAGTGGATAATCATATGGTTAGAACATGGTTTTTAAACCATGCAAGTTAAATGTGTTATATGTTCTTCTTATATAGTAAGGGGCGCATGGTTGCCACAAAATTTGGCAAACCATGTGGGAAAATCATGTAACTTTTCCTGGTTATTAAAAATTTGATTTTTATCTTTTTTCTCCCCCTAATTTTTTCCCTAAACACCCTATTCATACCCACTTGGTATTCTCTAGCCTATAAACATATCCCTCCTCCCATGGCACTATTGTAACTATATTTTTGTGGTATATTTGGTGTGGTTTCTCTTCAATTATTCAATTAAGTCCCTAATTTCTTATCTTCTTTATATTTTCTAAGGTTTCTCTTCCTCTTTCTTGGAGTTTCAAATTTATAGCAGATGGGGTGATCTATTTAGGGTTGAATATTTATCTTCAGGGTTAGATAATGAGGTTTTTTGGTTTGATCTTACCTTTATAGGGTCCCTTGGAGGTGCGGTCATGGTTTATCACTGATTTTCAGAAGTTTCTACACTCAAGGTAGGTGGTTTAATGCTTAAAAATTATTTGATGATTTTGATATGATTTCTTGAGTGTTTAAATATGTTCTATGATTTATGAATATGGTGAAAAAAGTGATTTTGAAGGGTTTTGATGTTTGTATGGCTTGAAAGTGGGATTTCTAAATGAAATTAGTTGTTTTTCAGGTGCGCTTTCTGGTTATGATTCTTGAAAGTGGTTTATAAACTATGAATGTGGTGAAAAACATATTTTTAAGAATATTTGGTGTACGTGTGGAATTGAAAGAGGTTTTGGCCGATGGGAAATAGTGGTTTTTATATATATATATTCACCATACTTGTGTGTTCATGTGAATGTGTTGACTTATGTGACATGTTAAATGGAAATTAAGCACCAAGGTAATCCTAGGTATCTAGGTGGGTGGACTAGGACTAGTATGCTAGTTGAATCAGAAGTGGCTTGTCTTGGATTAATCTAGTAGGATTGACAATTACAATACTAACTAAATATTGATGATTATTGGAGACCACTAGATCTTTTATGGTGTTCTTATCCAGTGGCCCATGCATAAGAAATCTGTTGATGTGGTTTTTATACTACATTTCACTGAGATACAATGTATATAATGTCCCATTTATACCTTGTTATGTTTGACTCGAGTAAAGGAAAGGTGTGTCATGAGGGTGGTTTGGGTTTCTAGTGGTCCTATCTTATAGATGTTGGTGGTGGTGGAATGGGGATGTTTCTCCTCTTATTTTATGGATATTTCAGGATGGTTTTGTTATTTCTATTTTTTTCTAGATATTTTTTTGACTAAAGTTATAAATTATTAAATCTAAAAGCTGTTATGTCTTGTTTTACTTTGGTTATTTATCTTTTTATTATTAATTTTTTTTGATTCCTTATGTTTATGAAAATGGATTAAATTATTACCAAGGCATGTTGTGATACCCAAGAACTAGTTTCTAGCCCGTGGGGATTGGGAATGCCGTTCGGGCTATGCAATAAACTAGGTCAGGTGTTGGGTGGGATGAAACTTCAGCACGTTTCGGGACAATTTCAATAAAATAAAGGATTTTATTTATTATAGATTCACTAATTAGTAATTAAACATGAAACTATCCAAAGAGTACTGAGTATGGTTTCATCATAAGATTTTTTTCAAACATATGGATGTAAATACAACTTTCTTTCCTTTCGATTTGGAGGAAGAAATTTATATGAATAAATAAATATGTTTCATGGAATAAGGGAATCCAAATTTGGTTTGTAAATTAAATAAAATTATTTACAGGACGAAGAAAGTTCTGAGATATTGGAATAAAAAAATTTACTGTTTTATATCAGAAGAAGGATTTAAATGGTACACCATAGATAATTTTTATTACCCAAAGCAATGGGATGATGGAACATCAATCACACTAATATTATATATGGATAGAATATTTCTGGTAGGTCTGAAGGTCTAACAGGTTTAGGTTCTAAAGAATAAGTTTTCTAGAAGATTAAAAATGAATGATATTTGACATGATGAGAAAATATTGTGGATAATGATTAAAACAGATAGGAAATATATAACTTTGATGTAATCTTATAAATCCTACATCTATAAGATCATGGAAATGTTTGGAATGAATGGATGTAGTTCTATCTCTAATCCTCTTTATTAACAATTTAAATATTCTTAGGTGAATATACCGACATTATCATCATTTTTCAAAAGTTTTATTCATTTAATGATTTGTACACAATTGGAAGTTCAGTTTGTAGTTTCATTTGAATGTTTTTTATATAAATCTATATATGGAAAAATTGGGAAGCTATCAGGTGGATCAACCATTAATTAAATGGAATGGAAGATATTTCTCTATGTTTTGGGGAGGAAGATTCATTATAATGATTTGTTGATTTGGACTTTTCAAGAGAATCAAACACCCATAAAAGAAGGAAAAGTTTTTTGTTCAAATATAGATGAACAATGGACAATTAAATATCATGAATATAGAGTACTATCACTTTATGTGGAAAAAACTAGAGTATGTGGCCACAAAAAAAGTATGGATGGAGTTGGTTTGGTTGAAGAATTAATTAAAGGAACTTGGAAGAAGTTAAAAAGAATGAATCATATTCTGTGATAATTATAGTGTGATTCAATTGGTTAAAAATTTAGAATTTCATTCTAGGATATAGAATATTGAAATTATATACCATCTCATCAAAAATATTCTACCAGAAAAATTATTAAATCTATGGAAGATATCTAGAAGAACAAATTTAGTGGAAATATTAACTATATATTTAGTTCAATAAATTCTGAAGAAAAATATTGTCTAAGTGGTACTTTTGAGAATATAAGGGGGATAGATAATACAATATGATAATCAAGAGGAAAAAGAAGTTTTATATGTATTAGAGAGTTTCCAAAGGTTCTTTGGAATAATCTTCAAGTGGGATATTATTAGGATGAAATTTTTATTCAGGTCACCAGACTTGGGTCACCGAATTTAGATCACAAGATTAATTTTAGTGGAAGTTGGTCCATGAAATTAGATTGGATCAGTGTGCATACAAATAGAATACAATCACTAGAGAAGGTATAATAACCATCGAAAGTTCATATATTCTGACAGTATCATAGAGGTACAAAAAATTTAGTTAAAAGAAGTATCTAAAATGAATTTTTTGGAATGGTTCAACAAGGAAGGAAGTTGAATTCAAAGTGTTACTATAGATCACCAGTATCTTACAAAATGGGCACATATCAATGAAATTTGGATATCATTGAAATTTTCATAACTGAATAAGAACTTCTACAAAATAGAGGTGGATAATTACTAGTATAGTGCATCGGTGGCAAGACCGGTGTAACCTGATCAAACATAATGTACTAGTGTGGTGCACAATGTATCTATTTATTACCAAGGTTTAATCTTATGTAATGAGTTCTTAATGATTTCCTTGTCAGTTGATTATAATTCCAATACTTATAGTAAATACCAATAAATCTGTAGTGTTTCCCCAATACATATAGGAATTATTTAGGAAGAATATTAATCACTTTTGTTCCTTTATTTATTTATGTACTTTCATTGTTTGTATTTATATTTTGTTGAATTTTTGTGAATTTTATTGAGTTTCATATAAAGTTATCTATTGTGTGGTGAGTAAGGTGCGTTGACTTCCTACGTTTTGGACACTTAGTCAATGGAGGATGTTTCATAGGATCAAATTTCATTTCAGAAAACATATGTTCTGTCAACCATTGGTGGAATTAAGGTCCTAGTTCTGGTAGTCATATATATTCTCCCAATAGAGTCATCAAAAGTCTGTAGGATGAAAAAAATAACTAGATAGAATTTGGGAAAAAATTAAAATTTATAATAAAGGGAAAGACCTTAAAAATCACACTAAAACACCCCTCATTATAGTGTAATGAGGTTTGGTCAATCAATTATATGAAATCCATGGAACAATCCCACCTTGAATCATGGATCAATAACCATTCAATTTCTATATGACCACATTATATTATAGAATAATAGTACTCAGTAGGCCGTAATGGCCAATAATCTAAATTTCATACTATAAAACTCATTGACCTTAATCTTGATAACCTCTTGATAAAACCATGACACAACACCAATCATCAAGGTGAAATACACAATAGCCAAAAACAGAACATAAAAATCACAACCTAAACATTACAACAAAATAAATTTAATTATCCTATAATTATTCAAACCATGGTGAACTTATTGTGCTGTAATATTCCATATACAATTTCTTCCCTTAGTCTTCACTAGATAATATTTCATGATGTAACATATTGTCATTATAATATGTTTTTTCAATTATCTAAAATCTTATCCCAAACTTATTACTCTCCTCCACTGATCACCTCTAAAATCACCCCAACACACCCATCACCTCAAATACACAAATTATGAGACTAAGAAAATTTATTTCTCTGTAAATGATTCCAATTAAAAGTTAAAATAAGAAAGTTAATTCAATAATTTTTAATCACTTTTCAGGGAATTTTATTTTATTTAATTATGTTATTTTTATGAATATTATTAGTTTGATTTATTATAAAAAATTATGTAAGTGGATATAGATAATTTTAGAGATTTTAATACTCAATAATGTCAACTTATTTTATAATATTTATGTGGTAGAATTAATAGAGTTTTGGTTATGGGAGGAAAAGAGTTTTAAATATGTGAAAATATGGTTATCATTTAGAAAAAACTCTAAGGCACCTCTTTAGTGGGGTTATAATGACCTATTTTAATCTTATATGATGTAGTGTGTATGATGGTGTGTTAAACCATGAAAACTTTTAGGAACTTATTAGGTTTTACTTATATCTTATTCAACTTATTTTAGAATTCCATTCTCATGATCTTAGGCACACATCCCATTTTATTTGTGAGTGATAAACAAGACCTAAATTGGGGTCATGCTAATTTAGAATCATATCAACAATTTATGTACACCCATGCTCTAAGGGAATTATATTTAGAGTGTTTTTATGTATGTTCTTGTAACGATATGTTGGTTTATGTAGATTATGTAAATATTAATTAATAACTATGGAAGGTTAACTTCATTTCATATATTAAAAAGAAATAGTGAAAAATAAATAACCTTTTAGTGATTAAATATAAAAAATATTAAAAACTAGACAAGTGAGTGTAGGGGTTTATATGACCTTTTTTAATATTGAATTAATCTTATATAAAATGTTATATGGTTTTTCAATATATTGGAAGCTTGAAACAAACTATTCCAATGTTTCAAAACTCATTGTGTGACTTAATACTAATAAGGTCAAAGATTTTTGAAATATTATATGGTTTGATTGAGATGAAAAGGAAGTTTTTTAACTTATTTTCTTAAAATCAGTACTATAATAATCGATCTTTTATTGAAAAAATCATTCTAAACCCCCAAGTGGCTGAAAGTTTCTTAGTTTTTTTACTTAGGAGTGTGTATCGAGTTATTATGGTTGATTATATGAAGATACATTGATTAAATATTTAGGGTGGTTGGGAAGTAAGGGATTGTTATTTTCATAGTTATATGATCATTGTAGTTATTATCATTTTTTTCATTTTTTATTTCCATAGTTCTGTGTTAATGATTACCAAGTAATTTATATTTATCAAGGTCTCATGGAACCAATGTGTTTGAATCAATGAAATATTATATGTATGTTAGGTATATGAAATGGTTGTTTGAGACTTTTGATCTATGGTGTGTTATATGCATTAACATCAATATGTACTAAAATGGATAATTGAGCCTAAATTTAATCAATTTTTAAATATTTTGATTCATATGAATAGGTAAGAGTTCAATATTGGGAAACATGGAATATAATATATAAATAGTATTAATTAGATCTATCATATTGGTAGGAAGAAATAGATCATTCCACACATTAATAAAATATTTAAAAAACTGTATACATCCAAATAGTACAAATCACATTTTGAAGATTAATACAATTTAAAAATAAAAGAGAACACTGATTATCACAGCATGTGATGCCCCCATTTTTTTATTTTAAATATATTTTATTGTTTATGTAATTTTGTGAAAATTATATATTTTTTAAAATATTAAAAAGTCTTATAGTTGACATAAAAATTTGGATTCTACACATACGAACCATGCATTGTAATTTTTGAAGCTAGTAGCTCCACAGAGTTTTATGTACAATATTTATAACCATGTTTACTAAGTATTAATTACTTAAATAATATATGAGGCTTTTTTTTGTGTTTAAAAATTTTAATATCTTCAATAATTGATTTTTAGATTTTTATAATTTTATATTTGTGTATTTTTTGTGGTTTAGTAAATTATGATTTGTTGTTTAAATATTTAAGTTATATTTTCTTAAAATATATAAATGTAATTGTGTGTTATGAGTAATTGGGTTATATATATATATATATATTAGTTTTTAATATATAGGGAATGAGGTAGTTTGTGTTATTATTTTTGGAAATTATTCTATTTATATAAGTGGAAATAATCTTTTTTTCATGTTTAATTGAACCACATAATAATTAAATATATGAATGAATACAAGATAAAATTCCTCTAAATATTATGTATTTCCATAAAAAACCATAGGAAATCCACAAATATTGGTTTCTCCAAACAGAATTGGTAGATAAAAAATATAACTTAAGACTACTAAAAATTTACTTTAATGGTAATATTATCTCTCATTATACTCTTAATCAAATATGATGTTTTATAATGAGATTCATTGAGAATAATTCATTCAATATGGGAATAAAAATAATTATGAATAAATGACTATTAATTAATTATGACTTTTCTTGAACCAATTTCATTTCAAAACAATTATTCTTGTTCATGAAACCAAAGTGATTACTATTTATTGATCAAAACTTGAATTTTCTAGGACTATCTATCTTATCAAGATCTTCCTCATCCATATATTTAAAATAAATATTATTTTTTTGTTAAAGGGTTTTAGAGGGATGTATAACATCCTAAAATCAATGGAATACTAACGCCAAAATACAATAAAGATCATACTATATATATATGTTTGACATGAATAATACAATTAATAAATGAATGAAACAGACAACTCTATTCGATCTAGATTGTCAAATATTTTTACAAGAGTTTTATCAAGATAACTGAGAGGTAGCCAAAAAAATCCTTCATCTGGAGGTATCCATGGATCATGGGAATCACCTAACACTCAGGTATAAACTCTCTCAAGACATGGTTTTCTTGAACTTTGATTTCAAAGTTAAGGTATAATTAAGAGGTAATAATAATCTAGATTTTAAAGAGATTTATATATTATTTTAATATAATTGGACCAAAAACCACTTTTGAGGATTGAACTAGCTCATATTGGAATTAAGGAACTCAAAATGTTCAGATTATATTGAATAAGTATTTCAAAAAATGCACAAACATTTCAACTTTTGTAACATTTGTATTGAATCCTCATAATGAATTCTTAACATTTATACATTAATGTTATGAGATCAAATATTTCATAGTCATCATCACCTGATGTTCATAAACAAGAATAATATTTGGGGTAAAAGATAAAGGCCGAACCAAGGATTATCACACAACATTATAATCCCCTTACATTTCCAACACAACATAGCATCTCACACTATTTATTGGGGCACATAATGTTAGACCATGAAATGATCCAAACCACCATGCCGTGGTCAAACTTTTTATACACATATCCAACAATCACATAGTTTCACTAAAAAACTCATATACTTAGTGCACTTTCTCCTTATGCCACATAATATAATATAACTCCTAAAACTATATCCAAAACCCTTTTTGAATATCTCTAAAACTATTTTTGGAAAATATATCATCAATTCATCGTGTATCACATCATATAAAACACCTTTTGAATATCTATCCATAAATTCTTTTGGATACCCCACAAAACACTTTTAAGGTATCTATAAAAGTTGTAAACACTTTATCCTTATTCTCACAATGACAAAGTGTAAACCCACATGACTTTTTAGACTTTAAAAAATTTTATGATTAACAAAACCCATCAATTTAATAAAGGAGAGACCGATAGAAAATCATCAATTCTACTTAATCTATAGATGGATTTGTCATGATCTCCATCAAACACATGTATCTCTATAACCATGTTTACAAACTAAATTATATTAAATTATGAATTTTTATATGATACCTTTGTATAAGACATCAAGTAACCACATGAAATTGAGAATTTTAATCATGTATAGCTACTCATTAATTCTTGATTATACATGCATAGACTGTCTAGGTCAATGAATAAATCACATGACATTCACCCTTGTGGATGGAACAAAACATTAACTCATCCAATATATAATAAAATCGCATGTATTTTCTTAGTATGGTTGTTATAACCATAGGTTGTAATGTTGTTTTTTTTATAAATTGGAATTCCTTTGGACATCATATAAATAAGTTCAATATTTGAAGTTGTGTGAGGCAATGGAAATTTAGTGAGAAGATTAGTAAAGAAAGAATTCTCCATGCCATTCACTATAATTTAGTGAGTTTGGATATTCCATGGTTGATTATGAAATAGATTTTATGAATAATATTTATGAATTTTAGAGGCCATTTAAACCTAAAATAATTTTAGTTTGAAATATCCATGATGTTCAAGCCGTGGTAGATGGAGTTTCAGAGAACTTGAAACAATGATTTTCATAGAAGATCCATAGATACTGAAACATATTAGTATCCATTTCACTAAGAGTTATGAATATCATAGTGAATAAATACTGAATTAAAACATGGAGATGTTGTGGTCCCTGACACATAAGAGGTTATTTTGGGATTAAAAAATCCCTTTGCAAAATGAGGAGGTATATAACGGGAAATTTAGAATATTTTTTATATATTTCATGAAAATTAAAATAATATATGTAAAATTCATAAAATACCAAGATTATATATGTAATGGTTTCAAAATAGAAAACTGGAGAATTTCTATTCCATGTAAGAATCTTTTCTAGCTATTAGGTTTCTTGGAGTTGAATAAAAATAGGCAGGAAATCATGTAGAAACCATTTTAAAGTGAGTTTTTCTATGAGAAGAGATATGATATAATAGTTTGAGTAAAATTATGTGGTTAGTCTAATGAAGTTTCCTACATGGGTGTTTTGAATATTGGACATGTATTAGTGTTTAAAAAACTGAATGTTATGAATTTTTTTATTTGTTCTTGTAACCATCTGTTGATTATATAATGAACATCAATCGCATAAATGAAGTTCAATGGTGGATATCTACTGGAAGATGATACAAGGGATGAATTTGAAGTAGCAGATGTGGGAAAGTGATTTAGATTTAAATTTTTTATTTTAGTATCAAAATTATTAGGTTTATTTAAACCTAATAGATAGAAGAAAAATATAAACACACAAATAAAATAGAAGGATATTGAATATCATGAAGAATAAAAGATAATTATACTAATGGAGGATTCATTGAATATCTATAATTGATGATTTTGTTGATATTGAAATGAATTTCATTAAATATTAATCTTGTAAGTAAATAGTTTCAATACATATCAATGAATATCTAGAAGTGAAAAATAGAGAATCAGGGAGAAAAACCATTTCTTATGGTCTTATAATTTTGATTGATATATTTATGATTTTAGCCTACATTTTTATATTATAGTTTTTAACCCTTTTATAAATAAGTGAGAAAAACATGTGATGAGGTTGTAGAACCTGGATGAGCAGTGAGCCTATCCAAAATATTTGAATCATAAACCAGTGGAGTAGTGATTATTAGACAAATAAAAACATCATTGATATTTACTCATTATATATATTATAGTGTGGTTGAACCCAGTAATATCAAAATTTCTATGCTTATTTTTTTCCTATATTTTATTGTTTCTTGTGTGTGATAATAAAGACATATTGAAGGTGTATTTACCAATATGAAGAAAATATCTGGTTAATCTTATGAAATTAATAAATTTAAAGACAAACTAATTAACTCCCTCTTAGGGTGTATAGTGGGACCACATGTTAAAACATATGGTATAAGATCCACTGGTTATTTATTTTAGAATCTATGATAGAAATTTTTCATCATGGAGAAAGATATGAATATAAAAGGTGTACCCTTATTTGATGATCAAAATTATAGGTTATGGAATAATATAATGAGATTATATTTAATAACTCTTGAGTTTTATGTTTATTAAAAATTAGTTTATATAATTAAAGTAAATGATTCCACTAGAATTTCAATGACATAAGAAGATAATAAAATTTTGAATGAAAATGATAAGGCTCAGAATTCATTGCTAGAATTATTGTATAATTATATTTACATGAAAGTGATAGATTATCTAATTGCTAAAGGAATGTGGGAAAGTTATGTAAATATTTATAAAGGTGATAAAAAAGTGAAGGAGAAAAAGATATAGGTTCTTCACAACATATTTGATGAATTGATGATGATTTCAAGTGAAAATATTTTTATTTTATTTAAGAATCTAATTGAAGTGGTTGGATCTATTCATGGACTTGGTTATGAGATTAAATATGCTAATAGTATGAAGAATATTATGTAAATATTACCAATAATTTTAAATCTGAAAGTGTATTCACTTGAAGAAGTGAATCCTGTATAACTTTCAATTTATTATTTACACAACATAATTTTCACATATAAAATGAGAGTGAAGCTAGGAAGTTATTTAAAATATTCATCTAAAGAGATTCCATTTAGATCTATAGAGAAAAAAGAGTTTTATGATACTGAAAATGAATAAGGTAAAAGTGATTATTTGTTATCTCTTATGGAAAGAAAGTTTAATAGAGGTAAAAAAATATTCGAAGGTACGCTACCTATAACATGTTATCATTGGAAAAATATTATTCACATCATAGGTAAGTATCTGGAAATATTTGATGAAACAAATGGTGTGTTTGAATATTCACAATAAAAAAGAAGAAGTCCCCCTTAGAAGGAACTTTAATTTTGGAATTAAAAGTGGAAATGAATTTCAAAGAAAGGTGTTGTTAAGAAAAGTGGAAGAATACATCTAGGAAGATTAATTAGAAGTAATTGAAATTGAGTTTATCTCAGATATAGAATATGTTATGATAGATTTAATGGAGAAATCCAAAGATGAAGTAGAATATTGTAATTAACCAGATGGAGTTGTTTATCATAAGGTATAATTTTAAAGTGGATATTGAGTATATTTATCCAAAAATAAATAATAATAAGATATTTATAGAATTTATAAAGGGATATTCAGTTTATATCGATTGTATTGAAAAAAATTGATCATATAAGATAATTGTAGATTAACTTGAAAAATATCAAGTAAAACATGAAGAATTAGTGAACTATTGGTTGGTGATTGAGAAAAATACTAATATAATTGATGATCCTGATACTTCCATTGAGGATAAAGCTAATAATATTTAAACACTAAAATATTATTATTTATTTTTAATAAATAATCTAGATATTGAAATAAAAATATATATCTCAAAGGAGAAGATATAGTTTTTTGAAGTTTTTATAAAAATTATTGAAGGAAATGGGTGAACGAGGCACATGAACCCTCAGAGAAGTTTTGAGTGCTCAAAGAACGAACCTCATGGGTAAAATTGGTCATGAATTTGATTCTTCAACATCAAAAACTAAGATAAAAAATATTGATAGAAAATGGAAGTATATGAAAGGATAAAGTTCTCAATCACTGATAATGCTCTAACAATAAATTAGTTTTTCAAAATCCTAGCATATGTGGATATAGATAAACAACAAGATATTTCCTCTAATGAAGTACAATTTTTTGGATACTTAGGCCACACAACATATTATTAAGGAAAAGTTAAAAGTTACTTATGAGGAGAAGTAATTGGAATTTACCGATGTAGAATCAAAATGTACCCTTCATCTAAATAGAAACTCATTTTATGGATACAATTTCAGTTGATTTTTTTTTTATAAATCTATCAATTATAGGGAAAAAATTAGAAGTTTTTTATATAATTGAAATTGAATATTTTTTGAAAGAGAATCCAATTGAATTATTTTGAGCTATATATTTTACCCATTGGAGGAAGAAGAATATGATCTCATTGCTTATGTTGAAGAATATGAAGAGTCTAAAATATGTATCAAATCATTTTAGAGTATCTTGGAAAGAGAAGAAACTAAATATTATAGTCAAATGGATTCTTAATGAGATGTTTTTTAAGGTCATAAAGAATAATAGTAAGTTGATTCTTGGTAGTGGATGTTCATCTAACATGATAGGTGGCATGAATATGCTCAAAAAATTGAAATAAAGAGTTGATATAATTGTTTAGTTTGGTATAAATGGATAATTAAAGATCAAATATTGTGTAAAGGATTTATTACACAGATAATAATCAAATAATACTAAAGTTTTATATGTTGATGGCCTTGGTTATATTATATTGAGTGTAATTCAGTGACGTGACTTATGTTCAAAATTCACATTCAATCGAAAAGGATTAAATATAAAATAAAATGATGGATACTATATTATATAGTGATGGATAATGAATAATAAATTATATCAGATGTATAACAAAGGAAATACCTATTTTCTTACTATTAAATAAGAGAAAATTTATTGATCTTGAGACTTGGTCACATTTATTAGTAGTTTATGGATAATATATCAAGGTTGATTTTTTTTTGAAATTTATTTACTGATGAGGAATAAATAAAATATTATTAATTCCTGATTGAGGAGAAAGGTAGTGAGAAAAACTTAATTTTCAATGAATAAGTTAGCATAAACTTTATTAAATATGGTCTACATAAATGCATATGTTCCAATAAGTTAGGATAGAACTTATGTTGGGAAATAATTTATTCTATTTTTTGATAAAAACTACATAATGATATGTTCTATTTTTATGCAGTAAATGAGAGAAGTGTTAGACTGCATCAAAATATTCTATAGGAGATCAAAAAATGAAACAAAAATAACAATAAAAATTATATATCCAAACAATTGAACTCAATACACTTCCATTGAAGATGAAAATTATCTGGGGAATAATTTAATAAAGATTGAAGTTTTAGTAGTGAGTATTCCTTGATAGAATGGATTTTTGAAATGGGGGAACTAAATAATAAATAAAATAGACAAGACATGATTTATTGAAAGTGGAATCACTAAACATTACTGGAAAAAATCAGTGTAAGTGTATTTGTACACATAAAATTAAGTGTTTTTAAGTCTTAGAGAGGAGAATATTCCACATGAAATGTGAAATTGTTGAAAACTATCATTGAAACATCTCAGAGTATTGAAAATAAAATGTTTCATTTGAAATAAAGAGGGAAATCAAGGAATGTATGGTTATGTAGTAGAAAAAGAAATATTTTTAAGCTAATCATAAATGAATAAATCCTATAAATGTTTCAGAATAAATTAATCATGGTGTGTAAAGGATATACATAGGTTAAAGTAGTTTATATTGGGAAAAAATTTATCTAGTGGAAAGAATGGAATCAATATGATTTTTTTGTAGTGAATATTCAAAGTAATTTAAAAATTTATCAAATGGGTGTGAAGAAATAATTTCTAGATGGAGTCTTGAATGAATAAGTATATATTGATCAAACAGTTGGATTTATTATTAGGGATGATGATTTATAGGTTTGTAGATTAAAAATGGTGATGTATAACCTAAATAAAGAATCATGTTCTTGGTATCTAGGGATGGACTATTATTTAATAAAGTTGGAGTTTAAGAGAGGAGGGGTTGATCACAACCTCTATGTAAAAATCTAAGATGATGAATAGTTCACAGTGGAATTCTATCTAGATAACATCATATTTCATTACAATAAGAATAATTTTGTTATTAATTTTTGAAATATGGTCCATTCATAATCTATGATGCCTATTATTAGAGAGATAACCTACTTGTTGGGTCATAGGTTCATCAAATAGAAGAAAACATATTAACAACACAAGTGAAATATGAATGATAAGTGTTAAAGAAGTTTAAAATTGAAGAATACAATCCATTTTCAAATTTTATAGTATTTTAATGAAGCTTGGAAAGTAAAAGGATATTCAGATAGTGAAATCGACATTATATAGAAGAATAATTTGAAGTTTACATTATCTTATAGAAACTAGTCGTGATACCTTTTATGATATATTATTTGAAGCATGATTTTAGAGTTATCCAAATAAATAATATATCTTTTAAATAAAATGGATAACGAGTAATGTTTAGGGAACAATAAAATATGATTTGGTTTTCAAGGATAGAAAAGATATAAATTCAATACCCTATTGAAATACAGTTTGGGTTAATGATATTGAAAATTAAAAATACACTAGAGGAAGCTATTTTTACATTGGAAGAAACTATATTGGATTTATAAGTAAAAAAAATATTAGGTTTCATTGATTAAAATAAAGGGGGAATATATTTTATTTTCCAAGGATTGTACATAGTTGATGTCAATGAAGTATTAGTTGAAAGATCTTAGAGAAATTGTATAGAAAATGACATCAATTAAATGTGATAATAAAAGTTCCATTATGTTAACATAGAATATGTTACAACACTCTCACACAAAGAATATTTGTGATGACCTAAAAAACTAAAGTACAAACCTTTTGTTTGATAGCATTCATGATACGTGACAACAAGCGCGTAAGGTAATATAATATTCATATACTTTAAAATATAATTACTATTTAAAATATATTCTATATATTTCAACGCATAAAACATTGAGTGATCTTGAAATTAATGTGACACTGAGTTAGCGTACATCGTAAGAAACAACGAACTTCCTCTATAGCTTTCATTACATGAAAAAGGGACCTTATTCGATGGTCTCTGCTATACGCAATACCGAGTCTTACCAAGAAACAATCTATAATTAAAACATTATTATTTAATATAATAAGATATAAAATAGCCGTTAGGAATAATATAAACTAAATTATGAAAATATATGGGTTAGACAACTAAATCATTGGTTATAAATAAATTATAAATTAATATAAGAACCAATTGAATATTAAAACCATTTTTTTTATAGAAAACTATTTTTTTAGTGATTCAAAATGGGCCCGTGGCCCGGATTTGTGGGTATGGGGAGGATACGGGGCAGGGCGGGCCTAAATTTTTTGAAAATGTGGGTTGATCCCGTGCGGGTGAGGGCCAAAGCGGGTTGAGCCCGTGTGGGTGCGGGCTGACCCGCGAGCCAAATTTAAATTTTTTTGTACAATATATGCTTCTTTGGCATTTTAGTTTTTTTTTAAAACATAGTTAAACCATGACATATGATTTCTCACCGTAATGGTCATACAAATTCACCATTCATTTACATGTAAATTTTAAATAGGACAATATTTATTGTTTTAATATGATATTATAATATTTATATAGTAATTATTATGCATATTCACATGGTGTGTCATCACACCTCTCAAAAAATGGAATTCATCTGTCCTACGCTCGGTTTTAATTCTAAAAGAGTTATTATAATTATAATATTTTTTTGAACCGATTCAATTTTGTTATTACTTAATTTTTTTGTTATTAAGAAAACATGAAAGGACCTCATGAGACCCTACTAGCTTCCTTTTAAACTAGTCATTGCTTGAAGTTTCGTCGTTCATTCATAGGTCTAGCCATTCGCATCGCCACACAATCAACATCATCATTTTTCGCCTCTCATTAACCACTCACCTACTTTGCATTGCAATAGTTCACCACCACATCAGCATCGACACATGACACCATTAACCCAAAGAAACATTTTCCATCACATCTATTAAAACTCTAACTATTATAAATTCATATTTCTCCCAACAACTAAAATTAAGAATGAGGAAAAAATACAATATTTAAATGATTATAAATATTATTATTTTTAAATGCGGGCAGCCCGTGGGCATCCTGCAGGCTTATACGGGGTAGGGTGGGCTTGGATTTTTTTGTTCACATTATATGCGGGCTTTTGTGGAAAAAACCGTGTGGGCTCAAACCCGCGCAGGATTGGACCGCCCTGCCCCGCCCCGCCCCACCCATTTCGCATTACTAATTTTTTTTCTCAAAAAGCTGTTTTACCCTAATAGATAATATTAATTACAATTAGTGAGTGATATTAAAGTAATAAATATTTTATATATTAAATAAATTATTTTTGATATTAATCCAATATATTTGGTAAGAATAATATATAATCAAACCCAATATGTCACATAAAATCCTATATTTTTATTCAAGTATTTTTAACCGTCTTTTAATAGAGAACCTATTTTAAACATTAATTTTGACAATTTTATGAATTTAATTTGATAAGATAAAAATAATTTTGTAATTAATAATTTCAAAATTATCTTAGAATTATTTTTTGGGATTTTTATGAGAAACTTCATTTTTAGTGAATAGTGAAAAATACTGTGTTTTAGTTAAAAACTGCCTTTTCGTTTAAATAATTATTAATATTAAATTATATTATAATTTTTTTTAAAGTACAATTGGACAAATTATACATCTATTAAAATTATTTTTAGTTAATTATAATAAATATAGTGTTTAATTTTATATAAAAACATAATAATATTTTGAACATTTTTCTACTAAAACCAATTAATCCGTCTGTCCGTGAGATTAACATTAATCTTAATTTTTCCGCATATGTGATCTGAATTTTGAAAATACAACATAAAAAATTTTAAAAAAAATAATATTTTTGGTTTAATAATATCAAATTAAATTTTAACAAAAATGATTAGTGAAAGTGATTAAAATTAATAATAGTGCTTAAGTTGTAATTAGGCTTAAAATGGACTAAAGCCTGACGTTTATGGGTTCAAATGACCCATACACTTGTCTAAAACTCATTGGATGGAACTATTTCGGTTATGAAACTTACATTAATGAGTTTTTGTGGGTTTTTATGACTTTTTTAGGTAATAACATGTGTACACAGAACTTCTTTTCAAGAATACCAAGTGACTTCTTTTCCTTCCTTATAAAAGGTCACCACCACTACCCATTTCTCACATCTCTAAAAACTATTAATTTCTGCCAATAACTACCCAAATAGTCTCTAATAATTCCTATATTAGACCTTGAATCATCCCTCTTTGAAGAAAACCTTCCAAAAAAGCCTTTTGGTTCAAACCAAAAAAAGTTACCCGATTAAAGGGCAATGTTTTTTTCTTAATTTCTCTAGTTTCATTTCCACTCTCCAAACCCTAAAATAACCTTATTATATTATTTTATAAAAAAACATATCGTACATATACTATTATTGTGTTATTATGAGAGTTTAACCAACACTTACACACACCACCATCTAATGGGTAACAGACATAATGTTTCTGTGGACGACAAACTACAACCTCACGAAATGATGATTGTTTATTCTTCTATTACCGCCTCTCATGGTGGCCATTATAATATAAAATTTGTTTATATATGTTATATATGATATTTATTATGAATTTATACTTCCTTAAACCTTTTATAATACATATATTTAGTACTTTTGATTTTACATTAATACGATAACATCATTTGAGGAAGTGTGGACTAACGCCCCCTGAAAGTGATGTGATTCGTTCACATGATACATGGAATGTAGAAATGATGGTTATAATTAAAAATATGAGACATAAAAAAATATCATATTCATGAAATAATTACATTTATTGATATATATATATATATATAATTTTCTTTATTACCCATTCACATACTTTAAAAGAGATAATGTCATTCGTGGATGTGTGGACTACCGGCTCCTCAACATGATATGATTACTATTACAAAAAATAATTCTATAAATAATTCTATATTATTAAATAATATTATATTTATTATATAATTATAATTATTGAAATATTTTAGTTACTTACCTTCTTTATGCACATATCATTTAAAAATGGGAATGTTACTCATGCGTACGTAAAACCTACCATCTCCATGATTGTAACATATTATAATTTTCATAACCTTATTTAATTATTTATATTAAAAGTATAATTTCTGTAAAAATATGATAATTATGTCATGTTTATCATTCTAGAGATGTTATATAATGACCCTTTTGACCATAGTTGACCAATAATAGTTATTTTGACACATAAACTGAATTTGGTAAAAAACACCCGATGTAAATTTAATTGTTTGAGTAGTTGTACAAAACATTGTAATAAGTGAAATAAAAGTAATTATATACATGAAAAAGGTTCGGAATAAAGTTATAAATTAGTATAAATTTATTATATATTAAGTTAAAGGATGTTAAACTGAAAGGATACCCAAGGTAAGGGATTCTCATCTCACTATTTACATCCGTGAGATTAATGTCATGTTCACTAACATCTTTTCTGTGATGTATCTACTAAGAGTTTTATATTATATAATGAATTAATTTTCTATTTATGGTATTTAATAATTTCATTCAATATTATTATTTCATGTAGTTTATAATTTAAAAATGTTTCAAATTTTTATGGGACACTTTGGAATGTTTAAATATTATTTTCCTCAAGACCAATCCTAATGATCCTTAAATGGAATTTTCATTCAAGGAAAATTTAAAAGCACTGTTTAGTAAAAACTTTGATTACTCCATGGTAATTCATATCCATTTTCAAGTGTTATTACAATTTTCCCACTATTTGGTACTAATATGTTTTGGGAAAATGTTTATCAGAAAACCCGACATTATATCTCTCTTTAGTCGGAGAACCTACTTTATTATTATAAAAATCTTGTTTTATTAAAAGGTTTAAAAAAAGGTTTTAAAATTATTTATTATATTATTTTTTACTTTTTTTTACCAATGTTTCAAAGGAATATTCTTGTCTCTTTACTAACAAGTAATTTTCTAACCTTTTGACGTACACAAGGAATAGTGTTTTTACCTCATACGACATGTACAAATTCATCCACCATCATTTCATTGAAGCCTAATTTTCAAGTTTAATAGGTTTAATTTTTAAGAAAAATATTTTAAAAATATTTTTAAATTCAAATTATATTTTCCTCAAGAATATTTTGAAAAGTTAAGCTTTTATTTCAACAACAACAAAAAACCTTTATTTTTCTCCACTTGGGTTTGTTGTATTGATTCCATTTTTATTCTTCCTTTGGATGGTTTATTATTGATTTATCCAAGGATAGTATTGACATTCACTTCCTTGATTTATTTATAATTCACCTTAAAGTATTTAATTTTTACTATGATCATTGAAGTTTTAATTTCCCTTTATTATCCATATCACTTTTTCATGGATATTACTATTTCCTAAACTGTATTCCATTTTACATACAGTGCCAACATTGATAATTATTTTATTAATTTGGGAATTATTGATAGATCCGTATTTCTCATCCTATATGGTTATTTTATAAGTCATATTATTTATTTTGATTATTTAATATGAGGAATGCTTTGGATTGGAAATGATAGGTGGATCCCAGACATTATATAGCTCCTCGATGTATCAACATGTTCTCAAAAGACGAATAATTTCACAAATGAGTTTATACCAATAGTTTTAAACCATCTTGCAAAATTTCTTGATGGTAATATGTTTTCATGATCATGAGACATGAAATCCATAAAGAAATAAATTTCTCTAATAGTAGTTTCAATTATTATTCATCCATGAGATTTTGTGTCGATATATCTATGGATACATTTCATTTCAGTTCATTGATTAATGGAATGTGTTTTAGTTTCATACATTTTCATATTTATTTTTCCATATATATTTATTTGAATGGAATGTGTTTCCAGTTATTAACTTTCTATATTGCTTATGTACTTTTATTTAGTTTATTTATTACATGGAATGTGTGTTCAGTTATTTACTTTTCCATAATTACTATTCTCATTGATTTATTATTACTTCCACTCTATTTTTCCCTTAATGAGTATTTGAGCTCAAAATTATTATGTTTCTTTCCCCCATAATCCAATAATAATACTATGAAATATATGCATGAATATACTAGAAGGATTAGATATCATCCTCAAATTTTATTTGTTTAGAAGAAAAAATACATTGTAATTAGTGTATCCATTTTTAATACAATTCTCATTTATGTAACTAGTTTACCAAGACCAATAAACTGATTAATCCTTCGGGGATTGATTCCTTGTAATCATGCCAATTTATTTAGTAGCAGACATCGAATCTGGAGTATCTGGGGATGAATATATATAGTTGGTATCAGAGGAAGTTTAATAGAAACCTTATGAACTAGATTTAGGAAAAATATATATTAGAGAACATAACCATAAGGTAGAATTTTTAAATAAGTATAGATGAAAAACCTAGAATTTTAGTAAAGTATAGATTATTTGGGTCTTCCCTGAAATACATCCATGTCTGGATACTACAAGTGGATGTGGTTTTGGAACATATGTACCTAGGAGTAATAACTCTGATATGGTGTTTCAAGCTTGACTCGGGGTAACCTGATACACAAAAATAGGTCTTTCTGCGCACTTGGTTTGACACTTCCGGATGATATGATCAGGATAATCCATTTTTTCATTACTAAATTTTTTGAATAATTTGAAAGGATTTTGAAAAGGAATAATCAAGGTTAAACCTAAGGAGTTTTAGATTGAAGATAAGGTGTCATGATTTAGAAATACAACTAAGGATATTACAGATAATCCCTAGACCAAGGAAGGACCTATGTGGAAATAAAATGGATGAGGTATTTATGTATTGAGTTAGTATTGAAAACCTTAGTTAAAATTATATTTAGTGATTAAACTAATTTTAAGGATATGGATCATATATATTTTTTAAATTATATTAATATGGTTTTATAAAAGGACAATCTATAAGTCGGGGGACAAACAATAAAATCTGGAAAGGTCGTGGGTCTTGAACTCATGATCGAAGGATGATAAGGGTTTCATGCCAAACACTGACCCACATTTTTTCCTTTTTAATTTTCATGGTTTTTTGTTAAACAAATTAACAAATAAATATTAATGATGAACCAATAGTAACACTCTTGAGGATTATAAATTAATCTATTAACCATATTTAATTTGGGATATATTTAATGACAAATAGTAAGACTTTTAACTATTTTATATGCCTTTTGATCCTTTTAAAGTTTATTTTAGTGCTTCAAGAATTAAAAAAAATTCATTGTTGGTCATTTTAGGAGTAAAGGGATGAATTAGAATTTGATCAAAGAACAACCAAAAGTTAGGATTGTTCATATGATATTGAAACCTATCATGTAAGAATATTTTTTTATATTCTTGGTTAATAAAATAATTACCCAACATTAGTAAAATGACTTAGGAATAAAATGCCTTCCTAATACCTAAATTTATATTGAACTGGTGGCATTCTAAATCAATAATGATTTATGGATTTGAGGCCCTAAACTTTCCATTGATCATTCTTTTTTTTATGATTCATGACCTCATCCACTACCTATAAATATTTACTCTTTTCCTCCAAGTATGTATCTCTACTTACCACTGATGTTATTCTACTTAGAGATATAGTTACATGGTATTCCATGTTACATTTGTACTTTCAATTCTCCTTTATTTATAGAAGATTACATATGAACAATTCTCACGATGTGGGATTTCAAACATAGGAACTACAAAACAATCTATCACCATGATTGATTTTAAATTGTGAGGATTCAATTTAAATAAGGTGGGGAGAATGTGTTGTCCCAAAAAACTAAAGTAAGAATCTTGTGTTCAATAGCTTGTATTACAAGCGACAACAATCATGTAAGGTAATATAATATCTGTATAATTTATAATATATTTACTATTTAAAATATATTCAATATATTTCAACGCATGAAACACCAAGTCAGTGTAACATCATACACAACAACCATTGCAACCAGGCATGCGGCGGAAGCCCCAAATAGGTGGGTTTTAAAATTTTTCCACCGATGGTAGACGTAAACTTGTCGACGTCGGAGAAGAGCATCCCGATCTTAGCCGAGGACCACAAGTGGAGGATTTCAAGCACAAAATTAAACCATAAAATACATGGTTTAAATATGAATCCGCGAACGATGTCTCCTCATCATTGGCAATCGCTGCTCAAAGAATCTAAAGTCCAATTCCTCTAGATCGTCCACATGCACTTCAAGGAATCCGTAGGAGCGCCGTTCGTCGTAATCCGGGTGCTAGCGTGGATTTGCGACGATGCCTTCAATGCTCCAATGACCACCACATCGCATCGCTAGCGATTCCCGAGAGAGAGATCCTTGGATCCAAAGCATATCTCTATAGAATGTGGGAGAGAGGATAGGAGAGATAAGCTCCATGAATAGTATTTGGAAAATTCCCCTTCTCTTCTATTTATAGTTCTCAATTAAAATACCTGGTATCTCCTCATCGGTCCTGAATACTTAACGCACTATTGAGGACATTTTATGACTACTAAATTGAGTCATAAATTTTATTATCATTTACTTGTAATATATTCCGTGATAATAATTGAGTCATTAACTCAACTCGTTGCTCCCATAAATATTAATTGAACCTTGAATATTTTAATATTCGTCAATTAATATTTTTCATGTATTTACTTAAAACTCATAAATAAATTTAATAAATTCAATACTTATTATTCTAAACATGAATAATATGAATTTATTTATTGCATTGGTGATCGTTTAACTTTGGACAAATCCCGTACCCTTATGGCGGGGCCCGCCATGTCCAAAACTCCTATTCAACTGAATAGGGCAGATTTTGGAATACGCTATTGTGTGTGACCCTCTAGGCCCTTATTTCGACAGCTGTGAATAGTATTCACAAACTAGGAGCAGGATCTAGCAACCCATTATAGCCCCTGAAGAAATAAGGATTGTCACAGCAGCGAAAACCAACCTACAAACACGCACTGTGTAATATAATCTCTTTGTCTGTAATATCTCATAAAACATGACGCACTCATGTGTCATCGACCTTTTCTTGATTTATAGTTTGTTGATTTAAATGGATTGGTTTACCCTTGACTACCATGGCCATGGTCTTAAAAAGGTACTGCCATACATATCAACATGGACTGAGATATATTACTTCCATAACCCAGAAGCGACAAATCCTTTCTTGACCATTCAACCAATGTCATGCCACCATTGACGCACCCAATACAAACTACCTTGCCACGACTTCACCACCATGGTTTTCGTCTTGCATCAAAGTACGCAATCAAATGACATACATTGGTAATGATCTCATGTCAGGAGACCATTACACATGATTGTAGATAGGAACATCCAATGAAACCTGAAAGATGTGGAGTTCCTATTTTCGGGTCAGTCCTCATGATCTCACTACTAGAGATCACCAAGTGCGAACATCATGAGAAGAAGTCTCAATGCTTATGATCCCCCAACACCTGATGGTCAGATATCTACTATGTCCAATTAGTAAGATGTAACTAGAACATAGAACATATATTTAAGATTAATGTTATAGTATATAGAGGTTCTCATTATAGCCTGGGAATGACTATAACCTTTCGATATGACAATTAACCTGTGGACATTACCATTTCAATAGTGGATGCAAAAAAATCTACACTATAATGGTAATGAGACATCATGTATAGCTTACTATACACACGATATGGTAATCTAAAGCACTGAATAGTTGGGTCTAGGGCACCCACTATTTCAAAAACAATGACCTTCCTCTATATCTTTCATTACACGCAAAATCTACCTTATTCGGCGACTTGTTCTATATTCAGTACCAAGTCTTACTAAGAAACAATCTATAATTAAAACATTATTATTTAATATAATAAGAAATAAACAAGCTATTTTGAATATTACTAACTAACTTATGAAAATATGTGGTTTAGACAACTAAATAATTTGTTAAAAATAAATTATAAATGAATATAAGAACCCATTGAATATTAAAACCATATTTTTATTGAAAACTATTTTTTTGATCACAAAGTTGTTTTACCCTAATAGATTTAATTAATTAAAATTAGTGAGTGATATTAATTTAATAAATATGTTATATATTCAATAAATTATTTTTTATATTCATCAAATTTATTTGGTAAGTATAATATAGGATCAAACCCAATATTTTACATAAAAACCTATATATTTATTCAGGCATTTTTAATCGCCTTTTAATATAGAACCTATTTTAAATATTAATTTTGGAAAAATTATAAATTTAATTTGATAAAATAAACATCATTTTTAAATTCACAATTTCAAAATTATCTTATGATTAATTTTTGGTATTTTTTTTGAGAAACTTTATTTTTTGGTGAATTGTGAAAAATGGTGTGTTTTAGTTAAAAACTGCCTTTTTCATTTAAATAATTATTAATGTTAAATTATATATTAAATTTGTTTTATATTAAAATTGGATCAGTTATAAATATCATAATATAATTTATTTCATTATAATAAATATAACTTTTAATTGAATATAAAAACATAATAATCTTTTGAACATTTTTCTACTAAAACCAGTTAATTCGTATGTCTGTTAGATTAGAATTAATATTAATTTCTCCGCTTCTATGATTTGAATTTTGAAAATAATCCATACAACATTGTAATAAATAAAATATTTTTGGTCTCATAATATCAACTTAATTTTTGACAAAAATGATTTGTGAAAGTGATTAAAATTAATTATTGTGATTAAGGTGTCATTAAACTTAAAATGAATTAAAACCCTATGCTTAAGGGATCAAATGATCTAGACACTTATCCAACACTCATGTTATGGAAATATTTCGGTCATTATCCTTCCATTAATGAGTTTTTGTGGGTTTTTATGACTTTTTTATGTAATAACATGTGTACACCTGACTTCTTTTCAAGAATACCAAGTGAGTCCTTTTCCTTCCCTATAAAAGGCCACCAACTCTACCCATTATTCATAGCTCTCAAACCACTTATGTTCAGACAAGATGTTCCCAAATATTCTTACATAATATCTATACTATAAATATAATTATACCTTTGGGTATAAAGCCTTACCACAAAGCCTTTTGATTCAAACCAAAAGAAGTTTCCCGATTAAAAGGTAATGTCTTTTCTCAATCTCTCTAGTTTCATTTCCATTCTCCAACCCCTAAAATCTCCTTATTATGTTATTTTATAACAAAAAAGTTTTAATAAATATACTAGTATTTTTTATGCTGAGATTTTAACCTACAATTCCACACACCAAAATATAATTGGTAACAAGCATAATGTTTCTATGGACGACAAACTACTACCTCAGGAAATAATGATTGTTCATTCTTCCATTACCGCCTCTCATGGAGGACATTATGATGTATACATTGTTTATATATGTTATATATTATATTTATTAGGTATTTATACTTATTTAAACATTTTATAATTCATACATTTAATATATTCCATTTTATGTTTATATGATAACATTTTATTAGGAAGTGTGGACTACCACACCCTCAAAGCGATGTGATTCGTTCACACGATACATGGAATGTATAAATGATGGTTATAAGTAAAACTATGTAGCATTGAAAACATATATATGATATTAATGACATAATTACCTTTATATATTTATATAATTTTATTTATTACCCCTTCACACACTTTAAAATAGATAATGTCATTCGTGGACGTGAGGACTACCGCCTCCTCAACATGATGTGATTACTTTTACATAAAATAATTCTATAAATAAGTATATATTATTAAATAATATTATATTTATTATATAACGATCATTATGTAAATATTTGAGTTACTTACCTTTTTTCTACAATGATCATTTAAAAATGGGAATGTTACTCATGCATATGTACGACCTACCATCTTCATGATTGTAACATATTATCATTTTCATAACCATATTTAATTATTTATTTTAAAAGTATATTTACTGTATAAATATGATAATTATGTCATTTTTATCATTCTAGAGATGTTATATAATGACTAATTTGACCATAGTTGACCAACAATAGTTGTTTTGAAACATAAACCAAATTTGGTCAAAAACAGTTTATGTAAACTCAATTTTTTGAAAAGTCATACACAAAAAGGTAATAAGTGAAATAAAAGTAATTATATACATGAAAAAGTTTATGAATAATGTTTAAAATTAACATAAATTTATTATACATGAATTTAAAGGAAGTTCACCTAGAATGAAAATCAAGGTAAGGGATTCTCATCTCACTTTTTATGTCTATGATATAAATGTCATGTTCACTAATTACATCTTTTGTGTGGTGTATCTACAACCATTTTTATATTATATCATGAATTAATTTTACTTCAATGGTATTTAATTATTTCATTCAATATTATTATTTCATGAGGTTTATGATTGAAAAAATTTTCAATGTTGTATTGGATACTTTGGAATGTTTAAATATTATTTTCATCAAGAAAAAGCCTAATGATCTCTCAATGGAATTTCCATTATATGAAATTATAAAACCATTTTTAATTAACCCTTTCATTATTATATGGTTATTAATGACCATTTTCAAGTGTTATTTCGATTTTACTACTATTTGGTACTAATATGTTTTTGGAAAATATTTTTTCAGAAAACCTCATATTATATCACTCTTTAGTCAGAGAAACTATTTTATTCTAAAAATCATGTTTTACTAAAAGGTTTTAATTTTTTTTTAAATTATTTGTCAAATAAAATTTTACCCTTGTTTATTTAACCAAATTTTAAAAGAATCTTCTTGTCACTTTCCAAATGAGGCATTTTTTCAGCTTTTGTTATACAAAAAAAATATTCTTTTTACATCGTACAATATGTATATATTCAACCACCATCATTTATTTGAATTCTCCTATTCATGTTTAAAAGTTTATTTTTAATGAAAAATATTTTCAAAAGGTTTTTCAAAATAAAATGATATTTTCCTCAAAAATATTTTTAAAAGTTAATATTTTATTTCATCAACAACAACCCTCTATTTTACTACACTTTGGTTTGTTGTATTGATACCATCCTTATTATTCCTTTGGATGGTTTATTATTTATTTGGACATGTATAGTATTAAAATTCACTTCTTTGATTAATTTTTTAGTCTCCTTGAATTATTCAGTTTCCAATGATCATTGAAATTTTAATTTCCCCTTATTATCCATTTAATTTTTTGATGGATATTACTATTGAATAAACAGTATGCCATTTTACATAGGGTACCTACATTTATAGTTAATTTAGTAATTCAGTAATTATCGATAGATCCTTATTTATCACCCAATATGGGTATTTGATAAGTCATATTAGTTATTTTGATTGTTCAATATGAGTAATTATTTGGACTAGAAATGATGAGTGAAGCCCATACTTTATATAGCTCCTTAATTAATTGATAGGTTCTCATGAGATGAATAATTGTGAAAATAGGTTTATACCCTTAGTTTTAATCCATATTTTGGACGTTATTGACAATAATAGGATTTCATGTTTCGGAGACATGATTTCCATAATCAAAATAAATTTCCCCCTAAGTAGTTTTATTTATTATTCATCCATGTGATTTTGCGTTGACTTATCCATGGATAAATTTCATTTTAGTTCATCGATTAATGTCATGTGTTATTGTTTCTTACCATTACATATTTATTTTTATGTATCTAGTTATTAGAATGGAATGTGTTTCCAGTTATTACCTTTCCATATTGATTATTTTCTTTCATTCAGTTTGTTAATTACATGGAATGTGTGTTCTATTATTTACCTTTCCATAATGACTATTCTCATTGATTAATTATTGCTTCCACTATAGTTTTAACTTACTGATCATTTGAACTCAGCCTTATTATGTTTCCTTCCATTGGAATCCAAGTATCATGTTATGAAAGATATTTAAAAATATTATATATAGATGAGAGATCATCCTAAAGTTTTATTTGTTTAGAAGGAAAAATAGGTTTTAATTAGTGTATCCATTTATAATACAGTTCTCATTTATGTGTATGGTTTACCAAGAATACTAAATTTATCGGTTCTTTGGGGCTTGATTCTTTTTAATCATGCCAATGTATTTAGTATCATATACTATCTCTGGACTATATAGGGATGGTTTTCTACAATACTAAGATCCATTACCGCTTTATAAATGAGAATGTGGGGATAAAAAAATTGTGAATTTGGATTTTTTTTGTTTCCAAAAATCATGAAGTAGATATCTTTACAAAACATTTGGCTACATTTTTGTTTGAAAAGCATCGGTTAAACCTTAGAATCTAAAAACTTTTCTCAAACCATGGAGGATCAATGATCTACCCTCTTCCCAATATATATAATGATTTGTTTGAATACTATTATTTCTTGATTTAATTTATCTTCTATTGAATATAAAAAGATAGGTGGAGAAAAAATAATGGAAGATCCACAACAGAAAGATAATTTGATTTCAAAATATGGGAAAAATTGCAGAAATTAATTCCTTATCTTGTTTCCTAAAATGATCTTTGAATCATATAAGATTATAGAATTTATTAATATCTCTTTACTTATATTTGTAATAGGGAATGTTTCATGATTTACTGGAAATGAATAGATCCATAAAATAAGAAACCTATTGAATTTTATTATCAAAGGGGGGTATGACTAAAAGGGAGTGTCTTATAAAGGGGATCCATGAATAGAATAATATATAAAGAGCATAGATGGAATAAATTAACTTTTAGATGAAGAATTATATTTATATTAACAAATTAAGGATATTTATTATTGATAACAAAACCAAATGGGGATAATGTTGTAACCACAAATTATAATGTTCAATTTATGGTCAATTGAAATTCATTGATTCTTCATATAAACAAGTTTAATATTTTATTTTCTTTGAGGTTGTAGAATGTTGGTGAGAATATTGGTGAAGGATGAATTCACTATGCCATTCACCAAGATATGGTGCATCTTGATATTACATGGTGGATTAGGAAACACCTTTTATGGAGAGGTTTTTGGTATTTCAATGGATATTTAAAGCTTGAAGAAGTTTTTTTTGAAATATAAATGCTAGCCATTACATGATAGATTTAATTTTAGATAATTTAAAACAAAGAGTATCATAGATGACCTAAAGATGATAAAATATATTTCAATGCATTTAAACAGTTTTTGTGACGACCATGGTAAATAAAGACTAAATTGAATCATGGAGATGATGAGTTAAAATCTATATTAGAGGATATTTTTGGATTACGAAACCCCTGTAAAAAAAGAGGAGACCCACAATTAGTGTTTTAGAATATGATTTTTAAAACATCCTAAAAATTATAGACCTATATTTAATATTTATTAAATTCACGGAGGACACATGTAAGGGTAGTCAAAATGGGAAAATGAAAAATTCCCATGTTGTAGAAAAATGAATTTCGATATTGGGTATCCAATTATTGAATTAAAATGGATATTTAATCATGAAATAAGACATTTTTAAAGGTGAATTATCTATAGAATTTATATTCCTTGGTAATTGTAGTGAAACACCATGGTTAGTTTGATACGGTTCCCTACATAAGCATCTTGAATTGTGTATATATTGTGGTGTTTAAAAAATATAGGTTACAACCAATTTTATTTATATTTCTATCCTTTAATTGTTTATTGGTTATGGAACAGACTTTAACAACCTAAAATGAAGTAAAATTATAGAGATATTATAAAAGGTAATCCAAGGGATTTATTTGAAGTAGAAGATGTTTGATGTTTATTGAAGTTAAAATTTTGAATTTTAATTTCATAATTCCCAGGTTTTATTCACACTCGCCTAATAGAAGAAAAATATATATAAACACATATAAAGTAAAGGGATATTGAATATATATATGAATAAAATAAGTGTAAACTAGTATTTTTTATGAATATTTAGAATTGAATAGTGAGTTAAGAGTTGGTTGAATTCCATTGAATATAAATCTTGGATGTATAATTCTTTTGTGCACATAATTGATGATACATAAGTGAAGAATAAAGAATCAAGGAGAACAACCATTTATATTTGGTGTTATAACTTTGATTTATATATCTTTGAGTTCAACCTACATGTTTATATTATCTTTTGTAACCCTCTTAGAGAGTAGTTAGTGGAAGATAGGAAGCGGTCATGGACCTTGGATGAGTAGTGAGCTTATACTAAATACTATAATAAAAAAATATTGGAGTAGTGATTATTTGGAATATCAACAAATCATTGATATGTACTTCTTGATATAACCCAATATGGGTTAACTAAGTGAAAACATTGTGTCTATGCTCCATTATTTTTATTGAATTTAGTTATTTCTTTTGTGTGATCATTATGACATATTCAAGGTGTCTTTGAAAATCCAAAAAAATCATGTTATTAATTATAAAATAAGAGATTTAAAGACACATTAATTCACCCCTCTTAGGGTGTTTAATGGGACCATAGGTTACAACAGTGTCTATATACTTTCTTAGTTTATCTTAATCGAGGGACCATATTTCATACACTTTATATGAGGAAAAATCCCATCTTTCTTATGATCTAACTGATGACATGATCAAAATAATACCCAACCACTCCTAATTATCTAAGCCTCAAGGATTAGATAAAAAAGTGTGACACTATGAATGTTGTCATTCTTGTAATCTATGTAACCATAGATATGAGGAAATCAAAATATGAAATATGCACCACTAGTATTCCAAAGTCATAGTGTATGTAACATCATATAGTATATACTTAGGGTGTCATATAACACCCAAAACTTGTTTTGTGCCTCATTAGAACATTTTTTATCTCAATACAAGGATCATTATCATGCCAAACTTAACATTTCACCACAACTTATAATACCCCATTACAAACATTAGTTATAGATAACTCAAAGTCATTCCTTGATTGGTTAATTTATATAATATATGAAACCAACATGAAAATTCATGTCTACATTTTATATTAATCTGATATATTTCACATTCATATACTTATTTAATAGAATTAACAAAAATATACAAAAGTTAACTTATAATCATATCCGTGTGATAGATTTCAAGATCATCCATATATTTTCTACCCTTTTAAAGTTTTTTTAAATTCATGACATATCTTTATAATTCCTAACACCTCTATATGTGACTATATGATAAAATCATTCCACTAAACATATTTAGTGAGTAGAATCTATACAATAATCCAGTTTGAATAGTAATGAGACTTTTGAATCATATTTATAATGTTCATTTATTTTAATAGATATTCAAACTCGTTAACATTAAAATATCAAATGTTATGATGTTAATAAAATTATTTTTAGACTTATAACTCATTCCAAGTTCGTCATCATCATCATTATTGGAACCTTTATATCAAACCATTCCTTGAGATAATTTTGGAAATGAATACAACTTTTTTCATGATTTATTTTCCAACACATACTATAATAATTTAGAATATAAAATAATATTATACTCTTTATGGAAACTAAATGCAAGTCATTCAATTTCTTTTTTACTATCATAACCTAAACCCTTTTAAGATATTGCGAAATATTCACTTTGAATACTGACTAACATAATTTTTTATTTCTTATCTATATTCTTCTATAAGTCTAAACCATACTTTCACTAGCCTCTTATAAACCATATTCCTTCAGAATTCATGATAATATGCACCAAAATTTTTTTTGAGTAGGAAATAACACTTATTTCTTCAGAGTGGGAATATTTATTAAAAAAAATATTGAACAACATATCTTATATTGTTTTCTATGTGTTTGTTATATTTTTCTTAAAATTATATTCTTCTCATATAATGTTATATATTATGATGAATCATAAATGATGTATATAAACTTCATCACTATTATAATATAATACAAATAAGATAAAAATATACATCTATAATATAGATCCATCTGATCATTATGGTACTCCATTACATTCAAATACATGATTCAAAAAACTATTTTTTCATAATTTGAATAGAAACTACAAATTTTATCAATTATATCCATGATTCTTAACTCCTATATAACTATAAAATTTTTAAAGTACACATTTGGTACCATATACCTTTTGAAATCAAATAATTTTATTTCTATAATATCAATAACTAACATGGACATTACATAGAGTTTACTAAACTCATTTATGTATATTTAATGATACCATCACATGAGATCAACATCTATCCTTCCCAATACCACCTTTTTGATTTAATGACTGTGACTATATATTTGAAGATTTTTTTTTGGAATTTACAACTAACTTTTTTTCTCCTGGTTTGAACTTTTATCCACTTGTATTATCAATAAAGCATCAAAACATAAAAAAACATACCTAATTGATATTTTTTCAACCCTTTGAGAACATATGGAAACATTTATTGATATTATTCACATTATTGGAACTTTTTAAATTATAAAAATATAATGAAATATTTAATTGGATTATGCCTTATAAGAAACCTTTAGTCTCCCCAAGTCAGTATCACACTCAATCATATTTAGTATGTGTGTGTAAACAAAATTTCCTTAGTTTATTTTCCATATAATAACTTTAAAACCACAAGTTAACCATTAAATTCATCTGATATGAAATTTGATTAATTTTTTTCACTTTAATGGTTGATTACTTAGGAAGGGATTGTTCTTAACACATAGAATTTTTTCTTTTTTACTTCATAAAATTTCTCAAGTTTTATACTAGTCTAGGAAATTTCCTAAATTAATATTTTATTAATTTAAGATTATTCTATATGTTATGTTTTATGATTCTGAATCTATTATCTAAAACAAAGTCTTTTATCATATGATAATCATGTTTTACGTTCATTTAATAAAGAATTTTATTAAATTTGATGCCACTAAAACGATGACCCCTTTTAAACTTATCATATTAATTAGTAAGCCATGATCCATATTTAATCTTGACTTACACAAGTTAAGAATATAAATAATTCATGATTAAATATGGTATACAATCACTTTAATCATATCATATAAAACTGTTGTATATTTGATTGGATAAATCTTTACCCTAATCAATCATATAGATTATCTCAACAGTATTACTCTAGTATCCTAATCATTAGGATTTCCCAACTAAGTATGTCATATAGAAAACAATAAAAACGAGGCACTTAATGGTTAGAGTCACTTTATTACTTTCTTTCCATGCACAAGATAATCCAAGGGCACCAAATTTTGGCATCTCCTACCTAGTTGTATGATTTAAGTCTTGAAAAGTTCCCCTTTGGAAGGAATATAACACTTAGTATATTTATGGGTATTTAATATCATCATCTTTTCAAATTTTGTTCTATTACCATGAATGAATGATTTTAGTGATTTAGTATAGAATCATATCCCTTAAACCAAATCAATATGTTAAAATGATATTGATATGTAACACTTCACACAATTCATAGCGTGTGTCACTTCCCTAATTTAAAATATAACTATATTTATATATATCTAAATACATCCAATGAATAAGATGAAAAAACTATTTCATGTAGTCTTAGAATCATATTAAATCAAGAATCCCTATAATAGTAATCTTAGAGTGACAAATATGAAACCCCCACTTTTGTAGACAAGGAAGAAGCCTCTAGGTCTGTGGGAAGTTTAACCCAATGAACCATTACCCATGGATACTTAAATTATGAGATATTTCTATTATATTACAATTCTTACAACTAATATTCATAAAACATAAATAAATACTTGATTTATATTCATAATATAATAACATGTCAAAGTCAAGGTAGAGAAAAACTAAATCAATTATTAAATGAACATCAAAAAATCCTTTTGAAATGGATTAAATATTTTTCAATTAAGACCTTAATAATTTTTTATATTTTCAGTCCTAAACTAGTCATAAATAAATATAAATTTTCTATTATTTTAACTTCTTTAATTTATAAATAATTTATAAATAATTTATCAAGTAAATAAATTTTAATACAAGATATAATCTATGAAAATATCTTTGTTTAATTTAAATATACCTCAAATTTTGTGAAAATACTTTGGGTTTATGCCAATTAATTATTTTTTCAATTTTAATTGAAAACAATTTTATCTAAAATTATACTAAAAAAGGATTAATCCATGATCATTTTTATGTGAATTTTTATATGAAATTATATGATCCATGATAATTTTTGTGGCCATTTTAAGAGAGTATTTCATTTTGTGCTATCAATATACTATAACTATAGGAATTTTGGTAAGCCATTTTGAGTACTACAAAAGATAAATATCTATACAAAGTAGGATTACATATACGAGATATTAAATCTATACCACATAAGATTAAATGTATGAATGCATTCAGAAGTCTATAATGGATTGGTGTATACCATGGCAAGCCCCCATGGTAGAGCTCGACTATGGCATGACCCCCCAGGTCCATGACATAGAGAATCCTCCTATGATACATTATTTTAATATAATTTTATTAATTTTTAAACACCCATTTTCCTTATATTATGTTTTGGTCTTTAATTATGTAGCATTTAAATGGGTGTTTTAGCTTCAACTATTCCCTAGAACTTATAAAAACCATCTTTCTAGTTTCTTCATCCATTTGAAATTCAAATAAAATGTGGATATATTGGCTCTCATATCATTGAAAGGATTTATAGAGAATTATAACATCCTAGAAGAAAGAAAAGAAAAAATCCAAATCACCATAAAACCAAGAATTTATCTATACATTTGGAATGAATAATGAAACATAAAAATGAATGATTCACCATACTTCAGTCGATCTATCATGTCAAAACCTTTTATAATAAATTTATCATGATCATTGATAAGAAACTGAAAGATTCCTTAGTCAATCAGTATTTATGGACCACAGAAATCATCCAATGATCATATAAGACCTCCCTTAATCCATGGGTTTATTTTACCTTTATTTTAAAGGTAGGAGAGAATCAAGAGTGAAGAATGATATCATTATTGAGGATTTATGCACAATATTTTGAAACAATGGAATCAAACACCAGTTAAGCATATTGGGAAAAATTATATAGTCATCAAGGAACACAAATTGTTTTTCTATACTGAATGTGTATTTCAAAAAATGCTCGAATGTTTCAACATTTTTAATGTTCACATTGAATTATCATAATGAATTTTTAACATTTAAAAATTCATGTTATAAGATAAAAATCCTCATAATCACCATCACATGATGGTTACAACCAAGAATTATTGAGGGGGAAGGAGAAATAGGATAAATAAAGGACTATTTTGATGTCTCGGCCTAGGTAACACTAAACCAATGCACCAATATGGTTCACCACATGACCTCAAGTGCACCTACCATTATGTTAGAGGCTATCGACTATTAGTGAGGTTCTAATAAGATACATGGTGATACTACACACTCTTTACCAGAGTAAGAAAATAGTGAAAATTAAAAGAAAAAATAACCAATTATTAATGATTAATAACAAAAGATAACCGTGCATCTTATAGTAAGATCTCAAATTAAGATAAATAGTCAAAAACTAATACAAAAAGCATGTCACGTCATGGTAGTTTCATCTATCAAAGGAAAATATAAAATAAATATAAATTTAAAGTACCCATATTAGATCCCAACATCATGTATGGTCCCCACATCCATTTTACATCAAATAATCCCAACTAAATAATCTATCATAGGGAATTTTCCATTATCCTGACACGTAACCATGAAATATGCTCGGATACCCTTGTCCACAAGAGTATGGTGTGAAAGTAACCCAGTAGGCCACCACTAGTGGTGTTTAAATAAATATCCTTTTTAATAAAACTATTAGTGTATACAATATTATAAGATAACTAATAAACAATTCAACAAATGAAGCATGTTCCAGAATAACAAATTATCAATTCGCCACCCGGGCCCTTAGGTTCCACCATCACACTTAACCAACTAAAATCAATTCATCCATACTTGGAGTTTTAATCCTAAATCATAGGGTTCAAAAACACATGATAACATGGGAAATTCATTTTTATAATTCCAAAAATTATAGGCACCGAAGGGCATCATTTCAATTACCAATATCATGTGAAATGCTATTTTTTATCAGATCATCATGTTAACAACATAGCTAAGAACATGGAGAATCATGTTAATCATATCAAGTAAAGGATAAAGAACACAACTTCTATCTATCCTAAATCAAGGATAAAGAGTATTGTGTCTAACATCCTTACCCATGGGTTTGGATAATCATGACCAACATTAGAAACCATTTATACATAATAACTTTATAACTTCTAACATACATGAACTTAAAGAAAATTAATTAACAAGGGTAAAACTATTTAACATTTTTCATTTCTCATGTACCCTTGCATTTAATACCTTTAAACCCATTATAAACTTCAATTCATTCATTATTAATTAATATAACTTTAACATTAAATGTTATTAAAAAAATTTATTGTTCTAAAATTATCCCTTTATCGATTTACTATCTCTTAACTTATTCAAGTAAAAAACCATGTAATTTCTGAGATAATCCAAAAAACTATTTATTTAATGATTAACATGAAAAAAATAACACAATCAGTTTAATCTCATAATCCCTCTAATACACCATTTATAATTTCATTTACCATGATCAAGGGAGTGGAACACTACATGGGTGGACTTAGGCCCAGTCTAATAATCATCAATAAACTCAACATGATCTATGAAGGGTCTAACACATCATTAATAACCATATTTATCACCCCTTACATGGAATAAAATATGCATCATAATGAAACAATATCACATACCACATACACATGAACAAATGAAAATACTATGAGTAATAACTTATAGAATACCTACATTATTCCCTTAGACAAAAACTCATCCCAAACCAGCCCTTTATTCATGCTAAACTGGATAAAATCACCAAGGTGAAGAACTTACTAGAGAAGAAGACCAAATAACCAATCGTAGTTCTTTTAGGAAATAAAATGAAAAAATGTTATAGACTTACCTATGGATTCAAATCACACTGAACTCCACCTCAAACACCTAATAATCGAAGGAAAAATTTCCTTAAGGGAATTGAGAGGTTTTTTTTCATACCGCTTGCTACTGGAGAAGAAATTTCTGTGAAATTTTGGTAAGATCATATAGGGTTTTGGAGGAAAAAATCATCAAATATCTACTTTAAAAGAGACACACTATTAGGATGCAAGGTTGGCCTAACCATGAACCAATAGTGATTTCTCATCTATCCAAGGGAAATCAAAGTTTCATAGTTTAATAGAGAGCCTTCATGGTTTTGAAAGCCACGTGAAGGTGTGCAGTTTGATCTATCTAAGCCCACACAGTTTCAGGCACCCTCACTATTTACAAATGGTATTCCTCCTCCTATAAGGTGCACATTCATGGTTTATGGTTAGCACTAACTACACACCAACCATGAAACATGAAATGTAACTCCAATTTACCCTCTTTTAATGTTCAGAAACCTTAGGATGCTCTCAAGACCTTACATAATCTTGGGATTCATTCTTTTATTCATTTTTAAAGAAATTTAACCAAAATTTAAATAGTAACATACTTATGTAAAGGATTCGGATCTTAAAACCTCCCAAACTTATAACAACCTGTCCTAGATCTACACTCCTCAACATTTATAGAAATCTAAGAAAAAATGGTTGTGACACTGGGACCACATATCACATTCCCTCTACCAAGTTTCCCCCCTGAACATAACCATGATACCACAACACCTAGACCAAATTCATGGTCTTACATGAAATAATTTTCTACCTGTGATCCAAAATATGAATTGGATGCTCCTCAAAGGACACATCTATATCAAGATCAACATCATTAACATAAATCACATGATAATGGTCAATGCGATACTAATAAATCCATTACACATGAAAAAATCATGAAAAGAACAATAATGCTATAAATGTTCTAATTGATACACTACTATAATGATCATATCTATAATGTCAAACAATCCAACATACCTGGGGGCCAACTTGCCCAATTTTAAAATTTTATAGTAACCCAATCTCAATGAAACCTAAAGGAACATAAGGCAATCGACTATAAAATCAATGGGTTGATGAAAGTGTTTAGCTTATTAATTATGTATACTATGGACCATAACCATATGCTTTCAGATCAACTGAACATGATCCAACAACTCCTACACCATACTTGATCCCAACAACTCTGATTCCCGATATTCCAACCAAAATAAAGGTGATCGACATGGCCTACCATGAAATGACTCTTATGGTTCCATCTAAATAGTCACTTGATAAATATTGTTATAGTAAAATCAACTAGTGTTTGATTATTTTCCCTTATCAAACCAAAATATAAGATGAAAACTATCAGCATTTCCTCTAACACCTAGATAGAATGTTCTGATTTCCCATATGTATGTGGGTGAAGATCCATACTAAAAAATCACCTAAATACCCACCACATTTTACAATAATTTCCAGAACCATGAGGTAAAACATGGGTCACAATCCAAAACTATTCTCTAAGTGATCTTAGGAAAACTCATGATCTCTTAAAAGTATAAGTCACCCAACTGGTCGATGGTGAAAGTTTACCAAATTGAAAATTAATGGTTCACCTATAACACCCTCAGAGTTTTAAAGAGAAACATCATATTCAATAGAGAATGTGATAAGAAAAAACATGATTAGAAGATAATGTAACACCCTGTAACTTTATGGTATATTTATTTTTAAATAAATTCAATCTCTTTGATAGCTTTTAATACACGCAACACTAGGTTTGAATGAAACATGATACTCTATTAAAATATTATTAGTTAAACATTACCATTATATACTAACACTTTGACTTGTACAATCATGATTTATCCATTCTTCATGCTATTTTGAGTTTGAATTATAATTATTTCATCTAAGGGTATTTGAGTTAAAAGATACAAAGTGGAAAATAATTTCATAACCCAATTTCATTTCAATGGGTTATATTACTTCCTCATTTTCGTTAATATTATATGATAACTTGTATAATGAATTTGAATATCTATTTATTTATTTCCACTTATATATTTTGATTTGAACTCTATACACATAATATAATCATTGAATTATTCTCACTCCACCATTATAATCTTTTCAAGTGTTTACTTTACAATCAAATTTTGTTCAGGATTATTTATGCTTGGATTTACATCAGAGAAAATTATAGGATAATTTTCAAATAAACCCGTTCATTTTCTTAGCCTCTAGTTATTTATGAATTTTTTATGTAATAGTACCATTTTCACACTCTTTGGTATGTAAAACGTTTTATAATTTTTTTAACATAACCTAAATTCATTTCTCTCCTTATTCAGAGAACCATTTTTCTTCAAAAAACCTATTTTTTTATAAATATTTTAAAAAATGTTTTAAAATTACCAAAATTATTTATTAAATAAATTCTTACCCTTTTTGTCCTTTATAATTTTTTTCACAGGAATCTTTCTGTCTCTTCCTAAACAAGGTATTTGTCTAACCTATTTACCATGCAAAAGGAATGTTCTTCTTAACTCATAAGACATGTAATAATTTATCCATTTTCATTTCTTTAAATATTACTTGTAATGTTTAGATGTTTTATTTTTGATAAAAATGTTTTCAAAAGTTAATTTCAAAGAAAATGTTTTTTAAAAGTTTTTTCAAAACAAAATGGCATTTTCTTCAATAATGTTTTTAAAAGATATTTTTAAAATATTTGTATTTATCAACAAAAATAACCTTTTTATACTATAATTGGGTTATATTATATTAATACCATCCTTATTATTCTTCTAGATGGTTCATTATTGATTTGGATAAGGATTGTATTCACATTCACTTCCTTGATTCCTTTTAGCCCCCTTTGAAATATTCAATTTCATATGATCATTTAACATTGAATTTCTCTTAAATACCCATGTAATTTATTTTGGATATGATTATTACCAAAATTGTATACCATTTTTCATATGGTATTTACTTTTATTTTTTTTTGATTATTTAGGGAAATATTGATAAATCTATATCCTTTATTCAATACATAAATTGGATAAGGCATGATGTTTATTCGATATAAGGATTGTTTGGGACATGAAAGAAATGGGTTGGGGACTATTAAAGATAAACCCTAAAGGTTGGATACTAGTTAATTAAAGCCCCATGGTGCATCAATAGTCTTATGAGACAAGTTAGTTTCACAAATTAGATGGTGTTTTACATGATATGCTAAACAGTCTGGTGAAAGGTCTATATGGTAGTGGTTCTATATACCTAGGAAACATGGAATCCAATAATTAAGAATTTCACACATTTAGTTTCTGCTATTATTCATCCATGATATTTTTCATTGATATATCTATAGATACATTTCATTTTCGGTTCATTGATTAAAAGTCAAGAATTTCAGTTTCTTACATTGCCATATTGACTTTTCTTTATCTTTTTATTTGAATGGAATTTGTTTCTAGTTATTACCTTATCCTTTTTTCATTCACTTCCATCTCAGTTTTTTGATTACATGGTATGTGAGTTTAATTATTTACCATTCCATAATTATTATTCTAATTTATTAATTATTTATTCCAATATACTTTAACCATACTGAGCATTTGAGATCACCCTTATTATGATTCCTTCCCCAAGAATCTAATAAGTATACTATGAAAGATATGAAAGGATATTCTAGATGGAATAAATTTATACTCAAAATAAAAAAAATTATATTGTAATTAGTGTATTAATTTGTAACACAAGACTCATGTATATATCTAGTTTACCAAAGATACTAAACTGATTGGTCCTTCAGGATTTGATTCCTTATAATCTTGCCAATGTAATGTCACTATACACTGGATCTGAGATTTCTGGGGTTGGGTCACTACTGTTGGTATCAGAGGAATTTTAATAGAAACTTTTGGAACTATATTAAGGAAAGAATATATTATAGAACATATCCCTAAGGTATGATTTGTGGATGAGTATAGAAGAACATACTATACTTTTTTATGGTAGAGATAATGTGGGTATTCCTAGAAATACATCTCTGCCTAGATACTACAAGTTGATGTGGTTATGGAACAGATGTACCTAGGGGTAATGTCCCTGACAAGGTGTGTCGAGCCTAACTGAGCATAACCTGGTATATGAAAACAAGACTCACAGCACACATGTTTTGACACTCCGGGGGGATATTATTAAGATAATTAACAATTTATTTACAAATAATTACAAAGGATTTTAATAGATAATGAAAATTAATTACCTAGGATAAACCTAAGGTGTTTTATATTGAAGATATTGTGTTATGATTTAGAAATCCTACAAATGATATTATAGATAAAATCTGGAACAAGAAAAGACCTATGTCGAAATAAATGGATGAAGTATTTCTATATTAGGGATGCATTAAAAATCTTAGTTAAAAGTCTATTTAGTGATTAAACTTATTTTAAGGATGTCTATCAAATTTATTTTTGAGATTATATTTTTATGGTTTTAGAAAAGGACAACCCTTATTTTGGGTGATAACCAATCTAATATATAAATTCCTCATGACATGAACCCATGATCGAAGGATGATAAGGGTTTAACACCAACCAATGACCTACTTAATGTCCTGGTTATTATTCTATTGTTTTTAGTTGAACGCTTTGATGAATAAATATTAATGATAAACTATTAGTTTAAATTTTTAGGTTTATAGATAAATGTCTTAACCATAATTACTTTGGAGAATAGTTAGAGAAACAATACAGAATTTTAACTCTTTTATGGGCCTTATAATCCATTTTAAGTGTATTTTAGTTCTGTATACATCAAAGTTAATTTTAGGATATCGATTTCTTGAACTAATGTATGAATTAGAAATTAACATAAACAGAACCAAAGTATGAAAATTGTGAAATTGAAATATCTAAAGTATGTATATTTACTTATATTATCAGGTTGTAAAAGAATTACCCAACATTAGTAAAATTATTTAGAAATAAAATTTTGTCTTAATACCTTAACTTTTGTTGAACTATTGGTATTTTAGATCATCACAGATTTATGTATTTGAGAACCTCAAATTTCAATTGATAATTCACTTGTTTATGATTGATGGCCTCAATAAATCCCTATAAATATTTACTTTTCCCCCCTAAGTGTGTATCTCTACTTGACACTAATGATCTCCTACTTAGAGACCTAGTTATATGTTATTCCATGTGAACTTTATATTTCCCATTATCTATTTCCTATAGGATTTATGATAAATAATTCTCATGATGTGGTATTTCAAAAATAGAAAATATCAAACAATCTACCACCATGATCAAGTTTAAATTGAATATATGAAATTTAATTATGGTGGGGAGAATGTAATAGGCCAAAAATCTAAATTAGGAATATTGTATTCGATAGCGTGTATGACATGCTACACTAAATGCGTAAGGTAATATAATATCCCTAGAATTTATAATATATCTACTATTTTAAATAAATTAAATATATTTTTTGGATTGAAAAGCATAAAAAAATGAGTTATCATATTTCTCATTAAAAAATGAGTTTATTTAATGGTTTTCATTACACGCAAGACTGATTTTTACAAAACAATAATATATTATTAAAATATTATTATTTAATATAATAATATATAACATAGATATTAAATTAGTAGTTATGAATATTATTAACTAAGTAATGAAAATATATGGTTTACACAAATATGAAATGAATTAATTGGTTTCTAGTTGATTAGAAATGAATATAAGAACCAGTTAAAAACAAAGGGAAAGTTATTATAGAAAACTATTTTTATAATCACAAATATATTATATATATATATATATTATACTCAATAAAATATTTTTTATATTCATCCAATAGATTTTATAGGCATGATATAATAAGAAATCCAATATTACACATAAAAACCTATATATTTATTAAGGCACTTTTACTATCTTTTAATAGAGAACCTATTTTAAATCCAATTTTTGGAAATTTTACCCCCTTTTAATGGAGAACCAATTTTATAAAAAATAAATATTAAAATAATATTAAAAACTTAAATAGAAACATAAAAATTAGTTGTGGGTTATTTTTTGGTATTTTTCTGTGAAGTTTCATTATTTAATGAATAATGAAAAATATTGAATTTTAATTCAAAACGACTTTTTCATTTAAATCATTTATAACTTTAAATTAAATTTTATATTATTTTTAATGTTTAATTAGTTAACTATTTTATAAATCAATACAAATTTGGTCATTAGAATCAATTTCACTTTGAAATTGAATATAAGAACATAGAAAACCTTTGGACGTTTTTACTTAAAAAACTCACATTGTTGACCCTTCTACGGGATTAAATTTAAATTAATTTTTTCCAATTATGTGATTTTAATTTTGAAAATGGGTTCCATATATTTAATTATCATAATTTATAATGTCTAATAAGGTAAAAATTGTTTTTTACAAAGTTTTTTTTTGAAAGTGATTAAAATTAATTACAATGAGTAAGGGGAAATTAATCTTAAAAATGTTACTAAACCTTAAAAATAAGACCCAAAATGACATATAAACTTGTAAAAAAGTAATTTTATGGTCTTATATAGAACCTATAATACTTTTTATATAATTTATTCAATTATTGGATCCACATTCAATAGAAAAAATGTGGATTCTTTTCCAAAATTTACAAGAGTGCCTCTCCTCCTCCTCTATAAAAGGATTCCTCCCCTCCCACTTCTTGAAACCTATCAAGGCACATTGTATAAAGAAATATATAAACAAATATTTCCTAAAAATACCTCCCATAAACCTAGAATACTCACCTTGTTAAAAAATACATCCAAGGAATCCCTTTGGTTCAAACCACAAGGAGTTAGGTAACATCTTTCCTCAAGCTCTTTAGTTTTACTTTATTTCTCCACCCTAAAAAATCTTCTTACTACATGGTTATATAATATAACAAGTATCATAAATATATTATGATGTTTTTATATTAGGTCTTAGACCTAAAATTACACACACTTCTATCTAATGGTTAATGAACATAACGTTTATGTGTACGGAGAACTACCGCCTCACGAAACGACATCGTTCATTTTTTCCATTACAACATTTCATGGTTGGTAACAATGTTGGAAAATCAATTTATATATGTTATATATGATATTTATAATTTCTTTATACGTTTTTAATTATTTTATAAATCATAACCTTATGGTTTCCATTTTGTGTAAATATGATAACATTATTTGTGGAAATGTGGACAACTGCCTCCTCAAAGCGATGTGATTCATTCATGCTATACATGGAATGTATAAAGGATGGTTTTAATAAACTTATGTAACTTATATGACATATATATGATTATTTAATTATAATATACATGTATATAATTTTATTTTCATTATTTTAATAAGAAAAATAAATGAAAGTAGTCTTCAAGTGTACATACAACATATCATCTCCATGAACGGTGCATTTCATTTATTTCAGAAAATATTACAGATTATTATAAATACATATATACTGAATATATTTGATAATTAAATCACGTTTTAGATTTTTTAGATGATTAAACCATGATAAAAATAATAATAACAACAAGTAACAATTCAAAACATACACGAAAGACTAGGAAATTATCAAAAGAAATAATGAAAATAATGAAAGATTATTAATAAACAGGTAATAAGATATTATAAGAAGATAATATATGATATTATAAATATGATTATGGTTCTATTATTAGTTAGTGACATGTTTAAAACCTTTATACATGAGTTTAATTGATATCCCCCCCCCAAAATAAACACAAGGCAATGGATTTTGTCTAAATTTACAATCCATTAAGACTTACTTGTTGTTATGCACATAGTTTCTTTTATATGGTGTATATACTACCCTTTGAAATATTATATCATGAATATATTTATTCTAATGGTATTATAAGTTTCATTTTATGTTATTACTTCATGTAGATTATGATTCAAATGTTTCAAAATGGTATAAGACACTTTGGAATGTTTAATGATTATTATCCTCGAGAATGTTTTTAATGATTATCTTTACAATCTCACATCCTTTTGTGATTGTTAACTTTATCTTGACACAATAAATTTATTTTTGTGCACCTAATTTTTTATATATGGTTTATATACATCCAAATTGACTTCTAATTTCACAATTAATCCATTATTCATGTTATTTTGAGTTTCAATTAGAATTATTTCATCTAAGGGATTTTAGTTAAAACTACCAAGTGTAAAAGAATTTCATAAACCTATTTTTTCTCATTGTGTTATATTACTTCCTCATTGTTGTTAATATTTTATGATTATGTGTATAATTAAATTTACTATCTATTTATGTATTTTCACTCATATATTTTTATTTATAGTTGATACACATAGTCTATACATTTATTGATTCTCACTCCAGCATTATAATATTTTCAAGGGTTTACATTACAATATCATTTTGTTTTGGATTGTTCATTATTAAATTTCCATTAGAAGAAATTATTTGATCATTATCTAATAAAACCGTTCATTTTATTCTCCTATATTTATTCATGACCTTTTTCAAGTAATATTACTATTCTCCCACTCTTGGGTACTCAAAATGTTTTAGAAAATAGTTTTAATAACACCCAACTTCATCTCTCTCTTTAGTAAGAGAACCTATTTTCTTCTAAAAGCCCAGATTTTGAAAAAGTTTTTCAAATTCTATTTAACCTTTACAAAATTATTAATTAAGATATTTTTCCCCTTTTTCCCTCTATAAATTATTTCAAAGAAATATTATTATTTCTTTCTGAACAAGGCATTTTTATAACCTTTTTATCGTACAAAAGAAATGTCCTTTTTTCTTAGTATGTCATGTTCAAATTTGCATGCATTAATTTATTTTAATCTTCCATTACATGTTTAAAGTTTAATTTTTAAATAAATTTATTTCAAAAGTGATTTTTAGAGAAATGGTTTTTTCAAAAGGTTTTTCAAATGGGTTTCCAAAAAAACAAATATTTTCCTCAATAATGTTTTTAAAATAACTTTTTATAGTATTTCTATTCATAAATGAAAAAAACAGTTATTTTTACTCTAATTAGGATATTTTTCATTCATACCATACTTATTCTTCCTTTTTATGGTTTATGATAGATTTAGATAAGGATAATATTCACATTAACTTCCTTGATTCCTTTTAGTTCCATTTAAAATACTCAATTTCCTATGATAATTTGACATTTAATTTACCCTAAATATCTATATCAATTTTCATCGATATTATTATTGATGGAAATATATAATACTTCTCATATGGTGTTTACTTTTAAAGTTATTTTATTATTTTGAGGAATATTGATAAATCCACATCCATTATTCAATATGGATATTTGATAAAGCATATTGTTTATTCGATGTGAGGAATGTTTGGGACATGAAGAACATCGGTTTGGGACCATTTAAGGTAAGCCCTATGGGTTGGGGACTGGTTTATGAAATATTCATGAGGTATAAATAGTTTTATGAGATAAATTAGTTGAAAAAATATAACTTTTTTTACCTAATATGCTTAACCATCTAGTGGAAGGTCTTGAGAGTGATGGTTCCATGTACCTAGGAAACTTGAAATCCAATAATTAAGAATTCATCTCATTTAGTTTCTATAATTATTCATCCATATGATTTTTCATTGAAATATCTATAGATACATTTCATTTTAAGTTCATTTATTAAATGGAATGTGTTTCAGTTTATCACTTTTCCATATTGAATTTTCCATATCTTATTATTTGAAAGGAATTTGTTTCCTGTTATTATCTTTCCATATTATTTATTCACTTCCTTATTAACTTTTTGGATTAAATGGTATGTGTGTTTAGTTATTTTTCATTCATTAATTATTATTCTCATTGATTAATTATACATTCCACTATACTTTACCCTTACTGAGAATTTGAGATCACCCTTATTATGTTTTGTTTCCCAGGAATCCAATAAGTATACTCCAAAATATATTCAAGGATACACTAGATGGAATAAATTTATCATCGAAAGAAAAATATTATGTTGTAATTAGTGTATTCATTTGTAATACAAGACATATGTATATATTTGGTTTACTAAGACTACTAAACCGATTGGTCCTTTGGGATTTGATTCCTTATAATCATTTAAATTTAATGGTAGCAGACACCAGCTCCGGGATTTATATTGTTGGGTCACTAAAAATTATCATTTCAATTCATAATATAAGTATTTATAAAGTTAATATGAAGGAATGATATTGTTTTTATTTCATTTTTATAATATTATATATTTTATATTGTTAAATTATTTTAGGAATACTTAACAAAACCATACATTATCACTTGTTTAACATATGAAATATGATATAATGCCTAATTATACTTAGGTTTGATACACTTTTAGGGTTTCTAAAACTCATTACAATTCTAAGTAATTCCTACCACATCTCTATATGACCACCTGATAAAACCATCCCACTAAAATCATTAGTGAGTAATATCTATGAAGTAATGTAGTTTAAATAATGGTTAGATTTATGAATCATATTCTTAATGTTTCGCTCATTAAACAAGTATTTAATCTCCATAATATCAAAATATCCATTATTGCGATGTTAATAAATTATATTGTGTGATTAAAAATATTTATATGCCCATTATAATTATCATCCTTGGAACTTATTCTATTAATATTTTACTTGAAATATTTTGTTAACTAATGAAACTTTTTACACTATTACTTCACCAACACATCCTACACTCTCTAAAGATAAAGTTCCATTTACTTTACAATTTTTCTCGCTTGATATTTTATATGTTAAATTTGAACTTCATAATTTCTAAATGTTCTCCCACTAAACTCTTAAACACTATATCCTCTTCATAATATTTTTTCTAATATATAATAACTTTATTTGTGTTTAATAAACAACTCTTATTTACTTTAGAGTTAATATTTTCAAAATATACTATAATATAAATATAATAAGGGTTTTAATTGTTATTCTAGAAAAATTATTTTATTCTTTAAAATATTTCATTAAGAGTGGTGATCTCATATCTATAATCATTTAACAAACATCATGATAAATAATTTTTTCTTGAATAAAACTACTTTTATCCTTCTATCCTTTTGAAAACATGGTATAAAATCTTATGGATCACAAATCATGTGTATTAATTTCACATTGTTAATAATAAATCTTCTTGAATATTTTTTATCATCATACAAGAGAAATGAGATGAAAATATAGATCTTTTATTTAGACCTATACGATATTGATAAATTTCTTTTCATTCAATTATTTTATTCAAGAACCCCTTTCTTTGTCATTTGAATACAAAACTACAAGATCGATAATTTTTTTCTTTTATTTTGAATCCTTATATATTTATTACATGTTTAAAGTATACATTAGGTATCATATAACCTTTAAAATTGATGAATTGATTTATATAACACCAGTACCAAACGTGGATATTTCCTGGAGTTTCCCAAACTCTTATAGGTTTGCAGGATATTTAAATCAGTTGGAAACATAGTCATTGCTTCATAATTTTAGCCTTAAATTTCAATGACCAAGGTTTCATATTATGAAAAAGCATTACTAGGCTCTCCAACTAACATTTCTTTTTTTAGTTTAAACTTTTACCCACTTACACTATCAAAACAACATAATAACCTAAACATCACATTCCATAGTTCATCTATCCTGAAAACTTTGACAAAATATGGTAAAATATTATTGAACTTATTTACATTATCAGACACATTCCAATAATTTTTCTTTAATGAATTCAAAAACTAGACAAATAGTTATACACTATCTTTAGTCACTTCAATCCATTTAACAGACTCAATCATATTGAATACATATGAGTAGAGAATAAAGTTCATTAGTACATTTCATATATAATGTTTTCAAATAAAATTTTATCATTTTATGGTTCTCATAAGATTTTAGTTTCACTTTTTGAATAAAATCAACTTCTATTTACATAGGAACGTATTGCACAATGTTTTTTTATTAAAAATGAATATTATGTTTTTTACATGTCTAAGAAGGTGTTTACATTAAGCTCATTCATCCTATAAGATTGATCCCAAAGTCGAGTTGGAATCTTCATTAAAAGATTTTATCGTATAAGTATTATGTTTTACATTAATTTAATAGAATTTTTTTTAAATATGATACTACTAAAATGATGGATACTTTTAAATTCATAGCATACATTAGTGATTCAAGATCCATATTTCACTAAGATTTTATTTATTTCATAATTTCTCCCATAGCATAGATATTTAGGTAGGTCATGATAAAAACCATATCAGATACAAATCTTATATAGTTAACTGAACAACACCTTACCCAATCCAATATATGGATAAACTCAGCACCATTACTATGGTAGCCTAATCCTATTAGGGTCTCCCAACTTAGTGTAACCCAAATAAATTTCCAAGAATGTATAACTAATCCTATTATAGTTACCAATTACCTTCTTTTGTTACACATTACAATCTAGGGGAACCCAAATTTGTCCTGACATATCTGGTTGGATGATTAAGTTCTTTACAATTGTCTAATTTGGAACGAATTTAATAGTTTTTTTATAGGTGAACTAATTTCACAATAAAATCTCATGTTATTATCATTTCATATATACATGCTTCTAATGATTTAATCTAGAATCCTATTCCTTCTACCAAATCAATATATTCAAACCATATTGATGTGAAATGCTTTACACAACTCATAACTTGTGGTACTAACCAAAATTAAAAAGAAACTATATTCATACATATCTAAAAGCATCCCATGAATAAGGTATATAGAAAATTTTTATGTAAAGTATTATAATAACATGAAATCTATAATCCCCACATGTGTAAGTTTGGAGCAATAGATAGCCAACCCCTATATTTCTAAACAAGGTGTAAGCCTCCTGACTAGTGATTTGTGAAACCTGAAGTCCCTCTAACCTAGGATCATTTACTTAAGAGAGACTTGAAGTCCGTTATAATTCTAAAACTTAATATGTATAAATAATAATTAATTACTTAATTATGTATTATAACCTAATATAAGCTAAAGTCATGGGATAAGAAAACCAAATCAATTGTCATACCTAGCATGAAAATCCTTATATACATGCATGATAATTTATAGAAACAGTTTAACTCTTTAAAAAATGCATATAATAAAAAAATATAATAATTATATTTGTAAATAAAGTAGAAAATAAACTAAATATATGAAAATTCATATATTTAATAATTAGATAAAACTATTTATGAAAAATTCATAAATAAATCCAATTATATAGTTGGGGTTTGGATTAGTGGTAAGCACCCCATAATTCTACATGACACATGGGGGTTCAAAACCCATGGGGCGCAGGTTACTGTAGCAGCACTGTAGTGCTCCTATAGTAGTCGAGATACTGTTGCAATGGCGGCACTGTAGCAAAGGCAGGGGAACTGTAGCGGTGATAGGGGAACTGTAGCGGTAGCGGGTACAGTGCGGTACTGTAGCAGTGCTGGTACTATAGCAGTACTATTCACAAAATGGGTCTTGGGTCTAAAATTTGGGCCCACGGGCTATGTAATGGGCGAAATTCCCACTGGGCCTACGAGCTATGTAATGGGTCCCCCTCTACCCAGTTAAAGAGGTCCTTTCTTTGCTTTAATAATGAAAATGAGGCTTCGGCCCTAACCTTTTAAAAAAAATAAACAAATCAAATTATAAATAGTTTAGAATTTATCCATGAATTATGGATACTCCATAATTAAATAAACATAACTATTTTATATTTATTTCAATACAAACACCTTCATATTATAATTTTATATGGAATTTTAATTTAAATATATGATATTAAAGAAAATATAAAATTTTTTATATTGAAAATATATAACATAAATCAATTTACATAATCTAAAAACAACATATTTATTATAATTTAATCTTTTTTTCATTTCAATTTTAAAAAACCTTTTTGATATGGTTTAAATAATTATGTTAAATAATTATTTTTAATTTGGACAATTATAATTTATAATTATGAACAATCCATCATTTTATCATAAAATATTTTATATTATTGATTTATTTTGTAATATATAATTCCTTTACAAACTACACTTATAATTTCAATATAAAAATTTTATATCCAAATTAAAATTCATTCCATATAAATTTAAAATCGTATTTCATAATAATAATTAATATTATTTATATTTATTTACTAAAATTTTCAAAAAATACATAATAAATAATTATGAACAATTAATAATTAATTAATTTATAAACATTTTATAAATTAAATAATTATCCTAAAATACCTTTTTATATGGTTTATAAAAAATATATAAACTATTTTTTTCCATTTTAAATTGAAAATGTGATTTTTTTAAACCATATATCACTTTTAATGATTTATAACAAATTGTAAGCTAATATTTATAGGTTTTGATTCCATAAATCCTTAAAGCTCTATCAATAATACTTCATGATAGACCATTATTATCACCAGTTATGACTATGTGTTGGTTGACATAAGAATAACTAATCACACAACAACAATCATAGGCAAAAACAGGGGCTGTATGTAACATTACAACCTCTAACACCTTGGATATAACCACTTATGATATTCAATGATATCACCTTATTGTTACGATGCTCTATTTTGAGTTAAGTGTTTCAGGGTTATTGCATGCTATGCCCTCTCATATCTTACCTGATGCTATGAAAAAAATGTAATTTCACTATGTCACTGCCTATGACAACATAAATCATATAGAATAACCTAAACATATATATTAAATTATCACATAACATAAGGCTAGTTATAGATAAAAATTCCAATTGTATATTAAGATATTGAATGTGATATCATCAAAATATCATATTTCATTATTTTTCAACATGATTTTGAGAATCAAACATCACAGTAATAGTCTAATACCACTATTGTGTTTATAAGGACCAATTAACACTTCATCATGGTAGAATTAGTAATTATAATCCCTGAAACACAAAATTTAACATTCATGAACCCTAAAACCACGTAAACATAAAATGAAGAACTAATGTGTACCTTCCACTGATGAGCATCTACTACTTCCTTCATCATAGTGGTTTAATAAAGGTACCTTAGACACAACCAGAAAACTCTATCCTACATGGTGTATCCATGAGTTAGAATGAATCACCCCTCATATAGTTGATACTCTCATTTTCACCATAACATGCTAGTGCCTCACTTGGTAAAGGAGGATGAATAAAGAGCTTCTAAGAGGGGTGGAATTTAATAGAATGTTAGGGAAACTTGAATGATCACCATTTCCATGAATTGTCCACCATTATACAATCCTTCGGGTATTCTAGATCCAATCAATCATTTAATCATATATTATAAAACTTATGATTAAATTTAATATAGGTTACAAATATTTTAAAAACATGACCAATCCAACCCCAATTATTTCATTGAATGAAATGTTAAATTTAATGACAACCATCATGGAAGAATACAAAATTTCAACATTAATGTTCCAATACCAAAAATATTTTTGGGTGTTATTATGGATAATAAAATAAAATTAATCATAACACTATCATACAAAATAGGAAAATCAAACTCTATAATTGGCTCAAAATGCAGATTTATGATATCTAGATATCATAATGAATAATATACCCCAAGTAATAAAATATGACAATACATTGTAGATATCATACCAATTTAAATACCCTATACATTCATATGATATGTTCTAATCATTTCAAATATATATAGATTTAATGGAATATCTCCATCAAATCCTTCTCCAAGATAAGGGTAAAAACATATTAATCAATGAAATTATTTTACCTTTTGTTTGAGACTATTATGAAAAGTTTTTATTTATCAATATGAATAACTCTAATCAAACCATCAAAAGAATAAATAAAATCTACTCTCATATTAGCTATTATTAAAGAATTTATATCTCTTTAATGTGAAATAACAACTTCATCACTATGATGTTATGAAGGAATGGTTTTTATTAAATTAGATTATAGAGATAAGTTTTTTGAAAAATTAATATGGTTATCTCAGGAGAAATAAGTAAACAATAATATGAGACAATCACTTAACCCTCTTAAGATACAATATATTTAGTGAAATCTAAATAGAAATGTGAGATGAAAATTTTAGGGTATGGAATTTGGTAAAAAAATCTAATGCATCCACCATTGATGCAGTCTTTACGTTTCTAGTAGTATCAACTGACCCAACAATCACAAGATATTAGACAATCATTATAACAACCACAATGTCATTTTTTCTATTGTATTTATTTATTTATTTAATTTTTTTATTTTCCTATATTCATTTTTTTTCTTGTGTGTTTTTCATTTTGGATAGACTATAATTCTGAGCTATAGTTGAGTTAAGAAATGACTTGGGGAGGTTGTACCACAACTTAACCTAGGAACAACTAAAGTCCCGGTCTACTGTTGTGTCATTAATTGACCAAGGAAGGTCTCACAAAAAAATTTCCTACCTAAAAATTTTAAAATAGAAAATTTATATGTTTAAATAACCTAATTTTGCCTCTCTTCACAACATTTAGACCTTCAACCAACCCAGGTGCCTCTCCCTCTAACACTAATCTCTCCTCCATTTCCATTTTATAATTATTTTGGGTTGATTTCACCTATTTCCTTTAAGAAATCCTCAATTAAGAAATTAATTCTTCTTCTTTTAGGTCTTATAACCCTTATTACTTAGTTTTATATCACCCCAATAGTGGTAAAAGTCTAGGTATTTCTCTATTTTAATTTAATAGTGGGGGTTTTTGTGTCTAGGTTTTTATCTTTTTTTCTATGGAGTCTTCCCTCCTCCAAGATTTTGGATTCCATACAAGTATTGTAGATTTCAAGTGATTAAGGTATGTGGTTAAATGATATACCATTTCTTGAAAAACTAAATGTTCTTACATAAATTTATAAAGAATGTTTTAGTTTTTTTATTACAGAAAGGGATATTTTGATAACTATTATCATGTTTTTGGTTGAATACACAATGATTTAATTTTTTTTATTAAATCAGAAATGGTTTTTAGTTTTCATGTTTGTTTATGGTATGAATTGAAAGTGGAATTTTTATTGAATGGAAATTAAATAACACATGGAAACCTTGGTTACCAAGGTGGGAAGTCTAATATAAGTACTTTTAGGTAATGTTTAAACTATGAATCCTTTGTAATATACTATCAAAGAAACCAAATATAAAAAAATTAGTTGTGGTGCCATGGTTGGGTGTCACAACACTACTAGGAAAATGGCGATGCTCTCAATTATATCAACACACACATGGAATGTATTGGATCAGTCACCAAGAGTACGAGGATACTACGACGAGACACCAACCTTAGTTACCCTAGGGATATCACATGGTGAATAAATTTGTTTACTTGTAATTATTCTTTTATTTTAAGAATGTTTATTCTTGAAACACATGGGGGTGCCTACTAGGATTGATATACTCACACCTTACAAATACTCAATAGCTATGTGTTGACTTTATTTTTATAGAAAATTTTAAAATAAATGTGTCTATAAAAAGTTGTGGGTACACATATTACTAGTTATTAGGTGGTGGAAGTGACATGGTTGGAGGTTTCCACCCTTGACACATTGAGATGTAAAGTTTTATTTTATTTTATTTTGAGACTTGATTTTAGCAACATAACCCTATTTTTTATGGTTTCTTGTTTTCTTTCCCATTAATTTTGTATATGTATATTTAATTTCATGTTCCCATGTTTGTATGTTTATTTTACATATTGGTTTTTATGATTTTGTGGATATATAATTTATATTGTGTTGATAAATTTAGTGGTAAAACCATTCCAAAAGTAGTTTCTTGATTCCTGGACACTAGTTTCCCACCCACAAGGATTAGTAATGAACATAAATATTTATTGAAGAATAGCTTGGGTACCTAGTTTAGGGGTACCCAAGGATGGTTCATGAAAAAATGATATAATATATTAGTTTTTTTTAAACTATTCAGGATTGTGATATAGATAGGTGGTATGATATTTGTGACTTAAGGGGTATGTTGTAAATGAGTTTTTAGAAAATAGTCATCATGATGAGATTTGATTTTATAGAGGATGTCCAAAAATTTTAAATTTTTGTTTTGTTTTGTTTGAATCAACCCTTAGGTAGGATATATAGGCTATAGATCATGTATAGATTCTGAACTAGGTAGAAGAGTGAAAATTATTATGTTATTTTCTTTATGATTCAAATAATTACCTCATGATGTATATAAATTAACTTTTTTGATGGGTTTTGACCTATCTGTTTTATTATTGTAGTCTCATTAATCCTAGAAGACCCCAATAAACACACTAAATGATGAGAAGATAACCTCATTAAGCCAATCCATCAGTTTATGAAAACCTTATTAAGGTTATGGTCTAGGATGTTTATGCTTTAAACCATGGGTTAGTTTCCAGTCTCGATCCAGCTAAGGAAGAAGATTCCTCCCAATAAGAGGATTAAGATTAGAAATTCCTCAAGAATAATCATACCTCCTTATAGGGAAGTAATGATCCATGGAAATTTGGGGGTTAGTTCGATAATACTGAGAGAATATATGATCTTTTTCAGACCCATGACTCCATTAAATTAAAGTGTGGTACCTTCATGATTTAATGTCCCAGTTGGAAGCAGTGGGTGTCAATTATTTAGAAGAATTAACATGATAGTTTAGAGTCAAAATATTTAAAGGTGGTCCTCACTTGGAAATTTTCTCCTAATACCTTTGTGGTGGATAAATATAGGGAATTCATGTGTCTCCAATAAGGAAATTGGTTGGTTATAGAATATATCAATTTGTTTATGGAATTAGTGTAATTTTTTAAATTTGGTTCCCTATAACCTACTTATATGTACATTATTATTACATATATTCATTGTTTTCAATATTTATAAAATATATGATCACATCATGATTGTTCTTATGCGTGGCATAGCATATGATAATTCCAAAGTGTACTTGTGACACTGAAAGGTTATAGAAGTTCATAACTATAATGAGAACCTATAAGTTCCATGATAGTATTATTTTATTATAATTTATAAAACTAGATGATATCATTTGATGAGAAAAAATAACAAAATCTATATGGGGCGGTGACACATAGGGCTTTGAGACACCTTCTCATGGTGTATTTGCTTAGTATTCTACAGTGAAAGAGATTATAAGAACATGAACCACTAATAGAAAATACACATTCAAAAGTTTCATTGTATATTACTATCTAAAAATGTGTGTAATGATCATTACACATTAAGGCTATTATTCATGCATGTACTGAGACATTTAATTTCATGTATTGATGAAAACCATTAAGACATATGCTCATTGTGAAGTATAATACATTGGGTGCATGTCTAGTGACATTGTGTTAGTGAATGATACAATAAAGGATTTTCCTCTTATATTATTTAATGGTAGTTGATATCCTAAGAGATTTTTTGGGAATTTAATTTCCTGATTAAGTCTATAGCCATGGTAATGTTGTTTTCTAGTTCATTTTTAGAATTTCAAAGAAAGAAACATCAAATATATTGGTTGATGACACAAGTATGAAACCTTATTGATTAGAGATATCAAGATAAAGGGGATATATTACATAATTTAAATTTTTAGAAGGTTACATAACATTACAATAGCCTTGGTATATTTATAGAAACTGACCTTGGACTTTAGGCATCATAGTCTAATGCCGTATAGAAATTTCCCTAGAGTGTTATACAACAAGTTTATTTATTACTATATTTAAATTCCATATGAATTTAACATACTGAATAAATATTATTCACATGCATGGTTTAATAATTATTCACATTAATTTGATCAGAAAAATTCAATCACCAGTTATATGTGATAATATTTATGTGAGTTGAATATTTAATAAGTGATTATTCATCTTATAATTATTCATTTAATTACATGAATATAAAATATATATTTATTCTAGTTTATTCACAAGTTAATAAAATATTTATTTACTCAGTTACATGATTATTTAATAAATATTTATTCACTAATCCCAATGAATATAATATTTATATATTTATTCTTGAATGATGAAATGATATCTATTTATTTAATTAAATATTAATTATTCAAGAATTGATAAATATTTAGGAGGATTGGTGGATCAACTTTAATGTTCAGATGAGAAATGTCTTATTAAATATTATTGGAATAAATATTAATTTATTTTTTCAAGAAAAATAATATTTATTTTATACATAAATATTTCACAAATTAAGTAAATAATAATAATTTAATTATTATTTCGATATTGGATTTGATGAAAATTATGAAAATGATAACGTCCCTTGTACAAGTACTATTTTCTAACCATAGAATTATTTAAACTCGATTATGAAATTTTCCATGGTGTCATGAAAGTGGGAGCCACATTCTTTTTTCATGAATAAAATTTTCTTGAAGGATTATCCCAAGCCCTGGAGTGTTCTTCTACAGAATTCTCAGAAGAACACAAAAAGTTTCTCCTACTCCACATAAGAGAATCCCTTTCCCCTTAAATGATTCATTTGTGACTAACATAGGTAAATTCAATCATTAAAACCATTCACACTAGCACCAAAATGATTCTATGGTTACAATCATTGATTTTGAGAGCATGTTTGGATCACCACTACATGGAATATACTCTTGATTCCTCTAACACAGTGAAAATATAAAAAGAGTAGTATACTAAATTGTTGACATGAAATAAATAATTCATTAAAAGTTAATTCTCTATTAAATAAATTAATTATAAATTATATGTGGAAAATTTCCTCTCTTCTTGGTTCGAGGATCTTATCAATTAATCTTCATATTAATTCCATTGGACATGAATATGTTTCATCATGTGCATCACATATTAATCTGGGATTTTAAACAAATAAAAGTTACCAACCCGATTCTTTCACTACGTCCATAACCTTTAAGTGGTATCAAATGTGTTACATAATAATTTATAATTATTTATTATTCTTTGATCGATTACACACAATTATTGTTAGTTTTCCACTTCCAGTTTATTCATTCTTTAAGAAATATTTTAATTAACATGTTTTCAATATATTAAAATTATTCATTCATGTTTAAAATCATATTAGGTGTATTAAAAATAGATAAATAATTATTTGAGATTCCATTAGGAGGTGTAGATGATTCTGGAAGGTAGATAAGGATACATGAGGTGTGACTGATAATACTCACCATACACCCAAGTTCACTACACCAAGGAATCTTATTGTATACATGAAACACTAAATATTAATAACACTTAGAGTATTTAATTCATACCATATGTTCGTTGGGGAAACCTCAACCACAGTCTATCAAACCATAAGATGTTTGGTTGACATACACACTATGTAGTATACATGGTTTAAGGGAAACAATAACATTAATTGTGTGGTCAAATATGATGAAAAATATATTTGAGAAATATATGCTATATTATTAATTATATACATTAATTTTAGTTAGAATACATGTTGTATAAATCATTAATCATTTCATTTTAAGAACACTCGATGTTAACTGATGGGTTATGTGAACACACAGAAATAAAAACACACAGTGTGTAGCAACTTAGTACATGTTGTGTAACCGATCTGAGATACAAGCTGAGTCCTTAGGTGTTTATCTTGGATACATATAAAGAGATGAACAAGAAATGTATCACATTATCACACACCATATAGTCACCCAGTAAAGAAAAAACATAAATTGTATAAAAAATAATTAATTATAGAATTAAAAACCTAATTATCATATTGGAATCTGATGTGTTGGAAATGTAAAAAAGTTTTGTAAAATTAATAAATATGAAATTAATTCCATCTAATTATATGTAATTACTGGTCAATATATCTATTTTACTTTTTAATTTGTGATGGTTATGTCCAATATACTTTGGATGGTCATTAAGATAAATGGAATCAATCAATTAATTTATCAAATTAACTCAAGTGCATTTATCTTAATAATAAAGAATGAATTGAAGTTAATGATAGCTAGTGCACTATTTTTTATTCATTATATGATATATTGATGACCATGCGATTAAACCAATATATATATTTTATTGATTTATTTAATTTATTATTTCATAGTTTTTTTAATCATTTATTAAATTAAATAATTGTATGTGAGTCATTATTATCCTCTCTTTACATAAGGGCATGTGTAGCGACAATTTATCTTATATAAACCCCCTTAACCAAGCCTTTGGTTCCATTTACTTGTGTGGGAGTAAATTATTTTGTAATTAATGGATCTCCCAGGAGAGTATAGGTATTTCAAGCTCAAAGTTGAGGTGAAACCAATCTAGGAGGTACATAAGAGTGCATGTGGAATATAATAACTCAAACTAGGCATGGTTACAAGAGTTAATTTCTTATTTCCAAGGTTTTATTTATAATATTCTAGATAAACCACCCATTAGAGAATTTAACTATCATTATAATTTATTAATTTTATTTCTTTCAGTTTCTTGGATAATTATTATTAGATGCTTGATCCCTAAATAGATTAATTAACACACATGTAATATGGAAAAAATATATAATATGAATAAAATTTATCTTAACATTGTTAATAACTTAATTAAAATCCAACTAAAATTTACAAAAAATGGATAAGATAAAATGGGAAATTTTCCGATAAAGGTAAAAATCCCTTAAATAAAATAATATATCGATGTAGCCTCATATTACCTAATTTAGAATAGAAATAATAGATCACAATGCATGATCCAACCCTCAATGGGATGATACTTTTTAATGAGAAGTTTTAAATGATTTTTTTGGATTGAATTTACCAATTTTACATAAATAGGAGTATCCTTTTCTATAATTGGAGTAAATTTGGACATAAAGTGTTGAGTAAATCCAAACACAAGATTTTAGGATCAGGGACTCCAGTCAAAAGATCAAAGAGCTATGAGTTAATGTAGTCAGCAAGTTAAACCTACCAAAATACATTAAATTAGCTTATGAAGCCCTATCTTGGGTTATAATAAGTGGTATAAGGATCCTTTATAATATAATATTCATGCGATATTATATTCCAATACCAATTTTGAGGGATATTTGGTTTCAATAAAATAGTGGGAGATTAATGAATTAAATTAAATTTATTATCTAATATTATAATTCTGATAAAGTACTTAAATTTTTATCTTATTTATTTTAAAATTGGAAACCCACACAACATTGACTATATCATTAAGATCTTTATTAGGGAACTATATATTTATCATCAGATCAAATTTATAAGAATTTTATAGGTTCCAACACAGTTTATTATACCCAAGAAAAAAATATATGTGCTGGAAAAACATATACGTAAGGTGCTTAGAAAATAGGATAGTGGGGAGGAACTATATCTCTATATATAACATTTGGTTATTTCCACATATATCCAATGTTTTATTCTATCATATATGTATAGTGATATTTTAATGAAACATGAGGATATGGATGTGTATAGTATCAAGTTTCACCTTTATTATCTTTATAAACAGAAGGTGATACAAGAGAAACATGTGGCCTCTAATACACTTTTCACATTAAATATTGGATATTCAATGCCCTATGGGTCTCATTTATTAAATATGATTGGATAAATTGTAAACTTAAATATTTTGGGGATTACAATCCCTTATGGGTTTCATATAGATATCATTTTATCCTCACTATATAAGAGTTTATCTAGTTTTATTATTAATTATAACATAGGAAATAATGAGAAGACACTTTCATAACTCCTTAATCCTATTTTACAAGTTGATAAAAATATGGGGTGTGAAATTCCTATGGTTCTTATAGTGAATAAGAAAAGGAATAACAAAGAAAATGGTCCCAAGAATAATCCCAAGTCTAAGCCTCTTGATCACCATCCTTTTAATAAAAGAAAAATACAAAGATAGATAAATTAAAATGACATACTATGTTTTTCTGGTGAAATTTTGATCAAATAGAAGAATAACTACACATAGTTAAAGGGGTTATGGTAAGATTTAGGTGCACTTGTTATTGAGTTCTATTTTTTAATATCTCTACATTGGGTATTACATATAGCTTTTAGCACTAAAATATATATTCAATTGCAGGAACCAAGTTTATTTCAAAATATTTCAAGAAGAGAGATGAATTTGTGGGCTACCAATTATATAAGGCTAGATAGTATAGCCATTGGAGATGACCACTTTCCATTTCCAACTGGGATGGTCTTAATTTTAAAAGCATGTTATTATGTACAATTTTTTCTAAAAACATTATTTATGTATCTTACATTGATATAGATGGTTTTGATTTTCAATTTGAGAAATAAAATCTATTTATTTTATAAATAAAACATATTTTATGGTGTGGCACATTTAAATGTTGATATTTATTTCTTAAATTATGAAAATCAAGTATTGAATATTAATAATAAATCAATTTCACTTGACTGACTTCACATCCAGCTATGGAATCACCATATTGGTCAGTAAATGAGAAGAATTTGACAAAGGACTATCAAGATGGTTAGTTTGAATTTTTTGAGCTAAACCCACTTGAAAAATGCCATTCCTGTTTATAAGGAAATGACCAAGTCAACATTTTGTGGACAATTTGAAAGAGCTACAAATCTTCTAGAATTGGTACAAACTGACGTGTGTAGATCTTTTCTAGTAGAGGATGGTTGTAGTTATTCTTAATTCATTAAATTTTTTGATTACTTGAGTAAAAATGGATATGTCTACTTTATATGGTATAATTCAAAATTATTTGAGAAATTCAAAGAGTTCAATAATAAAGTAGAGAATAAACCTAGGGGGAAGATAAAGAAGCTTCAGTACAGTTGATGTGGTGATTATCTTAACCAAGAATTCGTCAAATTTCTATAAGAGTGTGGGATTTTATCCCAACCCACTTCCCCTTGAACACCATAAAGTAAGAGTGTTAGTTAAAGAATCAATCAAACCTTGATCGACAAGGTAAGGTTGATGATGAGTCAGAGAGCTATTCTATAATCCTATTGGGTATATTCATTATACACTAAATCATACACAGTAAACCATGTTCTAGCTAAATCATAAAATGGATTACCATATGAGTAAATGTATGGAAGAAAATCTATGTTGTAAAAATTATGTTTTTGGGGTTGTGAGGCATTTGTTAAGGATATCTCTACAAACAAACTAGAACACTGAGGAAAAGAGTGTATCTTTATAGGGTATCCTATGGAAATAAGGGTATATTATTTATATAACCCCTTATATAAGAAGGTAACAACCATAATACATTCCATGTTTCTAGAAATTAGGAACTTACTAATAATGGATAATGGGATAAAGATTTAATTCAATGATGTTGATACTAAAAATACATGATAAGTGGCATAGGAAAATATTCCATTGGTCTCAATAGAAGATGTATTACCTATAAAAATGTACTAAAAAGAAGAACCAGATAGATTAGATAACGAAAAAGATACATTATTCTCATCACTCAATATGGTAAATCATTATTGGTTGAAAATAATGACTGTATTTTATTTATGGAATAAGTATCGAGCTTAGAAGCTTTAAAATAGTATGAATCCATAAATTATGAGATGGATTTCAATTATTAATACCCTATCTGGGATTTGGTTGATCCACTAGTTGATGTAAATCCAATCCGGTAAAAATGGGTATTTAAGAGAAAACATTACATTGAAGGTAAAGTGAGTACCTATAAATAATAGATTGTGGATAAAGGGTTTAAAATATCATGATATTGATTATGAAAAAACAATTTATTAAATTTCTATGTTTGAATCCATTACAACTCTACTTTCTGTATAAAATTTTCATGATTATGAGATTTGGAAGATGGATGTAAAAAGATATTTCCTTAATGTAAACATTTAAGAAGATGCCTATATCGAACATATTTAAGGGTTTTTACTATAGAAAATTATAAGAAGATATGAAAGTTTTAGAGAACAATTTATGGGTTAAAATAGAAATATTGGTCATATAACATTTAATTTGATGAATCCATAAGCAGACTTGGTTTCATAAAGAATGAATGTGAGACATGTATTTATATGTAGTTTATTAGGAGTGAGATATTATTCCTATTTGTGTATGTTTATGAAATATTACTTATTATAAGTGACATGCTAGTATGAAATCTAGTAAATTAATTCTTAAACAATTGATTATATGTTAAGGAATTTGGTAAAGAAACATATATCCATAGAATCAAGATCATTAATTATATATCCAAAAGAATATTTGGACTAAGTCAAAGTACATAAATTGACTAGATACTAAATAGATTTAATATGGAAAATTTTAATAGGGGATTGGTTCTATTGTCCCATGGTATATAAATATATATATAAGAAAATATGTCCTCACACACAAAGATATAAAGAGAGAATGAGTAGGATCATATACTCTTTCTTGATAAGATGTATCATGTATTCCATTTTATTTACTCAGATTTATGTTTCCTACACTTTAAGCATGGTATTTATATATCAAGATGATCCAAAAGAACATCATTGGTATATGGTATAGGGCATCCTTAATTATTTCAGGTGTACAAAGGATATGTTCTTGGTATATAAAGTATACATGAAACTAGTCATCATAGAATATACTGATGCTCATTTTAAATAGATTAGAATAATATAAAATCATATTTTATATATGTTCTCAGTATCAATGTAGTATCTATGATCTTGAAGAGTTTGAATAAACCATTTTCACTGACTCTATAATGGATTCCATGTATATATTGGCTTTTGATCTGGCCAAAGAATTCATTTGGATCCACAAATTCATCCAAGATCCTTATGATATACGTAGTTGTAGAGAACTTATCACATTGTATTATGATAATATATAGTGGTGGATATTGTAATGGAGACATGGTCACATATACAGGTTAATAACATGCACTAAAAATATCACATATTTAAGTATTTTTCTCTAAGGGGTGAAGTCTCTATGAGAAGTGTTTCAAAAAAGGAAAACATGGTGGACCGCCTGACTGAAGCCTTATCTCACTAAAAGTAAGAAGATCATGTGAGAGCTAGCATACAGAAGGTTTTTAGTAGTTGGATCTAGTGAAAGTGGGAGTCTTTTAGAGTTTGTTTCCCTAGAATCAACTTCTAAGTACATTATAATTAACTATATTCATTGTTTTTTAATATTAATAAAATATCTTATCACATCAAGATTATTCTTCTTCCTAAAACAATATGTGATAATGTCCTAAGTGTACCAGTCACACTAAATGGTCATAGTAGTTCCTTAATAGGATGATAACTTAGAAGTTCCATGATAGTATTCTTAAATATAAGTTCTACAAATAAATGATTTCATTTGATGAGATAAAAATGATACAGTCTATTAAGGGTGGAGACTAATTGGAATTTGAGAAAATTTCTCTTGGTGTATTCCCCTAGTAATCTTCAGTGTAAGAGATTATGAGAACATGACCTTCTAATAGGAAATCTATATTACATATGCATTTGGGTATTCCCATTTGTGGATATGTGTAATGATCTATAGACATTAAGTTTATTATTAATGCATATCCTGAGTTATGTAATTTGATGTATTGATGAAAACCATGATGAAATATTCTCATGATAAAGTAGGATACATTGGGTGTATCATGAATGATATTGTGTTAATGAATAATTCAAGAAATTATTTACCCCTTATATTCCTTAATTTCAGTTTATATCTCAGGACCTTTGATGGGAATTAAATTTCCTGATTATGTCCATGGTCATGATAGTGTCACTAATAATTTCATTTTCAAAAATTCAAAAAATGATAAATCGATCATATAAGTTTATGATACAAACATGCATCATTCTTAATTAGAGATATTATAAAAAATGGATTATATTACACAATGTTTATTTATAGGAGGTTACATGTTATTGTGACATTAACTTATTTTTCAATGGGATCCTCAGTGCGTTTTTTGATGTTAAGATTTTACTTTAGGTAGTGTAGCCTAATCCCACTGAGAGTGGGGGCTAGCGGGTGACATAAGAAGTGTGTTCAAAATGGTAGTTAAATTTCATACGAATTTAACATGTTGTATAAATATTATTCCCAAACATGAGTTAATAATTATTCAGATTAGTTTGATCATAAATATTCAACCACCAGTCATTCGAGAGAATATATATGTGAGTTGGATATTTGATAAGTATTTATTCACCAATTAATTTTTTATTTAATTAAATTAATATAAAATATTTATTTATTCTATTTTACTCACAAAGGAACAATATATATATTTATGAATTTTGGTATGAGAATATTTAAAAAATATTTATCCACTAATTTTGATGAATAAAATATTTATATATTTATTGGTGAATAATGCGTTGACATTTAATTAATTAATTAATTATTCATTTTTAATGGACAGATAAATATTAAGGAGGATTGGCGAGCCAAGTTTAATGTCCTGAGAAGACATTTCATATTAAATATTATTTGAATAAATATGAATTTATTTATTCAAGAAAATTAATATTCAATTTATCTATGAGTATAGAGAATGTTTAGAAAATTATATTAATTCCATTATTATTTAGACATGGAATTAATAAAATAAAAAATACCCTTATACAAATATTATATTCTAACCCTAGAATTATTTAAACTTAGTTAGGATATTTTTCGTGGTGTTGTACAAGTGAGAGGAAAATCATTTCACTGTGCACAATGAGTTCAAGAGAGGATTTTCTCAAGCCCTATATAGTTATACCCAATAATTTTTTAAGAACTAAAATATTGTCACCTCCTTTACTAGAGAAAATACATTCTCTATAGAAGTATTTGGTTGTGATCAACATCAATCACCTCACATGTTTGATCAGTTTTTACTAGCACCCATAGGATTCTATGATGACAATCAGAGGTTTGTATAGCACATATAGATCACCGCAAAAGGGAATCTGCCCTTAATTCATCTGATATAATGATGGTGTGACAAGAGAGACCTACCAATTCATTGGCATAGAATTAATAATTCAATACAATGAAATTATTAATTAAATAAATATATTATAAACTATATTTGAAAAATGATCCTCCCTTATTGATTCTTATATCTTTTAAATTAATCTTCATAATAATTCCATTGTTTATAAAATTTTTTCATCATGTACATAAAAAATTATTCTTGGATTGTGAAAGAAATATGAGTTATTTATAACCCCCTCACTTCTTTTAAAAATCCTAGAACCTTCATTTCTTCACTTGAAATAATTTTGAATGAATATATGAAACACCGAAACTTCAAGATGTGCCTCCAACTAGATATTATATCTTAAGTTTTGTTATTGAAACTCAAGACATATACTGTGGTTATTAATCAAGACTTAATGGTAGAGTTAATTTAGGGTGGGATGTATAGATCAATAATATTTTTTTTCAAGTGAATGTGGGGCTGGTTCTTTTGAGAAGAAGGGGAAGTAAGAAGAATTTGGGGAGGGAAATGGAAATTGTTTCAATCATTCAACCCATTATTCAGTGATAAAAATTTCAAGTGATGGGTCCAATTTCTACCACAAGTTTGGTAAGGTAGGGAATATGATTTCATTATACTTGGTGGAACCCAAGTTATGTCATTCATGAAAACGTTTTTCCTATCTCCCAATATTTTTACAAGCCACCCTCCCTCACCATAGTGGTGACAGAGAATCATCCCCCTATGAATAAAAGGTTCATTCCCATTACTCTTGATAAGTGTAACACTATACTAATGGGTATGGGTATGGGAATATTTCTTCATATGTGTGGATTCATCTTAGGGACATGCCCTAGGCTAGTGTTAGACTTTTAGAATATTTATAGCTAAAACAGTTGCACAAAATGGATAAAACACTAGTGGTATATGACTCTAGGGACATAATAATGAGAGGTATTTGTTGGTTCATGAAAATTACACATTCAATATAAAGAAAATTACATCAAATTTAGAAAATTATATAAATAAATTCATAAATAATATTTAAGAAAAATATTCAAGGGAAGAGGCAATACTATGAAGGGAAAATCCCTTTGCGGACTGCTCCTCTGCATGGCGGTTCACTGCTTCACGAAGCACCCATGAACTAAATTATTTTCAGGATAGATATGGTGGTGAAATCACCCAAAAATGTAACCATATATGTTTTTTAGGAGGTGGTAGTGATTTACACCCCTGAAAATGAAGATCCCTTGTGAACTAAGTAGTTTGTAGTATGACATGGCATCTCCATCACCAAAAAACAATGCCACCTGCCAACTAAGTCCTATGTGGGCTTCTGAAAAATAAGGCTCACAACCCATCATGGAAGAAAATCCCAAAAGATATTTTGTCCCCATATTAAACTATAAAATGTTATTGAGGGTAATTGAAAAAGGGGCTCTCAATGACAAAAAAGATGGAGAGAAATATCGGGAGAGGGTTCTAGAGAAATACCTCTCGCACCCAAAGTTGTTCGTATAAACCATCTTGAAAACCATATATAGGTGGCCCTTCATGGAAACCATCCCATTAATTGATTAATAAGACCCTCCTTAGAAGATAATATATAGAGGAAATATTTTTTATGGAAAAGAGATGTAAAATTATGAACTTGAAAGCAAATAAAAAATGCATTACAGATAGACCCTTTGTGGCCAACCCTTCTTGGAATCCCCTTTAAGGATGCTCATTAGGAGAAAAAACCTCATAGACAAAACTTTTCTAGAAACCCTCCATGTAAGAAATAGTTTTCGGATGAACCGTTGCGAGAAATGATTCATAGATTCTCCTTTGAGGCCAACTCCCTCATGGATGCTCCTTCGCGAACTCCCATATACATCCATCTCATATGTGGCTAGCCCTATGTGTAAAACCATATACAATCACTAGTCCATACCATGGGGGATTCACCCCCACATCCCTAATCAAAATTATTTCCAATTTGTTGTATCGAACCTCCAGGACGGTCACTTCACTACCATCAATGACCCCCATGGAAAATAGACAGTCACATTGTGAACTTTTCGAGACTGATCAACAAAATTTTCTTTTGTGCCCTTATGATTCCCCAAATTCTATCCCTTAAATTCCTTGAGTTAACCTACTCCGCATGACACTCCTAAAACCCAGTCCCATGCCTCCTATTCCAGGTTGTTCCAAAACTCTATGGATAATCGAAATCTGAATTTTTCTTACAAGCTTGGACACACCATTCTCCATCCATCGAACTCTGTGTCCTGGTAATTTCAGATGATCATAAACTGACCTAACCATTAGAAATGGATGTTAAGTGTCCCGATGACAACTTTTATTGATTATGAACGATATGATCTAGTGGATTTGTATAAGTTTCCCCTAAAAAATTCCTATCAACCATAGAAAAATTCATCTGCAAGAGAGGATTTTCCAACCTCCATACGCCCCAAATGGCTTCCATGCCCCGTATAATTTCTCATGATATGAGAATACCAATAATCATGGTTTACAATTTCCTCCCCTATAATGTTATAGGAATTCCATAACATCCCATTCCGATATTCCTCAAGTTAATCATGGTTTCTATAATAAGTGGTCTAAAGTCTATGACCTTAAACTATTAGGTATTATCTTGTACACATGATGCAACTCATCCTGACCACATGATGTTAAACTGTATGGTTTTAGTCACTCCAAAACTACATTAAAATGTGATTTCATTGTTCAATATATATGAATTTAAAATGTAGTATACCCTATATGACATTCAAAAGGGAACTCATAGTAAGGTAATACCCTATCATTTCTTATGGGAGGTGGCTCTCTTGATCTTCTTAGCCTCAACCTGGGACACATCCGGATATATTTCCAAACATTACTATCCTGGATATAAAGAAAATAGAAGAAAAAGACACACTCAAATCTTCTCTCTCTTCCCATTCTAACTCCAATACCATCTATCAGTATATGAAGTGGGATGTGAAATTTTTAAATCCACTGCCTCCTCTTGTTTCTCACACTGAGCATGACTCACTTGGGCTCAGAGGTAGGTGGTGACCATGAGATCCACCTGGCCCCAAATCATGGGACTTATCCATATATGTAAAAGCTTCAAATTTAACATAAATGGGCCTCATATAAGGTTTAAGGCTCGATAAAATCCCCTATCTAGGAAGCATCAATGCGTAAGACTCACACAACTTGATTGGGTTGCCTCTTTAGGAGTAAACCCCAATTCCCCCATTTATAACTATGTGGAATTTGATTCACAGACACTAAAATATGTAGGAAACCTCCTCGAGGTTTAATCCTAACACAGTCATATTCATGTTAGTTCACATTCATCCATACCACATAATGTTAAAATGAATAGGATAACTGAGATACATGGTCCTTGATTCAAAACTAAATGTGATATGTAGAAAGCCTCTATGAGGTCCAAATCTGACACCCAAATCACCCTAATGTTTTCCAAGGCACATCCTCAATATGGTCACATTCACCCAGGAGACCATGTTTCTTCCAGGGGTCTTGGGCTGCCTCAGCATAAGTCTCACACCATCCTTGCCAGGTAACCTTTCACCAAGATGTCCTTGCCTCATGACATTAAATTAAATGGTCAGGTACTTGTCACACAACATTAATTGGTGATGTGTCTAGTGAAGTGACATTGAACTACGTGGGTTCTGATTCCTCTCACAAGGATACATAGGATGTCGATCTTAGGGGTTCAATCACAACATCAAAACAGCTCCCATCCCCCCTAGATGTCAATAAACACCAAAGATCCATCCCATATAGCTTAAAACTAGCATTGTATAAGTGAAGAACCAAATAATATCTGAATTTTCCAAAAAATGGAACCCTTGATAGAGAACCTTGGATAAATACATATTCTTCCATCAATGGAGAACCTTAGATACATACAAATGATTCTGAACCCATGTGTAATAATGACAAACTGAAACCATAGAGGTAATCCATAGACACATGCTTGGTAATGAACCAATGATTCATAAACATATGAGTATATCATAAATCTAAAAGAGAGTCCTATAATTGGAAATAGTCCCCCTAAAAGGGTGAGATGATCTTGAGTTCCCATCCTCTCGGCAATTGTGAGTTCTTAAGTGTCATTGGTCAAATCATTCAATAAACATCTTCCTTTGGAAATAATGTCCATGAATCATGGATGTGAGAACTATTGGTTTTTTGTAGATCTGAGAACAAACATGTTGGATACCATTCATAGATATTATGTTCGACTTTAATAATTGCACACTAGATAACCCCTTTTAATCTACCCACTCGGATGAAAACCCATAGTCGTCAAAAATAGGATGGTAATCCTGACATAAATGGCTTAACTATGGTACATAATTCACAAGATAAAAAGGATATACTGCTTATTTCTTATCGGACCGTTCTTATCAATGAGAAAATTTTTTTCATAGGAAACAAAAATGTTGAACCTGATGTGAATCCTTAACCAAGGTGGAAGTGTTACCTCGATGTGAACCATTCTATAAGAAAAGATGATTGGTTATTATCCATTGGAACATTTTGTTTCCCCCCCTATGAAAACAAAAATGGTTAACCTAATGTGAATCCTTAAACATGGTGGTGGTGTTACCCTAATTTGCATATTTATATAATAAGAGATGATTGGTTATTATGTGTTGATCCTTTTATTTTTTCCCTATACAAAAAAAATGATGACCCCAATTTGAATCCTTAACTAAAGTGGAAGTGTTACCCCAATGTGAAAATTTATATAATAACATAAGACAAGTTATTATATGTTGGTCCATTTTATTTTCCCCCCCACACAAAAAAATGGTGAACTCGAAGTGAATCATTAACCAAGGTGGTGGTATTACCCTGACTCCAGCACCTTTCACATCCAGAAGGGAAGATGGAGAAATAAGTTCATCAAATATACACGTGGTCATGAGATGATGCTTTGATGAGGATTTTTTATTTTTACTTTCCAAATATATTTTAGGAATTCTTTAGATCTTCTATTAATCCAATTTCATCCTAGAAGCTCTCACAAACACATGTTTCAACCACCAAACAGCCAGTCCAACCCTCCATGAATAACATGACTCCGTCGCCCACACAGTGTCTCCAACACTGGGTATCAAATGCGTTGATCAGTGAGCACTATCAGAACAATACTCTCCCAAAACTGGAGGTAGCAAGACATTCCCTCAAGTCGATGAAATCCCACTATCCGCCCACTCAGTAGTGACCAATGTTCCAAAATGAGGTGGCTCCACTAGCCATCTCTAATAATTTCTAGAGCCTATACCCATAATGTGACAATGGGTACCTCTCTTATATTTTGGAGGTAGATGAAGTCATCATCAATGAGTTCATCCCCACTACATAGGGGATTCCTTTCAAGGATACCTTCTAAAAGTCCTATTCACTAACACCATGCAGCCTAGTATCTTGACTCTGAAGAGGATATCACATTGAAGGATACTGCTGATCAACAACGAACACAGGTACCCCAAGATGACTTCTAAGGGTGAAAAAATATAATAAGTTTCAATTCATCACCCAAATTATTGAGGAGGAGATCCACCATGCAATTTTTAGGGGAAAACCATGGGCATACATATATTACTACTCACTCTTATGAATCTCTCCATGAACATACAGTTACATATTAAAAGTAAGAAAAAATTACCATTAATTCTCACCAAGGACATTTGCATAAATAGGGAGGACAATTATAGGTAGATAAAAATACCTACTGGTGCACATGAATCACATCATTCAAAATGGGTGAAAACCTCTTATGAGAAGATGAAAATTCATGTGGACATGTACCAGGCCCAACATCCAAATAGGATGGAAAGCTATAGGTAGGCACATATTCCGTCCATGAAAAGTGAATACCACCAGTCGAATATGGTGGAAATAAAATATGCGTAGAATCAAATTCCTATGGATGCATGTCAAGTATATCAGACAAATGTAGTGGAAAACAAGCACACAAAAATCCCTGCTCGAAAACATAAATCCTATTATCCAAATATGATGGTAGACAGAGAAACAATAGTGTATCCCATCTTTTAAATTAGGGTAAAACTCATTATTCCATCATAACACATGTGAAATTATAGTACCCACTAGAAAATCATAGAGGACCAAAAAAAATTCATATTCCGGCTCCGACATTAGAATGGTAATACATCCTCATTCCAGCCAAAGATGTATCAAAATACATACTTGAAATTATGAAGGATCAAACATCAATTATGGATCATACCCTCCAGACCTAGGAATATGTAATCACATCCATGAAAATAGAAAGGATTCAGGACTAGAACTCTGTCTCCCCAAGTGGGGTGAATCATCCACAAGATAAAATGGTCACTCTGAAGTAGACATGTATCCCTACTCTAGTCCAAGAGGGAAATCATCCATATTCCATGAAACATGGACAACTGGATTAGGAAAAAATACCCATTACAACTAGGGGGCACCGTTCCAATATGTTGGATGATCTATGATTGGAATATATCCCTACCAGTACACAATATTCTCGTCGGCGTATCCTAGAAGCATCACAAGAATCAATCAAATAGAAACCCATGTATGAAGTCTGTTACACCCAGTAGGTGGCCCCAATCACCTTTAAGGGAGTTCCAAAAAATATATCACGCCAAAGAAAAATAGGAAATTAAGAGAATATTCATGACCTTTATCTACTGGAAGTTAGAGTTCTTCATTTTGTAAAACACCTTTCAACAAAGGCTTAGGTTACAATTAGTCAATTACAAAATTATGGAAGTTGTATTAGCAGTTGTGAAGGTCCTCCATAAAAATTTTGATACTGGAAGCTCTGAAGGCCCTCCCTAGAGAACCCATGAAGGCTTACTTCATGGGAAAAAACTATCAATCATGAGAGATTATCTCCTGATGAGTGTTACGATATCCCTTCTTGTGGACAAAAGATCGAATAGCAATAAATTCATCCCCTTTCTATTATCTTTCCTAATGGTCCTCCCCAAGGTATATGCTATAGAAATTCCCTATGATGTCAGTAATTAAGTTATGATGGTAGTCCTCTCCAAGATGACAATCCCTACGAAGGTCCTCCCCGCAATGAAATCAAGTAGCAAGAAGGTCCTCCCCATGTTGTAGTTCATATAAAGTTCATCATGAGGATAAAAACCATGCAAATTATCCCTATGGATGGATATCAAGCTATGATGGTAGTCCTAGCCATGATGGTAGTCACTACAAAGGTCCTTCCCAAAATGACGTCTTGATTTAACAAGAAGGAACCCCCTTGCTAACGTCCACTCTGATGGTCCTCCCTATAGTATACACTACAGAAATTCTCCCTACAGTTAAACATCAAACTATGATTTTAGTCCATGCCATTGTAGCACAAACTGCGATGGTCCTCCTTGTATTCAAGTTCTATATTAGTGAGGAGGTCCCCCCTTACTGAATGAAATGTGAGAAATTCTTCATATGATGAGTCTCTTGGAAGGATAGGGTTAGATATGTTGGATAATATACTAATGACAAGATACATCCTTTCTCAACCAGGAGGCAACCTGGGGCCACACACATCTTTTTAGCCACCCCATACCATTCCTATATAACTGAGATCCCTATAAACCCCACTACTTCTAATCAGATCTTCAAGAGGCATTCAAATTTGGTAGATCAAGTAGATGAATCTATAGTGGGAGAAAAATGGATATGTTGGTCCCAAGAAGACAACTAGCCTAGGATGCCATACCTGTTATGTTTTGGCCCACATTCACTTTTTAATTCGACATACAAAGAGATTTTTCTGAAGAATTCATACATAATATTTGTCTCACTCTATGGAAAAATCTCTACCAGTTGAAAAAAAAATTCATTCCCTATGATGGGTACATAGACCATGTTAAAAAATATGAGGTATTATCCATAAAATTGACCTAGAATTCCTACTGTCTACGCAATGACCACAATAAGATAGGTGAAAGAGATATCTCAAACTGACTTTCCTCCATGTGTTGCACAAGTTGTACTTCTTTATTAGTGATTCCTCATCTAGTGTGTATATCCAATTAATGGGAGAGAATGAATATTTTAACATTAACCCACATCTTGTTTATTAAAAACCACTAGAAATAACATCATGTACTTTCATTATCCCAATATGATAATAAAATGAAATCCCTATTTGGGGAAGGCAACATTCTCATCAAGAACTGGCCTTGAGTAAGTATCCAAATAATCAAGACCAATGTGATAAAGCCATTGAAAAACTCTTGGACCAGGAAACTAAAAACATTCAGTTGGATTCTTACCTAAGAGAATCCAATCAGAAAGGGTTTCTCATGTTCTCAGAAAAAAATAATTCACTTGCAGACCTGGCATTATATCCAGCTCACACCCGAATGGGAATGCACGAGATCCAGAAATCATAAATAATAGGATTAATGACCACAATATAGGATCATCCCCATCCTGCAGGGTTGTGGGATTTTTTAACTCAAAATACCCCCATAAGACCGAAAAATCTGGGTTAAGGAACAATAAAAATAGAATGGGAGCGACCCCAGCCCATAGGGCTGGGGGAATTTTTACCTCAACCACCTACCTAAAGGACGTCAATATTTTCCCAATTAGAAATGGAGACCAATAAATAGATATCCCAGTTTGTCCCATATCATGATTCATGTACCCTGGAATGGAGGCATACAATATGTTCATTTAAAGGTTCCGTCAAAGTTACCCATCACCAAGAAACTCAAAGGTCACCCCCTGAATGGAAGGAGAAGATCCATCAAAGGATGAAAAATATATCTTATCATTCGGTAGTTGGTACGAAACCCTAAAGTCATTATCAATTGGTGAAATTTTTTGATTCCAATCCAATAGACCACATCTAGAATAATGCAAATACAGATGAACAAGGAGAAGATGGTTCTACCCAGAATCCGATCCTTACTGAACCTGGAGGCGTGCATACCAGAAACCAAAGGGCCAACCTAAATTTGGGAACTCCACCAACAAATCCTTAATTACCACCTTTGAAAATTTCTAATAAGGAGAATCACAAAAACAAGGTCATATATGACCCACCGCCTCCTCTCAATAAGAATGAGTCCCCCACACTCGAGGAAGGATTCACTCGGTAAGAGGAATAAATGAAAGAGTTGAGGTGAATCAATGCTGATATGCTGCAAGGAATTCATCCTATAGAATATGATCCTTAGTAAGAGCTTCAAAGTACACTTTTAGTAGGTGTACCTTGATCCCAAGGGTTTATCCTGATAAATGAAACAAGGCCAAAATGCTCATCTAAGGCTTCACCGAGACCTAATTGAATTCGATATTTAAGGAAATCGAGATTTACCTCCATTAAGGAAAAAACTAGAATAGATTCTGGAAAGTCCACAAAGTTTTACCCTGATCAGGTATCCACCTCAAGTACTAGCAACATCAACACAACCAATTTTTCCCCATGTTTCACCAACCCATTCTCAGGTTCAACAGGCCATGTATCAAGGTATTATTGATATCATCAAGTCATTGGAAGATATATTATAATCCATGGAAGGATTACATGATTCAATAAATCTAGAATGAAAGCCTTACCATGACAGGGTGGGTAACGTTCTACCACCACCAAATTTTTGGAATCCCATGTTCCTGGTATTAAATAGATCAAGTGACCAAAAAAAAAAATCTAATTCATTATGCATCTTATTGTGATCCCATGATGGTAACACTAGAGAAAATCAAAGAAGTGAAACTCATATTCTTCAGGCAAACCTTGCTGGGTTCATCCATTATATAGTATACTAGTTTTCTCGCACAGTCGATAATAGGTAGGGAGGATCTTCAGCGGTAGTTCCTTTTCCATTTCAACTAAACATTTCTAAAGACAATAGTCAGTGACCTCAAGAACTAAGATTACTGGGAGAATGAGAGATTATCATATTTTTTTGCAAGATGGAATGGTTTTAAAAACTCTTTGAACCAATCACTCCCTCAAGTTGAGATACTGGCTATGTGCATCGATAAAATCTGTGAGGATCTAAAAACATTAATCATCCTAGAAAATTATACAAGTGGGATTTGGGATTTCTCTACCATTTCCTAAATAATAGAAGATTTATTACTATAGAATAACCTAAATCCCAAATAACCCCACCAACCCTAGGAAAAATAGTTGGAAGAGCTAAAATGGTCTCTATTATGCTAAATCCACTCCCTGTGCCTTCTATAGACTCTATGCCTACACTGAATTATAAAAGGCCTCATGGACATCTACAACAACCTCTTCCTGAGATGAAAAATTCATGGATACTTTATAACCACCTTCAATTTCAACTTTCTCAATCTACTAGAGCCAAAAAGTGTTGAGTCAATAAGGTTTTCCTTATGAATTTTTCCATTCCATCTTGTTTTGAAAATCACAAACACCTTATCTTAAAGAAAATATGATTTTACCCCTATTTTACTTCTATATGGAAAATTTCCTTAACCAAGGAGATTTACCTCTACCTTGTTTTCATTGTTCGTATCAATATTTTTATTAAGTATAAAATTTGGATTCATATATAAATCCTCAGAATCATATAAAACATAGATATGAAGTATTCTGTTTTAGGATCTGAATTCCTGTTACGAACTTTTATGAAGTCCTACTCTGAATTTCCTGTTACGAACTTTTATTAAGTTCAACTTCTAAATTCTGATGACGTACTTATATAATGTTCTAACTACGAATTCTGATGAAGAATTTTGATTATGAATTCTCATTATGAATTCCTTAAGAAAATAAAATATGAATATCTTAGTACTACAGACTCTGAATTTAGTTTTTACATAGATTCCAAACTTTTATTTACTTTCATTCCGAATATTATTTTTGGTTATGCTTACAATCATTTTGTTATAAAACGGTGTTGTGCTTTCAGTTATTAACTAACTGTTGTTTGAGTTACACGTGTATAGGTCCCTCCAAAATTCAAGGAAGAATATGACCGTTGTAGTAGAAAACCGACCATTGGAGCATTTCCTATAAATAAGAGCTCATTTGAAAAAAAAAGAAAACTTTGACAAAACTCTAGAATCTGTGCTTTCATGCTGTTGAAGTGATTTCTAGAGAGAGAGGCTCTTATCAAATCTCATGCTTCGTGCAAAAAGTTTGAAAAGCTTGTTCAAACTTTTACTTTTATAGATTTTCTTTGTGAGACTCTGATTGTTGCTATGTACAATCAAGGGATTCCAGGGATAAGAAGACAGAGGTTCCAACACCTTGAATTTGAGGGCTTCCTTGCTGAGGAAGACAGAGGTGCCGACTACCTGATAGTTTAGGGCTTGCGGGGATAGCAAGACAGAATCCGATCATCGTATCAAGGGATTACCCTGGTGTGGGTAAGATATAATTTCTTGAATGTATAAATCAAGGGACCTTTATCCAAGGTTGTTGGATTCCCTCCTCTTTGGGATAAAAGATTTTATACTTGTTACCAGTAGTTTTACTACTCTGTTTTCCGCTGCATTTGTATTGTTAAGAAAATTATTACTATCTTGTACTTCTTTACTCTTGTACTCTGATTTCGTTAGATTCTATACGCTTCAAGGTAGAATATTCATATTTTTAAACTTTAGTTAAGTTACATTTTTGGAATCACTTTTCCAGAATTTAGAAAGTGATTATAACTTCTAGAGTTCGTGTGAATTATCTTGTTTAACCTTGTTAAACATAACCATCTTTAAAAGGTCCAAATGAATTTTTAAAAGGTACAATTAACCCACCCTCTTGTATCTGAGAATATCATTCTTTTTTTGATCCTACGTTTGGTATTATATAGTATATCATACTCATACATACCATCCTAACAATTGGTATCAGAGCATTAGGTTCAATCGGAATTAATATCACGATTAGATTCAGAAGAGAATTCTCGTAATTAAATCTTCGGATTCACACTTCCAGATTCATATTTTTTTCGGAATCTGTTTCTCGGACTCATAGTTCAGATTCAATTTTTTGTAGAGATACTTTTCCTCTATATTTTCTTGCTTAGAATATTTTCCGTGTTTACAAAATTTTTCTACTAAAAAGTTTTTGTGGTAAAGGCTTTTATTAAGGATGGAAGGAATGAATGTTGGTTCCATAGACAATCTCAATCCAACCAGACCACCTATATTTGATGGTAATTATTATGAATATTGGAGAGATCGCATGAATATTTTCATTATAAACACTGGGGTTGAAATTTTTTGCATGCTTATCGGTGGATACAAAATTCCTGATAAAGAAGTAAGTGCCTTTACAAATCAAGAAAAGAATGAATATCAACTTAATTATAAGGTACGCAATACATTACTTTGTTAAATGACTAGAAATATATGTATCCAAATTTCATCTTGTGAACCAGCAAATTCTATATGTAAAAAACTTGAAGTTACTCACGTTGGAACTTCTAAAGTAATTGAGACTAGAAGAGCCATGCTTAGAGCTGAATATCATGGTTTTAGTTTTCCTTATGGTGAACCCATATGCAATGTGCAACAGAGTTTCCTGACTATTGTGAATAGTTTACAATCAATGGGTGAAAAAGTATTGGATGATGAATCCCTTGTTGACAAGATCATCGACATTATGCCAAATGAGTGGGAATCTAAAAGGACTGAAATTGATGAGAATAGAAAGGTTACACAGATTACCCTTGATGAGCTGTTTGGAACTCTTCTTTAGCATGAGACTCAAATGAAGAGAGATGCTGATATTTTGAAGAAGAAGAATGGAAATGGAAGTGTAGCTTTTACTACCACTTCCAATCATATGAAATCAAAGACTCCTGAGAGAATTACTAGATCCATATCTAAGAAAGTTGTTATTAATTCCGAATCTAGTGGAAGTGAATCCTCAGAAAATGAATTAGCAAATCTTGCTCGAAGGATGAACAGGATAGCTGGAGAGAGGAACTTTCAATCCAAATATAAGAAGGAAAGGAAAGAAAAGAAAGACACTGAAGTTACATGCTATGAATGCAAGAGAGATAGACACATAAGACCTGACTGCCCTATGCTCAAGATAAAAAAAAGAAAGTAAAGGAATTCTGAGAAAAATATAAAGAAATATTACAAGTCCAAAGCTAAGAAAGTGTTGAAAGCCAATGAAACATGGAGTGACAGTGGTGGATATTATTTAGATGAATATTCAGATTATGAATCTTCTAGATAGAAGTATCTTGGTCTTTCAGCCAGGATACCTATTGATAACCATTTCTTGATTGCTAAGGTACACAATGCTGAATCAATGACCAATGTTTATTTAAATGCTAATGATAGTAAATATTATAACTCTTCGGATGAATATTCTTCTTTTGATGAAGATAATACTTTACCTACCTTTGAATATGTTTCTAGGTTTTCCAAACTCCTTGAAAATGAGAATTCAAAACTCATGAAAAAACATGATAAGGAAAATTCTAGGAATATTATTCTCACTAAGGAAATATCAGATCTTTCTAAAGATCTTGATAAGAAAAATGATGATTTTGAAAGTATTTCAGAAAATCTTGAGGAATTAAGTTCTGAGAAGAATAAACTTTCTAAAGATCTAGAAAACTTAATTTATAAGAAAAATGTTTTTGAGCCTAGATCTAGTTCAAATGTTTTTGAAGACAAGAACTTAGTTATAAAACTCAAATATGAAATATTCTCCTTGAGGAAGTGTCAGTCAAACTTTACCCTAGGTAAAGAAAATTTTGATAAAACATATTAAAAAATCTGACCTCAAAGGAATAATTCTTGGTTATACTGGTTCTAAAGCAACTTTTAGCAACAATTACTTTGTTCCTCAAAGTTCCCCATCATGTACAAAGAGTCAATGTGGTGGTCACTGGGCAATTAATTGTTCCCTAAACAAAACCCAATATTTAGGATTTCATAAAGCTTATTTTTCTAAGAAGATGTGGGTTCCCAAAATTTTTATTTCTGAGATTTCCGGATCCAAGAAAGTTTGGATTCCAAAAACCTAAATTTTTCTTATTTTCAGGAAAATAGGGAATGTACTAACAATAATACTTGGTACATGGATAGTGGTTGTTCCCGACATATTACTGGTAACAAAAACTATTTTGAAAATATTATCAAGACGAAAGGAGGAAAAGTAACTTTTGGAGATAATGCTTATGGAGAAATTATTGGTATAGGTAACATCGTCCTTCTTGGAAAAACTTTGATTTAAAATGTTTTATTTGTTAAGGGTCTTAAGCACAACCTCGTCAGCATAAGTCAATTATGTGATCAAGGCTACCTTGTGAATTTTAGGAATGATAAGTTCTTAGTACACAATTCCAAAGAAGAGTGTATTCTTTCTACCTATAGACAAGAGAGTGTTTACACACTAAACATAGAAGACCTTAGGAGCCAATACCTACCTTGTATTAGTGCAATGGAGGATCATTCTTGGTTATGGCATAGAAGGCTAGGACACTGTAACCTTAGGAACTTATGAAAAATTTCTAAGAAAATACTAGTTAAGGATCTACCGGAGCTTAGATTCGATTATTCAAAAGTTTGTGACCATTATCAATATGGAAATCAACATAAATCAAGTTTTAAATCTGTCCGTAAAGTCTCAACTACTGATGCATTACAGATAGTGCATATGGTTCTTTTTGGTCCAACACAAAGTGGAAGCATTGGGGGAAAATATTATGTATTTTTCTTAGTTTATGATTACACTAGATATACGTGGGTCTATTTTCTATCAAATAAGTATGAAGATTTTTCTTTTTTTAAAAGTTTTAGATCCCAAGTTAAAAATGATAAAAACCTTCCATTTAAAACTATTCATAGTGATCATGGAGGATAATTTCAAAATTCTGATTTTGAAACTTTTTGTAGTAGAAAAGGCATTAATCCTAAATTTTTAGCACCTAGAACACCTCAACAGAATGGTGTTGTTGAAAGAAGAAATAGAATTCTTCAAGAGATAACTAGAACCATGTTGAGTGAGTATTCTATTACCAAACATTTTTGGGCTGAAGCTGTAAGTACTGCTTGTTATACTATAAATCGTGTTTTTATTAGAACTTTTCTTAATAAAAACCCTTTATGAGTTATGGTATGGTAGAAAACCTAGAAATTCCTACTTTAAGGTTTTTGGATTCAAGGTATTCATTCTGATTACTAAAGATAACTTACACAAATTTTCACCAAAATCTGATGAATGAATTTTCATAGGCTACTCCACAACTTCTAAGGCCTATAGAGTTTTTAATAGAAACACCTGTACTATTGAAGAGACAGTACATGTCAAATTTGATGAAACGAATCCTTTTGTTTCTAAACAACCCCAACCTACATCCTCAAACGTGTTTTCAAAAACTGATTATCGACCTATGATAGAGGATCCTTTTGATAAGGAAAATATACAAGAAGATACTCCTGAAACATTTACCCTATAATATTTCGTACCCTATGTTGATGAACAGGTTTCACAAAACCCAAATCAGTCATTTCTGAAGAATCATCTTAGTGATAGTATCATTGGTGATGTAAATAAACCCATAAGGAATAGAAGTTCATTAAGAAATGAAGTATAACATATAGAATTCCTTTCCCAATTGGAACCAAAAAAGCAATGACGAAGCTTTAGGTGATGATGATTGGATTAAATCTATATAAGAAGAACTAAATTAATTTGAAAGGAATAAAGTATGGATCCTGGTTGAAAGACCTAAGGAAACATCTATAATTGGAGTAAAATGGGTCTTCAGAAATAAGTGTGATGAAAATGGAATCATAGTGAGAAATAAAGCTAGATTAGTTTCTAAAGGATATAATCAACAAGAAGGAATAGACTATGAAGAAACCTATTCTCCAGTAGCTAGACTTGAATCTATTCATATTTCACTTGCCTTTGCAGCATTCTACAATTTCAAACTTTTTCTAATGGATGTGAAATGTGATTTCCTTAATGGTTATGTTCAAGAGGATGTTTTTGTTGAACAACCTCCTGGATTTGAAGATAAAAAACATCATGATCCTGTTTTTAGACATACCAAATCTTTCTTTGGCCTTAAACAAGCCCCTCGAGCTTGGTATGACAGACTCACATGATTGTTTCTTCAAAATAACTATGTTAAGGGAAATTCAGATCCAAAACTTTTTATAAATAAAGATAAGAAAAATGTTTTGATTGTTCAAATTTATGCTGATGAAATTATATTTGATTCAACTCAGTAATCTTTAACTGATTCCTTTGAGGATATAATGAAATATGAGTTTGAAATGAGTATGATGGGTGAGTTAACATTCTTCCTTGGTTTTCAAATTTCTCAAAAACGAGAAGGAATCTACATATCCCAGCATAAGTATATTAAAGATCTTCTTAAAAAGTATGGATATGACAACACTAAGAGTATAAGTACTCCCATCAGTACCTCAAACATACTTGATATTGATGAAGCTAGGAAACCAGTAGATCAAACATCTTTTAGAGGAATGATAGGAAGTCTACTTTACTTGACAACTAGTAATCCAAACTTAATGTTTTCAGTATGATTATGTGAAAGATATCAATACAGTCCTAAGGAATCTCATTTAAAGGAAGTGAAAAGGATTTTTCTCTACTTAAAGGGAACCATGGATTTAGGACTATTTTATACTTCTAGAAATGATTTTGTTTTAAAGAGTTTTTTGGATGCTGACTTTGGTGGATGTAGAATGGATAGAAAAAGTACATCCAAAAATTGTCATTTCCTAGTAGATTCGTTAGTTTCTTGGTCCTGCAAGAAGAAACACTCAGTAGAACTCTCCACTGCTGACGCTGAATATGTAACAGCTGGAAGTTGTTATGCTCAAGTGTTGTGGATGCAACACACACTCACAGACTATGGCTTGAGTTTTATTAAGACACAAATTTTGTGTGATAACACAAGTTCCATTTCCCTTAGTAAAAACCCTGCACATCACTCTTGTGCAAAAAACGTAGACATTAGGCATCACTTTCTTTGTGATCACACACAAAAAGGAGATATCATTCTTCAATTCATCGTAACAGAAGATCAACTTGCTGATATTTTCACAAAATCTTTATCCTCCGATAGATTTGAATACATTAAACAGAAGTTAGGAATGATAACCATAAGGTAATATTACTCCATTAACTTTCTGTTGAACCAATATCCTTACAGTAATAAACTCCTTTTAATATAGTGAGTACAACTGATATTTAAGTTTTTTTTTTAAAAAAATCATAATGAAAATTTTCATAAGTTAGTTTTTCAAAATTTTAGTAATGAAAATTCCCGGATTTGAAATTTTTGTAATGGAAATTATCGGATTTGAAATTTTCATTATGGAAATTCTTGGATTTAAAATTTTTTTAATTGAAATTCTCAGATTTGAAATTTTTGTAATGGAAATTCTCGTATTTAAAATTTTTTTAATTGAAATTCTCAGATTTGAAATTTTTGTAATGGAAATTGTTGGGTTTGAAATTTTCATAATGGAAATTTTCGTACTAGAAATTTTTGTTTTGGAAATTTTCATAATAGGAATATTTGTAATGGGCATTTTCGTACTCACAATTTTCGTTATCAAATTTTGGTACTCAAATTTTTTACAATAAAACTTTTAGATCTTGATTTTTTCATAGTAAGTTTTTTCATAGTCAAATTTTCTTCAAGAAGAATATCACCTATTACGAATAATCTTCCTAGCCAATCTGAAAGGTATTGTTTATTTACTCAAGTTTTCATAATCATTTTTACTTGCTAGTATTTTCTCTTGTATTTTAAATTTTCGGATTTGTTTTTCCTTAAATCCAAATATTTTTTCTTAAAAACCTCAAGAGATTGGATTCAAGATTTCCTTGCAGGTATGTTTTCAACCATCAGATCAGATCAGAGAGTTTTTCAACTGTTAGATTGGTTTTGGAAGTTGAAAGGTCACCTCCATAGCCTATATAAATGGGACCCCTGATGGTATCCCACATCGGTTTCCATGCTCTCGTGTCTCGAAGCTCTGTCTCAGTTCTTAAACCCATTCCGAATCTCTCAAAGTTATTCTAGTCTGATTGTTTGTAGAAGCTTCTTCACAAGAAATGTCTATCGCGAAGCCAATCTCAAAATGTCAAGTATATAGGGAAAGGTTGGTGCATCCGAACTTTTTCAAGTATGATTCTATAATTTCTAATAATATCAAGTTAAATGGATGGGAGGATGTCTGCATATCTAAGCCATGTGTTCAAGACTCAGTGTATTCAAATTTACTCATATATTTTTATGAGTCAGTGTGCTTCTTTATGGAAGATGATAGAGAAATATTTTCATTCAAGTCTTATGGAAAAAACTAAAAGCTTTCTTATACCAAGGCAGACAGCTTGGTGGGATTATCATATGAAGGGGAGGCAGAATGTTTCTCCCACAAACTCCTAGATGTTCAAGGTAGTTTCATTAAGTTTAAGGCCTTGCAATGTCTTGGACATTCTGGTGTCAAGATGGTGAAGATTACCCATCTATCTTCTAACAACTGGATCCTTCAGTTATGGGTACAAGGTTTCTTAGTACTGAGAAAATGTGACAAAGAAACCCTAAAGAATAGTGACATATATTTCTTAGATTTCCCAGTAAATCTAAGGAAAATAAATTTGATTAGGTATGTTCTTGTTACAATCTATAACCTCAAGAATATAAATATAAGAGCCCAAATTATCATGTATCCTGCCTTACTTTAAAATCTTATAGTTCGGTGTCTTGAATCATTCAAGATTGCATGAAAATCCAAGGTTCAGAATTGAAAAGTTATGCCTTTTAGTGATGACACCCTGAAAATAATGAATATGGTTTATTCTAAGGAGATAGGATATTTCTATGATCTGCTTGAGGATGAGGCAGAATCCAATCTGGAAATTGTTGAAAAAGCTAAACAATCAAAGAAACCAAGGAAAAAAAGGAAGCTTAAGGAAGTGGAGGAAACAGAAAAAACCCCTAAAGCTAAGGAAACCCAAGCCACACCTCCCAAACCGAAGAAACAGAAATCTTATCCATATGATGTGGCTGAAAAATGGAGTAAAGATAAGGAAAAGAGGAAAGAAGGGGAGCCACAATTTAGCTTGGATCCTGCTGAAGCTAAGGCCTTAAAAGAAAAAGCTTCTGATGAGCTTGAGAGGCAACCAAGGAAAAAAAGTAAAAGAAGAAGCTGACAGAGGCTAAGATTTTCCAATCCCTTCTGAGGGATGCGGAAGTATCCTCTGAGAATATTCCAGTACTGAAAACTTTCCTAGTCGAGCCTTTACCTGAGACCCCAGGGAAGAATTTCCTCACTCCTGAAAAATCTAAAGAGAAAGAGGTTGTTGAAGAAGTGGAAGAGGAGGAAGTAGAAGAATTAGAAGAAGAAGAAAAGGAAGAATAAAGTGGTGATTTAGATGATCTTATTAAACAAGTTTATGAATATCAATATAAGTCTAATCCATCATAGAAATTACCACTCTGAACATCTTAGGCTGAGTCCTCAAAGCTTGTCACTTCTGGAAAGAAAGAAGAGAAAGATGGAAAAAAAATAAAGACAAGGAAGAAGAAGAAGTAAATGAATTATCTGAGGAATAAATCTATAAAAAGAACTTTATTGAGGAAGGATCTGAAAAAGAGAAAATTGATTATGATAGAGTTGTTCAATTATCTTGTAGTGAGCATAAATTTCCTGATGCGAAAGTCATACCGAAGGTTGATAAGGGTAATCAAGTGATGGTTGATACACAAAGAAAAAATACAGTGAAGAGGAAGGAAGTTGTAAGAACTTAAAAAATGAAGCTTGTTGTTCTTGAAAAGACACTCTCACCAAGTAATGTCTCAGATTCGGAGTCATCTTCACTTGGTCATGATTTTGTGGAGTAGTATTTGAAGAAGCTAGTCGGTTCCATTCCAATGTTTACAAACATAGATTCTAGATGACAGATGATCCAACACACTCTTAATCAGAAGTCGGATTCAGTGTCCATGGTGATGGACAAGTGTCTAAAGATAGAATCAGATTTCAAAACATTTCTTATGGGATATGAAGCCCACAGGATGTCCTGCAAGAAAATGAAAACTTGGTCAAAGAAGATCGTCCAGAATATAACAGAGCTTGATAAATTTCAAGAAGAAGTAAATGAGGCTTTTGATACCGAAGATTCCAAGATCAAGGATCTCACAAATAGTTTTCAAGAAAAGCTGGCCCTAGAGAAAAAATCTCGGAATCAAGAAGTGAGATATCTAAATGGTAATCTTGACTCTGTTGCTCAAAGCTGGAAAGGGGAAAGAGATATCCGGATTGAGACCGAAGGGAAGCTTGTAAAGCAGGATGAAGTTCTTAAGTCTTAGTCTAAGGCTCTGAAGTCTCAAGATGAGAGGATTAAATCCTTAGAAAAGAAATCTGAGGAGGACCATAAGGTGTTAAAGAAGCTAAAAACCCTTCTAAAGAAGATAATCCCCAAGGAAAAATAAGACAAATAGACCAATACGATCTTTTGTTGTAATGAATTTCCTTGTAAGAATCCTTTCAATATTAATGAAAACTTTGGTTGCTTTTCTTTTGTGTGATTTTGTACTAATATTTTAGGTACCATATTGTTTTCCATTCCCTCAAACTCTTTTTTAAAATCACAAAGGGGGAGAGGGAAAAATAATTCTAAAGAAAAGAAGGAAAAAATATTTTTAAGTATAGAAGAAGTATCCCTAAGTAAGGGGGAGTTTATCTAAGGGGGAGTTCTCATTATGAATAATTCTATATTCATAATGAAAATCCCATTCTAGAAATCTAGAATACGATCCTTAGAGTTCCAAAGCCTATGGGGGAGTTAGTGGTATTCACCATTATCCATGAACAAAGAGAGATAAGCTTTATTTCAAAGTCTAGAAAATATTTTTCTAAGTCCTTATATTATTTTTCACAAGGATGTTTGTGCTTTCCAAAAAGGGAGATATTGTTGAGTCAATAAGGTTTTCATTATGAATTTTTCCATTCCTTCTTGTTTTGAAAATCACAAACACCTTATCTTAAAGAAAATCTGATTTTACCCCTATTTTACTTCTATAAGGAAAATTTTCTTACCCAAAGAGATTTACCTCTACCATGTTTTTATTGTTCATATCAATATTTTTCTTAAGTATTAAAATTAGATTCATATCTAAAACCTCAGAATCGTATAAAACTTAGATATGAAGCATTCTGTTTTAGGATCTGAATTCATATTATGAACTTTTATGAAGTCCTACTCCGAATTTCCTGTTACGAACTTTTATGAATATCAACTCTAAATTCTGATTATGAACTTATATAAATTTATAACTATGAATTATGATGAAGAATTATAATTATGAATTCTCATTAAGAATTCCATAAGAAAAATAGAATCTGAATATCTTAGTACTACAGACTCTGAATTTAGTTGTTACTTAGATTCTAAACATTCATTTACTTTCATTCTGAATATTAGTTTTTGTTATGCTTATAATAATTTTGTTATAAAACTATTTCATGCTTTCAGTTATTAACTAACGATTATTTGAGTGACACGTGTACAGGTCCCTCCGAAATTCAAGGAAGAATATGACCCTTGGAGGAGGGAGCCGACCATTGGAGATTTTCCTATAAATAGGAGGTCATTTGAAAACAAAAAAAAATAAATCTTTGACACAACTCTGACATCTGTGCTTACATGCTATTGAAGTGGTTTCTAAAGAGAGAGGCTCTTATCAACTCTCAATATTTGTGTAGAATTTTTGAATAGCTTGTTCAAACTTTGCGTTGTGCTTATTTTCTTCGTGTGCCTCTGATTGTTGCTGTGTACAATCGAGGGCTTCCGGGGATATTAAGACAGAGGTTCCAACACCTTGGAGTTGAGGGATTCCTTGCTGAGGAAGACAGAGGTGCCGACTACATGATAGTTGAGGGCTTGTGGGGATAGCAAGACAGACTTTGATCTTCGTATCGAGGGATTACCCTGGTGTGGGTAAGAAATACTTTCTTGAAAGTATAAATCAAGTTACCATTATCCAAGGTTGTTGGATACCCTCCTCTTTGGGATAAAAGAGTTTATACTTGTTACCAGTAGTTTTTCTACTCTGTTTTTCCGCTGCATTTGTATTGTTAAGGAAAGTATAACTATCTTGTACTTCCTTACTCTTGTACTTTGATTTAGTTAGATTCTATATGATTTAAGGTAGAATCTTCATCTTTGTAAACTTTAGTTAAGTTACATTTTCAGAATCACTTTTCTAGAATTTATCAAGTGGATAGAACTTATATAGGTCTTGTGAATTATCTTGTTTAACCTTGTTAAGAATAACCATCTTTAAATGTTACAAAGGAATTTTTTAAAGGTACAATTCACCCCCTCTCTTGTATCTGAGAATCTCATTATTTTTTCAATCCTATGTTTGGTATTATAGAGTATATCATACTGTGACATACCATTCTAAAAAAGGGCTGATGAAGTAGGAATTGATGACTGATCAGATTATTATCCATTCCACTAGATACTAGGTCATACCATCTATGAATTCTTATTCTTTAAATACCTCTTTCAAATAATGATAGATTCCATGAAAGTCTAGATAAGACCACTAACAACACAAGTGGAATATATTTTCACCACCAACATGGATGAAGGAAAAGAGTGCAAAGAAGAGGTAAAAAAAGGGTACATAAGTTCGATAGATGTATGAATTGTAAAATAGTCAACCGATCACATGGAATACTACATGAATATTCAAAGAAACTAATTGTTCCACCCAACAGTTCCTAATGTAATGCAGTTGGCATCCTCAACTTAGAAATTCTTCACGAATCGACTGTCCAAGAAGTAGTTTGACTAGAAATGTGAAGAGGAGGTGCAAGAAGATGAATCCATATCAAGGTAAAATCTATCTTTGAAACTCTCATATTTATTCAAATAGATTTGAAAGAATGGGCACCACCCCACCAAATGAAACCATTGAAAGAAGTCAATCTGATAGACTCATCATCAAATGAAAAAATTATATTAAACTCCATTAATGTCATTAAATTAATAAATACCTTCTCCATTTATGATTATATATATTAACTAAATTTCCCTGCACCCAATCAGGGAACCAAATAAAGAGGTCATAGAAGATGGGGATACCAGGGAAGACACAGTCGTGGTAGAAACTAAATTTCTAGTCAGACCCCAGATCAAACCATTAATATTGGAAAAACTGATAAAAGTGCCCTTTAGTGGACCCAATAGGGATAGGAAAATTCTCCTACCTCCTATAGACTCCACTCTAGCCCAAACATCCTATAATATCTATAATAATAGAAAAAAATTCTAATTTCCCACAGCGTATAGGAATAACTTCTCAGTCAACCCCACAATGCATAAAAGCACTAGCATCTCTTGTCTTGAGGGCAAATAAATCCTTATCCAATGATCACGACCCTAAAGAACTATGAAAGAGCATCCCCATGTTGGGAAGCACCAAAAATTAGAGTAGAATTATGATACTCTGAAAAAATTGGCTTCAGTACTAGCTAAGATATCAATCCCAAATTCCCTGCATTTATAAAAAGTTCTCTGGGAGAGCTTATAAAAGATTTTCTAAGCCCCTAGGATTTTTAAGCTAAAGTGACCACCACCAAAGTCTGTTGGATAGAGATCGATCCTATAGAATATCACTCAATTATATCCTTCAAAGATGCAGATTATGATGCCATTATATAGGGACACATCTAACCCTTATATGTGTTCGACAAGAAAAGTGGTATCGATGTATACAAAGTTTGTATTGACAATGGATATGGAGTTAATTTGATACCACTGTGGACGATTCTCTAGCTTGACTACAATGAAGATAATATAACATCCCCAACCTCAAATATGTTGGGCTATGACAAAAGTGAACATAATCCATTAGGCCAAATCAAGATAAAAACTTGGTTCGAAGACCACATAGTGTACTTATAATTTTTGGTGGTTTAGCAAAACACAACCTTCCACATCCTGCTTGAAAGGCCCTAGTTTCACCAACATGAAATTATTCCCTTATCACACCATTAATACATAAAATATTTCATTAACGGACAAAATGAGACATTGAACACTAATATTCCCATTCTAATATTGCGATCCATACTATATCGATGCAATATTCTATGAGCAGGAAGGGAAGTGACCCTCAGTCGATGGTATTGATTGGGTAAAATCTCCAAATGGTTTGGATGTTGTCCTTGATGATCCCTTCAACCATCTCATTGAGGAATATGTACAACCCATCAATTTGGTGTAGTGCAAGAGTCCCTGTTCGGATGTATTTTTAGTAGTCCACATGATTTCAATCATATCCACCAAGACTAGCAGTGTAGAAAAATACACTCACCCCCAAGATAATGATGAATGCTCTAATGGAAATTACCTAAGTCCATCCAGAGAGCTCCAGATACTATATAACTTACCCATTAATGTATAATAGAATGAATAAACCTATAACTCCCTTTCTCCATCCTCTCTAGAAGATTCCCCATTATCAGTCGAGTTAGAAGAGATTGCCTCAACCTCTAAATTCCAAAATTGTGACTCTTCTCTCAAATCTAGAAATTTCCGCATGAGAATTGTTTCCCCATAATAAGAAGAATATAATGAATAATATAAAGAGGAATATGAATAATAATAATACATTAGGGATGTCCCTCCATCAAAATTAAGGACGGTGTCTCTACCACCATTGATGAACTCATGGAAATAAACCTGGGAACTGAAGAATACCTGCGACTCACTTTGGTTAGTACGACCATGTATTTCAAAGACCAGGATGTAAAAAACTCCTCCCTAAGGAAGAATCAAGAGTGTTTCTCCTTTAACTTTATATAAATTCCAATAATCAATCCCGAGTTGGCCACCCAAAACATTGGCCTGCTAAAAGATCACTATGGCTATAAGAAAGCCGCTAGGAGGATGCACCCGACACATGCTTCCAAAATAGAGGTTGAAGTCGATAAGATAATCAAATAAAACCTCATTCATGAGGTCCAATGTCACATCTGGTTGTCTAATATAGTCTTTTTTAGAAAGAAAAATGGAAATATCATAGTTTTTATTGATTTCGGGAATCTCAATCAGCACTGCTCGAAAGATGACTCCCCGGTCCTAATCATAGAATTTTTGATAGATATAGATTCTATATATCATGACCTATCATTCATGGATAACTATTCAGGATATGAACATATACAAATGGACCAAGAAGATTAAAAAGAAACCACATTAACCCCCCTATGGAGTTTTCTTCTATAAGGTAATTTCCTTCGATCTAAAAAATGTTGGCGCCACATATCAGCATGCCATGTATCACATTTTTAAGCCCTTATTGGAAAAGTACATTGGATTATATATTTTTGAATTTATGGTTAAAACAAAACAATTCTCATACCACCTATCAGATTTTGAATTCATCCTAAAAAAATTATAGCAACACAGCCTTAAAATGAACCACTTCAAATGTGCATTCAATGTCACCTATGGTAAATTCCTTGGCTTCATTTTCCACCAAAATGGAATCGAAGAAGACCTTGATAAGATAAATTAAATCCTTGGAATTACTCCTTCTCGTAACCTCACATAGTTGTGAGGACATCAAGGACATCTAGATTATATTTGGCGCTTCATATCCAACCTTGCAGTAAAATGTTTACCCTTTAAAAGGTTGATGAAAAAGGAGGTTTTGTATCAATGGAATGACTATTTTCAGGAATCATTTGATAGTCTTAAGAGGTTCCTATTAATCCAACCAGTTTTAATGCCATAAATTGAAGGAGGACCACTCATAATATATGTGATTACTTTAGAGTGGTCTCTAGGAACCTTCCTTACATAGGTGAATAATGTAGGCAACAAAAACAACATTTATTATATCAACTGGACTATGATTGATGCTGATAATCAATATTAAAATATCGAAAAGAGATGACTATAACTAATCTTCATGGTCCATAATCTGAAACACTACCTGAAATGCCACGTCGTCCATTTAGTCTCATGAAACAACCCTCTTAATTACATTCTCAGTTATCCAATATTAACTAGATGTTTGTCATGGTGGGTAGTAAACCTGAAATAGTTCAATATATGGTTTATACCTCATAAATATATAAAATTATAGGTGTTAGCAGATTTTTTGTAAGAATACCCCTCAGAAGAAATGACTCCATTAGATAATGAACTACCTAATGAAGAGGTTTTATTTGTTAAGAATGAATCCCAAACATGGGAAATGAATTTTGAAATTGCATCTAGAATCCCAACATTAAAAAGGATGGAATACACCGAGCTCAATAAAGTGGGTATGGGAGTCGTACTCATGTCTCCAGAAAAGGTCATCATGCATTACTATTTCTTATTGTTAGAGGGGTGAAAAAACAATGAAGCAGAGTACTGAGCTGACATTGCAGGCCTAGACCTTGAAATTTAAGTACAAGTAGAACATTTTAGGATAAAATGTGATTCATAAATACTCATATAAAAGGATAAAAATGACAATGATATCAAAAAAGAAGAGATAATCCACTTTTTTGACCACGTATAAGGGTCAATGAAACAATTCCCTTCATATCTAACATTAACTCATATCCCTCGATCGCAAATGCACAGTATGATGAATTAGTGAATGTAATCAAAACTATGGATGATCCATATTGGGATGAAATAGTCCTCAATATTACCCACCATCAGACGACCTTACCATTTTTTTGATCCAAAACAGGAGAAATCAATGATATTAGTCCCTTCACCAAGCCATATGGTCCTACCACTAGCTGGATAAAACCCATTGTGGACTACCTTCAAAAGGGGGAACTACCACCAGAAAGGTTTTGAAGAGAGAAAATTCAGAGATTAGAAACTTAATTTTTTTTTGCATCATAGCACAATTCATCAAAAAGTCATCTATAAGAGAGGACTTGATGGTATACTTCTCAGAATTATTGATAGAGAAGATACCACCACCATTATAAAGGAAGTACACACTAGAGCCTATAGTGAACATCAATCAGGATCCAAGATTTCTTAAAAAATTTAGAGTCTTGGGTATTACTAGCCTAATGTGACACTATATTGTGCTAAATTCACCAATAAGTTCCATTCTTATCAGGTTCATGCCAATTTCATTCACTAACCCCCAAATTTACTTCACACAGCCAAGTACTCCTGGAAAATTTCCATGCGGGGAATGGATGTTGTGGGACCGTATCCTCCTTTTATGGCCATTTAATTCAAGTATACTCTCACAGAAACCAACATCTTTTTCCCAATGGTCAATATCCATACCCCTTAAGGAGGTCAGGGAAATAAGCATTGTCAGCTTTTTGAAAGGCAATATCATCAATAGATTCAGCATCCCTCATACAATACTGATGTAAAATGGAACCAAATAATGTTATGGTGAATTGAAAAAATTATATCTAGAATATAGTTTCAAAATTAACTATCATCCAACTACCATGCAATGGCAAAATGACAGATATAGACATTTAACAAAAGCCTATCAATTATAATCCAGAAGATGATGGACAAGGAAAAGAAATCATTATCGAACAAGATACTCCTAGCATCGTGGGCTTACCACACCATGACCCACCCCACCACACAAGTATCCCTGTACAAATTAGTGTATGGTAAAGAGGTGGTTATACCCATATAAGTTCAATTACCCTCACTCTGCATTGACATATGCGATCAGCTATCCATAGATGAGAGATCCCAAAATTAACTAGATGAGACGAACTGAATGGATGAGATAAGATTTCATACCTTTCACCATATATAAGTTTAACAAAAATTAATTGTATGAGCCTTCAATAAAAATGTATTCCTTCGATATTTCTTTGAATGAGAATTGGTGTTGGTCCTCAAAACTCTCACAATACATAGAAAGAAACCTCCAAAGTTAGATCCAATGTAGGAGGGAACTTATGTCATACAAAAGGTATTCCCCAATATAGTATATTACTTAATGTCAATAGATGGAAAAATTATTAAATCTCCAACCAATGAAATGTTCTTAAAGAAATATTTCATTTAGTCAAAAGGCACATCCTGATCACATGATGTTAAACTGCAGGATAAGAAGTCATATCTGTATGACATTAAACTTCATAACATGTATGTCCTTAACACACTACATTAAATTTTATGGAATTTATCCCCGCAACATGAAATGAAACTATACTACCTATTTCCTTACCACATGACGTTAAACTATATGGAATGACCATGTTATCACATGAGAGTAAATTTCCTATAACGTTGGTCACCAGCCATACCGCAATACAAATCTATGTGTGGAATGATTCCTACTATAGTGGGATACATAATGATGACCAAATCTCCAAATATGAGGCCAAACATAATAAAGGATGAAATTTTACATTCCCAATGTATGAGTCATATTTTCATAGGGAAATGTTATAGAACTGCACGTGGCTTGATTCCTGCCCAAGAAGGATATGCAGTGACACCTGAATCTCCAAATCCAAGTCCAGCCATAATAAAGGATCAAATTTTCCCCTTCCATGTGTATGAGTCATATCTGTTTAGGGAAATGTTACAAAACTATATGTGGCTTGACTCCTTCCCATAAAGGAAACATAGTGATTCCTGGATCTCCAAATCCAGGTCTAGATGTAATAAATTATCAAATTCCCCCTTCCCTATGCATGAGTTAGATCATCATAGTTAAATGATAAAAAACTATATATGGATTTATTATTTTCCTATGGGATATGTAGTTATTCTTAGACCCTATATCATGACCCATCTACCCCCATCAAAAAATTCCCCCTCCTTATGTATGGAAACAATTGATGGAGAGTGGTTTATTTATAGAACTACGTATGGCTTGATTCTCATTTATAATTAGATATGTAGAGAATATTTGATCCTATATCTTGGTACAACTCCCACATGATGAAAAAATTCCTCTGATGTGTCCTCAATTACCTCTTAATTATAGTAGTAACCCTTACTATTCCTTTTTTCTCACACCAAGTGTAGCTCACATGAGCTTAGGAATTGCAGTGAGGGTTTCCCCCAAACAAACAAAGAGTAAGGGTACATGACCGATCCATCATCTCAAAGGAATGGTTAAACATACCCCCGACCTATGCATGGGTCATACCTACGTAGGGAACACAACTTCTTGAACTTTGTATGGCTTGATTCCAACCCAAAAAAGATACGTAGTGACGCACAAAACTCCAGATCATGGCATAACTACTACCAGAAAAAAAAAGAATGCTCCTTACCTATGTATGGGTCCTTCCTATATTGGTAAGTTCATAGAACTAAGTATGGATTGATTCTCTTCCCAACAAGAGTTGTAGCGGCACCCAGATCTCTGAATCTGGGCCCATCCGCAAAAAAAACGAGTGAAAGTGACATGCCTTATCCTAGGTAATGTCATCCCTATGTGGTGGAGTAACCCGATGCCATCCCTTTTTTCTCACACTGAGTAAAACTCAAATGGACTTATGAGTATTGGCAGGGTATTCCCTGCATGGTCAAGGCATATCAATCTGCAACAAGGGTGCTATGGTCCTAGTAGTAAGACCTAAAAAGGAACACTAGGTATTCACCCTTCACAATTGGGAACTTACATCCTTACCGTATGTTGCTAAAATGCATGGTATATCAAGAAATGTGTGTGGCTTGATTCCTGGACAAGAAGGATATGTAGTGACACTCATGACCTATTCCCATGGCTAGCCGCACAATTACAAATGCCCCTATATCTTGTACATAAATATGAATCTGCATAGAAGATTCCAAAATCTAGATCCTTCAACAAGGATCTATCAAGGAGTCAAAAGGATGCCCCTAAATATGGTTTAGATCTATTTGGGGGGGGGGCATACTTGACAACTAATTATGATTTGGATATTTCTTGCATATTTGGATACACCCTTTCTATTTATCAAATTCCATTCCCTAGGAAATTTTAGGTCTTCCTGAACCTCCATCGCTATTGGAAAGGGAAGGATAGTATGATGAGGAAATTTTTGGATGAATATGAAAAATATGGATTGATGGATCTGTAATAGTTTTTTATAAAAAATGATTTATTAACCAAAGACAGATGTTTCCTTAGGAGATACTTTTCCTACCATCGTACACCCCAATGGATTCTAAGCCCGGTACAATTTCTCCTGATCTAAAAATTCCCAGAATCGTGGTTTACATTTCCTTTCCCATTCACAACTAGATTACACCAGAATAACCTGGCCTGATTATCTTCCACTAACTCATTATTTTTATGAAAATTCATCACCATAACATGACATTAAACTGTTATGCTAATGTCCTCACCATATGATTTTAGAATTCATGTCATAAAGTTCCTTGTTTCATTACAATAAACTGCATAACATGACATTATTCCCACCTGAGAGGACATTTTCTCTAGTATCGGTCACCTACCATATCATCTACATAACTATTTACAAATTGATTCATATTTAGATAGGATACATAGTGACACCTAGATTTCACATCCAGGAATAGCCACTCCCCCAATGAAAACAAAATTACCTTTCCCTATGTACTGGTTAGACCTGCGTAATGAACTTCAATAACGATGTACGACTTGATTACTACCCAAGAAAGATACGTAGTGACACCCGAACTCTCATCATAGTCCAACCACCCCAAAATTCAAATACCCCTACACATGGGATAGACCTAAATAGGATTTTTTCTAATAAGAATTATATATGGATTGATCCCCATATCATGCAGTTGTTGGTGACACCTAGATCCTATGGCCTAGGCCCAACCATTAAGGAAAATAAAAATTTCCTCCACTACATGAAAACCAACTCAATGAAAGGAACTCCCAAACATGACCCATTTGTAGGACAATTTCAAGAATTCACACATTTTCCCTCTTTCATGTTGGGTCATCTATGTCCTTTCAACACAATGCTAAACTGTAGAGAAATTGTCTTAATCATATAAAGTTAATATTCTTGATAAAATTTTCTTATTACATCATGATAAATAGTATAAATGTTTCACTGTTCTCACATGTAAGGACATGTCCCTTGGAATCATTCATCCACCATATCGTGTTACACAACTACGTATGGCTTGATTCTTACCCAATAAGGATATTTAGTGATTCCAAGACTTTCATCCTGTTCTAGCCCCCTCTAATATAAAAGTCTTATATCCTTGGTTAAACCATCCCTAGGTGGTGGATCCAACCCTTTTCATCCCTTTTTTCTCACACTGAGTAGAACTCATATGATCTTAGGGAACTTAGAAGGGTATTCCCCATAGATCCATGGTAAAATAAAAGATTACCTCCTATATATGAATTAGATCTATATAGGGAATTCCTAGCTCCATGGGTAATCATGGCCTGAATATTTATAATATGTCCAGACACAACCTTTCCATTTATCAAAATCCATGCCTTAATGAAATTTCAGATCCTTATGAAAGTCCATGGCCATAAAAAATGGAATGGTAGTCTCTTTAGAAAATCTTTGTTTGACTATTCACAATACTCCTCAGTGGATTTAATTATGTTGAACACAAAAATAGGCATGTCAACCAAAGGAAAATTCATCATCATGAGAGCCTTTTCCTACCTCCATACTCCCAAAGTATTCCAAGATCTTTACCATTTCTCCTAATTGAAGAATACCTAGAATCATGGTTTACACACTCCTTCTCCCTCATGCCTCAGACACTTTAAGAAATCTGAGCTCGGTTATCCTCTAGTTAATCGGGCTTCTATATCAATGTCCCAATAATGTGATGTTAAAACTGAAAAATAATTGATTCCTAATGTTCACCTTTGGGGCCCAGCCATAACAAATGACACCCCCCATGTTCCTGTGCATCAAATAAATCTACACATGAATGTCCAAATGTGATCCCTACCTCATTAGTGAGCTCTTATACAAAATAAAAATGTCTATAACAACCCTTATCTTTATTTCACACTTAAACATAATTTATTACATAAATTCATCACTTTATACAACATAGATGATAGAGATATCTAGTTTCTTTGGGGCTTAAGAACATTAAATGAAAACATAAAACATTAAATACACATCTTTATTGAAAACATCTTTTACATGAACACAACATTCCTTCATACTTAGCATTGCATGGGATAACCTGAGGACATACATAAAGAAAGGGTGAGCTATATAGACCATTAAGGGAGTAAAAACGACATTACAAGAAGAATATACTACATGTTAGTCAATAGTAATATCAATGGATCATAAGAGAAACATGAACATAAAGGCACGATATAACATGATTATCATAACATGGAAATGTGGAAACATTTAACATGTTTTTTGCATGAGAGAAGGATCATTGCACATGGATCATGAGTAAACCCTCATTGAACATGAATTATAATGAGTAAACCCTCATTTGACTTGATGTACCATGATACTAATCTTTACCCAATGCATTTGAGCGCTATCAGGGTGAACCCTTCTTAATCAATTCATTTCATGCATAAGTGTGCCACATGGATCGTATAACATAGATTCATTAAACATCATAATTTATTCAAAAATAAAGGAATGTGGAATTCATACATGAAACTCTATAATAAATATGTAAATATGCATAAATTTGAATACCCTTGACAGAGAGATGAGCACGATATTCACTACACAATGACTTTGGATTTGAAAATCGCGATGCAATTTCGGTAGCATAACAGTGTGACATAAGAATTCATAAAAATAGTTGATGAGAGAGAAAGGAGTTTCTCATAATATTTACATTAAATTTAAATTAAGGGGTCATATATATACAAGTTCCAACATATGTAATGGAATTTAGATTTGTAATACAAAATAATTGCTTGGATGCAAATGAGGAGCGAAAAATCCCTTTCAGAATTTCGGCATGGTAAAAGGTGTACATGGGAGGAATTAATGAGAGATATATAGGTCTAAAATAATTCAAAAAATATGGATGTTAGTATGTGGGAGTTGATAAATAATACCCCAAAATTTTTAATTGAAAAAAATGGTATAGCAACATAATGAAATTTGGACAAAAATGGGAGAGGAAGAAATCCCTTACTTGGATGTGTGATCCCAAAGGATTAGGAGAGGCTTGAGAGAAGTTTCTTAGGATATTTGGGTGACTTTAGAGGATTATATAGAGATGGGGTCAAGGGTTTGTCGATATCCAAAGGCTTTGAGTGAAGAGGAAGTGGGAGATTGGGTGGGTTTGTATAGGAAAAGAGAGGGAATTCTTTATTATTTAGGTTTTGGACACCACAAATTAAACTAATAAAAACCACAAACCAACCCATGTTTTTTGACAATGTGGAGTGGAAAAAATTATTTTTTAAGTACAATGGCCGGAATTATTAAAATATTATGCTTGTTTATGTGGAGGTAAGTCACACTCTCAAGGAAATCAATTTAAAAAGTTACAATGTTTTATAAATCTTGGAGGGTCCTCTAAGGCACCATAAATATAATAAAACAAATATAAAATCACATTATTTTAAAGATAAAAAAATATATTGGCTGAAAATATCATTTATAGTATTTTATTAAATCACTATTGGGTCAATATGATGTCATAAAACACAGTATATATTTAAAAGATATTTGATTTTTACCCAAAAATTTGACTGTCTCAGAAAATTATGAAAAATTCACCATTGGATAATTTCAATATCATGATTCCAAAAATAATATTCATTTTATATAAATAATTTTTTCAATATTTTAATTTTTAGTTTTTAAAATAAAATCCAACATTTATCGAAAATTCATTGATTTTGTCAAAAACAGCTTTCAAACCTCAATAAAAATTACAATTGTATTCAAAAAATTATACAATAATTTATATTTATTAGAAAATTAATTTAGTAATAATATTTTATTAAAATATTATTTAATTTAAAAATCCATTAATTCCTCAAAATAGATTTCTTAGTTTAATATTAACTAAAAAAACTCTTTTTTCTTTAAAAACCATTTAAAAAGTAACAATAATAAAATGAATATATATTCATTATTCTATAAAAAAAATAACTCACATAATCATACTGATAAGGTCTTGTTACATAACCCCTTATAATAGCCACATAAGACCTAAGCGTAAGGTGTACGATGGTGTTAGATGCTTGGGGTGGCTCAGATAACATCGCTCGGGTGGTAATCTCTATCAACTTCCACTTATCATGTAGGTATTTATATTTGGCCTTAATGTGTTGAAGATTAGATTGGGCTTGGTCAAGAGAGAATCCCTATGACACCACCTCCTTTTCAAGATCCGAAAAATGGGCTTCATATGGTGAAATTCTACTGGATGAGGCCATCACTTCCTTTTTCTGAGTAAATTGTATTTGTTAAAGCCCTATATTTATACTAATATTGTGATCACTATTCAATGGATATATTAGCAACAATCACAATTCTTAATAGTATATTAAAATCGAAAAACATAAAACTAAGGAAGGGAATATGTTATATAACTATTTTACATAATAATACATTTAATTAGATCAAAAGGAATTTTCATTAATAAAAGTTGGTATCGTTACAATATTCCACCCTTAAGAATTTTTTCCCTCGAAATCTATTTTTCCCACAATAAAACAGACGAGGGTAACCCAACTTCACCATTCCCTCTGATTCCCACATTTATTCTTCAAACTTGTGTTTTCGCCTCAACACCTTGATGAGGGGCATTTTCTTATTTCGTAGAACTTTTTCTCTATGATTTAAGATCTTCACCAGCTTCTCTTCATAGAACAGGTCATTCTCCAATGGTATCACCTTTGGATTGAGTACATGCGATGGGTCAGGTATTCACTTCCTCAAGAGTGATACGTGGAATACACCACATACTTGAGATAGGTTTGGTGGGAGTGTTAGTCGATAGGCCACTTCTCCAATGCGATCAAGGATATCAAAAGAGCTGATGTACCTTGTACTATGCTTTCCCTTACTAAATCTCATAACTCTCTTCCACAACGATATTCGAAGGAATACCATGTCACCAACATCAAAATCTTGGTCTTGTTGATTATTATCAGTATATCTCTTTTGTCGACTCTAATCATCTTTAATATGCTACTGGATGATCTTAACCTTCTCCACCATTTCTTCAACCATTTCTGGACCTAGGAGTTTTCTCTACATAACTTCATCCCAATAGGTTAGTGTTCTGCACCTCTTCCCATAAAGGGATTCATAAGGATCCATTTGGATTCTTGAGTGTAAACTGTTATTGTAAGAGAACTCAACCATAGGAAGATGTTGATCTCATCCTCCTTTGAAATACATTTAGAATTATCTCAACAAGTCCTCAAGTGTTTAGATAGTCCCCTTAGATTGGACATCAATTTGAGGATGATAATCTATACCAATGTTTAGCTTAGTATTCAGAGTATGTTGAAGACTCTTCCAGAACATAGATTTTAATCTTGAATCTCGATCAGATAAAATCGATGGTGGTACTCCATGCAGCTTTACCACATCTATGATGTATATCTATGCTAGTTGATCTTGTGAGAAATCCACTCTAATTGCAATGAAGTGTTCAGTATTTGTAAGATGATCCACAACAACCCAGATAGCATTGTTTCTTTTGGATGTTCGGTGATAAAGTCCTTAGTGATGTTCTCCCATTTCCATGTTGGTATGGGTAATGGATTCATCCTCCCCTTAGAATTATGCCTCTCAGCCTTCACATGCCGACATTCCAGGAACTTTGATGTATACTAAACGATCTCCTTATTCATGTTACCCCACCAATAATTCACTTGGAGGTCTTGATACATCATTGTGTTTTCTAAGTTAATGGAGAAATTTGAACTATGTGCATCATCCAAAAGTTCATTCTTGAACTCTGGATTTTATGGAAAACATATTTTTTCCGAAAATCTCTCAATTACATCTTCATTAAAATTGAACTATGAGGATTTCCATTTTATGACAGTTCCACTTTCTTCTAAATTCCCACATCATACTTTTGAGAATCCTTTAACCTTTCCGAAAGAGATGGTTGAGCAATAATTTGTGAAAGGATTGATTATGTTACCTTTTTTATGAATCCCATGTCCATCTTTATCAAATCTATGAAGATTGGATCCTTTTAAATTCTCGTCAATGATAGAATTGTTGGGTCCTTTCTACTTAGAGCATCTACCACCTTTTTCTCTTTCCTAAGGTGGTAATAGATTGAGAAATAATAGTCTTTGATCAACTTTAACCATCTTTTTTGGTGCATGTTCAACTCTTTATGTTTGAATATATACTTGAGAATTTTGTTGTTCGTATATATTTCACACTTCTCCCCAAAGAGTTAATGTATCCAAATTTTCAAAGTGATGATTACTGTACCCAACTCTAGATCATGTGTTGCATTTTTTTCTCATTAAAATTCAGTTTCCTTGAAGCATAGTAAATGACTTTGTCATTTTGCATCAACACACATCCCAGACCGTTCTTCGAAGCATCACTGCATACCACAAAAGATCTCCACTTGTGGGTAGTGTGAGCATGAGCACTGTGATAATCCTCTTTTTCAACTCCTTGAAGCTCTCATCTCATTCATCACTCCTAAATTTCAGCTATCTTGGATGGATCCACATATATCTCATTGATTTTGATGATATGACCCATGAATGATACCTCCTTCAACAAGAACTCACACTTGTTGTACTTTTCATAGAGATTATCCTCTAACAATGTCTCAAGTACAATGCTTAGATTCTCCTCATGATCCTCCTTTTTTTGGAGTAAATTAGAATAATGTCCATAAATACTACCAAAATATTGTCGAGGTAATCTCTAAAGACTCTATTCATCATGTCCATGATGGGTTTTTGAGCATTAGTGAGTCGAAAAGGAATTATTATGAATTCACGTTTCCCTTATCTTGTAAAGAAAGAAATCTTGGGGATATCCTCCTTATTTACCCTTACTTGGTAATATCCCGACCAGAGATCAACCGTGGAGAAGTTTTGTGCTCCATGTAGCTAATCAAAAAATTAATCAATTCTTGGAAGAGGATACTTGTTCTTTACCATGATATTGTTGAGCTCAAGATAATGAATGAAAAGGTGCATTGACCCATCCTTCTTCATGACGAAGAGGACTGGTGCACCCCATGGTGAAGCACTTGGGTATATAAACCCTTTATCCAGATTCTCCTATAGTTGTTTCTTTATCTCCTCATGACCCAAAACAACCATTATATATAGAGTTCTGAATATTGGAAATGACCCAGGTATAAGATCAATTGAGAATTCAACATCTCTTCTAGGAGGAAGACCAGGAAATTCCTCGGGAAACACTTTAGTGAATTCCCTCAAAATAGGCATGTCTTCAAGGGAATTTTATTACTATGACTCAATCATCTGATTCAGATACGTGTGAATATTGGGAAGTAATATCCACATTTGAGATGATGGTGCTAAAGAAGATTCATCCTCCTCCTTGCACTTGTACAGAATTGGGGGTCGATTCTCCATATAGAGAGTGATTAACCTCTCATGGAAATTTATGTTGGCTCTATATATGTAAATCAAATCCATGCTAGGAATTGCATCAAATTCCACCAGTGGAAGTATGATGAGTTTTTTCGGGAAGTTCAATCCACAAATTATGATAGGAGAGGAGTTATATTCATGATATGCAATGATTGCCCCATTTTCTGTTCTCTATGACCTCTCTACTTCCATTATTTGTGTTGATGTTGGGATTATTTGGCTAAAATTTCAGGATATAAAAGAATGAGTAAAACCAGAATCAAAAAGTATGTTCTCAATTCTAGCATGAATAACTAGAGTACCTATCACCACTTTGTTTGCAAGGTTTTCATTGGTGGTAGTGATGTAAAAAGGTCACCCTTGCTGCCTTAGAGGTTGTTGGTTGCCTTCGAAAACCATTGGCTTAGGGAAATAGTTTTCAAAGTTCTATAGTTCTTTATAGTTGAAGTAATGAACAATGAGTTGATGGTTGAACTAAGCATTCCTCTCCTCTTTCATAGCTGCAGGTTTTCTTGTCAGCATTTAATGGATAAGTACCCTTCTCTACCTCACCTAAAGCATTTCCTCATCCCCTTTAGAAAATTTCCAGGGTTTTTCTTTTCGCAACTTTGGCAAGTGGGGTGCTGAATTTTTGTAGTACCATTTTATTTATACATCAGACTGCTAGAATTGAATTCAACCTTATGCTTCATATCCCCATGATATACCTAATATTCTCTGATCTCCATTTTGAATTTGAGGGAACATTAGAAATTTTTTTCATAGCTCTTGATTTCATGGATCGCTAGGGATTTCTGTAGTCTATATTTTATCCCACCAAATAAGCTGTCAACATTTAATTCAGGGGTATTGAAAAAGCCAAGGGTGTATCTGCAAATCCTTGTGAAGTTTTCCTCAAACGCTCTGATGGATTCATCATATTTTTTGTTGAGGGAAATTAAGTCCCTTTCCATGTTAAGTTGGAGGGTGTGAGGAAAATATTTATCAAAAAACATTTTTTGGAAATCCCTCCATTCCAATGCCTCAATCTCATACTCAAGATTCGTATTTTTGATCAATGTCCCCCATTGATCAGCTTCATCTTCCATACGATAAGCATCCAGAAGTAACTTCTCTTGTTCATAACATTTAATGATGGAGAATATCTTCTCAATGGAGTTGATCCATTGTTCAAAAATTGAGGGATTAGAAAATCCATTAAAATTTGGTGGCCTTTGTCTTGTGAAGCTCTCGATTATGACTTGTTCTTTCTAGGGGGGTGGGGTGGGGGTTGAAAGTTCCTCTTGACCCATGTTTCTATTCAAAATTTGAGTTAACTGAGAGAGTATCATGAAACATTTCATGATTCCCACTCCCATCAGATTGGGAATCTCATTAGAACAATCATCACATTGATCTTTGCATCAGTTGTTAGACCAATTCCCCCTATTACTGTCCATTGGTTGGAATAAAAGGAATTTTAGGGGTAACACATAAAGGGTAATCTAAATACAAAAATATATTACTTATAAATTACTTTTATTTCCATAACATATGAATTTATAGGCACCAATATATGTTATCCATGATCTACTTCCCAACATATATTCTTAGGGGAATTTTTTTTATTCCCTTAATAATGGTTCATACTATGCTTATGAATTTACCAAAGAATATCCCCCAGGATTGTCATAACCAAGAGTACAGAAAGGCCCATTGTTGTGCCCTAGTTCCAGTTCGGTTCTAGCTCAAAGTGGTGTTTTTAGGTTTTACCCCTAGATACATCTATGCCAGAGCCGCCTCTACCTACTCGTATCCATACAGGGTTGTATTTTCTTGATAAACCACTTAATAAATACTCACCAAAATATAGGGAAGTTTTTTTATAATTAGTCTTATCCTTAAGGCTTTCACTAGGGTTTTCTAATCCTAACCCCTAAAATAACTAAACCTATCCTCTAATACCAACTATAATAACCCTACTCTTTATTTCACACTTAAACATAATTTATTACATAAACTCTTCACTTGATACAACATAGAATATTGAGAGGTCTGGTGTCATTGGGGATTAGGAACATGACATAACAACTTAAAACATGAAATGCACATATTTATTGAAAAATTCTTTTACATGACCATAATATTCCTTCATACTTAGCATTGCATGGGATAACCATAGGACATGCATAGGGAAAGGGTGATATATAAAGACCTGCAAGGGATTAAAAAAGGAATAAAGTGAAGAATATAGTACATTTTTGGAAATAGGCATATCAATGGAGCATTAAAGAAACATGAACATAAAGGCGTGATATAACATGATTATCATAACATGGAAATGTGGCAACAACATTTAACATGATTTTAGCATGACCCAAGGATCATTTCATATGGGGCATGAGTAAACCATCATTGCATTGGAATTATCATGAGTAAATACTCATAGAATGTGACGTATCAGGATACTAATCTTTACCCAATGCATTGGAGTGCTATTTGGGCACACCTTTCTTAATCATTCCATTTCATGCATAAGTGTGCCACATGGATTATATAACATGGATTCATTAAACATAATCATTTATTCCTTGACAATGGAATGTTGAATTCATACATGAAACTCTATAATCAATAATTAAATGAACATAAAGGTTAATACCCTTGATAGAGATATGGGCATGGTATTCACTACACAATGACTTTGGATTTGAAAATCGCGGTGTCATTTCGACAGCATAACAGCGTGACATAAGAATTCATAAAAGTGGTTGAGGATAGATAAAGTGGTGTATCATAATATGTACATGAAATTTATAGTATGGGGATTTTATAGATACATGTCCCAACAAATGTAATGAAATTTAAATTTGTAATACAAAATAATTTCTTGATTGTAAATGTGGAGAGACAAATCCATTACAGAATTTTAGCATGATAATGGGTGTACATGGGAGGAATTAATGAGATATTTTTGACGTCGAAAAAATCCCGTAACACTCAGAGGATGTTTCGAAATGACGAAGCAAAGTCATATTCGGAATCAGAGGCCCGATCCGGAGGCCCGATAAGTGGTGCGTGAAATAAAGGAGGCTCCGCGCGAAAAATTGTTCTGCACGCGTAGAATCACCGAGTTTAGCGGAATTGAGTCGATGAGGTGTGCAATAATTGCACGCCCCGGATCTGCGGGGCGAGTTTTTGCGCGCTGGCTGCGCGCGGCGCGAATAATTTCGTGCGCCCCCTGGATTCCGCGCCGGAGGTCGCCTATAAATATAAGGTGACCCCGAATGGTTTGGGGGTTGAGGAATCTGAAGCGACTCTCGTGCATGCAATTCAGCTTCCCCCGCGTGAAAGATGAATTCCAAGTAAAACCCTCATTTCGCGCAACCTTGCCACTGAGTTCGCCTTTGCGCGCAACTCCACCGACTTCAGTGAATTTGCCCCTTCCCCCAATTTCCTGACTTGCGCGCAATCCGTGTCTCGTGTGCGCAATACCTTACCTTGCGCGCAAAACCTTGCGCGTAATTCCCTCTTCGCTCGCAATTCCATTACTACAATTGCGCGTCATCTCGGTGTTTTGAACGCAAACCATCCCTTTTGCGTGCAAAGCCCAGGATCCCTCACCTTGACGCCCCTTGGCTGCCCCATGCACCGGCACTTGATGTCTCCCCTGCCGGGCATGCGCGCCATGCGTTGTTTTCCCGCACGGCCTTCCAGGCTCGTGCGAAGTAACCTCAAGGTCCCTTGGGCCATGTTTCCCATTGCGTTGCTTTGCCTTATGCTTCTCCGCATAGGCACGCTAAGGGCTATTGCCTCTTCGCATAGCCACGCTAACGTGGACCCCCCGGTGGTTTTCCCTGTGACCCCCCTTCACCACATCCTTGCTGATGCCTTCCCTCCCACAAGGGGTAGAGGGCATTGGGCATGTAAGCCCTAAGGGTGTGGAGAAAACCTACCCCGTCCAAGCTGCAGGATGTTAAACTGCTAAGCACCTCGTCCTTAACACAAGACATTAAACTGTGGTCCGACCCCGTGCTTCGCATGTAAGGTCCCCCCAGCTCGGACATTTTTTACGCCACTCGTCTCCACGAGAATGGACTCTTCCTCACATGGAATGAGATCCTCCTTGTCGGAGCGGCGTTTGTCCGCGGGGGAAGGGCTGCCTCAGAGTGTAAGCCCCTATCCTCTCTTGCAGATGACTACACCCGTGCATCTCTGTACTTCCCCCCTACCAAGGCCAATGAAGTACTTTCCCACTGCGCTTTGTCACACCACGGGCCTCCACCCTGGAGTAAGCCCCGACACCAAGGGTCGCTAACCACGCATAAAACCTTGTTTCCTCTTTGGGATGCTCAACGCGTAAGCCCCATTCCGCTTCTCACGGACGCACCCTTCGCGATGTGATCGTATGGTCCATACTGCCTCTTGTTTCCCACACCAAGCATGATTCACGTGGGCTTAGAGCGTGCACCGACCATGACATCCTCTTATGGGTCGCCCCAGAGTGTAAGCCCCATCCCAGCAAACTACGTGGACTTTGATCCGTGCTAACGCATGGTACGTAGGAAGCCTTCCTGAGGTTCATGCCCAACAATCATTGGCCCAAACCGTCTTCTTGTCGGTATTCCAAGCCCCCATTCCCCCCGAACTACGAGGACTTTGATCCATGTCAAGGCATGGTATGTAGGAAGCCTCCACGAGGTTCAAGCCCACCACCCAGTTATTCCGACCTCTTCACGTCAGTTCACTATCCACCTTGCGCCACCTCAGAGCGTAATCCCCATACCCACCATGGGCCGCCTCAGAGAATAATCCCCATACCCACCTTGGGCCGCCTCAGAGCGTGAGCCCCACATGCCCTCGTCCCGCATGACGTTAAACTATATGCCCTCGTCCCGCATGACGTTAAACTATATTCCCCCTCTTGGGCCGTCTGCAAACGTAAGCCCCATGTCTCACTCCACCATCCATCCTGATCCTTACCCGGGCCGCCACATCCCGGTGAGATCATGCCACCCCATCCCACTCCATGATATATGGGAAGCCACCCACGTGCTGGCCCCAACATCGGTGTTCCCCCCCTAGGGGTCCTTCAGCCCGATAAGTCTACGCAAGACGTTAAACTCGTGACATAACCCGTGTTAAACATGTGAAGCTGAGGAAAACCTCAGATGGTACACATTCCCCGCGTTCGATGTGGGATGCCTTGGGCTTCCGCGCCCTCGAGAAGCCCTGTGATGAGGGACCAAAGACAGACATGCCGACGACGCCCCAACGTGAACATTCTCCTCACCGAAGGTTGCTGCCCCGACAAGACCCCTTGGAGCATCTTGATGGAAGCAACATAATTAACCGGAGTCCATGTAGATATGGCACTGGGAATGAGCTTCATGAACCCGTCTTAAATCTATGAGGGAGACCCGGACTAGGTGATGAGCTCCGAGGAGGAATCCATGGAAGGAAGAACCGACATCCCATCATCCCGGTTTCGATCAAGGAGTAGATGTCCCCGAACAAGGAATGGATGCTGCCCGCCTTTGGAAAACGGGAATACGAGGCAACAAGCAGTGCGTCCTCCCCGCAGACGGATGTGTGCGCCCCGGCGAAAGTGTCGGAAACAAAAAATGGTGAACCCGACGTGAAACTCTTCTCCTCAACACGGGGAATGGTAGCCCTCACCAGGACGTCGGAAGAATAACATGTCACCAGGTCCGGGTAACCATCACCGGGACGTGAACCCACCAGGGGTCGAGGCCGTCAGGACGTTGACTACTCCGTTCTGCGACGTCGTCAGCGTGGATCCCTCTCGCCGACCATGGAAGACAGAATGACGCTGGGCCTTGGTCGTTGATCGCTTTTCCTGTTGATGCTAATGGGTTCATCTCCCTGCTTCCAGGAATCCGATCACTGCATTCAGAGCTCGATCGCCACCTGCCCTCCGGCACAGGGGCAGGGGCAGTACCAACGTGGCTACCCCGCGCGGTCCCGCCCATTTCACAGCCGCTCCGACTTCGACCGCCGTAGCAGCTGGGCGCTTGCGCACCCTCTACCCATCGGAAATCATCCAGCGGAGGATGATCAATGACCTAGTTCGTAGTTACGACGAGGAAGGCATCATCCCCACCAGGGGCATGTCCCATTTGGATCTAGAGGCGGCTGAGCCTCACCACCATCGCTGCCCTCGAGGGCCGCGCAGGGATCCGCCGCTCCCCACGCCGATGTTCAACCGCTTTGGGAGTCTATCCCCGGAGCGCCTTGACATATCCCTCCCCTACGCCAATGAGGTGGGGGATGTTCGGGTCCACCCGATCAGTGATCCAACTCAGGGGTTAACGGCAAGAACCCCCGCCAGGCTGCATCGACGCCACCGCCCGACTCCCCGAGCCGAGGAGCAGGCAATCTCCATGCCCGCACCGCCGATTCCAGCCCATCTGACTCGACGCCAGCGTCGGGCGTGAGCAGGAGAGAATGCTCGTCCTGGGGCATTGACATCAGCAACCAATGTGGGCTGATCCACTGCTGACTCCTGTTACCAGATCCCCGCACACGTTGAGTAGAGACATCCACGTGCCCGACTGGGATCGAAACCCCGACCGCCCTGCAAGCAAGTAGGGTCGAGTCTCCCGGTCGTGGACACTGACAATGGCCACTGCGGACCAATCCGCGGTAGTGCTGCTTACCATGAAGGCTCATTCCTTGCCACCAATCTGGAAAGCCGAAAGCTTCTTCACGGTGGCTATGCTCTGGGTGTGACTCCTTCCAGTGCCCACTGCATGGGGTATGAGGTCACTCCCCCTACTGCTGGCCGTGAGCATGGAGCCGTTGTGTATCTAGTCACCCGCTCACATGGAGGTCCTCCCCATGTCCCTTTCGACATCTGTCCTGGTGCTCCTCGCACCCCGGCCTTCAGTCCCCTCTGCCCCAGCTCTATTGTGGTCAGGGGACCCCATGAAGGAAATCGTCCTTACCCTGAGAAGCTACCCAAGGGAAAGAAGGCCGAGCGTTGTCATCATAGGAGGAATATCAGGGGAGTCCGGACAGAAATTAGACCAGTCTGTTTCTCGGATTCTGAGGTAGAGTACGACTCGACGATGGAACCTTCCCCCAACCCTTCGAGCTGAGGGCAGGGATGGGGACGCGGTGCGTCAGTCTCGTACTGCTCGAATGCGAGATCCGTATGATTCCCTCCTGCCTTCGAAGGTATATCCAAGAGGACGAGGACTTGGAATAATGCTAAGGGTGAAGCCCGCAGTCGCCACTGGCCTCCTCGAAAGCACCTCCCACCCCTATTAGGGGGGGGGGTGAGGAGTTTTTCTGGGGACCGATGGAAGAATCGCGAGGCGATACACCCTTGTAATGCACCGACGCCATGACAGGGGGCCCATTCGCCGGCCCATCCTATCGCGACGTGGCAGCTAGGGCACTGCAATCCCTGGAGGATGACCAAGGGATCGGCAGCCAATTGGCATGTTCGCCGTATTCCCCGCCAGCCAGCCCACCGCCCCGGCAGCCTATCTCGGCACTATTGCTAATTCCCTAACTTTCCTCGGTGGATGAGTAGGGGTGGCAGGTTCGGGACCCCGAACCGGAGCCGTGGAGCTTCTGGGCTGTTCTTGCAGCATGCCACTTCCCTGAGAAGTTTTGGCTGGTCACAGAATCAGATTTTGATGTGCCGGAGTCACTCACCCCGGGAGAGTTTGAATGCTTCCTCCAGATTCTTCGGGTGACTCACTCCCGCATCCGCCATCAGCTAGCGCCTTTCCCTGGAAGCCAAGCGCATCTCGAGGAGATTGGTGAGCAGTGCCGCCGGGTCGACCTGGCATCCCTCCCCGCGGTCCAGCACCCCGAGTTGCCGGACCACCATGAGGCCCTCCAGAAACAATGCATTCAGATTTTTTAAGTACTCCACAGAGTTATCAAGGAAGCCACCCCCACGCGCACGTCCGCGGATGGGGGCAGTATGCTTCTCTCCTCTTCTGTGCGATCCGCCGACAGCCCGATCCACTGGGCGGCCCTGAGGGAACGTCGCCAAGGGCAGTCGCGGTCAACATGGCCGACATTTCAGATGAGGGAAACATTGTGGAGCCCCTCGACGGGGAATCACCCCCCGTGGACAAGCCGCTAATGGACACATCTGTGAGTATTACTCAACAACAGAGGAGCCTCCTAGGTCTTTCTATACCCACGGAGGCACTGACACTCGGCCGAAATATCGGCAAGGGTAAAGAGCCCGTTGGGTCTGTCAAACTCGCCGACCCATCTGCCTTAGTGTAGAAGGTAGAGGAAGATCCCGAGAATGCCACGCTGCGCCAACAGCTAGCTGAGAAAAAGAGGCTGGTTGATAAGCTCTTGGCCGAATGCATTGCACAGCAGCAGCCTGACTACGGTGCTCCTAGACCAGGACAGCAGGGGAAGGACCATCTACCCCTTGTTGAGATCCCCCCGGGCAACCGTGACCGTGTCGTGTTCGCCGACAGGGGAGATACTAGAACCCATGGCAAGAGGGCATGATATGTTTCATCGAACCCTCCCGAACGGCAAGGCAACCTGGGGGACCCTGCTGGGTTTCCTCCCGCCGCTCAGAGAGTCGCTCCGCTGGCTGCCCCGCGAGCCGCTGAGCGCGACTACCATATCAAAGAGCCTGACAATGCGCTTGTGGTTAGAGATCCCCATCAGGACAGGAATCCACATCTGGATGATATGATGGATGTACTCATCGCTCGCTTGGAGGCCCTAGAAACTTGGCAGCTGGCGATCCCGCCAGATGGAAAGCCATACCCAGCGTGGGTGGATGACATGACGGATCTGCCAGGATTCAGGAACCCCACTTTTGCCCCTTTTAACGGGACCGAAGACCCGCCACAACACTTGGCCCACTTCAACTCAAGGTGCGGGCCTATGTTAGGGACTCTGGCGCAGTAGGAGGCTACCAAGCTCCGGTGCTTCGTTCAGACAATGGAAGGACCAGCATTCGTCTGGTACAGCCAGCTCCCTATTGGATCAGTGACTAGCTTGGAGGACCTTCGATAGAAATTACTCTACCAGTTCAGTTCCACAACCTGGAAGACGAACATTGTAGACCTCTTTAGGTGAAAGAAAAGGCCCAACGAGCGAGTCACGGACTTCGTCGCCCGGTGGAAGGGGCTCACGTACTCCCATGACATGCCACTGAATCAGGAGAAATTACTGAAGATGTGTGTTGGGAACGTCAAGGCGGAGTTGGTTCCTTCCCTGATCACGCAGAATTACCTTAGAGGGTTTCGGGACTTCTCAGACAAGGCTCAACGCCTCGAAGAAGCCCTGCAACAGGCTAGTCAGGCACGCCCGCTGCCTCCTGTAATCTCTGCAAGGAGAGCCGCTAGAGCCGAGCCCGCTACTGTGGCCCAAATAGGGCCCCCCAGACAGTTAGAGTTTCTACCAGTGAGGCCAGCTCAGCAGGCTCATAGGGGTCCACCTCCACAGCCTCCGGCCCAGCAGCGACCGCCTCAAAATCAGCAGGCGCCTTTGCGTAACGCACCGCCACCACCTAGGCGAGGTAATCCGGCTCCGCCTCCTTGGCCTGCTCCTCCGGACCCTGTCCATGGTCATCCCCCAAGAGTCCCCTTTCCAGACAGAGGGAATCGAGCTTACTCGTTTGGCGAGGCCCAGATCCCCGATTATTTCTGTAGTGCCTTGGAGCAGAGGATCGTGCGGCTGCCTGAGTGCTGGAAGCCAGAAGAGGCATGTCTCACTGATCACCCTAACTATTTCCCTTATCACCGGATCCTGGGACACACCATCCAGCAATGCTATGTGTTCAAGGACTGGCTCCAATACCAAATTGAGAACAACATAGTCAGGTTGGGCCTAGCCCCGGCACAGGTGGCAGGTGTTTTCATGGGATCAGATGGAAGCAGTGACGATGGGGATGGGTGGGAACTGGTTTCCGACCGGAGGTCCCGGAAGTATAATGACTGGATGGCCCGCAGGACGGTCGCCCGTGCCCATGGCATCATCCGTGCCCGCCTGAGTCAGCCAGAGCCCTCAGAGTATGCGATCACCGCTTTGGCTTCGTCGTCCCAGCCTACTTCCAAGAAGAGAAGGAGGCGACGCAAGAAGAAAGAATGTGCCCTGCCAGTGCCGTCATCTTCTCGCATGCTTGGCGTTTTCGTGCCCCCGGAGATGGGGATCCCTCCGAGATCCTGTCCGGTAGTGGATGATTCCTCAAGTGAGAGCCTGGGGTACGCTTCGGTTAACACCGTAGAGTTGGTAAATACCTTCTTGGCTCCTAACGGTGAGGAGCGCCAGGTGGACCTCCCGGACAGCCCGGGGTACGCTTTGGGTAACACCGTAGAGTTGGTAAATCCCTTCCTGGCTCCCGATGGTGAGGAGCCCCAGGTGGACCTCCTGGACAGCCCGGGGTATGCTTCGGTTAACACCGTAGAGTTGGTAAATCCCTTCTTGGCTCCCGATGGTGAGGAGCACCAGGTGGACCTCCCGAATAGCCCGGGGTACGCTTCGGTTAACACCGTAGAGTTGGTAAATCCATTCTTGGCTCCCGACGGTGAGGAGCGCCAGGTGGACCTCCCGGACAGCCTGGGGTACGCTTCGATTAACACCGTAGAGTTGGTAAATCCCTTCATGGCTCCCGACGGTGAGGACCGCCAGGTGGACCTCCCGGACAGCCCAGGGTATGCTTCGGTTAACACCGTAGAGTTGGTAAATCCCTTCTTGGCTCCCGACGGTGAGGAGCGCTAGGTGGACCTCCCGGACAGCCCAGGGAACGCTTCGGTTAACACCGTAGAGTTGGTAAATCCCTTCTTGGCTCCCGATGGTGAGGAGCTCTAGGTCGACCTCTCGGACAACCCGGGGTACGCTTCAGTTAACACCGTAGAGTTGGTAAATCCCTTTTTGGCTCCCGACGATGAGGAGCGCTAGGTGGACCTCCCCAATGTCCCCAGCCGTCGCCAACGTCGACGGAGCCGTGGCTATGTGGATCGCCGGGGAACAACAGTCGTCACCTCCAGTCAGCCTGTGCACGCTACCGATACCAGACAGCAGGCCCGGTACAGAGAGCAGCACTCACAGCTCCCTCACCCGGTGGCAGTAGGTTCGCTTCCACCACCATTTGTGTTGCTGGATTGGGAGGAACTACCTTGCCCGCGTCGCAACCAGACCAGCCCTGCCACTGGCCGACTATGGCCTTCCGGTCTTGTCATGACAGCCACCTCTTGGGCTTCAGCTAGTGAACAGAAGGATGTGCCTAGTACTAGTCTGTCACCGGTCCCGCCAGCAGGGCCCTTCATTCCCTCAATCGCAGAGCGACCTCCTATAAGCAGAAGCTCACGTTTGGCATGAAAGTATGATGTCCTGAAGCATCTGGCTGGCATTTCAGAAAGGATTTCCATCCTTGAGGCCCTTTGCCTGTTGTCTGAAATGCGCGAGGCGCTCGCCGAGGCTCTAAGGATCCCCCTCCAGTTCGAAACAGAGGTAGCGGACGCAGAAGCCTTCCACACCGAGGTGATTGAGGATGCCGAATGTCAGGCATTATCTCGTTTTCCGGTGAAGATGAAGACCTTCCCATACAGGGGAAAATCCGCCTGTTGTACATCACCGGCCAGTTCAATGGTGTGGAAGTCCGTCGCTGTCTTGTCGACACGGGTTCCAGGATTAACCAGATCCCAACTCGGACACTGCAAAAACTAGGGTTGTCCGAGGATGATTTAACTCCCTCCGACCTCAGAATCCAGAGGTATGACAGGACCAAGCAAACTCCACTCGGCAAGATTTTTCTGAAGACCCAGTTCGGCAGCTTAATTTCTAATACTGAATTCATGGTTGTCTCTCAGGACACTGCCTACAACGCATTGATGGGAAGGTCATGGCTCCATCTTTACACGAAGGTTCCCTCATCATACCACCAGTGCCTCAAATACTCCCTTAAGGGTCGAGTGGGTGTTCTCCAAGGAGATGCGTCTCATTTTGCCTCTTTTGAAGCCCGTTACCTGGACGCAGACAATTACAAGAGCAAGGACAAGCAAATCCTAACAGGTGAGGTTGAGCCCGCCGCTGTCACAAGTGATCTATGGGTAGGTCTGGATGACACATATGTCTTCTCAATCCATCGGTTGGAGGCCACAACTCCCGATATGGGAGAGTGCTTTGTTGTCTCGGGTACCAGAGGAAGGCATATTTCTGGGTCTAAGCGACGGTGGGAAATCACCTCGTACTCTTATACCAACCAGGCTCAAGTGATCCCCGAGCCTCCTACCCCTGTACGATATCAGGACGTTGGGTTCATGACGACGGTAGCACGTCATACGTGTTTGTTTCGCCAAGCTGGAATCGACCGGCTCAAGCCAACGCGTCACCACTTCTTCAATATCATAAAGCGTGGACCCTTGGGCCGAAGGCCGGATGGGATTGGATCGACCACTTTTGTCACCATGATCTCCGTGGTGCATGAGTCTCCCGCTGTGATGACCTCCGCCACCCAAGCCGGTGCCAGCTCCCCATCAGGGTCGAGCAGCCCCGAAACGGCTCCCCCCGTGGATGATCCTTCCTCAAGCAGAGAAGAAGACGTGGAAGATTCTCCTCCCACCTTTGAGGGGGGCATCTCCACCACGGTTGACGAGCTAGTATAGGTAAACCTCGGTAGTGAGGCGGACTCGAGACCCACATTGGTCAGCGCTGCTATGACTCCCGAGAAATGGCAACAGTACATAGACTTCCTCAGACAGCACCGCGATGTGTTTACCTGGAGTTATGACGAGATGCCGGGACTAGATCCCCAGGTAGTCGTCCACCGCCTTGGCCTCCCGGAAAACCATCATGGGTTCAAGCAGCCTCCCAGGAAAATGCACCCTTTTCATGGTGCCATGGTCGAGGCCGAAGTTGCTAAGCTCATTAAGGCCAACTTCATCAAGGAAGTCCAGTACCCCAGGTGGCTAGCCAACATTGTGCCCGTCAGGAAGAAGAATGGGCAGATCAGGGTCTGCATCGACTTCCGTGATCTCAATCGCCACTGTCTGAAGGATGACTTTCCCCTTCCCATGACAGAGCTGTTGATCGATGCGACGACCGGGTTCCAAGCCCTCTCCTTCATGGATGGGTACTCCGGGTACAACCAGATCTGGATGGCCCCCGAGGATGAAGAGTTCACTGCCTTCAGGGCCCCCCAGGGTAATTTCTGCTACCGGGTTATGCCTTTCGGCCTGAAGAATGCGGTTGCCACCTATCAACGGGCTATGCACCGCATATTCAAGCTGATCCTCGGGACACTAGTGGAGTGCTACGTAGATGACCTGGTGGTTAAATCTCGTCTGCGCCGGGACCATATCAAAGACCTTGAGAAAGTGTTCGGTTTCCTCGGTTCTCGTCACTTGAAGATGAACCCGTTGAAGTGTGCCTTCGGGGTCACCTCTGAAAAGTTTCTTGGCATCATTGTGAGGTATCAGGGTATTGAGATCGACCCCGAGAAGATCAAGGCCATCAGTCAGATGCCTCCCCTGAGTAATATTTGGGAGCTTCGAGGCCTCTAAGGCCACTTAGCCTACATATGCCGATTCATTGCGAATCTGGCCGGCAAGTGTAATCCCTTCTCTAGGCTCATGAAGAAAGGCACCACCTATGGGTGGGACTAAGAGTGTCAGACCTCTTTTGAGGAAATCAAGCAGTATCTACTTCAACTTATGGTCATGATGCCACCCGTTCCCGGAAGGCCGCTGGTCCTTTACATGACTGCCCTGGAGCGATCCCTCGGCGCCCTTCTCTCCCAGAAGAACAATGAGGGAACAGAGAATAGCCTCTACCACCTCAGCTGCAGGCTCCTCGACGCGGAGATTAGATATTCTCCCATCGAGAAGAGCTGCCTGGCACTCGTATTCACCGTATAGAAATTGCGGCACTACTTGCAGCACCATGAGGTACAGCTGGTCTCTCGGGTAGACATGTTGAAATACATCCTGATCCAGCCTATGTTGACCGGCCAATTGGCGCACTGGGCGGTGATCATCCAGAAGTTCAACATTAGGTTCGTACCTCAGAAGGACGTCAAAGGGCAGGAATTGGCAGACTTCTTCGCCGCCCACCCAACCTCTGCAGACCAGCCACTGGATTCGGGCTTTCCTGACGAGGCAATCCTCCCATTCAATCACGCCACCCCATGCTGGCAGATGCACTTTGACGGCGCCTCCTGAAGCCCTACTGGTAGAAGGCTCAATGATCCTAGGCTTAACAGAGTGGGCCTGGGTATCGTCTTCGTCACCCCGGAGCGAGCCGTTCTGCCATATTCTTTCTTATTGTGAGAAGGATGCACCAACAATGAGGTAGAATATCATACCCTCATCACTGGCCTCGAGTTGGCTCTGGAGGTTAACGTGACCCATCTGTGTGTGAAAGGGGACTCTGAGCTAGTCATCAAGCAGGTTAACGATGACTATGCTGTTAGGAAGCCAGAACTCATTTCGTTGCTGGAGTGCACCCTCCATCTAATGGATAAGTTCCCCTCCTGACCAGATGTCGTTCACGTTCCCCGGTCGCAGAACAGTCAAGAAGATGCTTTGGCCAGCCTAGCCGCATCATTCGCGAAGCCCGAACAGGATGACCTGATCATCCACGTGGCGCACCGGAGAGTCATTGCTCCTGTTATCCCTGCCCCTGTTATCCCAGAGGGCGATCGTGGCCTGCGAGTGAACCATCTCACAGTTGGTGCCCCTGCGTTAGGACCCCTCGGGGTTCTAGGCATGGGGATCGAGACAGGTCCTGACTGTAGGACACCTCTGGTTGAATATCTCCTGTATGTAAATCTTCCAATGGAACGAGCAGAGCGGGAACGAATCCGGCGCCGCACGCCACACTTCACCCTTCAAAGCGGTCCCAGCCATGAGCATCTCCTTTACAGGCGTGGGTTTGATGGTGTTCTCCTCCGTTGTCTTCAAGGAGTTGAGATCCCACAGGTCATGTAGGAAGTGCACGCTGGTTCCTATGGCGCCCACCAGGCTGGGTCGAAGTTTTCCCACCATATTCGGAGGCTGGGATACTTCTGGCCTTCCATGATCCACGACTGCATCAAGTACGCCAAGAGGTGTCATGCGTGCCAAGTTCATGTTAACTTTGTGAATCGGCCACCAGAGCCTCTCCATACTACTAAGTATTCCTGGCCCTTTGCAGTCTAGGGGTTGGATGTCGTAGGGCCTTACCCGCCGGCGATGGCCCGCCCGTACCGGTTCATCTTGACCGCTACAGACTTCTTCTCAAAGTGGGAAGAGGCAACCCTGCTCCGGGAAGTCAAGGCTGGTTCTATCACCGACTTCATGAGCTCCAATATCATCCACCGATTTGGAATACCCCACGCTATCCTCACGGATAACGAAACCAACTTCTGAGCGGCCAAGCTGAAAAGATTGTACGCTAAGTACAACATTCGCTCTAACCACACCTCCCGCTATCATGCGCAGGCAAATGGACAGATTAAGGTGTTTAACAAAACCCTCTCTAACATTTTGCATAAAATGGTTGGTCAGAACAAGAAAAGTTGGCCGGATAATCTCCCCAAAAGCACTCTGGGATTATAGGACGATGACTCGCAATTCCACCCAGGTGACTCCGTATTCCCTGGTATACAGAGCTGAGGTCGTGCTACCCATCGAGGTTCAGCTGCCCTCATTGCGCATGGCGGTCTTCGACCAGCAAGCGCCAGATAGAGTTTTCGAAATCCGTCTAGCCGATTTGGAAGCGCTGAACAGAAGTAGGATTCGTGCTTTACATAACTTGGAAAGGCACCAGAGTAGGATGTCTCGAGCTTTCTATAAGAAGGTTCGCCTCCGCTCCTTCCTACAAGGTGACTTGGTGCTGGCTCTTAGAGCACCGATGATTCCCGGTAGGAAGCCACCCAAGTTGGATCCCAAGTGGGATGGACCTTTTATTGTCCACAAGGTCTATCCCAATGGCGTGTATTACCTAGTGAGTATGGATGGTGAGCGCATCACTCCTCCCACCAACGCCAGGTTCCTCAAGAAGTACTTTTCCTGGGGTCTATGGTCCAGCACGACCTTAAACTGCATTTTTCCCTACATTTGGGATCTATGGTCCAGCACGACCTTAAACTACACTCTGCCCTACATCTGGGCTCCATGGTCCGAGCTCTAATACCTAAAACTAAGATCCTCATGGTCCAAGCTCTAAGACCTAAAACTAAGATCCATATTTCGTCCAACATGACGTTAAACTGTAGTGCCAGAACTACGTCTCACTTGATTCCCATCTTAATGGGATACGTAGGGACACCCAGACCTTCCATCTTTGGGTCCAACTTGAGGTCCGCCATCGTGTCTGTCTCGCCTCCAAAACCTTAACCACAGGATCACGTGGCGTGGTGTGAGATCATGTCCTCATTCACATCAGGTTTGCAATAGCTGCACCACACACAGCCTATCCTCAGGATTTAGTCCTGCTATATCCAATGGCACTAGAAGACGCTTTCAAGAACTACGTATGGCTTGATTCACATCCTTATGGGATACGTAGGACCGCCTGAACACAACTAGATGTCAGGTCCAGTCCCATCTCTTAGAAGATCCCATGATCTCCCGGTTCCCAGAGTGTTTGGCATTACGCCCCCTCTTTTGCCCGGGGATCCGCCATCTTTTGGCCGCTTTCATACTGAGCCCTCTGACCCTTTCCAGCGGTCTGCCGATGTGCTCAGGGTACTCTGGTCTAGGACTTGGAGTTCCATATTCGACTTAGGCAAGTTCCATCCATTTTCCAAGCGTCATGTTCCCCTTCATTCGGGCACCCGTCATCCTTCACACCCAGAGGGACCCCCAAGAACAGCCTGGATACAACGCCCAAGGGCTCTCCTACTGTCATTGGTCAATGCCCCCGAGGGTTTTAGAAAACAAATCGATACGAATCCCACGTTGTGAACATGGTCAGCGGTTGATGCTCGTTTGTTTGTCCCCATGGCTAACACGACAGGATGCTGCGTTGCGAACATGGTCAGCAGTAATCCTCAGTCATCACGCCAGCTTCCACGGGCCCTGGATGTTGGTGGCATGGTTCATGTCATGTTCCACCCCACTGTGTCAAGGTGGAATCTCGACAATCCTTGTACTAACCCTCAGTACACCCCCGCACATCGGACAAGCCGAGCTGCGTAACAGTGTCTCTTGGGGCTCCTGCGATCCGAGCGCTGGAGTATGTGCTTGAGTCTATTCTTTACGGGTTGCGTGCAGCTTGACCCTCATCCCCATGGGAAACGAGGAGTCGCCCAGACATTGCGTTTCGGGCCTAGCACAGCTGGGAGCTAGCATCTCCTGCCCCTCCCTGATTGTTGAAACCTCGTAGGCCCCTTTGGCCTGAGGCTCCTCTATCGGTTGGTCCAAACCATATGACCTTAAACTGTGTGTTGGTCCCAACCATATGAACTTAAACTGTGTGTTGGTCCAAACCATATGACCTTAAACTATGTTGTTGGTCCAAACCATATGACCTTAAACTGTGTTGTTGGTCCAAACCATATGACCTTAAACTGTGTGTTGGTCCAAACCATATGAAATTAAACTGTGTTGTTGGTCCAAACCATATGACCTTAAACTGTGTGTTGGTCCAAACCATATGACCTTAAAATGTGTTGTTGGTCCAAACCATAGGACCTTAAACTGTGTGTTGGTCCAAACCATATGACCTTAAACTGTGTTGTTGGACCAAACCAGACGACCTTAAACTGTGTTGTTGGTCCTATCACACGACCCTAAACTGTGACATTATCGTCCTGGCCGCAAGACGAAAAAATGGCACCGCATTGTGGTGACCTCGCTGTAGAGGACACCACGTTGGGTATTGGTCTTGTACCATGCCATTTGTACACGCCTATCACGGCTTGATGCTTGTGGCGACACCACTGCCTACTGCTCTAGGTCTGTCGCTTCACAACAAAAAAACCCTCATTCACCTTAAAGGGCAAAAAAGATATATCAAATTCCTCTTCTTTCAGTGCAAGGGCCACGCCCGCACTCCTCTTTTACCTGGAACTGGTATCTTACCGTGTCACCTTTCAGAACTACGTATGGCTTGATTCTCATCCTTATGAGATACATAGGAGCGCCTGAGGCACTTCCCCGCGGGCCCAGCCAGCCTACCTTCGTGTTTGGTCCCTCGACTTGAGCATTTCCCCGGAGAGCACATGGTAATTAGGGTTTAGGTCCTCATTCACGTCGGATTTCGTAACCGCCGTGCCATGTGTCTGTTTCTCCCTTTTCCCACCATTGGTCCAAGCTCTAAGACCTAAAACTAAGATCCTCACGGTCCGAGCTCTAAGACCTAAAACTAAGATCCTCACGGTCCGAGCTCTAAGACCTAAAACTAAGATCCTCATTGTCCAAGCTCTAAGACCTAAAACTAAGATCCATATTTCATCCTGCATGACGTTAAACTGTATCTCGTCCCGCATGACGTTAAACTATATTCCGTCCCGCATGACGTTAAATTGTATTTTGTCCAACATGACATTAAACTGTGCTTCAAGAACTAAGTGTGGCTTGATTCTCATCCTAATGAGATACGTAGGACTGCTCAGACACTTCGTCTTGGGTCCAACCCCAGGGATTGCTGAACCCCGTCCTTCTTTATTTTCAGCCCCTCGGTCCAACTCCATGAGAAGTAGTGTAATCGGGAAATTTACCCCGAGCACGTTCAGGATGCCCCATGGTAATAATGGAAAGCGGCATTTTTCTCATTAAAGAGATCCTGCCTGGAAATTGGGACGACCCGTGATCAGGTCGGTATGTCCGCCTAATGCGCCTTCGCCATGGTGGCAAAAAATCGAGAGTGTTGGACTCTGTTCGAACAAGACACCACTCCACCTCCCACGCTTTGCGTTCCCCCTTATTCGGATCCTCATTTCCATTCATGTTTGACGGGACCCCCTAATAGTATGGATGCTCAACCTATGGTCTGCCTACTATCCTGGGCCAACGTTCTAGAGGACTGGTCATGTTTGACGGGACCCCCTAACAGTATGGATGCTCGACCTATGGTCCGCCTACTGTCCTGGGCCAACATTCTGGAGGACTGGTCATGTTTGATGGGACCCCCTAACAGTATGGATGACATACCTATGGTCCGCCTATTGTCCTGGGCCAACATTCCGAAAGACTGACCGACGATATTTGAGTTAGGCCCCGTGTTGTGAACATGGTCAGTGGTCAGCCCTCATTTATTGTCCCCATTCCAGGCCAACATGATATGGATGCTGTGTTTCCGCCATGGTTGACAGTTATCCTCCATGGGTGCACCCCATTGGGTTCCGAATTTGGGCAGCGTGATGCACCCTTTCTCTCCATCCCCCTGTGTTCGGATGGATTTCAAAGCCACTGGCATTGCCCCGCTCGTTTGTTAAGACACATTGAGAAGTCGACACATCAATCGGCCCGGGGTCTCCTCAAAAGTCCAGGCCGGATTTTGGACACCTGAAGCTTGGTCAATTCCCCACAGTTGAACGGAATGATGGTACGATCATCTCTTGATTTTTGCGTTGGGCATATCCCATAGGATCCTAGGGGTGAGTTGTTATTCATTTCGAAACTATGGTTGAACGCATTAAACAAAGGATACAAAAGAGTGTATTTGGCTATATATTGGATTGAGACAATGATCAATACAATAAAAGTTCATGAGATGGAAAAAACAAAGCCCTTAGGGATCATCATGCTGGAGTAATCTTTCCAGCGCTGCTACCCTATGGCTGGTAGCCTATAGGGCCGTTTTTTGCTCTTTGAAGACTCTCTCCTCATCGGACACCACAGAGCGCAACTCGGCAACCCTAGCTTGTGCCTTCACCCGCTCGCTTCGAAGCACGGTCATCTGGTGACTCACCTCCACCAGTTGTTCCTGTGCATCAGCCAGCTGGGCCGTCAGTTGCTCCACGAGCTCAGAGCATGTTGCGATGAAGGCCTCCTTATCTGCCGCCTGCCCTTCGAGGTGTTGGAATTCCTACTCCGCCCTCACCAGCGCTTGAGCGCTCACCGATACTTCCTGGCACTGGGAAATGTCAGTGCGCCAGCTGCTCTCACACATCTTCTCAGCCATGTAATCACGGACCGTCAGATGAAGGCACTGAGCGTCAGCCCCTCTGGCGCACAGGAAGCGCAGCCAGGTCTGAAGTGATCCCATGTGCCTCAGCCAATCGGACTGGGGCTGCCTGAGAAAGCACTGGATACACTTCCACCCCTTGCACCATGTCATTTGGCTCTCCTTTGCTTCCTCTGAGTCAGAGTCATCTATATCCTCAGGGTCAGCGGGTCGGTATGTAGGGAAGGCCACCAGTAGATCGACGGCAGGATCCGCCCCAGGGATGTCTTCGTGAGGGATAGAATCCTCGATGTCCGAGTGACCTTCTTCCCTCTCCCCAGCAGCAATGATGCCTCCACCAGCTTCCGACCCCGTCTTAGGAATAGCGCCACTGATGTCCGCCGTCCCCTGTTCATCAATTGTCGGGGCCGACTTAGTGCAGAGAGCATGTTCCGAATGAGGTGGTATTTCTGCCGCTGGTCCACTCACGGATGGCCCGAGCTCCACAGCCTGACGTGCCTCCAGTGTCGAGATCACTGCACAAGGCATACGCTGGTTAGATGGGATATTTTTCCACCGAGCACCAGTAGTGAAGCGTGAGACTTACAGGAATCCAGAGCGTCGGTCCCCAGTGTTTCGGCCGCCGCAGGAGCTGCCATGATGGGAGACCCCTCTGCGCTTGTTAGTTCAATGATGGGTGTCGGATCCCCATCATGTCTCACTGGTTTCTCCCCTCCATCCTCTGGTGGGGACGCCCGTCCAACGCTCAAATGCTCCTGAGTAGGATGGGAAAGTGAGTCAGAAGTGGAAAATGAGAATGGATGAGTAAGGGAAATGAATGAAGACAAAGACAAACCTCGAGAATCTCGGTTAGGTCGAGATCAGAGTTGGAAATCTCGCCACTCTCTCGAAGACTCCATTGGTAGGTCGCCCCTTGAGACCCCTCACCTTCGGGCTCTTCTTCTTCATCTTCTCCCTCACCTTCGTCCTCTCCGGTTTCCTCCTCCCCCTCCGGCTCCTCGTCACTGTCGCCTTCTCCCGGCAGCATTGCTTCCAGATCATGTTTCTGGACGAGCATTACATTCACTAGGAATGTTGGCTCCGCACGCTGCCCCTCTGGTGTGCGTATGCGTCCATGGCTGTCAGATAAGCATGCCGCCGATGGAAATTTACTCGGTCGGTAATTTGAACGAGCCCGACCTCTGGCAGTTGGATCCCGTTTTTCATTATCTTCTTCCAGATGGCTTCGATGCTCAGTGATTTCCGCAGGGTCATCCCGGCCGACCACAGTGCCGGGAGAATTGCGTCTTGGGAAGGTTCGAGTAGATATCTTATCTGCTTCCCAGGTAGTTCCCTAGCCTCCTCATGTGACCCCCCTATGGGTAACGAGGACGTGGAGGCACCATGTGATGTCCCCGTTGCCGAAGCCCCAGCCTACGCAGGCCTCGCTGCCTGGCGCGCCCTTGGTTCCACCCTTCCGATGGCACCATGCCTTCTTTCTCATCGCCCGGTTTCCGCGCGAGTGACCTCGAGTTGCTGGACGCGCTTGCGTAATAGCCCCTTAGGGTACGCAATGGTCCAGTTTTTGGCGTATTCGATTGCTAGGACGACATCGACCCCGGCGGGGGGAAGAGTGATGACATCGCCAGAGCCGAAGGTGGTAAACATCAACCACATATGACGCAGGACGCATGGATTCTTCTCCTTCCAGACAGCCGTGAATACCTTCTTCGGCATTCGCTGGAGGCATCCGAACTGCCTGGCGAATCGGGATGGCACATACAGCTCGCAGATCACCTTCCCGTCGATTCGATCCACGAGCACCCCGCCCCGAATACTCTGGAAGTATTCCTGCTGTTCCAGAGAGCCTCGACCGTTGTCCACCAGCTGGCCGACCGGGGTAGGGAACGGGATGAAGTTGAAGTTGGCATGGTTGCCGATGAGGATCCTCACGCCCTCCTTGTTGATCGTCATCGGTGCCACCCCTGCGATATTTAGCAAGGACAGTCGCAGACCGTTGCCCGAAGGACAGACGACATTTGGGAAAGTATACCCGCCAAGATGCGTCGCCACCCAGCCATGGAAGATCTGGAAGGTACCACATACTCTCCGAGGCGACCCCCTCGTGAGATGCGCCCCAGAATGGTATATAGCTTGGCCAGTACAGGGACACCAAAGTTGAACCGTTTTTTGGAGGCCATGGAGCCTGCCATCACCAATGTTGCTGGACGGATGCCCATACTCGCGTCCCGCACTGGTAGGAGCCACCCGCTCAGGAAGGCAGAAAGGAACCCGGCATACCGGACATTCGGGTCACGGGCCTCAATGACGCGGTAGCCCCATGATTGGTATTTCCCCGCCTCCAGGGTCTTCCAGTATGACCCATCCCTGCTCCTCTGAGTCGCGTTTGGGCACCGTTTGCCCCGTCCCGACATCTTGACGGCCGAATCCTTTTCAAGGAACAGGCTGAACCATCCCTTGAAGGCCACATCCTTCAGGAAGTCCTTGACCCCCAGCCTCTCTTTGTCCAGCTCCAACAAGTGCCACTTCAGCATAGGCGTCCTCCTCCTGTCTCCCCAGGTGTTCTTTGGAGGAACGAACTCGTCGTATTGGTAACCATCCAGTGGGATACCACCGATGTAGTGAATGTCCCAGAGACTGATGCCGACTTCCCCATGATGAAGGTGGAATGTTTTGGTGTCAGGAGACCACCGGGTGAAAAGCTCTGGTCCGAGTTCAGGCTGGCGGTGGAAATGGAACTGTGATGTCCATACCGCCTCGAACAGGCCGATATACCGCAGTTCGTCCCCGAACTGGTCACAGGTATGGCGGACCCAGAACGCCCAGGCCCATTCACTGGTGAAGTTTTCCCCGGACCGCAGGTCCCAATCCTTCAGCCAACCCTTCGTGTCATCCATGATGCTCTGACGGAATGTGCTCGCGTAGAGGGCTGGAGAATCCACTGCCACTAGATTGTCCCCGGTAATGGTCCTAGTCCTTGGGTTCAGGACATATACATCCACATGTCTAGTTTCCCTGGAAGGATGTCTGTTGTTGGTGATTTTTTAGCGAGGAAGTTCGTCCTCCCGGGTCACCCAAGACCGCGACGTGTCCACTTCGAAGCCCGACAGTGGAACCTCCTCCAGGATGCCAAAGTTCCAGAGCAGGAGGTTGTCAGATAGGGGATAAGTCTTCTGGGCCGGAGTCAGCAGATTGAACAAGGTCATATTGTTGGAAACAATCACCTTGGCGCCATAAACCTCCTCGTTCACTGCCATTTCTGTCCTACGGGCAACGGCTTCCCCCTCATCGACTCGGTTTGCAGCCATCTCGAATTTTTTGGGAGTTGGGAGAAATCAGGATGCAGTGTGTGGAATCGGAGAGTTCGGCATGAAATCTGAATGAGTTGCGCGAAATCATAGAGATGAGCGCACAATCGGCATGCGTAGCGCATAAGATCCTGGTCCGGCACGAAATTACGGCCCAATTTTGAAAGGAATTCCTCGTTGCCAGTGCGTTATTACGCGCATCCGCGGAGCTATTTCGCGCACGAGAGCGAAAAGCTTATCGCGCGGAAAAAGCGGGTGTATGGAGTTGGGTCCCAGCGCCCCTTTTTATAGGCGAGACCAGGGTTCCACGCCGCGCAGAAAGAGGATTCCACATGAGTCCGGCATTTTGCGCGCCCCATCGAACTTTTGCGTGCAGCTGGATCAGGGGACTTAGCATTTCGATGCTTTGGCGTTTCCCTTGAAATCCGATCATTGCGACCTCTCTCCAATTCAATTCCAAGGGGGGGGGGGGCATTTGTTGATGCCGAAAAAAGCCCGTAACTCTCATAGGATGTTTCGAAATGACGAAGTGAAGTCATATTCGGAATCAGAGGCCCAATCTGGAGGCCCGGGAATTGGTGCGCGAAATAAAGGAGGCTCCGCAAAAAAAATTGTTCTGCGCGCGTAGAATCACCGGGTTTCACGGAATTGAGCCGATGCGGCGCGCAATAATTGCGCGCCTCGGTTCTGCGCGGCGAGTTTTTGTGCGCTGGCTGCCCGCGACGCGAAAAATTTTGCGCGCCACCTGGATTCCGCGCCGGAGGTCGCCTATAAATATAAGGTGACCCCGAACGGTTTGGGGGTTGAGGAATTCGAAGCGACTCTCGTGCGTGCAATTCAGCTGCCCCCGCGCGAAATATGACTTCCAGGTAAAACCCTCATTTCGCACAACCTTGCCCCGAAGTTCGCCTTTGCGCGCAACTCCACCGGCTTCAGTGAATTTTCCCCTTCCCCCGATTTCCCGACTTGCGTGCAATCCGTGTCTCGTGCAAGAAATACCCTGCCTTGCGTGCAAAAACTTGTGCGTAATTCCCTCTTCGCTCGCAATTCCATTACTCCAATTGCACGCTGTCCCGGTGTTTTGTGCGCAAACCATCCCTTTTGTGCGCAAAGCCCAGGACCCCTCACCTTGACGCCCCTTGGCTGCCCCCTGCACCGGCACTTGATCTCTCCCCTGCCGTGCATGCGCGCCATGCGTTGTTTTCCCGCACGACCTTCTAGGCTCGTGAAATGTAACCTCAAGGTCCCTTGGGCCGTGTTTCCCGTTGCATTGCTTTTCCTTATTCTTCTCCTCATAGTCACGCTAACGGCTATTGCCTCTTTGCATAGCCACGCTAACGTGGACCCCCTAATGGTTTTCCCTGCAGCCCCCCTTCACCATGTCCTTTCCGATGCCTTCCCTCCCACAAGGGGTAGAGGGCGTTGGGCATGTAATCCCTAGGGGTGTGGAGAAAACCCACCCCGTCCAAGCTGCATGACGTTAAACTGCTAAGCACCTCGTCCTTAACACAAGACGTTAAACTGTGGTCCGACCCCATGCTTCGCACGCAGGGTCCCCCTAGCTCGGACATTTTTTACGCTACTCGTCTCCACGGTAATGGACTCTTCCTCACATGGAATGAGATCCTCCTTGTCAAAGCGGCATTTTTCCGTGAGGGAAGGGCTACCTTAGAGCATAAGCCCCTAGCCTCTCTTGCGGATGACTGCACCCGTGCATCTCCATACTTCCCCCCTGCCAAGGTTAGTGGAGTACTTTCCCACTGCACTTTGTCGCACCACAGGCCTCCACCCTGGAGTAAGCCCCAGCACCAAGGGCCACTAACCACGCGTAAGCCACTGTTTCCTCTTTGGGCCGCTCAACGCGTAAGCCCCATTCCGCATCTCACAGACACACCCTTCGCGACGTGATCGTCTGGTCCCTACTGCCTCTTGTTTCCCACACCGAGCATGACTCACGTGGGCTTAGAGCACGCACCGACCATGACATCCTCTTATGGGCCGCCCCAGAGCATAAGCCCCATCCCAGCGAACTACGTGGACTTTGATCCGTGCTAACGCATGGTACGTAGGAAGCCTCCCTGAGGTTCAAGCCCAATGATCATTGGCCCAAACCGTCTTCTTGTCGGTATGCCAAGCCCCCATTCCCCCCGAACTACGAGGACTTTGATCCATGTCAAGGCATGGTACATAGGAAGCCTCCACGAGGTTCAAGCCCACCACCCAGTTGTTCTGACCTCTTCACGTCGATTCACAATCCACCTTGGGCCGCCTCAGAGCGTATGCCCCATACCCACCTTGGGCCGCCTCAGAGCATAAGCCCCATACACACCTTGGGCCGCCTAAGAGCATGAGCCCCACATGCCCTCGTCCCGCATGATGGTAAACTGTATGCCCTCATCCTGCATGACGTTAAACTGTATTCCCCCTCTTGGGATATCCCAGAATGTAAGCCCCATGTCTCACTCCACCATCCATCATGATCCTTACCCGGGCCGCCACATCCCGATGAGATCATGCCACCCCATCCCACTCCATGATATATGGGAAGCCGCCCACGTGCTGGCCCCAACATCGGTGTTCCCCCCTAGGGGTCCTTCAGCCCGATACGTCTACGCAAGACGTTAAACTCGTGAAATACCCCATGTTAAACATGGGAAGCTGAGGAATACCTCAGATGGTACACATTCCCCGCGTTCGATGTGCGATGCCTCGGGCTTCCGTGCCCTCGAGAAGCCTAGTGACGAGGGACCAAAGACAGACATGTCGACGACGCCCCAACGTGACCATTCTCCTCACTGAAGGTTTCTGCCCCGACAAGACCCCTTGGAGAATCTTGACGGAAGAAGCGTAATTAACAGGCGTCCATGTAGATATGGCACCGAGAATGAGCTTCACGAACCCGTCTTAAATCTATGAGGGAGACCCGGACTAGGTGATGAGATCCGAGGAGGAATCCACGAAAGGAAGAACCGACATCCCATTATCCCGGTTTCGATCAAGGAGCAGATGTCCCTGAACAAGGAATGGATGCCGCCCACCTTTGGAAAGCGGGAATGCGGGGCAACGAGCAGTGTGTCCTCCCCGCAGACGGATGCGCGCGCCCCGGAGAAAGCGTCTGAAACAGATATAAAGGATTATATAATCATTAAACATAAGGAGGGAAGTATGGGGGAGGTTAGAAATCATAAACCAACATTTTTAGTTGAAAAAATGGTATAACAACATAATGAAATTTGGACAAAAATGAGAAAGGAAGAAATCCTTTACTTGGAAGTGTGATCCCAAGGGATTGGGAGAGGATTGAGAGAGGATTCTTGGGATCTTGGGACACCGTGGGGGGATTCTAGAGAGAGTGGGAAAGGGTTTGGTAGAGCTATAGAGGCTTTTATTGAAGAGGAAGTGGGATCTTGGGTGGGTTTATATAGGAAAAGAGAGGGAATTCATTATTATTTAGGGTTTGGACACCACACATTAAACTAATCAAAACCACAAACCAAACCATGGTTTTTGACCATGTTTTTTTCCAAATGGGAGTGGAAAAATTATTTTATAAGTCCAATGGAATAAAATTTTAAAATATTAAGCTTGATATGTTTACGTGAGTCACACTCTCAAATAAATCAATTTAAAACGTTAAAATGTTTTATAAGTCTAGGAGGGTCTACTAAGGCACCATAAAATTAATAAAAAATTCTAAAATCACATATTTTTAAATATAAAACATATATTGGCCTAAAATATCATTTATAGTATTTTATTACATCACTATTGGGTCATTATGATGTCATAAAAACTAATTATATATTTAAACGATATTTATTTTTTACCAAAAAATTCGATTATCTCAAGAAATTATGAAAAATAAACCATTGGATAATTTAGACATCCTGATTAATAAAATAGTATTAATTTTATATAAATAATTTTATAAATATTTGAATTTTTACTTTTAAAATAAAAAACTACATTTATCAGAAATTCATGGATTTTGTCAAAAATACCTTTCAAACCTGATTAAAAATTAAAATTGTATACATAAAAATTATAAGATAATTTATATTTAATAAAAAGAAATGTAGTAATAATATTTTATTAAAATATTATTTAATTCAAAAATCCATTAATTAATCAAAATATATTTCTTAATTGAATATTAACTAAAAATACTATTTGTGATTTCAAAAATAATACAAAAAGTAATACTAATAAAATGAATGTATATTATTTATTCTATACAAACAATAATGCACATAATCATAGTGCTAAGGTATTGTTATATAACCCCTTATAACACTAGCATAAGACCTAAGGGTAATATGTGCAATTGTGACAGAATCTTGGGGTGACTCAGATAACATCGCTCGAGTGGTAATCTCTATCAACTTCCACTTATCCCATAGGAAGTTCTGTTTGATCTTAATGTGTAGAAGCACCACTTGGTCTTGGTCCAGAGTGAAGCCCAATGATTCCACCTCCTATCCGAGCTCTAGAAAATGGAATTCGTACAAAGAAATTCTACTAGACAAGGCCATCACTTCCTTTGTTTCATTAAATTGGATTTGTTAAAGCCCTATATTTATACTAATCATGTGATTACTATTCAACAACTATATTTAAAATGTTCACAATTTTTATTGGTATTTTAAAATCCAAAACCAAGAAACCAACGAAGTACATATGTAATGTAACTATTTTGTATATTAATACATTTAATTAAATCAAGAATAATTTTCATTAATAAAAGTTTTGTTCGTTACAATGTCCCACTCCTATGTGTGAATCAGATCCACATATGGAGAAACCATAAAATAACTACATCCATATAGATTCTGATTACTATAAGAAGTGTAGTGACACCTGAATCTCATGTTTTGTGCCCAGACATATAACAAAAATTTCCCCTCCATTCCTATGCATGGGTAAAACCTGTAGAGGGAACATCCTCACACTTGTATGGGGAGAACGACTTTACCTATTCCTGGTAAATTTTGTCTTGAAATAACCTTTTCATGTTCAGGAACTCCCTTTTAACAAACCATACAATGTTTCTAGAATGTTCTTAATCACGATAACTATCCTTGGCCATTAGAAGTGGAAGGTGAGTTTCTAGAGGACACCTTTGTTTTACTATGCACAATATTCCCTAGTTTATTTTAATATGTTACCAAAGAAAGGCTTATCATATAAAATAAAATGCATCCTTAAGAGAGTATTTTCCTACATCTGTATGCCCCTATTCCATTTACATCCCACCTCACACAATAGTTCCATAAACCCCCTGAATTACAGTTTACAACATCCCCCATTTCATGCTTGAAAATGATAGAAAATTCTTAGTTAGAGTACCATGAAAAGGAAATTTTGTTTATCTCCTTGGTTAGAGAAACAAAATTTCAAATCATAAGTCTTAAATGTACCAGTTTCATGTCATTAAACTACACCATTCTTCAACCCTCCTTTACACAATCCAAATATGTGTAAGAGTGGTCTACCATTGACAATCACAATGGATACAAAGGCCCTCATAATTTTTGGACTCCATTCATTTGACAATCCACCCTTAGTGCCATTGAGAAATCCAAATTCCATTAAAATTAAATGGCTATCAGAAGTGGAAGGTTAGTTTCCAGAGGAAACCATGGTTTTCTTTTCACAATATGTCGAAGTGTATCTACATATGTTTCCCACAAAAATGGATGTTAACCAAAAAAATTCATCTTCATGATATTCTTCTCTTTCTTTTGTACGCCCAACGGCTCCCATGCCTTGTATCATGTATCACACCCTTAAATAAAAATGAAGGGTTAAGAAAAATCCATTATACATGTCTAAAAATATCTAGACATTCTTAACTAATAAATGATATTAGGGAACCTTCCCTCTAATTGATGTTCAAATATGTTCAACCTAAAACATCAGTAATGATAGTCCAGTTCACAAGACTCTAAAATGACTATAAAAAGAGACACAAAACTCACCAGGTTGAAAACCCGCAAAGGGAACCCTATAAAAAAGTTTAATACTGATACGCCAAACCTACACTTAATATGGTTTAGGAAAATATCGAGCAATTGAGAATTAAAAATAAACAAATCTTTATAGGTCCAAAACCCATAAAGGGAGGGCTAAGAAAAAGTCAAGTTATACTCGTTAATCCCACACAAAATTAGATTTAGGAAAAAATTAGGGAAATAATAGAAAATATAAAAAGATATTAGGGTTTATCATATAACCCTAGTAACATTTGAACTATGATTTCTGAGTCCCTTGTCTTAGAAAAAATTAGCGCATTATCTGATATGTCATCCAAATCAAGACAACTTTTTACATCGAAATAGACTCCTCTTCATCCCGATCGGAAACCATCCCAATGGGGGTAATTTGTCGGGTCCTAAAAATTCCACATTCAAGAGGAAGAAAATTCCATCAGACATAGAAAATGATATAAATAAAATCTAGAAGAATATTAAATAAAAATATCCAGAGGAAGAAGAAATACTACAAAGGGGAAATCCCTTTATGTACCACTGCGTCGCATGGTGGTCCACTACTTCACGATGTTCCTGTGAACTAAATTGTTCCCGGGATGGAGATGGTGGTTCCATCTCACAAAAATGGGACCATATATGTTTTTCAAGAGGGTTTATGATTTATTCCCTCAAAAATGAATATCCCCCATGAACTAATTAGTCTTTGGGATGAGGTGGAATTTCCAACTCCCACAAACAATTCCCCTTACTGACTAAGTCCTATGTTGGATTGTTCAAAATAAGAATCGCATCTGATCATAGAAGTCCTACCAAACTGGTATCTGGTCCATCTATTCCTCTATACATGTATGATGAGGTGGATCAATAAAGGGGATCTCGACAATAAAAAGAATGAAGAGAAATATCAGGAGAGGGTGTGGGATAAATCCCTCCTACACCTAAAGTATTTTGTGGAAAAAATCTCTTAAATCAAATGCAAGAGAACCTTTATGGAAACCATCCCATAGAACATATGTAGAATAACCTCTAAAGAAGATAATATGTGAAGGAAATGTCATTTTTTACAATGATTCGTTAACTTATGACCCTAAAAATAAATAAAAAATGATTCATGGATGGACCCTTTGTGGACAACCCATTTGCAAGTGCTCCTTTGTAGACACTCATTTGCAGATAATTCATTAAGGATGAAACTTTTCTAGAAACCCTTCATAGAAGAACCTTTGTGGTAAATAATTCATGGATGACCCTTTGTAGGAAGCACTTTACACACACTCCTTTAAGGATAGCTCCCTCATAGAAGCTCCTTCACAAAATCCAATATACGTCCAAATCCTATACGAACAACCCTATTCATAAAACCCTATGTGCTCTCTAGTTCATACCACAAGGGATATGCCCCTAAAACCCCTCTCAACCTCAGTGTCGGGATGCGGTCCTGGCCTACTAGGATGGTCCCTTCACCACCATCACTCACCCACATGGAAAATGGATAGTAGCACCATGAACATTTCAGGCCTAATCGACGACATTATATATTATTCTCTTATGCCGCCCCAACTTCCATTCCTTAAATACCATGATTTGACCTACTCCTCATGAAAATCATAAAACCCAATCAACTAACTCCTAAAATAGGCTTATCAAGAACTCTATGGACAATCACACTCTGAAAGTTTCTTACATTCTCAGACACACCCTTCTCTATCCATCAAACTCTATGTCCCATGCAATTTCAGATCATCATAAACCTCCCTAGCCAAAAAATGGAAGGCCAGTATAATAAGGACATATTTTATTGACTATGAATAGTATTCCCCAGTGGTTCTACACAAGATTCCCCCCATAAATACCTGTCAACTAGAGATAGATTCATCTCCAAGAGAGAGTTTTCCTACCACAATATACCCTAAATGGATTCTATGCCTTGTATTATTTATCCTGATTTGAGAATCCCCAAAATTTTGGTTTATAATTTCCTCCACTCTCATGTTGGATTCATATCAGAATATCCCATCCCAATTATCTTCTATTTAATCATGGTTTCTATAATGAATTTTCCAAACTCTATGAACTTAAACTACAAGTTATTTTCTTATTCATATGATGGAACTCATCTTGACCACTTGACGTTAAACTGTGTGGTATTATTCCATACAAAATGAAATTAAATTATGATTCCATCATCAAATATATATGACTCTAAACTATTGTATACCCCACATGATATTCAAAAGGTAACTCCCAAATAGGTAATACCTTTGCCTTTCATGAAGGAGGTGGATCTCCTGATCATCTCAACCTTAACCAAAGAGGCATTTGGATAGATCACCAAACATGACTATCCCAGATATGATGACAAGAGAGAAAAAATGTGAAGTTAAAGCCCCTCTCTCTCTCCCCCTACCAGCTCTTGTACCATCTATCATCAGATGAAGTGGGACACAAAATATTTATATCCACTACCTCCTCTTGTTTCTCACACTGAGAATGACTCATGTGGGCTTAAAGGTAGGTGGAGATCATGACATCCACATGTACCCAAAGAGCGGTCCTTCTCCATAGATGTAATCCCAAAATTCAACCCCAATGGGATTACTAGAAGGTTTAAGACCAAATAAAATCCCCCATCTGGGTAGTATAAATGTGTAAGCCCCAAACCACAAGATTGGGTGGCCTCTTTAAGTGTAAGCCCAAATTCCCCCATTTAGAAAAACATAGACTTTGATTACTATCCACTAGGATACGTAGGAAACCTCCCATATGTTCAAGCCTTAAACCATCATATTCATATTGGTTCACTTTTTATTTACCACATGATGTTAAATTGTATAGGATAACCAAACTATGAGGGAGTTGATTCTTAACTAAATAGGATATTTTGGAAGAGATTATGAAGTCTAAATATGAAACCCAAATAACCCTAATGTTTTCTATGCCACATCCCTGGTAGGGCCAAATTCACCCAAGAGACCATGTTTCTTACAAGTTTCTTGGGCTTCCTCGACATAATTTCCACACCATCCTTTCATAGTAACCTTTCACCTTGATGTCCTTTCCATATGACATTAAACTGCATGGTTAGGTCCTTTTCACATGAACTTAAAAGTTGATGTTTCCAGTGAAGTGATATTGAACTATGAGGGTTCTGATTCCTCTCATGATGATACATATGAATCCCATCTTATGGGTTCAATCTTGACATCAAAATAGCTATCGTCCCCCCTAGATGATGATAAACTCTAGAGTGCCATCCCATATGGATTAAAACTAGAATTGTTTGAGTGAAAGACCAAATAATCTATGACTTATTTGAAAATGGGTTCCCCTGATGAAAAACCTCAGATACATATATATTCATCCATCAATGGAGAACCTCAGATACATGCAGATTATTCTGATCCGATGTGTAATCATGATCAACTACTTCCACACGGTTAATCCATGGACACATGCTTGGGAATGAACCAAGGATTAATAGAAATGTGAAGTTAGATTTAATATAAAAGAGAGTACCAGAATAGGAAATAGTCCCTCCCAAGGGTGAGATGAGCCCGAGATACCATCCTATCAACCAATTTGACTTCGTAGGTGTTGTCGGACAAATCATCCAATGAACACCCACCTTTGGAAAGCAGGTCTATGAATCAGGGATTTGATAACCTTTGCAAATTTCTAGCTCTGTAAAAAATCTATTGGATACCATTCAGAGATTTTATAGTCAACATCAATAATTTCACACTAGATAACCCCTTAGAATCAACCCACATGGACATAAACCTATAATAGTAAGAAATTGGATGGTAATTCTAACGTAAATGGATTAAATATGGTACATCATTCACAATATACAAAGGATATACTACCCAATACCTATCATACAATTCTTATCAATGAGAATATCATTTTCATTGGAAATAATATTATTCTTATTTAATTATTTATAATGACAGCTCTATTTAATACATGTGCCCCTAATTATTTTATATTCTCCAAAACCATGTGATTTCTAAATATTCTTACTGATCTCATTCCTTATATTATATAGATAGTCACATATCTTAGAATAAAGAAATAAAAAAGGCTTCTAATTCCCTTCACATGTCATCTCAAATTCAGAAGTGGAGTTGACATGAGACTTTATCACTTTAGAAATATATCATTTTGATACATTCTTTAGGATGGACTAAATGATTTACTATAAAACTAAAATTTAGTTTTACCATCAGAGAGTGATTTTCACTGTTCTTAATATGAGTACTTTAAATATTCTAGGGAGAATGGTACTTGTGGTCTAGTCAAGAAGAACCTCCTACTCTAAAACAAGGGATGATTTTCTTTTATGTGTTTTATATTTTATTATAATAATGTGAGTAAATTCCTAAGATTGAGTTACATTATGTGTTCAAGAAATTCCCTACGATGTTCCCATATGATTTGTCAAGATTACCCTCATATAGGGAAGTTCAGTTCATTATTGATTTGTTTTTAGGGATTCAGTTAATATCACTCCCTTCCTATCATATGGATCCCAGAAAGTTTAAAGTATTAAAGATTTAGCTTTATTAATTATATTATAATAGATTTCTTCATCTTATCATGACCCCATGAGATTCCACAGTGATTTTTTTAGAAAGGCAGAGAAGAACCTCTATTTTTATTTCTAATACCAGAAGTTAAACTATGTCATGATCAAGAATAAATTCTCCCTGCCCTATATTGATGGGCTCATTAATTAGCTAAAGGGGTAAATTTATGTTTCTGAGATTAATATTTATTTAGGCTATCACCTGATTAGGGATAGAGAGGACAATATTTAAAGACAACCTTTTAAGTAGTTATAAAAATTTTGATTACCTGGTGATTCCATTCATGTTGACTAATGCTCCTATGATAATCATGGTTCTTGTGAAATGAATATTTCATTTGTTCATCAACACCTTCATCATGTTATTTTTGGTTGACACTGTGGTTTACTATATAAAAAAGAAAAATAATGATAATAACTTGAGTATTTTTCTAAGAACATTAAAAATTTAAAAATTATTTACTAAATTATCCATGTGAAGTCTCTAGATCAAATATATCAAGTTTCTTGGGCATGTAGTATCAAAATGGGGTATCTCAGTCAATCTTGAGATGGATAGGTTCATTATTTATTGATAGGATCCCAATAATTCTTTTGAAATTAAGAGATTAATAGTGCTTGTAGGATGGTAAATATGGTTTATGAAATAATTATCCCACCTTTCATTACCCCTAAAAAATATCATCTAGAAAGGGGTGAAGTACTTGTGGAGCATGAAGTATCGAGATTCTTTTGATGGGTTGAAATAGTGGTTAACTTCAACTAAAAGTTTGATTTTACTTGAGGATGGTAAAGTTTATGTGGCTTAATGAAATGAATTTGTGCTCTTATTTAGGGTGATTTTTGGGTAGCATATAGCTCTTGATAACTCTAACCACATGAAAAGAATGACATAATCCAATAACTTAAGATGCATTCCCTTATGTGTTGGATCCATTATCTATTTTGGTAGAGATATATGGTCAATTCATATTATAAAATTTTGTGTTCTGTATTCTCCTTGGAACATAATCATAGGTAGTGGTGATGGATATATTATCTTTTAGGATTTGATTTTAACATCACCCACACATCATGAAAGTGAAATGTGATTATTGATGGCCTCGGTATGAATTTTCCCTCTTAGGACCTAAAGGAATCTAGTGATTAATGAGATTAGATGAGCCTCTTTGATTAGAAATATCTATATATTAAAGAAGAATAAGAGAAGATTATCCTTTATAATATTCAATTTACACCTTATCTTCTTAGGATTATTCAACAAGAGTGCAGTGGGATGGTGAGTGCCAGTATATCTGAAAAAATGTATATGGTGGCAGTACTAAAAGTGAGTGGTATCTATCTCTAGTAGGCATAATTTTCTTTAAAAACTACTACATGGTTTTAGTGTTGATGATAAGGTCCATGATAGTGGATTTCCATAAGTCTAGGTGAACTACTCATCCTAAAAGTATTGTTATATACTATAATATGAAATGTCATTATAGGTGGTACGAAATGAGGTATGACATAGTAGATTTGGTGTGTCAGTTCTATACATTTCAACAAATAAATTTTGGGCACTATAAGGCCTCGGGTTTTATATATTTATTCCTTGTAATTATATGGATGTGAGATAAGGTGTCCATGTACTTTATCATTGGGATGCCTCTAACCCCATAATGAAGAAATTCCTTATGGGTTGTAATTGATCAGCTTACCAAGTCTACTCATTACATTCCCATCAAGGAAACTACTAAGGTGGATGGGTTTGGTAAGATGTATGTATCTAAGATCAAGAAGATATAAGAGGAATATTCTATGATTATTAATGATAGAGATCCTTAGTTTACCAATCGATTTTGGAAATTCATCCAGGATTATATAGGCTTATAGTTAAGGTTAAGTTCATCCGATAATATATTGAAAATTGTTCAAACGGAATTGATGATCCAGGTGTTAGAGGATATTTCTTGTGCTTGAAGCATGGACTTTGGAGGGTAATGGGACTCCCATCAAACTCTACTTGAATTTCCCTTTAATAATAGATACTATTCTTCAATTAAGATGTATCCTTAGAGAATATAATTAACTGACACTAAAGGTCTGATCATTGTGAGGATGATGTGGGTGAGACCTCTGTTGTAGGGTCCAATTTCATGATGTAAAAAATTATATTGATATAGACTATCTAAAAATGTATGATAACTACTCATAGTGTTTATAATACTTATAATGACTGTTGGAAACTTCTAATGAAAATATCATATGTATATCGAGTGGTTTTAATGGTTTAACCTTGGATGGGTCACTATCAGCTAAGGACTTGTAAAAGTGGGTTCCCTAGACCAAAATTGTGCAATACTATTCAGTTTTCCTATCTTGTATAAAAATTTTAATACATAATTCATTCTTACAATAATAGTATTGATACTTGTGTATCTAATATCTAAATTTAAATTTCCCTAGGATATTTCACGTATAAAAATGTTATAAGAGTTCCAAAATATAATTAGAACCACATGATATTGTGATAGAAATCATAAAATTTATTTCCTGTTGTCAAGATATATTATAAAAACCCCAAACCTAACCCTATTAAACTAAATCAATAATCTTACTTTATTATATTTTCATAAGATACAAGGAATCACATACTAAAGGATCGAATAGTTTAGTAGTCCTTGTAAAATAGATACATACATGATTACCATATTACATTTTAAGACAAAAATTAAAAAAATATTTTTTTAAGAATAACATTATTCCCTCAAGCATATCCTCGAATATAAATCATAGTATACTTCATGGATTCTTGGTAAAGGAAAAAAATAAGGGTGATGTCAAATTCTTATTAAAAGTTACACTACTGGAAAATAGACCAATACCCACAGTTTTGTTTAAAACCATGGGTGTAGAGGTGACCTATACCCATGGTTTTGAAAAACCATGGGTATAGATTTTTATACTATACCTATACTCATGGTTTCACACAAAACCATGGGTATAGTTTTTTTGATGACCTATACCCACGGTTTTCAAAAATCATGGGGGAAAAGTCACCAAAACCCACAGGTTTTCCCAAAAATGTGGGTATAAGTGTTTTTTTCATGGAACATACCCATGGTTTTGGAAAAACCATGGGTATACAATTTTTTTTGAAGACCTATACCCATGGTTTGGTAAAACCATGGGTATAGCTTTCCCGCATTATAGTGGGAAAAAAATCATTGGGACGCAAAAACTATTGGTGGGAAAACCTAAACCCACGGTTTTCCCTCCTATACCCAGGGTTTGAATTAATATATTTAAGTTGATATAAATAATAATACACATAAGTGGTGTAGATTAGTTGGTGAGTCGCTGTTTGGTAATGCCGGCGGTTTCAAGATCGAATCGTGTCGGCTACATTTTTTCCTAATACAATGAGCGAGAATAATATATTAAAATAAGTGTAGATATATTATACTGCAAGGGATATAGCTGGGTTGGTTATTCATTGGTTAGTTCTTGGGATAGACGTGGGTGTGAAACCCAATGCTATCCTTTTTCCTAATATAGAAAAATATTAATATATTTAGCAAAATATAGGTATGTGATAATGTAATTGGTGTAGATGAAGTGGTGAGGCGCATCATGTGAGAAGAGAAGATCGCAATGGTCACAGGTTCAACAACTTTAGGCACCATTTTTTTACTAAAAATTTATACCCACGATTTTAAAACCATGGGTAAAAGGATTTGACAGTATGGCATTGGGTATGCGGGTTTGACACGGTGGCAAGACAAGTTATACCCACGGTTTTCCAAACTGTGGGTATTGGTTATGGACCTATCCCTTTGCCTTATTTTCTGATAGTTCCCCAAAGCATGGGTATAGGCTATACCCATGGTTTTTGGTGCTATACCCACGGTTTTGAACTGTGGTTATAGGTCATTTTTCTAGTAGTGTTAAGTACAAAGAGATATATCATGAATGTATAAGCATAAAAGATATAGAAAAGGTAAATAAATTAACACACATTCTATTTAATTTTTTTTACTATCATGATTAGATAATACATAATCAATATGATATGGTAAATAACTGAAAACAGATTCTATTTAATCAATAACTTCACTATCCTAAATGGATAAGGCATAATCAATATAGTAAGGTAAATAACTACAAACACATTCCATTTATTCAATAAACATAGAATGAAATGAATCCAGAGTTAATATAATTATAAAAATATCATGTATAAAAATAAATGAATTCTCAATAAAGTAAATTCATAATTATTGGAATTCATGATCTCAGACATCATGATACCTCTACCATCAAGATATTTCCTCAATACAGTTTAAAACTTATTTAATGGTATACACCATAACCCCATTTTACTAACATTATCCAAACAATTCATCTAATGAGACTACAAATGCATCAAGGTACTGTCTATACCCATGCCCCACCCATGTCTGTATGTCCAAACACTCCTCATTTATTGATTTATTTATTTAATTAGTGAATAATGTTCCTTATCATTAAATATCTGTATAGAGTAAAGAATATAGATTTATCAATGTTTCCCTAAATAAAAATATAATTGTCAATGTATAATACCATATGTAGAAATTATATATGATTTAATAAATAAGAATATACATGATAAAAAATATGGATATTTAGGGTAAATTTAATGTCCAATGATCACATGTAAGTGAATATTTCAAGAGAAATTTAATGGCTATAAAAATAAATCTAAAAAGTGAGTGTCAATAATTTATTTGGTTAAAATAATCATAAAACATCCAGAGAAATAATAAGTATAGTACAAATCCATTATATACCCATTGGAGTAAGAATAAAGGGTTGTTGACGTTCATGAATAGAAATATGATAAAAATACCTTTAAATCATTTTTGAGGAAACTATACTTTTCATTTTAAAAATAACTTTTTAAAACTAAAAGTTACAAATTTATTTTAAAATAATTTTATTTAAAAACAATATTTGAAAATTATAAAGGAATCTCTAAAAAAATTAGTGTTCATGATGGCAAGAAATTATGTACATGTTGAGTACGTTAAAACAAAGATTCCATTCATGTTTTTGGTAAACTAAAACCGAAATGTTTTTGAAAAAACCCTGAATATTCCTTCAAAAAATATATAAAAATTAAATATGGGAATTTTTTTAACAAATCATTTTGAAATGCTTAAAAAAAATTAATTTTTTTTGTAGAAAACATGGTTTTGGAAGAAAATAGATTTCTGATTAAAGATAGAAATGAAGATGGATTTTCTTAAAAACATTTTCCCAATAAATTTAAGAATGAAAGAGTAAATAATTGTAATATTACATAAAAATATATTTAATATCCATATGATAATAAAATTAAATGGTTTTATTAATAAATGGTTAAGTAATGTTCTTAAAATTAAATTCATGAATAAACAATCTCGGTTAGAATATGATTGTGAAATAAACCCTTACAATGATCATAACATTGAAGTGAGAATTAATCAACGAATCAATTTTTTATATCAATTTTAAATCTACATGAAACAACTACATATAAAATATAAGATAATAAAAATTAATTTTATACGTAATCTTAAAATATCAAAGTTGATGAAGAAGTAATATAATCCAATGAAAATAAATTGAATTATGATATTCTTAACCAACTGGTAACTCTTAAGTCAAATCCAATTAGACTTAATAATTAAAAATTAATCGTAAAATAACATGGTTTGTTAATGAATAATTATATTTTATTTCAAATTATAGGTATATACACCATATCAAATAAATTAGGTTCATAACATTATAATATTCCTTAATTAAGGGAAATTGAGATGAAGTCCTTTACCTCACACTTCCTTTGGGTTGAATGTGATTTAACATCCTATATAGTGGTTTTAAGCATGTTATTGTATTATAATATAACCATATAAATAATTTCTAATATCATATATTATCCTTTTATAAAATATTATCACCCTGTAATTAATAATATTTCTTTATTTTCATTGTTTCGAGTGTCAATTGGCTTTCTTTATCAAGCTTGTTTTGTCATGAAAGATCTACTTATTGAACATATTATATATTAAAATAATATAAATAATAATTAATTAAATAATTATCATATTTATCTATCAACTATACTTTTAATACCAATCATGAAATATGGTGTTGAGAAATGAAGCATGTTATGATCATGGAGACTTTAAGTGGTACATACACAATGGTAACATTTCCATTTTTCAACGATCATTATAGAAAGTAGGTATGTAATATTATATATTTAAATAATGATAATAATATCATAAATAACATATCATTTCTCTAAATATATTTATATATATAATCTATGTGGTGTGGCGATGAAAATAGATTCACATCACTTCGTGAAGGTGGCAATACACACCTACACGAATGATTTTATCCTCTTTAAGTGAGTGAAGAAGTAAGAAATAAAATGATATATTATTTTTAAATAATTATAAATATTTTATAATTGCCATAATTATTTAATTTATATCATATATATTCATTAATTTCATATTTATTACCTTCCATGTAAGGAATTAGTGAAAAATGAATCAGATCGCTTCGCAAGGTGGCAGTCTGTCGTACACACAAGGGACTTTATTGTATCCCCTAAAGAAAGGTAAGTAAGAATTTATATATTATATAATGAATCCAGAGGGATATTTATTCTATAAATTTCATTTATATACTTTATATCCATCATAATACCCAATGTTGGGAGGTTGTAATGAAGAAACAAATGTCATCTGTTTGCGAGGCGGTAGTTTGTCGTACCGATAGATGATGATTTCAAAACTCATTTAATGGAAGTTCGGATGGTTTTAGGTAATGATTTTTTTAAAAAAATCCAATTATATATAATATAATGATTTTATTATATCATAATGGTTTAATAATAATGTATGGAGGTGGAGGAATAAATAAAATAAAAAATCTTGTTGAAGAATCTTACCTAATCTTAAGGTAACCTCATTAGGATTACACTTAAATACTTCCTAGTTTGAATTTATTACAAAAAATAAGGATTATATGATGAATTTATGGGAGTTATTAAATGAAATTTTATGTTATTGGATGAACAAAAATGGTTTTATATTGTGAAGAAGACAGAAGAGTTGGTGTCCTTTAATAAGTGAGGTGAGTTGCACACTTGTAATTTTTAAAAATAAAAATGTATACCCATATTTTTCACATGCCAAAAGGGTACCAAATGGATTATTATCTATAATTAGACATTATAATACCGAAATATTTATATAAAATATAATTTTTACAACTTTTTATCTCATTTTAACACTTATCATTTTAGTTTAACCCCCGGTAAATCCATTTTTACCTTATAGATGATAAATAATTTTTACTATTTTTACTATTTATTATAGTAAAAAAAATAATGTTATTAGATAATATAAATTATTATGATTCCAAATACGGAATCAATTTTCCTAAATTAAATTTATAGAAGTTTCAAACATTAATTTAATATTAATCTCGTAGATACGATGAGTAAACGAGTTTTAAAAAAGAAAATGTTTAAATGTTTAAAAGTTTAAAAAGTTTTTATTTAAAAATTTAATATGAAAATGAATAAAATGAACTAAATTGGATATATATATATATATATAATTTAAATAATGTTACTTTAAATCTATTTCAAAATATAATTTGACAATATAATTAATTTAAATGAAAATGCAGTTTTCAATTAAAATCTAATATTTAACACTATTCATAAAAAATGAAACATTTTAGAAATATATAAAAATTCATCGTAAGGTAATTTTTATATGATTATTTAAAAAATTAAAATAAATTTATCAAATATATTTCTTTATAGTGGTTAAGATTAATTTAATGTTATGTCTTCAAAGAATGATTAAACAGTCTTTTAGAAAATTACAGGTTTTCAGAAAACATCTATTTTTCTTTTGAATGATTCTTATTTTATTTAAAATAGATAGATAATTTTAATAATTTAGTTCATATTATTCATTATCACCAATTTAATGGTTATTTTATAAGGATATAATATATTATTATTTATTTCGACTCAGAGTTTCATGTTCTTCAAGCTATCAAAGAGAATAAATTTAATGAAATATATTTTATGGGTTGTTTAAGCTCGATGTTCCAATTCATATATGCTATAAAAACAATTTTGTTGTTTTAAAATATCATGGTGTTACATTCTCTCCCCTTAAAATAAATTTCCTCCTCTCAATTTAAACAGGACCTTAGAAATCAACTATTTTGAATTTGGAAATACCATTATTGAAAAAGAAACACTATAAAAGTGTTTATAAAATATCCTCTTAATAAGAGAGAAAGGGAAGTACCAGATTCTTAAGTAATAACTTGTAACTAGGTTTATATGTATGCAAAAATTTATTGAAAGTGAAGATATGTACATGGAATAAAATAATAAATAATTATAGAGAGTGATAAAGTTCATTGATCATAAGAATGTGAATGATCGACGCAATGTTACGAACCTCAAAACCATAAGTTTGTGATGAATTAAAATCAAATATGATTGTTAAGATATGTTGGTAATAAGATAACATTTCTTTAGATCCTTTTCATAACTTTGAGGCACTCCTTTACTATCTAAGAATATATAGAAATATACTTACTTGATATATTTTGATTTCATAAGAATAATTTCAGTCTTTGGAAATGCTATGATTAATTTTCAAATCATCACTTACTCTAAGAAATGGATATCCAAAAATGAATTTTTTTAATACCCGAAGTAGTAAAATTAACTTAAATGGATTGTAAGATTAAAAAAAGAGTGAGAATTATTTATGTGTGTCTCTAAATATTCTCCAAAACCAATGTAGTTAGTACAAGTTATCCAATATAATACATTAATCTCTAAACCTCAATAATAACACAGTTGGTTCATTATTAAAATTTTTTGGTTATACAAAAACAATTACATGTTGACTAGTAAACAATGTTGGTTAATGGTAGTTGTTAAACCCTTATCATCCCTTGGTCATGTGTTCAATCCCCACAACCCTTTTGGATGCAACGAGTTATCCTTTTCCAAAACTATATTTATATAATACCTAAAAAATTACCAAAGTGTAATAGAACATAATTACATCAATATCAAAGACAAGATAAACCCTAATTGATAAAAATACCTTTAAAATTATTCCCACAAAATCTAAATAAATTATTCCTCAAATATAGTTTTAACAAAAACATATACTAAGCCAATGGGTCGTATTTACATAATTTTTTTCCAAAAAAAATCTTTAATATTTTTAGATTCCTTGTAAAAAAATTGAAAATCATAATTTAAGACTTAAAACTTATTATCAACCTTAAAATCATAAAACCATGATGGTATCGATAAAATTAAGTTAATTAAGACATATATTCTTATGAAATTTAATGAAATCCTTAAATGGTTCAGGATTCTTAGTCCAAAATTCAATTGGTAAAAATACTTATATAGTATAATTCTGGAATTCTAATAAATACATCAAACATTTTATTTATACATAGGTACTTTCATGGTTTAGGAGTTACCCTGTAGAATAGGGCATTGAGTTGGATAACTCCTAGGATCCCCACATTTAAGACAACGAACAATAAATTGATACATAGGATGAGATTTATTTCCTTCCATCATACACTTCATTTTTCCTCAAAAATTATGTTATTTATGCCTTTTCATTCCACAAATAAAACTTTTTCCCATTCCATTTTGAAAATTTTCTAGGTGTATCATTTCACATTTATTACATGAATGAAAACAAGCCTTATTTCTTCCATTTTCTACATCACTTGAGCACTTGGTGAACTATATCCCTCTATTCTTTAGTGAGACCATGAGTTGGTTACGGTATAGGTTTTAATCATATTTTAGAAAAACAATACTTAGAATAAGTACAATATCATTAACTCCAATCATCATTCAATTTTATTTATCATAATCACTACCTTGTACCTAATATTAGATATTAACAAGATTTCCTTAGGTTCTAGTTATTTACTAAAACCAAAAATCATAGTGTGAGCAATAATAATCATAGTTGGAAAACCATAAAATAATTTATGGGATGTTTAAATCATGACACATTATTTTAAATATAATAAATCTTAGGTATAACATAGGTAATTATTTTTTATTATCTATTTAATTCATTCATAATGGTTTGAAATGAAAATGTGAATTTTCCTAAGTGTATCCCTCGAGAGTTTCAAACTAGGTGTACAACATGACCTGTTTTCATGCACCCAGTGATGATTGAGTTAAGAAAAATACACCCTTTTCAAATTTATTACCCCTAGGTAGATATATTACATAACCACATCCACTTATAGTATCTAGATAGATATTTATTGTAAGGATAAAGACATAATCACTACCTTAAAAAACTTTAGTATACTCTTTAATAATTATCCTGAAAGTATATCATAGGGTTATAATCTATAATATCTGTTTTAATAAATATAGTTTCAAATTTTTCTACTAAACTTCCTCTAATACCCACGGTACTGACCCCAACCCCAGTTACCTGAAGCTGATGCCTTTATTACATTGGAATAATATATATGGAATTACATCTTGAAGGACTGAATAGTTTAGTAGTTTTTGTAAACAAAATATATAAATTATTCCCATATTATATTTGAAAACACAAATTAAAACATAATTTTTTGTTAGAATAAAATTATTTTCATTAGTATATCCTTGACTATCAATCATTGTACACTTTATGGATTCTTTCGAAAGGAATAAAATTAAGGTTAAGCTCAAATTCTCAATAGGAGTTAAATATATTTAAAGATATCATGAATAAATAAGTATAAACACCATTGTAAGGTAAATAACTAAACTAATATGTCATTTAAATAATTTGACTATCATGATTAGATAAGGCATAATCAATATGGAAAGGTAAATAGTTGAAAACAAATTTAATTTAATTAATGACTTAGATATCATAACTGGATAAGGATTAATCTATAACCAAAGGTAAAAAATGAAAACAAATTTCATTTAATCAACAAACTGAGAATGAAATGAATAAAAAGATAATATCATTGAAAAAATTTTAGTTAAAATAATAGAATTATCAATGAAGTAAATTTTAAATTATTTGATTTCATGATCACAAACATCGTGATACCTTTACTGTCACGATATTTCATGAATATAGTTTAAAAAAGAAGGGAAGATATACACCAGAATCCCACTTAACCAAGGATATCCAATTGATTCATCTCACGAGACTACTGATGCATTGAGAGGTGATATATAATCTAGATCCACCTGTGTCTGCATTTCCAAAGCATTTCTCATATATAGAATGATCAATTTAATTAATGAAAAATGTTACTTTTCATCAAATATCCATATTTAGTAACAAATACATATTTATCAATATTTCCCCAGATAAACAAAAAAAATAAATATTGAAATCCTTATATATAATTGATATACATTTTAAGAAATAATTATATCCATGATAAATAATATGGATATGTATGGAAAATTTAATGTCTAATGATCACATGTACGTGAATATTTCAAGGTAAAGTTATTGGCTTCAAAAAATAAATAAAAAAAGTGAGTGTTAAAACATTCCTTATTCAAAATGATCATAAACTATACATAGAAATAATAAGGATAGTATCAATACAATATATACTCATTGGAGTAAGAATAAAGGATTTTTTTCATTGATGAATATAAATACCATTAGAAGATATTTAAAACACTCTTGAAGAGAATATCATTTTCATTTTAAAAATCAATTTTAAATATAAATGTTCAAAAAAAATTAATTTTTTTTAAAATTATCTATGAAACTTATAAATTAATCATTAAAAAATTTGTTGTTCATGAGGATAGGAAATTATGTATATGTTTATTATGTTAAAATAAATATTCCTTCCATATTTCTGGTAAAAGACAAACTAGCCTTATTTAGAATATGAAATGATGAATCATTTAAATTTTTTTTTGAAAAATTAAATATAGGTAAAAAATTATTTAATAAATCATTTGGAAAATTTTAAAAACATTTTTGAAAATATTTTTAGAAAACATGGTATTGGAAGAAAAAAATTCTGACTGAAGAGAGAAATGAATTCAGGTTTTATTAAAAACATTTTATTGATTAATTTATTGACCAAATAGTGTAAAATATGATAATATTACATGAAAATATAACGAATAACCAGAGGATTATAAAATTAAATGGTTTCATTAGTAAAATTCAAATAATCCACTTCAATTGAAATTCATAAATAAATAGTCTCAATTAGAATGAGATTGTGAAATAAACCCTTAAAATGATAATGAAATTGATGTGTAAATTAATCAATGAATCAATTATTTATATCAACTATAAATAAAAATAAAATAATTTAAAATAAAACATAATAAAAAAATTATAATTTTATAGATAATCTTAAAATATAAAATTCAATGAATATGTAATATAACCTAATGAAAATAAAATTAGTTATGAAATTATTTACCACTTCGTAACACTTAAATAAAAACCCCATGGATGAAATAATTAAAATTTAAACTTAAAATACCCTTAATTATTAATGAATCTTTATATTTAATTTCAAAGGGTCAGTATATACAACATATAAAATAAATTAGTTGCATAACATTACAATATGCTTTAATGAAGTGAAATTATGACGAAGTCCCATACCTCATGGTTCCTTTTGGTTGAACGTGATTTAAACTCATATATAGTGGTTTTAAACAATTCATTAAATTATACTAAATCCATATTAATATTTATAATATCATATATGATCCTTTTATAACATCTTATCACCCGTTCATTAATAATATTTCATTATATTCTTTGTTTTGGGTGTTAATTTTCTTGTTTTCTAATGCATGTTTTGTTATGAAAGATCTGGTCCTTGCACATATTATATATTCAAATAATATATAGAATAATAATAATGAAATAATAATCATATTTATAAATTAATTATACTTTTAATATAAACCATGATATTTGGTTTCGAAAAATTAAGTACGTTATGATCATGAAGATGGTGATTTGTACCTATGCATGGGTAACGTTTCCATTTTTCAATGATCATTATGGAAGGGATATAAGTAATATTTTATCTTTCTAGAATTCTAATAATATCATAAATACTATATTATTTATTTAAATATATTTATATATTTCATATTAGAGGTATTGTGATGAAAATAGAGTCATATAGTTTTTGTGAAGGCGCTAGTCCACATGTACACAAATGATGTTATCATCTTTAAGTGAGTGAAAATGTAAGAAATAAAAAGAAATATTATATTTTAATAATTATAAATATTTCATTAATATCATAATTTTTTCATGTATATCACATATATTCATTATCATTTTCTTTATTACCTTCCATGTAAAGTGTTAGTCAAAACCCAATCACATCACTTTGCAAGGAGGTAGTCCTTCGTACACACGAGCGATGTTATCATATCCCATACAAAATGGACATTAAAAAGGTATATAAATGATATAATTTCTCTATAGGTATAATTACATTATAAATATCATATATATACTTTATATCTATCATGAAACCCAACTCTGAGAGGTGGTAATGGAATAATGAATGACATCAGTTCGCAAGGCGGTAGTACGCTGTACACATGAATGATGATTTAATAACCAATTTGTTTTAATTGGGGATATTTTCAGATCATGAACTTAATATAAAAACATCTAAATATATGTTAGGTACTTATGATATTATATCGTAATGTTTTAATAATAATTGAGTGAGGTGGAGGAATAAATAAATCAACAATGCTCGTTGAAGAACATTACATTTTCTTCAGATAAGTTCCTTAGATTTGCCCCCAAATCCTTCATAGGTAGGATTTATTCCAAAAAATAATGCTTCTAGGATTTGGTAATAGGATTTTTAAACAGATTTGGGTTGGGACCAAAATGTTTTTAAGGTGTGAATAAGAGAGAATATGGGGTAGACTTTTATAAGTGAGGTGAGTGACACAACTGTAATTTTGTAATGAAAAAGTTGTACCCCCCATTTTCCACAATCCTAAAAGATATGAAATTTAGTATTATAGAATTAAAAATTATAATTTCTATATATTTCCATAAAATATTTTTTATACAGGTTTTTAGTTCATTTTAACCCTTATCATTCCAGTTTAACCATTTGTTAAACCCATTTTTAACAAAACTACATCAAGCATTTTTTATTATTTTTACTATTAATTATGGGAAGAAATTAAGTTGGAACAATTAGATAATATAAATTATTATGATTAAAAGTATTAAATCTATTTTTCCAAGTTACATTCATATAATTTTAAATTTTTAATTAAAACATAATCACGCATACACAATGTGAAAGTGGGTTTTAAAAAAGAAAATTTTCACAAGTTTACAATGATTTTATATCAAAATTAAGTATGAAAATTATTATAATGATTGAAATTGGAATACTAGATATAAAATTCAACTAATTTCACTTTAAAATAAATTACAATTATAACTTAACTTTATAAATAATTTAAATGAAAAGCTAGTTTTCAATTAAAATTCAATACTTTTCATTGTTCATCGAAAAATGAAACATTTCAGAAAAATACAAAAAACTCACCTTATGATAATTTTGATAAGTTTGTTTTGAAAATTATTTTAATTTTATAAAATTAATTTTATAAATGTGGTAAAATTAGTTTTATGATATGCGCATAAAGAGAGACTAAACTGTCTATTAGATAAAATACAATTTTTTTTGAAAACATTTCTTTTTTATTTTAAATGAATATTATTTTATTTCTAATCAATAGATAACCATAAATTTCACAATTTATTAAGTACTATCCATAATACCTAATTTAATGTTTATTTTATAATGTTATACTATATTATGGTTCGTTTTGAATCAGGGTTGCGTGTTCAGGAAGCTATTGAAGAGATTAATTTTAAAGACATATATTTTGTGAGCTATTTAAGCTCAGTCTTCCATGTCACATACACTATAAAAAATAATGCTCTTTTTTAAAAATCATGGGGTGTTACTTATATAATGTTGATGAGGCATATATTTTGTCTAACTATTAGGTTATGGGGGCTCAAAATCATTAACTCTTATTCTCATGAAGTTCTCAATTAGTGATATTGAGTTGAAAAGTTCTTGTGGATTGAACTTACAATAATAACACCACATATTTGGATTGTCATTGGTTATTCATATTTATGAGAACTTTTGTTTTCATATTGACTTGACATAATTATTAGTGTTTACCATTTGATTTCATATTTTGATAAAAGAAGAAACTATGAAATTTATATTGTGGTGAGGTAACTTATGTTGTTTATTCCATTAGTCGTATTGAATTGATTGAATATATAGGAAAATATTTTTCTCTTCCAAAATGAATAAATATATTGGTCATAGTTGATTGGGAAGGTAATACCTTTATTAAATCCATGTACATGATATAATAATGTTACACCATCTAATATGGACATTAAAAGAATAAATAAATAATGTAAGGATAATTAGACAAAGTGTGTATCTAGATTTATGAGATATCACAAGACAAAGATATTATATTACATATAGTGTGTTATTAAGAGGTATTCATTACTCTTAATTATCCTTATCTCATTAGGGGACATTATGTGTTGCAAGATACCACTCTTTTTCTGTGGGTATGAATCGCTACTATCGAGGTAAGGTGATGGAGGGGAAAACACAAAGTGCATCAATATGTTCCACTTATTCAAATATGTGATGAAGATGAAGTGGGATCATATTTGGAGTTCTGTGAATTTATAAGTGTGAACGATCACAAAAAAATTAATCAATTTATATTCTTGGAGTATAAAATATAAAAAAATGAATTTATTTCTCTATATATTCATAAGTAAATTAATTATAAAATTGAATTTGAGAAAATATCATTTTTCAAATGAAAATTACACATTCAAGGATCGTTAAATAAAAATAGGTGGAGCAAGTCAAGTTAATGGATTGTAATTAATCACATGATATTTAATAATATTACATGTTAGTGGGGAAATATTAATGAAATTTACTACATTATTAGTAAGTTATTTTTTTCATTATGGGAATGTTTTTGAGGTTAAACTTATGTCAGTGCTTAGGTACAATTTTTAAATGTTTAACCTACCATTTAAAATCATTACGAACCATTAATAAAAGACCAAACAATTTTGACTAATTTTGATATATATTCTCTCCTATCCTCCCCTCTCTATACTCCTATTTATAGAATCAGTGGAATAATGAGAATAAATTTATCCTTCTTCCTTAGATTGTGTCCACATTTTTCACATGATTGAAGAGACAACATAAATAAATTTTATTTCCTACACCATCAGATAGAAATTGAATAATAATTATCAAATATCTAAGGTTCACATGTGGATGATATATAATATTACTCTCTTGTAATCTTAGAGATACACCACACCAATAATCAGTGTATTATATTAGTGTAAACGAATGAAGAAGGTACCATTTATAATTTCATTATATTTTTGTTCTTTATCATTAAAAATAATTTCATGTGATTGATGTTTTAATCAAAGAATTGGTATTTTGTATTATATGTAACAATACTAATGATTATTTCTATAAGAATGTTGATGAAGTTGGATGATGACGAAAATAAGAAAAGGGGAATTGCATATTTTCATAAAAATGTCTAATGAAATTTTCACAAGATCCATGTTCCCTAGAGGGGACTCATTTGGTATTGAATGATTCATCCCAATATGGGGTTATGTGATCACATAACCTTGATAGGACCACATGTTCACTAATTTGTTTCTTGGATTTGATGCATGTGATAAGTTTGGAGAATACATTGTCAACGAAAAAGCCACCCACAATCACTGTCAAGAATGTGATGAAGATATAATAGGTTATTGATGGAGGAGACTTTAAAACACATTATTGATCATAAAACACAACCAGAGTATGATTTCCATGCAGGAAAAACTCTTATTAGTTGTTAATCATTTGATTTTTTCGGGTTATGCAGTCAAAAAATTGTGGACACATGATCAGAGACACGTGAAGAATCACATCCATGAAATAATTCAACATGAGAACAATCATGAACCAATGATAAATTATGCAGATGGAATCCACTACCTTAATAAATTATATATTTCATGTTATCCATAATATTAATAACTAATCTTGGGCCCTTTTATTTATAAAACCCCCTTTTTGTTTCCTCTTAAAATATAAGCAAGAGCAGAGGAAACAAAAATAAGAGGATGAAACAGGAACACTTCCAATGATTGAAGGCTCAAATGCATATACTCTAATAATCAAAAGGTAATTTGGGATGAATCGATGGAATTTTTAGAAAAACACCAAAAAAAAACACATATATATATATATAATAATTTGAATTTTGGCCTCATGACTGAGTTATATGATTTCTTAACTATATATAATTTATGTGATATCTTGATTTAGTCTCAATAATGTCATCACTTGATTTTGGTAATATTATCACATGGCACATAATACTTTATGAAATAAATTAACTCCCATTAATTAATGAAACCATCTAAGCTCTTGAAGCCTCCTCTAAAACCATCAAACTTGTACAATTATGGATTGAACATGAGCGTTCACCCCATATGATCATATATTCTCTTGATAAAATGAGGTTCAAGATCATAATCCAAGATAGGTGGAACCCCTGGGAGAATCTTAATCATGGATTACATTCATAATAGTAATCTCTATTAATAAAGAACCACATAAATCTCTTCTAGATCAAGGATGGATTTCTTCTCCTTTCCATGAGTTGGTCTAGATAAGGCTTCCCACCTAGAGTAATCCCCTTGTCTTTCATATTGGATATCATACACCTCTTACCATCATATTTTGTACCCCATCCTGAATAGAAAAAAGTAATAATATAGAAGGATATGGTTTCAATTTATAATGAGACCGAAGAGGTTCCTGTTGATGAATTCATCAATGATGAATCATCAATGAGATAATGATAGAGGAATCTTAGGAATCCTTAAATTGTAATCCCCATTAAAAAAAAATGTTTTCCCCTGTACTATGTACACAATCCTCCATTATCTATTGTTTCTCACACTTATAATGAGTCAAATAATATTATATATGTGATTTATTCATTCAATTAGCATCACTAAAATGCTTCCTTGGGCCTCTTTCCCAGGTGTAATCCCTAAAAACCATATCTTCTTCTCCCCAAAAGGTTATATTTCAAATGTGGCTTTCTTGGGAATCCCCCATATGTGTAATCCCCACATTATTCTATATTTTTAACCTTAAAAAACAAATAAATCCATATTTTATAATGTTAAACTACAAATCCAACATCCTATTCACATGATATTAAACTGCACGACAATGTCCTCACCAAATGATATTAAACCACATGTTATGGTCCTGTCACATGACCTTAAACTCCATCATTTGAATGATATAAGATTTGATTCCTATTTAAATAGGATTCATATGATGCCGCTATATAGTTTAAACTTAAAATCATTTATCATCTCTTAACACCATTAGACCCTATCCACTATAGAATTTCCACCTCACCTTGAGGGTCATATTCCTTCAAGATGCATCATTATATCACCCTCGTTGGGATATATATTATTTATGGGGTCAATCCTTATAAGAAAACATACCATGCGAGATTAAACTATCCCCATTGATCCATATTCTATTCATGGTTAACTAAAAAGGTCCTCTCATGCATAAGTCCCACACTAACCATTATTAGGAATATTTCACCTAGTAAACTTTATTACATGATGTTAAACTGCAAGGATTTATTGTTGTCACGTGAACTTAACAGGTATGGTATTCCCCATTATGTATCACTAAAATATGTGGGTTCTGATTCCTTTCATAAGGATATATAGGAATCCTCCTTATAGTCCTGATCTGTACACCACAGATGACCATTACCTTCCTGGAAAGTGATAAATTCTAGAGTGCCTAATTAAGTGGATATAAAACATAGTGAACTATAGAACACCATCACTATGTAAAAAATATGTATTAAATATATATATATATGGTGTTATCGATATAGAACCTTTGATGTATAAAGATGTTCACATAAATGAAATACCACTGATATACATTGAAATTCACAATGGTATATGTTAATAATAGATTTCTAATTTAGGGTAACCAGTCTAATAATAAGATTTGGGAAATATTCCAAAACATACCTTATATTTATTATAGAGTACTAGAATATAAAATTATTCCCCTATTAGAGTATTATGTTCTCAAAATCCCATATTTTAGACCAATGTGACTTCATAAGCGTCATTGGTAAGAAACCTCAATGACCTTCTACCATTGGAAAATAGTTCCACATATTGTCATAGATGTGGGTTCCATTAAGTATTTATATTATATGAATAAATACAATTGGAATATATCTAAGGAAGGAGTAGTGACCTGACATAATGATTTTTTAGCCACAAACAACCCCTCTTAATCAATCATCGATCTTCCCCTTCTTTAGTTGAAACAATAGTGGTAACTCAATGTGAATATTTCAATAATAAAAAAGAAATGGGTTACCTCACATGTTGAGAAATTTTATTATACATATTTTACAAAACAATGGTGAACATGATAAATATTTACCTATAAATATGATCGATTGAATATGTTTCTACTTGAGATACTACACTGATTAATATTATTATTTTCATTTTGCGTATGAGGCACCATTCTCAAGACCTCTCTTTGATCCCAATAAATGACATCATCATCAATAATGTTTTCTTATTTTTTAGAAACCTTGAGAGCTAAAACCCTGAAAAATATGAACACACAACCACCTAATAAATTTATATAGTAATAGGTTTAAATGAGATGGTAAGGTTGTACTATAAGCAGTACACCATACCAACCTTGGGTACCACACACAAGGGTCTCCTGATACTAAATCCTATAAGTCCATCTGATATGAGGATTGCCATAAAAAAGATAGTAAATCTTGTTTCCACCACCAACTAATTTAGGAGACGATCACCAAAGGGTGATAAATAGTACATTTATTATCTTAGGATGGTGTATTAGGAAGACAACCACAATATCACTTTATCTCATGGATCACCTGGGGGGATTCTGATAGCCGCTACAACCATCATCATGCAATAACAACTACTCATCTATCTATTGAGGGAACTACCTAGTAGATTGGATCCCCAATCACTCGAGCGTAAGAATCTAGGGGATCTTGTAAGATTTTGTGAGCTATGAACCATTTGGAGAAGGTACACATTCATGTTCATATTAAATAAGCCTTCTAATATGATACAATGATAATAATTGATATGGTTTATATCCATGCTTGAACACATCAAGCCTACTGGTATATTTTAAACATGGAATATCTAAAAGAAAAGTTTCAACCCCCTTTATTTCATTCCACTAAAGGAAAAGGGAAAGGCGTGGCTTTTTCCGAATCTCCCACAAGAGATTCCATATTCCTCTCAATAGAAGTGAAGGTAGAGCAATATAAAGACTAGATATTTAATATTAGAAGGACCAATGGTTAATTACTCAAGGAGAAAATTTCCATTGGGTATTTCCTTTAATAAAAAGTGAATAGTTCTTATCCTACTCATTATAGTGGGGTTAAACCACCCTCAGGAACATAATATGAACATTCAAGTGGGATTTAGATCCAACAAACAAGTTTATTTGAATTCTATAACTGAGGAAGATTATAACTTACCTATATTTCTGTATCAACTTCTTTCATATTTGGATAGTCACAGAGTCCCAGTCTAAAGTAGAAATTAATAGCCTTGTGTCTCCCACTGAGAGACATCATCAAAAACGTTTCCTATATCTATATGAAAATAAGGATAAAGGACTACTATGAGAATAGAAATGAAAAAAACAAGACCCCTTCCTTTTATAAATAATAGGTTTCAGGTTACATCCTCATAACCATGTACAAAATTTTCTCAAGAATCCTAGTCCTAGGAAATTAGATGAATTTGGCCTCAGTTATCATGATAAAGATTTCCATTTTCATTGGATATTTTTCCAAACTATCCAAGATTTATTCATCTTTAAATACATATTCAATAAAATGGTTGATTCTAGATAGGCAGTTTTGGGGAAATACTTAGGGAAATTTGATCATGTGTCCACCATTATATCAGAGAATAAATGTGATTGGAAATAATTACCTATTAGATGTGAAAAATGTTCGGTGACTATATAACCTAGAAGATGATTGATCAGGATCATGCCATTTTCAAGGCACAACCATGTTGACCAATTATGGTCCCAAATCCTCCTACATTATTTAAAGTGATTTAATAGAACCTATCATATGGATGAAGATAAAACCATTATAAGTAGAATACTTCATATGAATAAGAGACAGATTCGACTTCAAAAATGACCTAGACTATTGCATATTTACTATCATCATCATTTAGTCCATGAGAACCATCCCACCAAATGGAACCATTTTCTTATGAAGATCCAATTTATTTATGTTAACATTGTTTCACTTAGAAGAACCATTATCCGATGAAAAATATTATTGTGAACCTAAGTTCTTCATACCTTACTAGGGAGATGGGGTAAAGTCCATAGAAGATGAGGAAACAAGGGGATAAACTATTGCGGTTGAGCTCAATATTCTAGAAAAATCCCCACCAAATCATTATATATATCTAATACCCTTGGGAAAACACATTAACAATCCCAACATGAGAATGTAGAAACCCCAAAACAATTTAAATTTAATAAAATTCTAATTGTTAGGGAGGCCCGATTAGAGGGCGTACAACTATCCAATCATCCTAGAGTAGTGAGTAAATGAGCTCAAATAAACTCGCTTGCAAAAAGGTTTTCTTTAACTTCTTTCCAAACACTAGATCCATCTACTTCATGTGATTTAAACTATAATCCCTATGCCAAGTAGCAACACCACATTTGGAATCACAAACCTCTACTACTGAATTATTTTATATTTATATATTTGGTTGATATCCCATCTAATATCTCGATTTTTGATGTTATTGGTGTTTCAAAGGTTCTTAGGTATGTTATTTTCGAGGCCCTATTGAGTCCCCAGATGTTTGAGGAAACATTCACTGCAAATGAGGTGTACCAAAATGATATTGTCTTAGTAAAATTGCATACCACTATCTCATTAATATATAAATATTGAGAGGAATCTATTTAGGGGAATATTAGGCACCTATATATTTTATTTAGGTTTAAACAATGTTGAAATTTGATAAGGTCTGATCGATAAGAAATCTAAGATTAATATTATCCTAATATAGTATCTTCCAAATTTAGAATACAATGAGATTTGTTTTCCCCCTTGATACAGACTATTTAGAGGTATTATAAGAGTAAGAAAAAGTACATTAGAAAGATTAAACTCAATGCCTAGTTCAGATACCTCATCTCTAATTATGAGTTCATGATTATCTAGTAGGACATAACATATAATGTTCTAATCCAAATACCATATATTAGTATCCATTAATATTTGTTGTCTTCATACCATCAATTTTAAAATTACTCTATCAATGGAATGGTTAGAGTGCTCTGTGGTGATAACTCTACCTTTGAATCCTATGAATCGTAGTATACTTAGGTTGGGTTCTACAAGATAATGGTAATGAAATTAATAACATAGGGTGATATGTGGGTTTCTACTTGAAATAGTTTTTGGACCAACCTTGTGAACCCATAGAGCTTGATCAATAGTGAGTATATATTTCCTATCAACCTGATTGAGGAAACAAGTCTACATCTAGTGATTCACTATAGTTTTCCTGCAAATTTATCCAATGACTATATAGTAGTATCCATGAAAGATGGTGTAGGACCATAAATACGTAATTAGGTCACACATGGGTAGATTAATTCCATAGGTAGAAATGTCTTGAACAAGAGTGATCCTTGAAAATTATTGAAATCCAAGGAGATGTGTCAACCATTTTTATTAGGGAACATTCCTACCCATAAATGAAAATTGAAAATACCCCTTTAATATCTCTTAAATCTAAAGAGGTCAACAATTTTTATGACCTCAATAATGGATGAGAAGAATGTGTTCATCTCTAGAGTTCTCTTTATGAGAGTACATATACATTGAAACTCCTAAGATCCAAAAATGACTCTACAAATTAAAAAAATATAGATATTCCCCTGTACGATCAACTATTCCTGAGAACACATCTATTGATGTTGAAATGGAATTGGAAGAGTGCGGCCTTATGGATTCCCCTCTAGAATTCAAGAAAGGAATCAATACTACCATTGATGATCTTAGACAAGTTAATATGGATAAAAAAGTGAGGCTAAAAACCAAATTTATCAATAATTATATTACTATAGAAGAGAGATATATATATATATATCCTTCTTTAAATAGAACAGTCATGTGTTCACTAGTAATTTCATAGAGATGTTGGCGTTGGATCCTGATATGGAAACCATCATATGGGTCTGCTAGATGATCATTTATGATTAAAGTAGTATTCGAAAATAATTAATCACTATCATGATGGTAAGGTAGAATCAAAATTTCAAAATCTTATTAAATATAGTTTTATTATAGAATTTCAATACTCAAAATGAAGAACAAACATCATCCCTATTAAAAAAATAAAAAATAGATTAGGGTATTCATCAATTTTAGGGATCTCAATAAATATTTTTTGAAGGATTAATTCCTATTATGATTATAGAACTCTTGATTGACATGACCAAAAGCTTCGAATCACTTTACTATAGGGACATGTATTCACGGTAAAATCATATCAAGTTTGTCCTTGATGATGAAAAATCCACTACATTTATTTCACCCTAAGGGATATTTTATGACCATTCCATACAATTCAGGTTGAAAATTGCTGGTTCCACCTACTAACATGCCATATATTACATTTTCAATACTTTTATATGAATATTAATATAATTCCATACCGATGATTGGGTGGTTAAGTCCCAAAAATGCTATTATAATCTCACTGAACTCCTAAAAAGTTTCAGCATATTGTAGTCGTATTTCTTGAAAATAAAGCCTCACAAGTGTGATTTTGGGGAAACATTTGGAAAATGTGTCATTTTTGTGGTACACTAATACAACATAAATTTTCAACCCATGAAGACTAATGTAATCCTTGAAATAATAGCTCCTTAATACCATAATGAGTTGAGAGGTCATCATGGATTCCTTTCCTACATTAGGCATTTTGTAGCCAACCTAGCTGAAAAAATGCCCCTTCACAGATTTGATAAAGAAGGGATTATCTTATAGAGGGAATGAGGATTTTCAAGAATCGTTCAAAAAACTAAAGTGTTATCTACTACACCCATCAAAACTAATTCCACAAGTATAAGAGAAGTCATTATTCTTATATGTGGCCACTATTGAGTGATCATTCGGATCCCTTATTGTATAGGGAAATGATGGAAGGAAAGAAAATAGTCTCTAATATCTCATTAGAATAATTCTAGTCACCAATACATGGTATTATGATATCAAGAAGAACTACATTGCAGTTATTTTTGTAGTACAAATTCTACAACGCATCCTGTAGCACCACAAGGTATACTTAGTATCTCATATCAACCTGCTCATGTATATCCTAAATTTCCTTATGTTGGATGAATATTTTTCATAGTGGGAAGTTTTAATTTAATAATACATCATCAAATTCATATCACAGAAGGAAATTAAAGGGAAGTTTCTAGTCGCATCACATCCTTCCCTGGAGATAATGTCTAAAAATACTGAGTTATATGATGAAGAGGTTTTCTTGGATCCCGACACTACCCAAATATGGGAGAAGTATATTGGGAAAAGCCTCTAAAACTATGACTAGGAGAAGAGTAGAAAGATCAAAGATCCACTGAGTAAGTCTAGGGATTTTATTTGTCTCCCCATCCAAGGTGATTATACATTATTCGTTTTTACTATCCAAAGGCCACACCAACAACCCGGAAGAATACAAGGCTCTTATCATGGGATTAGAACAATCCCTATAACTTCAAATATGACATTTTAATTATAAGGATGATTTATAATTAGTGATTAAGCAGATAAATGGAGAATATTCCATTAAGAAGTAAAATTTGGGCCATCCCCTCTACTATGTGAGGGGACTAATGGTGGAATTACCTTTCAAACCAACTCTTAATCACACCCCCTATCCTGGAATGCTCATGTTTATGCACTATATAATTCAACCACAAACATGGTTAAACATGAATTGGGAAAGATGATATTATGCATTTCACAATGTTGGGTAATCTTCCCAATCATTTTCTATGACATGGAGGAAATCAATTTTTTAGTGATTCTAGAAAAGTTTTTTCATAGGTGTTGTCAAATGATGTGTAAATTTTTAGAACATAGGTGTAGAAAAGTAGATAACCAAGGTTGTTACCTAAGGAGTCTGTATTTAAAGAAACATATTTAAGGTATTCTTGAATACAATTAAAATAAAAAACTTTTAAAAAGGATTTGTTTTTTATGTTTATAACATAAGAATAATTTTATAGTAAAGTGATCAATGTTTATAAAATGTGGTTGGAAAAATGGAATGAGAAGACATTTTTATAGAAAATATTTTTAAAAAGGAATAATAAATCTAACTATACCCCTTAAATAAATCATATATGTTTATAATTTTAATTAAAATTCATTCAAATATAATACCTTAATATATTATCTTCCAACCCCTAAAGAGACTGACAGAACTACTAAGATAAAAGTGATTAAACCATAGGCTAACCTCAAAATGTACAAACTTTGCACCATTAACTTATTTTCATAAATATAATGAATTATGGTTAATGGTTAATTATGGAACCAACCAGTAATTATTTTTAAATTAATTATTTCAAGGGATTATATTTTAACTATAAAAATTGATCCTAATTTTATTATTTTTATTGTTAATATTATGTTCCCAAAATCCACTCATTACACAACCTCACATGAAAAGTGTTTACCATTTGAATGATTTTGAAAGTAAAAAATAATTTATATATTATATTTATGTTAATTAAAATGATGAATTTTCTTCAAAATAAATAGTTAAAGGTGGTGATAATTAGAATGATTAATAAGAAAATTCACTCTTTTGTGGGAGAAGTAGTCATCATAGAAACAAATTTCATATATAGAGGTTTTGAAAGTCAATAAACCAATAATTTACAATATTTATTTCCATACCAAAGAAATGATTTTCTATAAGAATAAAATTGAAAAAAATATAATAAATAGAAGACAAACTTAGAATTTTGTTACAAAACACAAACATTACAATATGAAGTAGAAGAAGAAGGCTTTAATGAATAGATACTTTATTTATGAGTTATACCTCTTGAAATTCTTCAATAAATGGAGTTAAACCAATTAAAATATACCCAATATCTCATAATTCATATAAAACCCCATAGAAATGAGAAAAATAAAAATTAATAAAGTGGCGGTGAGGCTCGGGTTCTAAGATTCAATAAGTGTGAATGAGAAATTCATCCAATTATTTTAGACCATTTTGAACCAAGATCTTAACCTAAAATGGATGTGAAACAAATATCCTTATATAATTATAATTAAAAAAAAATCGTTATCTCTATACAATCCAAATTGAAGCCCAATACAACCATGAACAAATAATTTGTAACTCAATGTTTTTTCCTTTCTGACTATTCTAGTCCATCTTTGACTTTATATCCCATTTACTATAATCAAATGAAAGTTCTAGTTTGTATGGACTAAATTATAGTTATATCCCATTGATTAAAGAATTTTTTTATCAAAATTTAACATCAAATAATTCAAAAAAGAAAAAATTATGGCTGAAATAATATAGTTCTATTTAAAGGATCAAAACTAGATTTTTTTATCAAATTTGAAAAGGAATGATCGAATCTCAAATGTTACTTAAATAGACATATTTACACCAATTTAATGAAATTATATCATTTATTATCAAAACATATTCATTAAAATATGTTTTATTAACTCCCCACACATACAAATTAGTTCTCCTGGAAAAAATCACATGTCATGTATTCTATAGAATTGTGATAAGATATGCATGTTGAAAGTTCCCAACCAATAGTGGAAATATAGGTATTGTAAGATTATTATCAAGAATCCAATATCACAGAATTTCAAATTCATTATACTATAAATTGTATCAATAAAATCCAATGATATTAATGAAACTATTTATAGTGAAACAAGTTATGTGTCTACTATGCCATTAATTTCTTACATGCTTGTGAGATAATAAATCCAAGTTCATATATCTACCCTTTATTCAATATATTCAAGTAAAGTAAAAAACTTCTTCTTACTTTTAATTATACCAAACTTTTTATTCATTTCTTTGCAATCAAATATTAAGACCCACTCACTTAGGTATTCCTGAAAGTCAAACCTTATGCTCTCAATATAGACAACCCCACATTCCATATATTTATCACTTCTATATTAATTAAGATAATGTTTATTTTTTGTTTTTTATTTTATTATTTTTTAAGGGCGTATAATAGTTAGATATTAGGTACACATATAGGACAATTTGGCATAGTAATGAAATTGATAAAAAGAGAAACGAGTGAATGGATCAACCAATGGTATAAGTTGAAAAAAGATATAACTTTACTATACCTTCAATTGAGTAGAAAATTTTTCATATGTCATGGTTTCATGTAATGTTTAATAGATAAATCAATGAAACAGTTTTCCGTGAAAAAAATATCCTAAAGAACAATATCAAAATCTAAAAAGTTTTATAATGACATGACAAATCATATCATTTCTATATTTTATTTTATAAAAAAATCCTCCCTTGGTGATGAATACTTTTCATTCTTATCATGCCACCAATGAATTTTGAAAATTTTAAAATGGATTTTATATATGTTCCACATGAAAATGAACATGTTTCATTATGTTTTTTTGTTTTTTTTGTGTGGTTTTTAAAAAATAACACAATATACATGCACAAAATATAAATATGAAAATTCCAATCAAGATACACAAAAATTTTGTTCCCTCCCACACACTTAATATATTAAATTATCATTCATATGAACTTATGAGATGTTAGATTCAGATGGAATTTATAATTTTAAATAAGAGAAATAATATAAAAGTGAAAGGGTTAGGGACAACATGATGTTCTAAATTGTTCATAGGGTTACGAAGTGTGATGACATCAAATACATGTATGGAAAGTCACTCATTGTATTACATCAACCATTTCCTATTGACATTAACTTATATACTTATGGACTCTTGTATTATTTCCAATACACCATAAGGGAAAAAATTATATACAACATAATGTTCTATCCATATATAATGTTAATTACCAGTCATCAACTTTAATCATGAACTAAAAAGAATAATATTATCAACCTCATGAAACTCCCTCTTCTGTATATTATTTCCATGGGATTATTTTCTTCACTATTTACAGAGACTTTAGTTCTCATAAGATGATAATAGGATATCCTAAATTCCTTGAAGTTATATCTTAATTTGATCTCCAACTTGGGATAAATCCATGCTTGAATAATTTATCTCTTAAAATTATGGATGCTCAACTTCCATAGGCAGAGGAAAAAATTTCCCAAAAAATAAAAGAATGGCGACATTCATATGGGAGTCTTGTATTCTATCCTAGAAACCTAAAAAACATCATACTAGATATTTATCCAATCCTTTATATTTAGATTCATTGTTTTCCCCAATATATACATCAACAACTAATTTCAAACTTTCACCTCACCATTTTTTTGGGGGTGGTATGAAGTAGATGTTTTGTGTCCCACCCCATACTTATGAAATTGGGAATAAAAATTATGATTGGAAAAGTGTGAACTTTGGTCACTATTGATAGACTTTGGTATTCTAAACATGTTAAAAATCCACAACCTAACAAAATTCACTACAATATGATATTCATCAATCTCGATGACCTTAACCTCCACCCATTTTCTAACATAATAAAAAAAATGATATACAAGAGAACAAATGATCTAGGAAACACCCTTATAAAATCAATTACCCATACATAAAAAAATTCCAAGAATAATATGGGTTGTTTAGAAATCTCATATCTACTATAAATATTTCTACTGTGTTGGAAGTATGAGAATGACTTACATAACACATGAGAATCACAGAACAGGCCTGGACAATATAAAACATATTATAAGACTTTCCTAGCTACCCATTGGGGTCCAACATGTCCACCACATAGAAGTGTATTATAGAAATGAAGAACAGACTAAAAATCATGATCAAGAACACTAAACCTAATATATTAGTCACTATACATGTGATAGAGGTAGGGATTATCCCACACGTAAAAAAATCACTATTCATTTTGTATACATGATGTTTCTTTAAATTTATAAAATTTTTAGAGGTGATAAAATAGTTAACTAAATCATCATACCAAAGAATTGTAATTAAGAGTGAAGAAATATTCTTATCTAGAAATGTTTCTCAAAGTGGTACCCAGTCCAAGGTGTCATCCTCTAGTGTATGGTTGATTCTACACATGTATCCCACTAATAGGTTTTATAAACCCTTATTGTCCATTATATCAATATCAAAATCTTTAAGAAATAGAATCCAATGGATATGTTTAGGATTTTCATTTTTTATTCTTCAAATGGTATCTCAAAGCCACATGGTCAAAGAAACTAAATTAGAACCCTATAAATAAGAAAGAAACTTATCTAAAGAAAATATAACAGAAAGAAAATCCTTTTCCATGGTTGTGTAATTTTATTATTCTATATCCAATGTAATGTATAGGAAATAAAATTCTGATTTCCATCTGCTCTGTGTGATAATTATTCTCCAACTATGATGTTTCAAGTGCCACACATAATCTCAGATGGGATCTCCCCGCATGGGGGATGAATGATCAACTGTGTGTTGCTAATTTTATTCATCTCATCAATGGAACCCCTACAAGAATAATCAAACCAAAAATTAGAATCATTTTAAAGTAATTTCATAATAGAAGATAAATATTATTAAAATATATGAGGAAGTGTCGATAAAAACATGATTTTCATAATAATGATCTAATATTACACACACATATAAGATACAACAATTTGGAAATATTTCAAACCTAGAGATATCAACCCATATTACAAGTTTTGACATAACATGAACTAGTAAAATTCCCTTCTCCACTATGAAATGACATTTTTCAATATTTAAAACTATATTTCTCTCAATTAAATGATACAACACATTTCCCAAACTGAAGTTAGACTCGTCAAATGGAGAAACATTCATAGGAAAATTGTCTATAAATATCATTATGAAAGATCAAGAAATTCAGAAAATATACTCACCATTTATCTTGGGAAGGTACTCAAGGAATTACAAAGGTTAAATGGAATCCCTCGATAAGAAAATGTACTAAAGGGGCTGGTGAATGTTACCTTATCCTAGTCCTCTACTATAATGGGAACATAAAAATATCTAGTGAAACCGTCCATAAAAAAATATTGTGTGCTAATTTTAAGTCTATCAAGAATATAGTAAATCAATGGAAGGGGAAATGGTCCATACGAGTGGATTGATTTAATTTTCTATACACTATGCACACTATTCCACTATTTTTAATCTCATATTAACAAACTCCTAATTTTCATTTTTTATAATAGTGAACTTTATTTTATTTGGTATAGCCCTGATAGGGATTCACCACTATGAGTTATAAATGGGGTAAATGATACCCTTCTATAGAAAATTTTTTACCACATTTTTTATAAATTATTATAATGTGGAGTTAAGTCTCCTTTAGGTATGTCTAACTAGTTTATTCATAGCCTCTAAAAGAATATTATACATGCTAATAGAGGTGATAATACCTAGTATGTTTTATAAGGTCTACATAATTACCCTAATATTATCGTTTAAAATATTTAAAAGTCCTGTTTCTTATTTGGGAATGATTTTATTAGCAATTAATATATGTAATTTGTAATCATTTAATAAGTGTGAATATTTTATGTTTAGTAGAAATGGTTTGAGTTCTAGATTGGGTGGGATAAATGATACATGAACTAATATATCTGCACAATTAATATTACGGTTAGAATATACATCATCAACATCAGTGAATAATGCATCAAATACATGTACAAAATCAATAGCCATGACATAAATAGAAATTAAATTCTCATAATTAGATGAATAATCCACAATATAATCATAAATGAGTGTGGTTTGATCATGTGAATTAGGTGTGAAAGTATTTTTCAATATCAAACTATAAACAATCCTCTTTTTATCTCTATAAATAGAATGATTCCCATTTTTAAAGTATTGAAAATTAATATTTAGAGAGTCATTATAAGATGGGTTAGAATGGGAGATGAAGAAAGTAGAATGACCCTATAAGGGGTACTTTATAGATTATAAAATATTAAATTGTATGGTATCATCTCCAAACTACATAGAAAGTATACCCTTATAGTCATTAATTATTTTATTGTTAGTTTTTAGGAATTTTATATCAAGAATGATGGAATAATTGGATCGTACATGATCTTCCTCCATATTCAACACATATAAATTTATTTGAAAGATCACATCTCCAACTCAAACAAGGACATCCTTGAAAACTACCCTCAGGTATTCATTAACACTATTTTCCAATTGTGCTAGCATATTCATCATCATTATCTCTCTAATATATAAGTAAGTGAAAATAGAGTGAGGAGTGAAATTAATGGAGGCACCCTTATCATTGAAAGAAATATATAAATGAAACTACCATATAGTTCATGGAGTGGTGAATTTCCTTGGTTCCTTTCACTTTATAGGGATCACTGAGTTTGGTGCGATGAGAAGATATTCACATTTCACTTTAGACACCTTTTATTTGAAAACATTTTTATTCAATAAAATATTGATTAATTTAAGTAGATGAATATTGATCTCAATAAGCTTGAATGTATCCAAAACCTCTTTTTTTCATCAAATCTTCAACCATATTCATAGTTTGTAAAAATATATTTGAAAATGTAAGGGGTTAGTGTGGAGCATCATCAGTCATTTACATACCTTTACATTTCTCCTTTAGATACTCTTCAGTTGATCTAGAATGGGAATTATATGGGGTTGAGGTGAATCTTGGGGGATAGATAAGAGAAGATGTATCAAATGTTTGCTTATAATTTCTTAGTGTGATGGAACTAAAATTACCATTGGTATTTGGAGTTTTTTGGGAAGGAATATTTCTAGAGTTATTACATACTAGTTCATGGTGGGAAATGGAAATCTAGATTATTTTCATATTTATCCCCCTTAACTCTGTACCCTATCTCTTTAACTTATTCTATTTATTTAGAAAGTTTTTTAGAATATAATCAATATTTCAATATACCTTTTGTTGGGATAACCCTTGATATTGTTGACTTGTTTATTCTTGGTCTTTGAATCTATTATGGGGTTGTTGAAACCTTATTGGTAAGGATGAGGATACATGAAGTTTTATTGAAAAGGCGGCCTTTACTGTTGACTAGAGCCTTACCTAGTATTCAAGTGATATTTCCAAACACGGTTTTATGTTGTAATGAAGGAATCATGCTACTTCTAGGGATGTGGTTGTAGTAGATAATAATATATTCTCCCAGTAATTATAGCTATGCAATCATCTATTTCTTATATTGAGGGGCAGTAGTCAGTATGGTGGGTTGTTTCAGTGAGAATTCCATAAGGCCTTATTGGAGTGGATTGAGATTTATTTAGATCCAAAGAAATATTTACAACCATATTGGTTAATTAATCAAAATAAGTATCAATTAAATGATATTAAATATAATATGAGCATACTTGATGTAATCCACTAACATGTTGTGTACCATGATCACTAAATTACTAGATGTTTTATTCCATCCGGTCGATCAATACATGTGTAACTACTGGTGTTTTTTGATCAATTATTCTCCTGTGACGACATTCACCATGATTCTATCCATTCAAATTTGAACTTAATTAATGCATTGTATGATGAGTTTCTCATTGATTTTGTGATGTGATTAGCTTGAACACAATTTCATAAATTACCCCTAGTACCTATAAATTGACTCCCCTTGTCTTTCTAGATCCATGAGATCTTTTTTCAAATGTTAGTGGTCCATGAAGAGGAAATAAATATCTTAAAGAAATTAAATTTCCAATCATTCCAACATGTTACATCTTGAGTTTGTAAATAATACATTAAATCTTTTTCATTTACATTAACTGAGAATGTGAATTATCTTACTTTAATTTGGTATATAGAGATCTTCCTTGGATTTAGTGTTGATCAAACCACATTTAATTATTTTATATGTTTTTTTGGATCCTCACTAGAGAGGCTATGAAATTTGGAAGAAGGTTCATCAATCCAAAGTTTGAATCTTGGTTTGGGTATGAAATAAAAGTATTTTTATAGTTATTGTGTAGTAAAAAAAATTCTTGAATATTTATATCAAGTATATTATTATTATTCTCAACCAATTTTTTTGTTTTTATGTTTGACTAAGAAGTTATTACAATTTTTATATTCCCACGATAGAGGAATTCCCTAATTGGGTGAATACTAAAAATTCCAATTGACTGAGAATATGTTATTTAAGATCTAAATATATGTCAAATATTAGGGTTAAGATAAAATATATGATTAATATTAGTTCATGTTATAAATCAAATAAAAATAAAATAAAGAAAAATAGACCATAATATAAAGACAATAATTTTGAACTCAGGGTCCTGAAAAAAAGAAAAAACAAGAAAGGGTAAAGATGAATGAATAAAAAGGGAATAATAGAATAAACAAAAAGTTAAAAAATAAATCCAATTAGTTTAATAAAATACACTCCTCTCTAAAAACAATTCCAATTTTAAAGGAATTGTCCTCAGTTCTCTCAAATTATGTGTATTTTTTTAGTACATAAGTAAAATAGAGTGATTGAACAAGGCCATTCTATAAGGATATAGTATTTAGAAAATATTAATGTTATTTATAAAAAAATAAAATAAAGAATATATTAAAAGTATGGAGGGTTTTTTCAATATTTTAAAAAACATGAATAAGGATGTTTGAATAAGATTTTATTATTTTTTTTATTAAAATGAGATTGATAAAAAACAATGAGATTTTTTTAAAAATACTTATAGAAGGATTAATAGATATAAATATACTAATTTAATAATTCATGAATCATTAATATTTTAATTAAAATTTATTAAAAAGTAATTCCCTAGGTCATAAAATTACAAACACTAAGGAGATTTACACAACCACTAAGATGAAAGTGATTAAACTTGAGGCTAACCACAAAATGTATAATTACAAAAACCTACCTTGATTGTATTTCCCATGATAACTTATAGTAAATAGTTAATAAATTAAAAAACCCAAAATATAATTGTGAATTAATTTAATGTAGGTATTATATTTTAACTTTTCAAATTGATCCCCTTGTTGTTTTGTTTTTCCGGTTAAGATTGCGCTCTCACAATTCTAGAATTCCTAGACCACATGTGCAAGTTATTTACCAATTTAATTATTTGGAAATTAAAACATGATTGATATATTATATTTATGTTAAGGAAAACGAGATTTTGGTATAGAAAAAAATAATTGAATTTGGTTATAATTTTTCTGATTATTAGGAAAATCAATTGTTCCATGGGCGGAGTAATCGTTATAGAAACAACTTTCATATGCAAAGGTATAGAAAGGGTATAACCCAAACAAATTTCTATTCCAAATTCAAGCCAAAAAACATGACTGAATTAATAATAAAATTCAACAAAAAAATAAATGGAATAGAAACAAATAATTTTCTTATAAAAAAATAAATATTATAACACGAAGAGGAAGAAAAATGATTCGATGTAAAAATTATTGCTACAAGAGATATCCGTCATAAAATTATTGTGTAAATAGAGTGAAACCACCCCCCTGCACTGTAAACCTAATAATTAAGCGGAAAACCCCTCTAAATGAGAAAAATGCACATTTATATAGTATAATGAGGCTAGGATTCCAAGACTTTACAAGTACGGATCGAAGATTCAGAAAAATATTTTAATTTTTTTAATTGAATTTTGGACCTCCAAAATTAATGAACCTATTATCCTTACACCATAATTATTTTTTAGGAATAGGTTTCTCTTTATAATTTCCAAATTTGATCTTAATACAATCCATAATGAAGAATATTTTCCCTAACTTGTGATGTGGTATTCAATTTGATTAGTCTAGTCCATCTTTGACTTCATGGCCCATTTACTCTAACAAAATAAAAATTCTTACTTGTATGGACTAAATGAAAGTTTTATTCCATTGATTGAAGAATGTTTTTAAAAAGTTTTAATTTCAAATAATTCATAAGAAAACATTTATGGCTGAAATACTGTCATACACTTAAAAGGTTAAAAACTATAATTTTCATCAAATTTTATAATGAATGATTTAATCCCAAATATTCCATAAAAACATATTTAATATAATTTGAGGAAATTATTTATTTTATTATAATGATATAGAACTACTTTTAATTTAGAATAATGTTTAATTACTTTCAAATACATTCCAATTTCATCCAGTATCAACTAGATTTATTGCATACTACCAAATACTCCAGGAAATATTCCATATGAGGAATGGATGTCATGGGGACATATCCCCCAGCTATAGTTAAATAGTTTGAGTATATCCTTACCACAACCAACTTATTTTCTAAATTGGATAATCTTATAACCTTAAATGAATTTGTGGTGAATAACATCATTAAATATATAAATTCTATCATTATCACTAGATTTGGTGTCACCATATGATATTGATGGAAAATGGACCCAAATTTTGTTCTTCTACATAAAAATTGATATATTAGGAATATATAATTTAATAAAAACATTATTACCAATATAAAATAGTGGTAATTGTGAAATATATGTTTTAATAGGTTTTAGTAAAATATAATTCTTAAAATGTTGGATAAAGACAAGAAATCTTGGTCAAAAAACTCTTTCATGACTTATGGGCCCATTGTACCATAACCTACAATACCACACTAGAGATATAATACTCTCTTATCTACAGAAAATAGGTAGTTCTTCCCATAAAATTTCAACTTCCTTTACTTTGAATAGTTATATTTGGTCACCTCTCATAAGATGAAAAATAGTAGAAGCTACTTGATGAGTTAGAATGACTCGTTGTGAAGAGTCTGCATACACTTCACAATATATAATTCCACTAGAATATGATGGAACCATTGTTTAATAAGAAATCCCATCTCCTATATTTTTTTAATGAGAGATTGTATTACTTCTCAAAAAACCTAATGATACTATGTAAGAATCCTCAAAATATGGAACCAAAGTGGGAAGGACCTTATGTCATACAAAAGGACTATTTCAATGAATCTTAATATTTAAAAATATTGGATAGGGTAGAACCACACACCTACTAATGAGTGGATTCTAAAGAAATAATTTTCATAATTATCTAGTTGGTTCTAAGTCCTAGCGATAAGACTTTAAACTACATCACAAAAATATCATTATCATTTGATATTAAAATTCACATTCATTATCCTAATTTCCTGATGTAAAACTACAAAACAATTTCCCAACCACATGAAAATAAATTTCATGGTGTGGGTCAATGTCAAATGACCTTAAACTGTATGAAATTTTGGTCCTTTTCTAGTGACCTTAAAATTTAGTAATCATTGGTCAAAGATTTGAAACCTAAACTAAATTCTCCCATAGGTACATCCTATATGACTCCAAAATTCTCAGAGTGGACCATTACTTGTGGACTCTTTCTACCTTACATGAATCCTTTATCCATGTAGAAGTATTTTTCACACAATACAAACTTTTGTCAAAGAATCAATGCCCCCAATTACTTGTATATGAACCAAATATATTTATAAAATAATCCTTTATAATAACTACATATGGCCTAATTATTATGTTAATTGGATACATAGTGATTCTTAAATCCCTTGATATGGTCCCACACATAAGTTTCAACCCCCCCTTACCTTAAATATGAGTTGATCTATTCATGGGAAAGTTTCTTTAAGTACTATACGGGGTTTGATTTCTATACCCATAGCATAAATAGTGATGAATGGATCTTCTATATTATTCCCAACTATAATTTCCAATTGAAAATGCCTATCTCCCTACATACAAGCTTGATCTATATAGGGAACATATGAGAACTATGTGTGCAATGATTCTTATTATCATAGGATATGCAGTGACACATAGATCTCATACTTCGATATTAGCCACAATTTCCAAGAAAAAGCACCCTGCCTCTATAAATTAGTCAGATATATGTAGGGTATTTAATTAATAGAACTACATGTGACATGATTCCTATATCTATGGGATACATCATGATTTCAAGAACCTGTACCATAGGCCCAACCATAATTTCAAAAAAAATGAACCCTTTAACATTTGTATTCTGGATCTTCTGGAAACACTTTAGTTTTTTAGATAGAACTACACTAAGGTAAAATTAAACTTTCTTCTCCCACTCATAAAATCGATCTATTTAGAATAAACTAAATAAAATTTCCCTAATCCAATGCATGAGTTTGATCTATATTTGGGTCTTCACCATTGAGTTCTTCATTTTATAAACATATTGTAAAAATGTCCTCAATCTTATGTATGATCCTGATCTACATAGTCAATTATAATATAATAAATATGTGTAGCTAGATTCATATCCTCAAAGGATATGTAGTGATGTCCATAATTTATGAACTTTGTCTTGTCAGAGAGATCATAAATCTACCCACCTCATATTGGTGCCTGGTTAGATTACTCTTTATATACTATTTTCAATGATAATATGAGTTTATTTTATCTCAAAAGTGAATAAGTTCAATTAAAAACCTAAAGATAGACCACCCCCTAATATATGAGTAAGATCTGGGTAGGTGTCTTCAACATGGGTTCCCTCATTTACAGACCTATTCATAGCAAATCCTCTTTTCCCATACACATGAGTTAAATTTTTAAATGAAAAATAATTTATATGAATTATATGTGGGTAGATTCATATTATCACTTGATGAGTAGTGACACCTAGATCTTATATTCAAGGTCCAACCATAGGTTATATTAAATAACATTCCGTCCTCTCCTATGGAAATGATACTTTTTTCAAATATCCCTTTTAAACTCACACTAAGGAGGGAAATAACATGAAAATGTCCCCATTCTATCATTGGTCACATACCCTTGGAACTATTATATGATAAATGTCCCTTATTTTTAAATAATAAATTTATTATAAAATGATTTTAAAATTAACTTAATCTAATTCCTTATCACATGATGTTAAACAATATGACATCTGAGTCATTACCACCTGATGTTAAAATACATGAAATCTACACCATTTTTGTAACATCCCATGTATTTATAGAATAATATATATATATATATATAAATAAGATGTTAATTTTACATTAAAGGGTATTCTTTATATGATTATGTACTCAACACACAACAAGGGGATTCTATTAAGTCTTACGTTGCACACAAGACTGAGTTATACCAAAAAATAATTCATTATTAAAATTATTATTTGAAATGGTAGTTAACACATAGATGTTGTATTGATGAGAATTAACAAAAATAACTATAATATGTTCAAACATGTGTGTTAAATTTTTATATATTTATCCAATAAATTTCAGAGGCTTAAAATGAGTATAAATCCAATTTTAAGCATAAAATACTCTGATATTCTTAAAAGGTTTTTATACCACCTTTTAATGATGAACCTTTTTTAAATCCAGTTTTTTTGATTATAAATGTTTTATTTGAAAAAATAAACTTCTTATTTATAATCGGGACATCAAAATTTACTTTGGTTGAAATTTTGGTATTTTCATGATAAAATTCATATTTTAATGAATAGTAAAAAATACTGGATTTTTAATTCAAAACTGCCTTTTTATCTAATTTATTTTTATTTATAGATTATTATTTGAATTGAATTTAAATTATTTTTAGATTATATTTTTTTCAAGTAATCCAATTGTTGTCATTTTGAGTAATTTCACATTTAAATTGTATATATACACATGTCAATTGTTTGATAGTTTATACTTCTTAAAAACCCGCATTCTGGTTTTAACGATGGAAATTAATTTTAAATATATTAATGAAACATATGTGTTTTGAATTTGGGCAAAATAATTTTATATTTAGAATCATAAGGTCCAAATTATGTAAATATATACCTTTTATTTTTTGGACATTATGAAGAGTAACTTTAGTAATTATTTTTATTAACCACAGCTATAGGGTAAATTAGGTAAATAAGGGTAAAAATAATATTATAATAAAATAAAACTACCATAAAACTTGTCCTAATATTATTGGATGAGTCATGGGTGACCAAAAAAATCCTCAAGCCTAATGTTGGGTATTTGGGAGCCACTTGGGTTTGATAATGACATGTTATAATAATTAATTTAAAGTAGAGATAAATATAACAGAAACATGTATCTTTTTATAAAAACAATTTTAATATAGGGTTATATAATCGGTCTATTTGAATATAAATATTCCATATAAAGATAAAAATATTTCCTACATAATTTTAGTTTATTTATAATTTTTATACATTAAATAAATAAATTTATTTAAGACACAATGATGATGTAGTGATTACCTTATTAATGAAAGATTCAAATAAATTATATTAAAAATATTAAAATAAATTCAATATGAAACATTTGAAGTCATACAAGAATTTTATGGATGATTATGACATGTTATATCTAAGTTAATGTTTTTTCGTAATTAATCAAGTTTTTATGACTTTAAAAAAATCAATTACTAAATAGTGTCAAAATTAACATAAATGAGTTTAAAAAAAATGCTATTTTATTAAATGATATAATAGTCATAAAAATATAATATTCATCCTAATGAATTATATTCTAATATCAATGACCTTAATGATTGACTTCAGGTTCTCTTGTCATTTTATAGTATCTATATTAACCATATAATTTAAAAATACAAGAAGACATGGTAAGAGTTAATTTATTTAACTAAGGGTTAAAGCCTAACGATAAGGTCAATTTGTTACCTAAAATTGTATAAAACATATTGGTTGAGATGATATATACCCATAATTATCTTATCTTATAAATATATCACTTTGGAGCTATTATAATTCAAAAATCAATTTATAATAAAATAATATTTACAGGCTTTCTTAAAGTGACCCTCCTCCCTCTTATAAAAGGACACCACCTCTACCCACTTAATCACACCTCTCAAGCCCCTTGGATTGTCTGAATTCTCATAACATAATCTCCCATCATACTTCACTTCTAACTAGAAGCATTAACTTGGGTATAAGGAAATTGAAGAAATCATTTTGGCTCAAATCAAAAGGAGTTACCTGATTTAGAGGTAACGTCTTCTCTCTAGCTCCTTTCATTTATTTCTCCCCTTATGAAACCCTAAAATATTTTTATTACCTTATTTTATAATAAAAATAGAATATTAAATGTAGTAGGATGTTTTTTGGCTATTTTTCTGACCTAAATATACACACACCTCCATCTAATGGATATAGAACATATTGTTTTTGTGTACGGTGAACTACTGCCTCACGAAACGATGTTTGTTCAATTTTTTTCTACCAACTCCCATGGTGGCAATTATAATGACACTGTATTTATATATGATATATATTATATTTATATTGTATCTTTTATTCTGTAATTTTTATTATAATATACCTTTATACTTTCCATAATGTGAACATATTATAATTTCATTTGAGGAAGTGTGGACTACCGCCCATCAAAGTGACATGACTCATTCATGCCATACATCGAACATATAAAGAATGATTTTAATAAAATTATTTAACATATATCACATATATATTATACTGTAATTATAATATACCTATGTATCATTTAGTTTTCATTCACTTAATATTAAAAAGTAATGGAAGTAGCGTTCATGCGAACGTACGGTCTACCGTCTCCATGAACATTGAATTTCATTTCTTATCTACAAATATTATGGATATTCTAATACATATATACTTGATATATATCGTATTTAAATAATTAATAATATTATGGAGATGTAATTTTTACCACATGGACAATTTACATCAAAACATGTTCGATAAGTTCATTTTTGACTCAAGTAACGAATATCAACAAAACGTCTGATATGAACATAAATAATTATGTATTTTTTATAACATGGAAATAATTCATATAAAAGGAATAATAGACTTGAAAATTATTTTCAATAAAGTAGAAATTAACCTATGTTTATTATTTAGTAGCATAACGATTGTACGTGATTAGTCCGACTCAAGGTAGGAGACTTCGTTTCAATATCCTTTTATTGAGGAATATTTTAATTTATACAAAATGATATTTATATAGTGTATAATAAACCACTTTGAAGTTTAATTTCATTCAAAAGGAATATTTTTCTATGAATCATTTTACTGTACTAAAAAAGGATTTTTTTAATGTAGGCAGCAACAATGACCTCTCCGCCACCGAAATTGTAATATTATATTTGGATTCCTCTATAATATTTAATGTTTTTGATAAAAGGAAAAGAAATACCTAATTAAATTTGTGGTTTTTTGGTATTTAAAATGGTTTTGAAAGTGGATTGACTATTTCAATATCTTGAAATGTTTTCTAGTGATTGAAAAGGAAATTTTATTAAATGAAATCATTTATGTTGTGTGATTATATAATGGTACTTGGACATTTGACGGGTGGTTACGTGATAAAAAAAATATGGGTGGTTACGTGATAAACTAAATATGGGTGGTTTTGTGATAAACCATGGATGGTTGGTTACATTATAACATCTAATTCATTGGGTATGGAATTCGGTAATATGGTTATTCCATTTGTAAGAATGATATGTGTGGAAGTTGACTGTATGGTTATTCTATTTAAGTATGATTATGTCACAAGTTACCTTTTATATGTTATGTGTTATTTAAATGAATTTTATGGAAATATTTTGGTTACAAAATGTTAATTAATGAGCTTATATTCGGTGAGGAGTATTTACTAATTCATAAAGGTAAAAAGTATTACTTTATGATAATATATTCATGATTTACATATTTTCGAAAAGCTACCAGTTTTATTTATTTGTGTATCCCTTACTAATATTTTTATTCTCATACCATATTTTGAAATTTTTTTTATATGATTTAAAGGTATAGACTCAAGGATGTGATCATAGAAAAGTTATAATGATTAATTGTGAAACGAAACCATGTTTTGTTTAAACTTTTTTTGTTCTATGAAAAAAATTAATAGTTAGTAGAAGTGTCTAATTTATAATAATTAAGTTGATATGTAAACTTTATGGACTAATTATCAAAATATATAAACATGAAAAGATCCTCGATTTTATTGAAATTCAAATTATTTACTTGTCTCAAGATTAAGTAATGTTTATGGTCGGGCCCTTATAGTTGGTATCAGAGGTCAGTTTTGATAACTTTAAGAGCTAGAATACTGTTTATAGAATTTCCATAAAATATATTTTACTTTTTGGTAAAATTTAAATGATATACCATTTGAATATTACCATGTTGCATCATCTAATATATGTTTTTTTCGGAATGGTTTTCCATAGAATAAACAGGGTAGCTATGCTGGGAAGGAATAAAAAGATAAATAACCTTCCAAATAAACATCTTGAGGTGGTTATAATTGAAACTAAACAGTTTTTTGTAGTTATGCTTTGATTGAATTAGGCGATAAATGGTGGTGGTGGCCACGAACAAGATCAACTAGACCAACTTCAGAGGAATATGTCGATAGTGGAGAATTTAATGAGCAAACATATCCCATCATTTATAGGATCATCTTACCTTGTACAAGCTGATGGGTGGATTAATGTGAGGGAAATTATTTATTATGTAATGGGGTGTTCAGAAAATCAAAAGTTTAGTCTTTATATTTATCATTTTTAAGGTGAATCTGAGCAGTGGTGGTCAATGATTAAAAATGTCAGATGAAGTTATGATATTGATTCTATGAAATGCAATGAATTTAATAATATCTACATTGAGAAATATTTTCCTAAGTCTATTCAAATTAGGATGGAAAAACAATTCATGGAATTGAGACAAAAGGAGGAACATTTTGTTGCTTCATATGAAGGAAATTTCACCTGTTTTTCAAGGTACATCCCAAATTTTATTCAAGATATTGATAGTAAGATAAATCAGTTTTACTTAGGATTGATTCTAAAATATCAAAGTGTTTTAGATTATCGTGAGTTAAAAATCTATGAGGAAATTGTATAATGTGTTTAGAAGGTATAAATAGAATGTTTTTTATGAACATGTGTTCTATGAGATCAAACAAAATAAGCGATCCATTTAGAAGACAATGGGAAAGAATTCATCAAAGAAGCTGAGAGGTAAGAAAACTAAATTTACAACTTGTGAGAAGTGTGGTAAAAAGCATCCTAGAGAATGTATCTCAAGGTCTGGGAACTTATTATGATGTGGTAAGACTAGTCATATTTCTTATAACTATAAAAAATATGATCAGGTGGGAAATGAAAAAACAATGGTAAGATGTTTTAGTTGTAATGACATAGGACATTATGCCAATGTGAGCCCCAAGTTGATTACCTAGGGTGTAAACTAGCAAGATCTAAAGTCGAAGGGAATAGAAAAATCATTTTTACTACTATAGTTGATGTGGGAAAATCAAATGAAGTTGTGATAGGTATGTTAGAGGGTTTTATTAAAATATGTCAATACTCTGTTTGACTCTAGATCTTCACATTCTTTCATTTCATTGAGTTTTTCAGGTATATTTGAAATACCACCTCATTAATGTGGTATAGAACTTTTGGTAAAAACATTAGGTAGAAGTTTTAAACAATCCAAGATTTATAGTAATATTCCTATTATCATTATTGGGATCGTATTTCCTGAAAATCTTGTTGAACATCTTATATTATATTTTGATATCATTTTGGGTATGGACTAGATTTGAGTTTATGATGCTAAAATAGATTGTAAATCCAAGAAACTTTTATTCAATGATTTCATAGCTTTGATAAAATACCAAGAAGTTGAAATATTGATTAAATATGTAATTCAATGTTATCTGTCTCATCTTTTTGAAAAGAAAGAAATATTTTTGATTAGTGACATTCCAGTACTGAATGAATTTACGAATGTTTTTTTGGATGAATTTTCTGGTATTGTTCCAAATCGGGAGTTTGAATTTACTATTGATTTAGTGACTAATACAAATTCTATTTCAAAACCACATTATCGAATGGATAAATTATAACTGGTGTAATTAAAAAAATTGCAAGAATTATTTGATAAAGGTTTCATTCAAACTAGCACTTCACCATGGGTTGGTCCAGTTTTTTTTGTGAAAAAGAAAGATGGTTCTATGAGACTACGTATTGATTAAAGATCCTTGAATAACATCATTATTAAGTAAAAGTATCCTTTAACTCATATCAATTATTTTTTTACATCTCCAGGGAGCTTAGTATTTTTCAATGATTGATTTGAGGTCTAGGCTCTATTAGCTGAAGGTGAAAGATGATGAAATTCCACAAATAGCTTTTCGAACGAGATATGAGCATTATGAATTTGTAGTTATGACCTTTGGGTTATCTAATGTACTTGATGTATTTATGAATATCAAGAAAGGATTTGTTCATCAATTTTAGGATCGGTTTGTGGTTGCGTTTATATATGATATTTTGGTATATTCTAAAAGATTGAAGTAACATGAAAGTCACTGAAGGATTGTTTTGCAGTCCCTAAAAGAAAAGAAACTATATGGAATGTTTAGTAAGAGTAAATTTTGGATGAATAAAATTTCATTCATTGAAAATATTGTTTCTAAAGATGGCATAACTATTTACCCTTCTAAAAAAAAGTTGTTGAAGAGTGGCCAAGACCTACCAATATCACAGAGATTCATAGTTTTCTTAGATTAGCAGGTTATTACTGAGGGTTTGTTGAAAAAGTTTCTTAGTTATCTAGACCAATAACTAAGCTAACAAGTAAGGGAGTAAAGTTCCTCTATATAAAATAAATGTGATTATTTTTGTTAAGAACTGAAAAGAATATTGTTAAATGCTTCAGTTTTGGCCCTACCTACCAAAAAATGGGCAGTTTTCAATATACATTGATACTTCCTTGAAAGTATTTGGTTGTGTTTAAATGCATAATGATCAGGTAATTGATTATTCTATATGATTCACTGCTGAAGAAATATTTTTTATGCGAACCTCATAGTTCTGCTTTTACAGTTCATTCGGGCAGCACTAAGATGTATAGTGACCTTTGAGAGTATTACTGGTGGGATAGAATAAAAAATATATATTGATGGATTTACCAAAAAAAATTGACTTTTCAATAGGTGAAAACAGAGTGAATGTTGCTGAAGGAGATGATTAATCCTTTTCCAGTGCTGGAATGGAAATGGAAAAATATATCCATAGACTTCGTTGTGAGATTACTGAAGACATATCATGGTAATAATAAAATATGGGCTTTTGTTGATAGATTGACTAAATCTCCTAATTTTATTAATATTCGAGATAATTTGTCTTTAGATTAACTTTCTCCATTGTATATTAAAAATATTGTCTGGTAACATGGTGCTCCCCTCTCCATTATATCTGATCGTGATCCCAAGATAACTTATAACTTTTCTAAAGGCTTTCAAAAGCTATTGGGTACTGAATAAAATTTTAGTATAGATTTTCATCCTCAATCAGATGGGAAATAATAATGAACAATTCAAACATTGGATGATATTCTATGTTCTTGTTTAATGGATTACCAAAGATGTTGGGATCAACATCGTTCTTTGGTTGAATTTTCTTATAATAATATTTTTCATGCCAGTAAACATATGGAACCATTTGAGTCATTATATGGAAAGCGGTGTCAAACTCCAACTTTTAGGGATGAATTAGGTAAAAGGATATTGATGGGAACAAAATTGGTACAAGAGATGACATATAAAGTTCAGTTGATTTAGAAGCACATGAGGAAAGCTCAGAGCTGGCCTAAAATCTATGCAGATACCTGGAGGAAGGATATTTCTTTTGATGTAGGTGATCACGTCTTTCTAAAAGTTTTACCATGGAAAAGTTTGATTCATTTTTGTAAGAAAGGGAAGTTGAGTCTGAGGTTTATTAGACCCTATAAATTTTTTTAGAAATTTGGGTCAGTTTCCTACAAAGTGGATTTACCTCCATCTTTATCCTAGGTAAATATTTTTATTTCAATTTTCAATGTTATAAATGTATATGCAGGATCCATCTTTGGTTTTGAGTCCAGAGGTATTTTAGTTGGAAGAGAATATTTCTTATGATGAACAACTAATACAGGTTTTTGACTCCAAAGAGAAAGTGTTGTGGAATAATGTGATTCATTAGGGAATTGTTTTGTAGAAAAACATTTGGTTGAAGAGTCAAGATGGGAATTTGAAAATGCTGTGGGGGAGAAATACCCCCACTTATTTGATAAGTAAATAAAATTATTGGGACACAATTTCCAAAAAGGGGAAGGATGTAACATCCCAACTGTTTATAAAATAATAAATTTTCTTATATATTAATATTTATGACTAATATATTATTTTTTTATTAATATGGATTCTTTGTCCGATTGCGTACATGACACTAAAAACCAGGTTTCTTTGAAATCTTACGTTGCACACATGACTGAGTTATAACAAAAAATAATAAATTTTTAATATTATTATTTTAAATGGTAGTTAATGCCTAGACGTGATATCGGTATGGGTGAATAGAACTAACTAGAAAATTATTACACATGTTTTTTAAATGTTTTTACCTTTATCAAATAAATTTTACTGGCTTAAAATGAGGATGAATCCAATTTTAAGCATTAAATATTCTAATATTTTTAAAAGGTTGTTTTATCGGCTTTTGATCATGAATCATTTTTAAATATATTTTTCAACATTTATATGTTCTATTTGGCAAAATATACTTATTATTTGTAATTGGGACATAAAAATATACTTTGGTTGGAATTTTATTATTTTTTGTTAAAAATCATATTTTAATGAATAGTGAAAAATACTACATTTTTAATTCAAAACATCATTTTCATCTAATTTATTTGTATTTATAGATTATCATTTGAATTGGTTTTAAAGTATATTTAGATTATGATTTTATAATTTAATTCAACTCGACTCATTGGAATTAATTTCACATTTAAATTGGATATAAACACATGTCAATCTTTTGATAATTTTTACTTCTTAAAAACCCACTTTCTGGTTTTAATGATGGAAATTAATTTTATGTTAGTTAATGCAACATATGTGTTTTGAATTTGAAAAAATTGATTCCATATTTGGAATCAAAAGGTATAAATTATTTAAATATTTTCCCTTTATTATTGGACATTATGAATAGTAACTTCAGTCATTATTATTTTTTAACATAGTTAAATGGTAAATTAGGTAAATAAGCGTAAAAATAATGTGATAATAATATAAAACTACCCTAACACGTTTCTTAATCTGATTTATGAGTCATGGGTGACCAAAATAATCTTTATTCTAAAGTTTAGGCATTTTCAAGCCACTTAGGTGTCATAATGACATGTTATAATAATTAATTTTAAGTAAAGAGAAATATAACATAAACATATAACTTTTTTCCAAAACAATTTTAATATAGGGTTCTATAACTGATATATTTGAAAATAAATATTCTTTATAAATCTAAAAAAAATTATTACATCATGGTATTATATATATATTTTTTATGCAATATATAAACACATTTATTTATGACATAATAACGATGTCGTGATTACCTTATTAATGAAAGATTCAAACAAATGATATTAAAAATATTAAAATAAATGCAATTTCAATGTTTTTATGCCATACACAAATTTTTAGGAAGATTATTACATGTTATATTTTATTTAATGTAGTCTTTTATAATTAATAAAGGTGTTATGACTTTAAAAAAATAAATTACTAAATAGTATGAAAATTGACATAAATGAGTTTTAAAATAAATACTATTTTATTAAATGATATAGTAGTCATAAAAATATAATATTTTACCAAATGGCTTATATAATATTATAAATGACATTAATAATCCACTTTAGTTTATCATTTCATTTTATAGTAATTATATTAACCATATAGTGTAAAAATACAAGATGACATGGTAATAGTTAATTTAGTTAACTAAGTGTTAAAACCAAAAGATAAGGTTAAATTTGTGAGATAAACTTGTATAAAACCAATTTTTTAGAGGGTTTAGACCCATACTAATATTTTCTTAAAAATATGTCAATTTGGATCTATTATAATTCTAAAATCAAATTATAAAAAAATAATATTTCAAGACTTTTCTAATGGGCCCCTCCTCCCTCTTATAAATGGCCACCATCTCCAACCACTTAGTCACACCTATCAAGCCACTTGGATCATAAAAATTCTTTTAAAATAATATCCAAAAATCCCCCCTTCCTCCTAAAATCCTTATCTTGTTAAGAAGAAAATTCAATAGAGCCTTTGGGATCAAATTAAAAGGAGTTACCCGATTTAGAGGTAACGTCTTCTCTCATGCTCCTTTCATTTATTTTTATTGCTTCTCCAACCATAACCTATTTTTATTCCATTATTTGATAAACAATATAATATCCTAAATATACTAGTATGTTTTTAGGCTATGTTTTTGACCTAAACTTACACACACCTTCATCTAATGGGTATAAAACAAACAGTTTCTATGTACGGTGAACTATTGCCTCACAAAACGATGATTGTTCAATTTTATCCTACCACCTGTCATGATGGAAATTATAATGGAACTATATTTATATAAGATATATATTATATTTATATTGTCTTTATTATTCTATAATTTTTATTATAACATACCATTATGATTTCCATAATGTGTAAAGATGATAATTTCATTTGAGGAAGTGTGGACTATTTCCCCTCAAAGTGATATGAATCGTTCATGCTTGAGATGGAATGTATAATGGATAGTGTTAAGGAAATTATTTAACATATATAACATAGATATTATACTGTAATTATAATATACCTTTTTATCATTTAGTTTTCATTCATTTAATATGAAAAATAAAAGGAAGTAGAGTTCATACGTACGTACGACCCACCGTGTCCATGACCGATGCATTTAATTTCTTATCTACCAATATAATGGATATTGTAATACATATATACTGGATATATCTATTTTATTTAAATCATGAATAATATTTCAGAGATGAAATTTTGACCACATGGACAATTTACATCAAAAAAAGTTCAACAAGTTCATTTTCGACTCAAGTACAGAATATCGACAAAACGTCCAATATGAAATTTTATAATTATGAAATTTTTATAAGATGTTAATAAGTGATATAAAAGTAATAATAAACATGAAAAATCTTCTAAAACAAGTATAAATTAACCTATTTTTTTTTTATTCAGGAACATAAATATTGTACGCGATGAGTCATACTCATGGTAAGGGGATTCGTCTCAATCTACTTTCATTGAGGCATATTTTAATTTATACATGACCTTAATTATACAGTGTATAATAAAACCCTTTTTAATTTAATTTAATTCAAAATAAATATTTTTTATGAAGTTTTTTACTAAATGAATGAAAATAATGTTTTTAACGTATACGGTGACAACGACCTCTCTGCCACCTAAACCGTTATTTGTTATTTGGCTTCCTAAATAAGTTTTAATGTTTCTGATAAAGGAAAAGAAATATCATATTCCCCTTTGGGGTGTTTTGGTATTGAAAATTATTTTTAAATTGGATTGAATATTTCAATATCTTGAAATGATTTCTTGTTAATGCAAATGAAATTTTATTAAATGCAATCATTTAAGTCTTATGATTATATAATGGTACTTAGAAATTCAAAGGGTGGTTATGTGATAAAACAAAGATGGGTGGTTATGTGATACACCAAATATGGGTAGTTTTGTGATAAATAGAAGATGGGTGGTTAAATTATAACCTTTAATGAATTGGGTATGGAAGTCAACCGTATGGTTATTTTATTTGTAAGAATGATATGTGTGGAAGTCGACCGTATGGTTATTCTATTTCAATATGATTATGTCCCAAGTTACCATTTATATGTTAAGTAATATTTCTATAAGTTTTATGGTAATATTTTGGTTACAAAATGGCAATCAATGAGCTTATATTCGATGAATAGTATTTACCACTTTTTAATGGTGAATAGTATTACTTTATAATAATGTATTAATGGTTTACATATTTTTGAAATGATAATTGTTTTTCTTCTTTTTGTATCCCTTACTGAGTTTTTTATACACATCCTAAGTTTTGAAAAACATTTCACAAGATTTATAGGAGAATATAGTCATGTATGGGATCTTTTAAAATTTATGATGTTAAACTGTGAAACAAAACCATGTTTTGTTTAAAGGTATTTGTTTTGTGAAAAAATGAATAGTAATTAGAGTGTATACTTTGTAATAATAATGTTAATATGTAAAATTTAAGGCTTAATTATTTAAATCTCAAATCCTTAAAAGATCCTTGATGTGATTGAAATTCAAATTATTGACTTATCTCAAGATTTAGTAATGTTTATGGTCAGAGCTTTATAATTTTTCATAAAATTAAATGTGAAAAACAACCATCCATTCTAATTCCTTATAAAAGGTTTGCAATATCCAAACCAAAATAAACAAAGGTTTTAGATACCTCTATAATCTTTTGTAAACATGTAAGTCTATAAATCACACTTCATGTCTTGCGTGTATTAGGTTTCCACAAATCATTTATGGCTATGAGTAAAAAATGTATTCAGATTAAAGGGAAACCACTTTTAGATATGAATACATTATCTAATACGTATTTACATATGTGTGCCCTAATCTAGACTACCAACTATAAGCATTTTTGTACAAAAAAAAGGTACCATTAAGCTCTGTATACACTGATAGTCCTGTATCAAATTCTATCATTGGAATGTGGTTAAAGTTCATTCATTTATAATATACCACATACCATCAACCATGAATATATAACCTTGATCCATGATTTATGACATCCTCATACTCTATTCATAGGGAGGTAGAGTTTTCTTAGCCTTTGGAATCTTGATTGTATTTTTGTGTTACACCTTCCATTTTCTATGATCCATGTATCCTGAACTTAAATTGTATACACATTTTCCAGAAATCATGTTCACAAATTATGTGTGATTTAGTCTATAAATCAAAGCACTAAATTTCATATACCAAGGCCAAATCTGTTTGAAGTTAAACTCTATCCCAGAATGGTCCAAATCACAAGTCCCGAAATTGCTAGTGAAAGAGACCTAGAACTTTTTATACTGAATACTTGAGAATGTAAATCTAATAAAAAGTTGAGTATCTTCTCACTAATATTTAATCTTTACAATCTTATAAAAAATATAGAGCATAAACAAAAGAGGCACAAAGCGCACATGGACCCCCTTATGACCCTAACAAAATACAAGTTAATATCATTAGATCCACTGGTCCAAGAAAAAATTGAACACTAATTTAGCATATCCCTTCACCTTGATAATGTGTTTAGTTCATGATTATGAAACATTTTCACTGATTAAACCCTACTAGAATAACTTTTTATTCCTTAGAATACTTCATTTACCAAGTGTATGAGTTTTCTTAAACCTTTCATGGCCACCATTAAAGAGAATGATTGAAACCAAAGAAATATTCCTTTGTATATGGTTATATTCCTTAATACATATTTGTATATATTCCCCCATTTTTTCCTATCAAATAGAAGCATCTTGTACTAAGGTGTAGACCTATAATCTATATATTCCATAATACAATCATAGTGGAACATGTCATTAGAATTTGTCTAGTGGACATCTTTTATGTACCTATCGAATCTCATTGTCTTTGGTTAAAACTCTTTGATATATGATTTACAAAACCCATAATCCAACTATTCAAGTGGATTCAACACCCTCTATGTTACACCAATATATACCAAAGATATTCTCATTGAAGGAATGTGAAATTTCATCCTGGAACCTTTAGTACTCTCTACATGATCCCTAATTTCTCATTTCATTGGTCCAAGTACTCATACCCTAAGCTACATATAAATTTTCATGAGGTTGTGCACACCTACAACATTGGTCTCCCATTCATGATAGGTTTTCTCTGCTCATTTTCTATGCAGACTACATGTAACATACCAACCCAAACCAACCCATAAAGTATATTGGCCTGAATCATATTCACGATCACCACAAGTGGACAATAAGAACTTGGGTATCATATAAAGATGATATGGGAATGATTTCATCCTCAACAAACATATGATAAGATATATCCAATCATATTATCACTATAAGTAACAAAAATATATCATATAACAAAACAAAAAAACCAAAAAATTCACATATAATATCTAGACAATAAGGTCTCAATGAAAAACTAAAAGTCCATCAAAAAAAGGAAACAAAAATTGCCCATGGGTCCATCTCTATGTGACAGTATATCACCCACATCCCAAACCACCAGAAAGGAAACATGAGCTAATAGATCTATCATCACTATGAATATATTAACTTTACCTATATCCTATAAAACTAAGGCTATAAACAACAAAAGAAAAAAGTAGGGTGTGATCTCAAGATCCCAGTAGGTTACAACCAAGAATATATAGTGTCAAACCACATGTATCCACTAGTTTTGAAATAAAATATATTTATAAAAGATTTCAAAGAAATTATTTTCCATTTATAAAATCATTATTTTTTTCCCTTTCAAAATCATGAAATTCCTTTCAAAATCATTTCATAATCAAATAAACAGATCAATATGACCTAAAAAGATAAATAAAATAGTTTTTAATAATCAATATCCATACCAAGACCAAGTCGTGAAATAAGAATACCAAAATATCATAAAAACAATGTAATCTCAAATAATTCAATGTGGGTAATCCATGATCAAAGGGTGTACACATCCAATCCTATTATACAAACAATGGAACACTATAAGACATATATGAATCATAGATTCCAAGAACCTCAGTCCCTCAAAAATTATACCCCTAGCCTCCATGGTATCAATGGAACCTCTCTTTAAAACATATGTGGCTATATTCCCTTTAATGAGGATATAATCAATATAAAAATTAAAGGTCTGAAGGTACTCCACCCATCTTATTCATATCAAATGGAGTTCCCTATGAATGTAAATATACTTTATAATCTTATGATCTGAATACACTATAAACTGCTCCTAGAAGTGGTAGATCACCAAGTATTAATCACATGAATCATTTCTCCTAAATCCAAAACACGAGTGGGGTAGTTCATATCATAAGGAGATAACTAATGAAATCCATAAGTTATTACCCATATCCCCTATATCCAAGTATAACTTAAACCCATTACTAAGTAATTACGGTAAAAAATCACAATGAGAACCAAGCTTAAGAATAATGAATACTTGAGTTGAATTCAATATCACTATGAATTCCTAAAAATATCTCTATCACTAATCGATCTAAACAATCATTACACCCTTACAGGTGAAATCTATCATAGTGGATTATAGATTACATAATTCATAAACAATGAATATGTAATAACCTATTAATCCTAAGAATATTTGAATATAAAAAATGTTTTTGGGATTCTTAAATGATATCACTGCCTATATATTCTCAGGATCCACTGATACACCCTTCTTAGAAATCATGTATCCCAGAAACTTTACCAATTGATTCAAGAATTTATATTTGGATAACATTCCATACCGTTGATGTTCCCTTATGAATCTTAAGATGATACTGATATGTTCTATATTGTCCTACTTTGATATAGATTAAACAAGAATATAAACTATGAAAACAATCAAAATGAATCCTATAAACGATGGAATATTTAGTTCATCAATACTATAAATACTATAGGAGCATTAGTTAGTTTGAATAGAATAACTTGTAACACCCCAATCTTCCACGATACGTTTCCCTTTGAATAATGCAATGGCGTGCATTGTATGCAACTTCGAGATTCTAACACACCACAACCCATCAAACTAGCCGTTATGAATAGTAATACCTACTTTTTGAAATTTTATAAATTCTATCTCTCAAAATGGACTTCATTTTTGGATTCGGAATATCGAAATTAGCATAGGGTGATATTTTGGTACTTTTCAAATAACTTTCATATTTTGATGAATAGTGAAAATTACTAAATTTTAATTAAAAACAACTTTTTTAGTCAAAATAATTAATAGTGATAAATTATGAATTTGAGTGGTTTTAAAGTATATTTAGAATATAGTTTCACCATGTAATATAATGTGAGTCATTGAACATAATTTCACATTTAAACCAGACATAAACAAGTGCCAATCTTTTGATAGTTATTATCTCTTAAAAACACGCTTTTTGTTTTAACAACGGGAATTAATTTTAAATTAATTTCTGCCACTTATGTGTTTTGAATTTGGAAAAAAGGATTCCATATTTGGATTCAGGATGTTCAAATTGTGTAAATAGGTAACTTTTATTTTTAGACATTTTGGATAATTACTTCGGTAAATATTTTATTTACCATGGTTAAAGGGTAAATCCGATAAACAAGGGTTAAAAAAATAATATTATAATAATACTAAATTACCCTAAAACGTGTCCTAAACATATTGGTTGATACATGGTCGACCATGGGCATATTTGGGTCGATTTTGGGACCCCATGGATCCACTTGTAAGTGATAGGGACACTTTATTTTAATTAAGTTAAAATGAATACAAAAATGACACAAGCATATATCTTTTAGAAAAACAATTGTTACATAGGGTTATATATTTTGGATTTTAGACTATAAGTATTAATTAGAAACATAAAAAGATTTCCTACATAATTATATTTTATTTATAATTTTTAGACATTACATAATTTAATTTATTTATGACACAATGGTGATGCAGTAATTACCATAATAGTGAAAAATTAGAATAATTGATATTATAAATACCCAAATAAATATAATTTGAGACTTTTATTGAATTAAACTAATTTTATAGGTTGGTATTAAATATTATTATTGATTTAATTAACTTTTTTTGAAGTAATCATTCTGTTATGAGTTTTACAAAAATCAACTATTGAATAGTGTCAAAATTGACATAAAAGAGTTTTTAAAACAAATATTATATTATTAATTGATATTAAATTCCAAAAAATCTTATGTTCGGCCAAGAGACTTATATCATGATAGGTATATCATTAATGGAACACTTGGGGGTCTCTTGGATGTATATAGTAAGTTTATTAACTATATAATATAAAAATACAAAGTGACATGGTAAATGTCAAACTAATTAACTAAGAGTTAAAACTAATGGATAAGGTTAATATAGTAACCCAAACCTGTATAAATTATATTGGTTGAATGGTTTTAGACCTATCAGCACCATAACCTTTTAATAATCAACTTTTGAGCCATTATAAACCAAATATGAATTTATTATAAATTAATATTTCTAGCTTTTCCAAAGGTGCCCCTCACCCCTCTTATAAAAGGACACTCCTCCTTCTCATTTCTTCACACCTTAAAAACCTTTTGGTTCGGCCAAAACCTGCCCAAATACTCTCTCAACTTCCCTCACTACAACCTAGAGGCCTTAGTTTGATCAGAAATCCATCCTAGGGAGCCCTTTTGATCAAATCAAAAGGAAGAACCCGAAGAAGAGGTAATGTTTTCACCACCCCTTTTCAAGTTCCTTTCTTCTTCCACTTCTTCTTTCTTTGTTATTACCATTATAAAATAATAACTCCAGTATCTTATATATAATTTTATGTTATTATAAATATGGTACAACCATATTCATTATTCCATCCACCCTTTGAATAATAGGTCGCCATACGTGCGTACGTACGACTTACCGTCTCCACGTCGTGGGGTAATTGTTATTCAATATATTATTATTTGGGTGGGTATAATAATGATGTGTAACTCATTTAAATAATAAATATAACCTGATAATGATTCTGTATATATGATATACCATCCAATTATATATTATTTTAATATCAAAAGAATGATATTGTCGCTTGTGCGTACGTACGGACTACCGTCTCCACGAACGCGATGAGATTCATTCTCCATCATATCCATTCAAGTATAATTTTCATTTTATGATTTAAAAATAATGTTTAAGAACTTTATATAATTATGGATATGAATAATATACAACCTATCCATGAAAAACATGGCTTACGTAACAAAACATATAAAAGAAAACGAGTAAGTTAACACCCGAAACGACGATAATTCTAAGATACTATTAACAAAGCAATGTTAAAAGATCATATATGATATCATATTAATGTATATTATTCATTAATAATTTAATAACAATTATTTCAACATTATAAAGGAGGTTAAACTACCCCCAACCAACAAAAAGTACAAGGTGAGGGATTTTCATATCTCACTTTCAATTCTGTGAGATATCCATTGTTCGCCACTAATTTATTGAAAGTGGTATATTGTGTACTTCCATTTGATATATATTATCATTATTCTCTTTATATTCAAGTTATTCTGTAAATAAATTTTTGGTTATTAACTTTTGGTCATACGACTCAGTTGATTACAACGTGGTAAGGGGTTTCTTATCTCACTCTTAATTTCGTGAGAATTCCATTGTTCACCACTTATTTATTGCATGTGGTGTATGTGTACTGCCCATGATTGTATTCATTGTGTAATATACTTTAATTTATGGATATTTACATCACCATTGTATGATCCTTCTTTCATGGGTGCATGTTTCATAAGTTACCAAATCGATAAGGGAATTTGAGATTTCAATTTCCACTCATTCGGCTTTACGCATATTTTATTGATTATATTACTCCAAGATTATGTGTGGAATCACTATTCATTTGATTATGTCATAATTTCCACTCCCCTTCCCGTGGATATAATTTTTATACACATAATCACTCCATTGATAATTTCTCAAATCATCGATATGAATTTGATAAGAGTAATTTTAACTCATTCTCCATTTGTTGAGTTAAACATCCAATTCATTGGTGTTGTTTTTATAAGATTATGTGTGAATATCCTTTGATTGATTTACACTGAATATCCAATCATATTTAGTGTATTTATATTTTTCACACATAATTATGTCGTTGATTTATCCTTAACCTAAGGATATGGCCTTTATGAGAGATTTCATCTCAATTTACATTCCATTGAGATTTCTTGGTTGTTATACACCAACTCACTTTTATGTGGTGTATATAATGTACTTTGACATAGTATATCATGAATCCCTTTATTCTCATGATATTACAATGTTTTGATTACCTCAATTATTTTTATTCAAGTGTCTCTCTTCTGGTTAGAAACTCTAACTAAAATACCATTTTGAAATGTTTTAAAGACTTATTCTTCTAAATATTTATCATTAATGTCCATGTTTTAAAAATGGTTTTAATGATTTATTTATATGGACATTAAAGTTTTAAAATTAAAACTCCTTTTAAAAGTTTCAAAGTGGTATGAGACACTTTGATTCAAAAATCTATTTTTAAACGGCTTCTTGACAAATTGTGTGACTTTTTAAATGATTTCAAGAAAAAGGGGGATATTTCTCTCTAATAGTTTTGATGATTATTTTCATCTATGTCAACATCATTCATTATTCTTGATTGAGGTTATTGTGATACAATACAATCTTCCATATTGTATCGAATGAGTTATGTTTGACTGTGGATGTTTTATTTTTATACCATTCGTGGTTTGTGGTTAACGTATTGACATTTCGTATGCTAGTTTTAATACAAATGTTTATGTTATGTTTAAACCTATTCATATGAGGAATGCATTGGACTTAATAAGTGACGGGTGGAGCCCGGTATAGCTCCTCGATGCATCGGTAGGTCTCATGAGACAAACTAGTGTCTTGGCACAAGGCCTTGACAAAATCTTATTTGTAGTCTTGGCACGAGGCCTTGGCTATGTGGTTATGATAGTCTGTCATTATGCATTCCATCATTATGAAAGTGGTTATTGATATTGCATGTGATCATTCGACTAGTAGAATATCCATGTGAATAAGTAAATGACATTATTTCATTTTTTCCATATTATGCTGAAGTTCAAGTTTAAAAGGCTTTTTTTTTAATTATAAATTTCCTTAAGTGTTTATGCTTATCTATGAAAGCTTCTGCTATAATGTTATCCTTACTGAGCATCTGATCTCACACCTTTCAATGTTTTATTTTTCCCGGGATTATGAAGAAGTAATTTATGAATGACCTACAGGGATAATATGAGGGGATATGAAGACAAGATGTTTTTTTATGATGTAATGTAAAACTTTATGTTTGTATCTAGTGTTTCCAAGGCTACTAAACTAATCGGTCTTTCGAGACTTTATATTTCTTGTGATCATGCCAATGTTATGTAATAATGCACCGACTCTGGGTAACTGGGGTCGGGGCATTACAGTTGGTATCAGAGGAAGTTTAGTACAAACCTTGGGAGCTATATTTAGATAAACTCTGATTAGAGCACGTAGACCTAAGATGAACTTTGAGGATTAGTATAGAATAAATTCCTAGAATTTTGGTATTGTAGAAATTTTGTGAGTTTTATGAGAAATACATCCCTGTCTGGATACGAGCTGGTAGAGGCGGCTCTGGAACAGATGTACCTAGGGGTAAAACCCAAAAACACCGCTTTGAGCTAGACTCGAACGGGAACTGGTGCACGAAAACAGGCCTTGCTGCACTCTTGGTTACAACACTCCCGTGGGATATGCTTTGATAAATTCACAAGATTAGTATGAACCATTATTAAGGGAATAAAAAAAAATGCCCCTAAGAACATATGTCAGCAAATAGATAGTGGACAAACTAGATTTTAACATAGGGTACCCCAAGTTAAGATATATTGTTCAATTACAAGATTATCCTATTATGTCTATTTTTTTACATTCTTATTATATAAGTATTCAAAAACCCTAATTGTATTTTATTTTTGTTAGTTGAAACATGGAGGGAGCAAGATTACGAACAACACTTCTCTCTCTTCTTGAAGAACTACTTACAATTATTATCCAGAAGTCGTGCGCAGACGATGTTGAAAATTTTTCAAATGTCCAAGTTACATGCAAACAACTTTATGAGAAATCCAATACCTCTAGCATTTCATGATTATTTCAAGGATCAAGTACCTACTATGGGATAATGTTGCGCTCTCAACTTTCTTACCACGCTAAGCGTGGGAAGTACCATCAGGGTCTTTTCAAATTATTCACTTTATCTCAAAATTACGATGCACTAAATGATTTTCTAGATGCTGAAGAAGAGGGAGACCTTCGAGCAGCCTATATGTATCAAATTATATATTTATTTCTTTTGGGATATACGGAAACTGATTTACCAAAACCTTATTTTGAAATATTTGAAGATGAATCAGTGAGAAGTTTTCTAAAAAACATGTTAAAGACGATGTCTCAAAATTATATATAAGAAATACCTATTTTTTTATGATGCATCGATGCTTCCATCGATATAATCCAAGATGGATGAGGAGTTTTTGGGTAAAGGAAGTAGATGATTTTTAAAAATTCCTGAGGTACCATTGTGACACATGAACGCATTCTACCAAAAGGAAAATCCGCCTAGTCTCTCCAGAGTTCATGTTGTGATCCACATATCTATAGTGACAAAATACATGCCTGACCCAACGCATGTACTCACCTATGATGAATTAGAACTGGAAACCGATCTATCTTATTGTGGAGAGCCTATCAAAATTCTTCATACCAAAGATCAAGTGTTGAGAAACCGGATGACTCGTCTAGTAAAAGTTCTATGGAGAAATCATAAGATGGAAGAGGCAATGTGGGAACCCGAGGAACATATGATGAAGAACCTATGTGGAAATAAATGGATGGTGAAATGTTTAAAAGTGTTAGTGCTCTTTATTGATGGGATTACTTTGGAATAATTTCCTCCTGTATTTGTAAACCTGCAATTTATCATGTGAAAATGATATTTGTGGAATAATTATCTTTTCTGTTGCGGATATAGTTATAAATAACCATTTGGTCTTATATGATCATTGGGTTTGAGGAAATTATAAGTTATTATAATTTGGGATGAAAATGCAAGATTTGTGGTTAAATTATGTTATGGTTATTTTGAGGAATTTATCTCATTTTGGTAATGTTATAAAATATAGTTTTTGAAAAAGGACAACATGCAGACCGTGTGACAACCCATCGCGTCGGACAAAGCTGTGGGAATTGAACCCAAAACCAAAGTTCGATCGGGATTTATCGCCTACCACTGGACTACGTGAAGTCCCTGGTTAGTGTGACTATTATTTTTAGTTAAATGATTTTATTGATCAATAATAATATGATTTGGGATCTTATGTCTTATCAAACGAATACCCTTAGTATAGGAAAATTATTTGGTGATTAAGTGATAAATGTTATTTTGGAAGTTGTTCGCTTTGTTGAGAACACTATATGCCAAAGAAAAATAGAGTAGTATGGGATTTAATTTGATGAGTAATGGTGGATTTTTATCTATGTTTTTATTGTGGATTTATAATGATTTGGGTTATTTATGGAAATGATTAGGTTAATTACTTTTAAGTATGTGACTTTAAGAGTAATTAATGTCATTTGTAGATACAATTTAATGTGGAAGACTACATTCTTAATAAGTTTTGGTTTTCAATATTAGTTTTGATTTTATCGAAGGATTTTAAGGACAATTGATTATTGAATGGTATTTATTTAACTTTGGGGCATTGTTGGTTTAATTTTGGAAATTAAGATTAGTGTTTTTTTCTCTCAAGGAATATCCTTTTGGGGGATCATTGGATCTTGTACTAACCATTTTGGTTTTGATTAATCTCTAAAGACAATGTAAATATATAGTTCATCCTGCATGGATCATGTGATTCTATAGAAGTTTATTCTAGCTCTTCCCGTGTGACCAAGTCTTCTTGAATACTCATCATTTAAAAAAATGAGTTAGTGGTGGAAATTTATTAAAGAATGAAACTATAATTAAAATGTAAGTATATATCTTTATATTCTTAGTCAATATCATAAATTAATTCCTCATCCTTATGTAATGAAACTTAAAACAAAAAAATGCTGTCCGTTTACTTTCCTACTAGGAGACTAATGGTCGTTTGTCCCAACACAAGTTTGTGGTTTTCTTATTGTTAACTTTCTCCTGATCATGATTTCTATCCCTCTCCATCATAACTTTACACTTAGTTTATCGTCCATATCCATGTTTTTCTACATGGAATCCGAGTATGGGTTATCTTGGGTGACCTTTATACCTCTCTTTCTTTCTTTTAAAGTGATAGTTTTATTGACTCTTTTTCCGATGTGGGACTTTCCATTATATTATCAAGTCCAATTTTTAAAAAAATTGCGAGGACGCTATTTATTGAAGGAGGGGAGAATGTAACACCCCAAGCTTCCATGGTACGTTTCCCTTTGAATAATGAAATGGCGTGCATTGTATGCAACTTCGAGATTCTAACACACCACAACCAATCAAACAAGCTGTTATGAATAGTAATACCTACTTTTTGAAATTTTATAAATTCTATCTCTCAAAATGGCATTCATTTTTGGATTCGTAATATCGAAATTAGCCTAGGGTGAAATTTTGGTACTTTTTGGATAACTTTCATATTTTGATGAATAGTGAAAATTACTAAATTTTAATTAAAAACAACTTTTTTAGTCAAAATAATTAATAGTGATAAATTATGAATTTGAGTGGTTTTAAAGTGTATTTAGAATATAATTTTACCATGTAATACAGTTTGGGTCATTTAACATAATTTCACATTTAAACCAGACATAAACAAGTGCCAATATTTTGATAGTTATTATCTCTTAAAAACACGCTTTTTGTTTTAACAACGGGAATTAATTTTAAATTAATTTCTGCCACTTATGTGTTTTGAATTTGGAAAAATGGATTACATATTTGGATTTATCATTTTCAAATTGTGAAAATAGGTAACTTTTATTTTTAGACATTTTGGATAATTACTTCGGTAAATATTTTATTTACCATGGTTAAAGGGTAAATCCGGTAAACAAGGGTTAAACAAATAATAGTATAATAATATTAAATTACCCTAAAACGTGTCTTAAACCTATTGGTTGATACATGGTCGACCATGGCCATCTTTGAGTCTATTTTGGGACCCCATGGATCCACTTGTAAGTGATAGGGACACTTTATTTTAATTAAGTTAAAAAGAATACAAAAATGACACAAGCATATATCTTTTAGAAAAACAATTGTTACATAGGGTTATATAGTTTGGATTTTAGACTATAAATATTAATTATAAAGATAAAAATATTTCCTACATAATTATATTTTATTTATAATTTTTAGACATTAAATAATTTAATTTATTTATGACACAATGGTGATGCAATAATTACCATAATAGTGAAAAATTAGAATAATTAATATTATAAATACCCAAATAAATATAATTTGAGACTTTTATTGAATTAAACTAATTTTATAGGTTTATATGACATATTATTATTGATTTAATTAACTTTTTTCGAAGTAATAATTCTGTTATGAGTTTTACAAAAATCAACTATTGAATAGTGTCAAAATTGACATAAAAGAGTTTTTAAAACACATATTATATTATTAATTGATATTAAATTTATAAAAATCTAAGGTTCGACCAAGAGACTTATATCATGATAGTTATATCATTAATGGACCACTTGGGGGTCTCTTGTATGTATATAGTAAGTTTATTAACTATATAATATAAAAATACAAAGTGACATGGTAAATGTCAAACTAATTAACTAAGAGTTAAAACTAAATGATAAGGTTAATATAGTAACCCAAACCTGTCTAAATTATATTTGTTGAATGGTTTTAGACCTATCCCCACCTTAACCTTTTAATAATCAACTTTGGAGCCATTAGAAACCGAATATGAATTTATTATAAATTAATATTTCTAGATTTTCCAAAGGTGCCCCTCACCCCTCTTAAAAAAGGGCACTCCTCCTTCTCATTTCTTCACACCTTCAAAACCATTTGGTTCGGCCAACCCCTGCCCAAATACTCTCTCCACTTCCCTCACTACAACCTAGAGGCCTTATTTCGATCCGAAATCCATCCTAAGGAGCCCTTTTGATCAAATCAAAAGGAAGAACCCGAAGAAGAGGTAATGTTTTCACCACCCCTTTTCAAGTTCCTTTCTTCTTCCACTTCTTATTTCTTTGTTATTACCATTATAAAATAATAACTCCAGTATCTTAGATTTACTGTGATGTTATTATAAATATGGCACAACCATATTCAGTATCCCATCCACCCTTTGAATAACATGTCACCATACGTGCGTATGTACAGCTTACCGTCTCCACGTCGTGGTGTAATTGTTATTCAATATATTATTATTTGGGTGGGTATAATAATGATTTGTAACTCATTTAAATAATAAATATAACATTATAATGATTCTTTATATATGATATACCATCCAATTATATATTATTTTAATATCAAAAGAATGATATTGTCGCTCGTGCGTACGTACGGACTACCGTCTTCACGAACGCGATGAGATTCATTCTCCATCATATCCATTCAAGTATAATTATCATTTTATTATTTAAAAATAATGTTTAAGAACTTTATATCATTCTGTATATGAATAAGATACAACCTATCCATGACAAACATGGCTTACGTAACCAAACATATAAAAGAAAATGAGTAAGTTAACACCCGAAACGACGATAATTCTAAGATATTATTAACAAAGCAATGTTAAAAGATCATATATGATATCATATTAATGTATATTATTAATTAATAATTTAATAAAAATTATTTAAACATTATACATGAGGTTAACCTACCCCCAACCAACGAAAAGTACAAGATAAGGGATTTTCTTATCTCACTTTCAATTCCGTGAGATTTCCATTGTTCGCCACTAATTTATTGAAAGTGGTATATTGTGTACTGCCATTTGATATATATTATAATTATTCTCTTTATATTCATGTTATTCTGTAAATAATTTAGTGGTTATTAACTTTTGGTCATACGACTCAGTTGATTACAATGTGGTAAGGGGTTTCTTATCTCACTCTTAATTTCATGAGAATTCCATTGTCCACCACTTATTTATTGCATGTGGTGTATGTGTACTACCCATGATTTTATTCATTGTGTAATATACTTTAATTTATGGGTATTTACATCATCATTTTATGATCCTTCTTTCATGGGTGCATGTTTCATAAGTTACCAAATCGATAAGGGAATTTGAGATTTCAATTTCCACTCATTCGTCTTTACGCATATTTCATTGATTATATTACTCCAAGATTATGTGTGGAATCACTATTCATTTGATTATGTCATAATTTACACTCCCCTTCCTGTTTATATACTTTTGATACACATAATCAATCCATTTATAATTTCTCAAATCATCGATATGAATTTGATAAGAGTAATTTTAACTCATTCTCCATTTGTTGAGTTAAACATCCAATTCATTGGTGTTGTTTTTATAAGATTATGTGTGAATATCCTTTGATTGATTTACACTTAATATCTAATAATATTTATTGTATTTATATTTGTCACACATAATTATGTCGTTGATTTATCCTTAACCTAAGGATACGACCTTTATGAGAGATTTCATCTCAATTTACATTCCATTGAGACTTCTTTGCTGTTATACACCAACTCACTTTTATGTGGTGTATATAATGTACTTTGACATAGTATATCATGAATCCATTTATTCTCATGATATTACAAAGTTTTGATTACCTCAATTATTTGTATTCAAGTGTCTCTCTTCTGGTTAGAAACTCTAACTAAAATACCATTTTTAAATGTTTTAAAGGCTTATTCTTATAAATATTGCTCATTAATGACCATGTTTTAAAAATGGTTTTAAGGATTTATTTATATGGACATTAAATTTTTAAAATTAAAACTCCTTTTAAAAGTCTCAAGGTGGTATGGTACACTTTAATTCAAAAATCTATTTTTAAACGGCTTCTTGACAAATAGTGTGACTTTTTAAATGATTTCAAGAAAAAGGGGGATATTTCTCTCAAATAGTTTTGATGATTATTTTCATCTATGTCAACATCCTTCATAATTCTTAATTGATGTTAATGTGATACAATATAATCTTCCATATTGTATAGAATGAGTTATGTTTGACTGTGGATGTGTTATTTTTATACCATTCATGGTTTGTGGTTAAAGTATTGACATTTCGTATGCTAGTTTTAATAAAAATGTTTATGTTATGTTTAAACCTTTTCATATGAGGAATGAATTGGACTTAATAAGTGATGGGTGGATCCCTCTATAGCTCCTCGATGCATCGGTAGGTCTCGTGAGACAAACTAGTGTCTTGGAACAAGGCCTTGACAAAATCTTATTTGTAGTCTTGGCACGAGGCCTTGGCTATGTGGTTATGATAGTCTGGCATTATGCATTCCATCATTATGAAAGTGGTTATTGATATTTCATGTGATCATTCGACTAGTAGAATATCCATGTGAATAAGTAAATGGCATTATTTCATTTTTGCCATATTATGTTGAAGTTCAATTTTAAAAGGCTTTTGTTTTAATTATAAATTGTCTTAAGTGTTTATGCTTATCTATGAAAGCTTCTGCTATAATGTTATCCTTACTGAGCATCTTAGCTCCCCCTTTCAATGTTTTATTTTTCCTAGGATTATGAAGTAATTTATGAATGACCTGCAGGGATAGTATGAGGGGATATGAAGACAAGATGTTTTTTATGATGTAATGTAAAACTTTATGTTTGTATCAAGTGTTTCCAAGGCTACTAAACTAATCGGTCATTAGAGACTTGATCTTTCTTGTGATCATGCCAATGTTATGTAATAATGCACCAACTCTGGGTAACTGGGGTCGGGGTGTTACATAATTGAATACTCCAAATACACATACATGATACTGAATTCCTTCTTAGGTATATCAGCATCTAATAACCTTAGTTGATGGTACCACTATATCAAATAAATTTTCATAAACCATTAAGCCCCCTTAATTTGATTAAAAGGGCCATTAATCCCATAAAAGAGATATTTATTCTTAATTATCACCTGGTTGAGTTTCCAATAGTCCACAAAAAGTCAGTGACTACCACCCGCCTTCTTTATAAAGTGCACTAGAGATACCCAAGGTGAAATGTGAGGATTAATAAATACCTTATCCTTAAGATCCTCAAGATGAAAATTTAATTCCTTTAATTTAGTGGGTGATATATAATATTAATTTATAAAAATGGGTCGCAACCCCAAAATCACATAAATTGAGAAATATACTTCCCTATGATGCAATAACCATGAAAATCATCTTTAAGAACATTATGGTACTCACATAACACCAAAGGAAGAGGCCCACAAAGATACATATCAATGATATTAATAAAAATCTATGAACACTGGAAAGAGGCCATATCATCACTAAGAATAATGAGACATGCACTTGACGACCCTGAGTCCCACTCACCTTGGAAGACATGAGTGAATATATTGTGAGAAAGAAACTAAACATGATGATGGTAAAAATAGAGCTGAAAGTTATATCCAATCATCCCATCCATGCCAATGATAATATCAAATATGACAATATAAAGAACTGAAAAGTTTTATACTATCTAATAGTTATAAATCATCACCCAAAAATCAATAAATTTAAATCACTAACAAAACTTCTTTCCTAATGGAGTGGAAATAGTTATTAAAAAGTCATATGGTTGTAATTCAAGAACAATATATCGATAACCTTGGAAGATATAAAGGAATGAGTTTCGCCTATGGAAAAAATCTATAACCCTAAAAAAAGAAATAAAAACCATACTTATCATTTTAGTCTATCCTACCTTCGACTCTTTTGGTGCACACTCTACTACATATAAATATCCAGTCTCATACTGACCTTGATTTGACATCTGAGCATCATGCTGGGCATAAGGTTAAGATCCCACCCCCTTTTCGATATCTGATCTAAATAAAGATCCCTTGGTAAAGGTGTATCCAGCTAGGCTTCCCTGGGATTCTCTCTCATAGAAAGGATGGAAATGAATAGATTTTTCACAAGTATGACACACACTAGGAGACACCATATAATTAGGTTATAAGTGTCCCTTTTTACCACACTAATATCCAACCACCTGACTCATGTCTTTTTTCCATTTTTCACTCCTAATACCACCTCTTCACTGGTCATACAACTTCCTTTTCTGAACAAAAGGTGAAATATGGCTACCTTATACTATCACTAATTCCCCAAAGGGCCCTTTCTTCCTATATATGTCTATAATTTCAATAGATTTATTTTTCAGAAACCTTTATATAGGTGGGTTGCCACATACGAGTTTGAATAGACCAAAGTACTTCCCTTAAACCCATTTTAAAACATTATGCCTTGGCATTTTCATTCGAAACAAGTTCTAGAGACATGTTCACCAACTCAAAATCCATGAAGTGTGCTACACGATAAAAGGATATCCTAAATCTAAAATAATAAAATCTATTATATTCACCACTCTCAATGTATCAGGATAGAACTAATGATTTAAGGATGTATTAAAATTATAATATGTGATGCCTTTTTTCAAAAAAATTTGAACAATATATTCCCCCACTTCCTTTTTTGTTCTCCAATCATATATATGGAAAATCCAACCTTGTAGTCTTATGGAGTTTTCAAAAGGTAAAAAATCCTACTAATCCTTTAAATACATTCCTATACATAGCATAGAACCTTGTCACCATGAAATATCGGTGGATGATTCTTGGTGAATTCTGAATCATGGTCGAGTTTTCATTCGGGTTCAACATTGGTTACTTGGCCCATAGACTAGATCATTCAGTGGATAGTTTTCACTAGAACTGGGTTAACTAGAGGATTCTACGATGAGGACTTCTTCGTAGATTACTCTATAGAATTTTAATTTATTTTTCATAGAGGATCCCTAACTTGTACAATAATAGGGAAAAAAATTAGGATAGAACTCAATTTTTGAATCATAAAATAAATTTTTAGGATGAATCCAAAATGCTAAAAACTTATACAAGAACACTAGAAAACCATGAACAGCTGATGCTAACTCAAGGATCATCATGTATATGAGTTATCTTGGCATAGTCCCAAACTACCTATTGACTTCCAATAACCCTACCTACTATCTATCAAAAACCCCTTGATATAAAAGGATGATACACAATCATGAAAATATTATTTAACAAAACATTATCTCTGATACCAATTTATAATAGACTAACCCCAATCAACCCATAATGTTACCCAAAATAGCCTACCATATGGAATGAACTGTGTTCCTGATCACCACGAGGTGGAGATAAGAACCTAATTTTCATGAAAAGAGGAAAAGGGAATGATTTAATCCTCAAAATACATATGATATGAAAAAACCAATTAGAGTATCATGGAAAATAATAAGCATATATCATTTTTAAAAACAAGAAACAAAAAATTTCTCATCCAATATATGGATAATAAGGTATAAACTAAAAACTAAAATACCATCAAAAATTTGAACAAAAAAACCCATGAGTCCAACTCCATGTGACTGTATGTCACCACTGCCCCAACCCACTGGAAAGCCAACATAATCTAGGATGTCAATCCTATACCTGATACAATTCTATTTACATATTTCTCAAACCCCCAAGGTTTGAAACACCCAATTTCAAAAATAGGGTGTCAGCTCAACATCCCACCAGGATACCACCAAGAATCTATACAATGTCCAAACACATGCATCCACTAGTTCTTAAATAAAAACAAATTCTAAAACACTTCAAAGAAATCAATATATATGTGTATATAATATTCACTGGGCGGTTAAATTACATCAAACACACACAAATAACACACATACCGAAATGGAATACCATAACCCCTATAATGGTATAACCCACCAATCAATCATTATTTATTTTATTTGGATGGACCAAAGTACCAATGGGAATGAGGCCCATTATATTGACCAAAATCCCATTTTACTGACCCAAAGGCTTAGTGTAACATCATTCCTGCATCACCTTTCCTTCTTCACTAAGCATGTGTCATGCCTAAATTAATTCCCTGCTACATCATGTCTGCATCATCACCTTCCCTTGTCATTCATGCATCATCACCTTCAAGTGTGTATATAACCAAACTACATGGACACAAAAGGGACACTATCTGAAATATGTAATCCCTAAATTCAGGGAACCTCGTTCCCTAGGAATGGATTCCCCTAGCCTCCATTGATAGAATGGAACCTTCCATAGTGATAGAAAACTCCACTATGTCTCTTCCTTGTTTAGTTTTCTCCCATACCCCAAAGTCTCCCCAATATGCTATTATATCATCATTACATTAAGGGAAACCAAATCGGGTTTCATAAAACATTTTCCATGGAAAAATACATTTCAAATTCATTTCCAAATTTTCATAAAAAATTAACTTTATTGATCCAAACAACATTTATTAGTGAAAAAACATTTATTTCTTGAAGTAATCTTTGAGGAAATTAAACAAATGAAACATGTGTCTCAAATGGTTTCTATAAAAAACAACCTTTAAAAATAATTCTGAAGTCCTTAAAGATTAATTCACCTCTCATGAACTTAAAATAATAATTTTTTTAACTATACTAAAGGTAATTTTATGAACATAAGGAGTTCCAAGGGGAAGACCATAAGATAGAGAGACATACATCAAGATTTATGAAAACAACATCGTGTTTTAGATCAGTGATGGGATTGGAGGAGATAAAATTATCAAGTATATAGATCTAATAAAAAAAATTCCATAAGTTCAATATAGTTCTAGTGATCTAGTATCATAAGACATCAAAACCATGGAGAATAATGAAATAAAATAGGTTTGGAAGTATCTAATTAATGAATTACACCCAATAGAGAGCCAATATTATAATTGGAAACAAGACAGACTACCAGAAAGGAGGAAGACAAGAATATCACTTTGGGACATATTAACTCAAAGAACCATATTACAAATATAAGGTTCTAATTAGGTAGATATGTGGTTAATTTGGGATAAAATGACATTTTATCCCTTACAAAAATGTGTTCATATTGGCTTCATCGGCTAGCCACTAGGCCTCACTAGCTGGCTGATGTGTACAGGATGAATGCTTGCACCTAAGGGAATTCCAATAGTTAGCTGATGGGTGTATATGTAATGATTTAACCTCTATAAACTCCACTATTTCACTGTTATAACTTTGATACTTATAGGTTTTCTTATAGCCAAAATCATCTAGTTAGTGCACTCCACAGGTTAGTTGGTTATCTCACACTCCCACTAACTTCCCAACCATCTCCCAAACTAAAAAAACACATAATTTAAATTGAAGAATAAAAAATGTCTATGTACCTAAATCCAAATACTAGGTTGTGACACTACCTCACTTCTTGGTCAATGTTGTCTGACTTTAAACATTAGCCTTGAAGGGAATTACTTACAAGCCATTGAATTAGACAAAAAAGGAGGAATGTTACTCTCTGGGATGAAAACCAATAAAGGTAGGTCAAATAAAAAAGTTGATCCTCAACTCACTAGATGTGTACCTTACATGATCTAATAAAAATTAATCACTCAAAATACAAAATAAATAAAAATTAATAGGTTAAAATCTGATTAAGGGAGGTTTGAAAAAAATACAAGTGCTTATTTTCTGGGCCTTCCCAGTATATGGACTAGGAAATATTTAGGGTATTAAAATAAAATGAAAAAATATTGTAGTACACACCATATGATCCCATAAATATTCAATCTATACACTTTAAACATTCAATCAAGGAGAAATATATATAATTCAGTTTTAACAATAAAATAACCAAAATCACCCCATTGTGCATTCATGATCCACATCAATGAGAAATCAATCATAAATTTCCAAATTGACCAACTCTAGTGTATCATAGATTATTAATATTCTTATACCCATGTATGATCCATTCCCTATAAGTATCCATTATCATTTTCCAAATGGATCAACTGTAGTGTTTTATTAACAATGACTTTGCCTATACCCATTCATGAACCATGAGAAAAGGAATTCATCATCAATTTACAAATGAAATGAATATAGTGTATTAGTTATGGAGTCTAAGCATATACCCATTTATGAGATATGCCTAGAAATAACCCATCATTCAATTTTTCAATGGGTCAACACTAGTTCCATGGTGATGGTTTTTGTATGTATGTTCATCCAACCCATTAAGAATTCATTGTGGTTCAGGTATTTGGAATCTAATTTGGTCTTGTTGATAGTTTTAGGGAGATGAATAACTTAGTGATTTATAAGATATTGGGTTATCATGGTCATATGAGTAATAAATTCTTTATAATGATAGGAGTAATGAATGTAAATTCATTCATTGATAAATCAAAAAGGAGGGAGGAACCTCCACATTTCAGATTCACTCCTATATCTCCCAAAATAAGAGGATCCTAAAATTTCAATTATATGATAAAATAAATTCTAAAGACCCCCAAGCTATTCTTCCATTGATTCATTATGGATTGAGTAATCTGATAAAACATTTAAATTTTCGACTCCTTACACAATTAAAATGAAAATAATTTCATAAAAAAATCCCTTCCATAATTCTTGGACTCCACAAAAAACTATTACTCTTACTCTATATTTTTAGATATGGTGAAAAAATATTGTAGGTTCTAGATTCCAATGAGCTTGAAACAAAGTTGTAAAAGCTCCTGCTTGGCATCCAAAAGACACAAGATCAAATTTGGGCAGGGGTAAAATTCTGGGCACTACAGAAGAACTACAGTAGGGCACTATAGTAGTACTATAGCTACGGTAGAACTGTAGCGGTGGAGGCACTGTAGTAGGTATTGTAGCGACGAAGGGACTGTAGAAGTGCAGGTATGTTTCCTCTGGAATTGGGGATGAACTCATTGATTTAAGATTCAAACAATCCAAGAAGTTTCTAACGGGTTTGTTTGTAGAACCAGAAACATCCAATGATTCCATATCCATTTGGACCTACTTTCCAATGGTAGGTGCTCATTAGTTATGAACTTACGAGACTTAAGAATTTGAATTGGTCAAGAGGATGGGAGGTCGTACTCATCACACGTTTTTTAGGGGAATTATTGTCTACTCCGGGACTCTCTTTATAGATTTATGTTATGTTTGTGAATCCTTATTACATCACTGATTATGAAAATGTGTTTTCCTTTAGATCTGACAATCAATGATTAGTATGTATGAGATTTTAGAGAATATTTTATATGTATTCGTGGTTCTTCATTGATAGATAATCATCTGTATTTGTTAGAGATTCTTGGTCAATTGTATCCTTTGACACATTATATAGAAACCTCGTGGTTATTATGATAACCATACTGGTTTTAAAGCTACTCAGCGGGGCACTTGAAGTTTATTGTCATTTAGAAAGACATAGATTATTTCATAGTTTGGATCATACCTGCAGATGGGCTACCTACGTATCCTTTGTTTTGGAAAAGGAATTAGAACCCACATAGTTAGAGTAAAGAAGTATGAGGTTTATGCATGTTCGATGGCTCAAAGAAAGATGTCATAATTACTTTAACACTCTAAGCTCACGTGAGTCATACTCGATGTGAGAAACAAAAGGTATTGGTAAAACCAGACAATTGTGCCATGAAAGATGCAATTATAAGAAATGATGTGGGGCTTATGTATGTATGACTTCCCAGATAGATGAAAATTAGGATTTAATTCAGGGAAGAAACCCGAGAACAAGGTCTATAAAGGTATATGTGCTTTATGGAGATTTGGATACTATAAATTGGGGATTATTCCTAAGGAGGATGCCCAGATTAGGAGGGGACTTATGATTGGGTTTTACTTATGAGAAGGAATCCCATGTCAAAAGTAAATTAATACTGGTTAAGAGAAATTATGACTGGGGTTTACTCTTAAAGAAGAGGCCCGGGTTAAAAGGAATTATGATTGGGGATTACTCTGGAAAAGGAAGCCCAGGTTAAGGAAATTTGTATTTTGGGAACTTGGGGCTTACTCCTAAGGAGGATACCCAAAAAGAATTATGGTTTGGGGCTTACTCTTGAGGAGGATTCCCAGAATTAAGGAAACTTAAAGACTGGGGCTTACTCCTGAAAAGGAAGCCCATGTTAGGGGACTTGGGGCTTACTTATGAGGAGGATTCCCAAATTAAGAGAACTTGGATTGTGGATTAATCCTGAAAAGGAGGCCCAAATTAAGGATTTTCTCATCTTAAAAGATGAAGTTGAATGAATTAAATCTCTAACCTTAGTGACCTAAAGATATGTAAATCACTGGTTTTGAGAGATGTTCCACAGAATTCCTTTCAGATAAGGAATCCATTCCAAAAGAAATGACTTTAAAGAGGGTTTTGGAGGCTAGATCTTTATTAGGAGAGGTGGATAGGCATAAGAGAGGTGACATAGGCAACAGAGGCACCCAAAAATAAGTGGGCACACAGGTCCTACATGGGCGCGCAAGTCCTCGTCATGCAAGTATACCTATGCGACAAAGGGGTGCTTTCATGATGGTCAAACCTTAAGGTAATACATGGGAAATACTTGGATCAAGCCCTTAGTATTATCCATAGGGTCTTCCAGAAGGGTGGCGCACAATTTCTGTTAAAGGGGTAAGGCGGCGCACAAGTGTGGCCATTTCCCTTAAGGGCTGGCTACTTAGGCGCGCAAGTGTTGATGAGTTTCAACACATAGGAATTACTCCCCCTCTTTAGATCTTCCGTTCTAGGTAAGAAATTACCTTAGAAGTGTTCAGAAGATTTGAGAAGAGGCTAGGGTGCCGGGAGCTCAAATATGAGTTTTGGAATTTTCCCATCCTCAAATGGGGGGCCCACAGGGTGTATTTATAGGCTGGTGAAGACCCTGGGAGAAATTCAAAGAGGGCGCGCAAGTCACCTGTGCGACCACTATGAGGCACACAAGTATACTTGTGCGACAATGATCAAACTTGTGCGACCCATGTGGGAAGAAATCCTTCTCCATGCCTTTGTTAATTTTTGATGTTTCTTAAAAGGATGAATCACATTGTACAAAGGTATTTCTCTTTTTAATTCGTTAGACTTTTTGACGGAAAAGATAGTAAAAAAAAGTCCCCCCTCAGAGTTGGATCCAAAAGAAAGAGGATGTGACTCTAAGGTGAAGAAGAAAACTAGGGAACATGCGGCACACAAGTGTTTGAACGCGCTGATGGCGGCGCTCAAGTGAGAGTCGTGCAGGCGTCGGCGCGCAGGGTTGTGCATGCTAGCTTTAGGCGTGTAGGGTTGAGTCCTGGCCTATATATATGTGGACATTCCTCACGCAAAGCACCGAATTTCAGATTTTTGATCTCTCACTGCGCAAGTTTCCTTCGCCATGCAAGTTTCTCTGTTTTCTGCTATTTCTTTGCTGTCACGCTACTGTAGATGTATTTGGACTTACGGGGTGATACCTGTGCACCAAAACTTGCGCAACACACTGATACTTGCGCACCAACTTTGGGACTTGCACGCCTTAATTCCCTAGACATTTTTTCAATTTTATTCACAAAATTTATGGAAAATCAAGTCACTTAAGAGTTAATTATTCGACCTTTGTGCAGATTCAATGGATCCTAGAAGAATCGGAACGGATGATGAGCTGGATAGCAAGTGAATTGATGACATGATGAACATTATTGTCCATGACTATGATATCTACGACATCACTTTCCTAGATTTGGACATGTACTTGAAAAGTATCATCTTAATTTTCCACAGAGCATCTATTTGCCTCTGTATGGCCATGGTCATCTGCAAGGAGTCAACGTTCCAAATGCAAAGAACTATCTTCCTGAGATGCAACCGCAATGATATTCCTCTATTTCAGTTATGATGTTCATTACATGTGGCAACAATGGTGTGAACTTTCAAATTTTTCCTCCATGCCATTCCCTTGTAGATATGAAACTGGAAAACCATGGGCTGATATGTTTTCCACTGCCGGTTGATGGAGAGAAGACTATCATGACATTAGAAACAATATCTGAAAAGAGTACTCTCTCCAAATGGCTCTTTGCTTCCTATGCTCCATTCTCAAATCCATTTATCCATCTTCCAAGTCTCTTGGACGGAAACAGAGTCACTATTTGATCAGCAGAAAATTTTACCAAACTACACTCAAGAATATTCTTTTACAATTGTTCCAATAAGAGCTGGTATCACTGCATCTCTTATTGTATCCAGTTGAATGAATGAATTTTAGGTGGTTGCTGATGAATCTCGGTATTCCGTAAATCAAATGAAGAGATATGTTGAAAGCCTTTTGTAATTCCTAAAAAAGAGAAGAGAATCTAATCTGTGGATGTCCTTCTAACTCTTGTTTATCAATGAAAAACACTTTCAACTTCAATCATTTTTTCATGACTTCTTTTGCTTCTTGCTTTAGATTTTTACCTAAGCCAATGGTCCTAATAATCATAGTTTAATTTTTACTAGTATTATTATAAATAACCCAACAAACGTTGAATCTTCTAATTTCTCAATATTACCTAAAATAATAAAAGATGTATGTTTAGTGAGATGGAACTTGATTTTGTTCAGAGTTTCTTTGTCTTTTGTGATCAGTTTAATTTCATGCACGTTGGACATAAAAAGGCTAATGTTTAAGGTTGAAATAGCTTTGACCAAATGTATTAAATTTGACTTAATTCCTTGATAATTTATCTGAAAACATATTACCATATTCAAGTATGAGGAAAAAATATAAACGATGAATTAAGAAATTTTGAATCTGAGGAATGATACAAAAAATAGCTAAAAAGGCATTTGAAGAAGTAGTTCCAAAGAATGAAGTTACCACTATTTAACAAACCCGTTAGGGGGTTGAATTATGCAGGGCCACCTAAGGGCATTGGCTGCATAGTCAAATAATATTATCTATTGGCTGAAAAGTCTATTATATAGACTGTTTATGCAAGTCCTCCTAAGGGCACGTGCTGCATAGTCAGGAAAAAGAACTCTCAGAAATTTACTTTTCTATTGCTAAAAATCCCGTGGAAGTTTATGGGGATTCAAATTTTCCAAAGCATAGAGTTTTCTGTATGGAGAGAGGTATTTGAATATGGAAAAGATATTTCCAAACAAGATTGTCTAAGAACTGGATGAATGTCACTCCTATGAAGGTCTGACTCAAATGTAATGAAGGAAAATATAAACCATAGACTTGAAAACTTTCAGATCATGAAAAAGAGTATGGGACAGATATGTTAAGGATAACCATTTTTTTCGGATCCCTATATATTTCCATTAAGACAACTAACAAAGAAAGATATTTTCTTCCTAATAATGAAGTTACCACTATTTGACAAACCCGTTAGGGGGTTAAATTATGCAGGTCCGCCTAAGGGAATTGGCTGTATAGTCAAATAATATCATCTTTTGGATGACAAGTCTGTTATGTAGACTGTTTATGCAAGGCCGCCTAAGGGCACGTTCTGCATGGTCAGGCAAAATAACTCTCAGAAATTTGACATTTTGTGACCAAAAGTCAAGAAAAGTGTTATGGAGATCTGGAAGTATTTAAGGTTAGCTGTATAGCACATGAAAATGGGTATTGTTCAATGCATGAAAGAGATACATAGATCAATGATAACCATAATCATGTTGTGGTTGGGTCCTGAATCGAGATTCTGGAATTCACTACGTATCCCATAAGGATTGGAATCAATCCATACGTAGTTCATGAAATACAATTTAACATCATGTGGGAAAAAAGTATAGGAAATATTAGTTTAGGGTCATAGAACTCAGACCATAATAATGAATACATAGTGTGTGTTTTCAAAGGGACTTTTCATCCAGAGGACTGAAAGTAAAATTTGGGGTTAGGCCCAAAGACTTGCGGCTGGATTCGAGGGATTCTTGAACATTCCTACGTATCTCTTAAGGATGGGAATCAAGCCGCACGTAGTTCTTGAAATATCCTCTGTACAGATTTGGTTCATACATATGAAGAGTGAAAAGGGGACTTTAGTGCAATGATGGTTTTACCCAAGGTAAAAGGTTTAGGCATTGCCATGTATGCACGTAGTATTTGGAATATAACATGATTAAAGATCAATGTAAATAATTATTCTCTCACAGGTAAGGGTATTAAAGAATGTTGTAGTTTATTGTCATACAGGACAAAAGTATTGTACATTTTAACATCATGTAGCAAGGACAAAGGTGAAACAATGTGAAGAGATTGATTTTGGGATTGAACCTCAGGAGTTTTCCTATATACCCAGCCTAGAAGGCAAGGATCAAATTCCCCATAGTTCAATTAAAGAATGAATTAATGATCAAGTTGTTCTTGGGGACAATGACCTTAAAAATGGTGTTGGGACTTACACATGGTTAGCGGCCCAGAGAGGGTGTTATGGTTGAAGTTTACTCGAAGTTCACGTGAGTCATACTCTGTGTGAGAAACAAGAGGTAGCAACAACCTTAACAATGCATAGTTTAATGTCATGTAGGACATATGAAGTGACTATGTAGTTTAATGTATTACAGTGAGGACTATTGGTGCTGCACAGTTTAGTGTCATGTAGCAAGGAAAAAATACAATTTAATATAATGTAAGACGTATTAAGGGACTTTGTTCAGTTTTATGTCATGTAGGACAAATATAGGGACACAGTTTAACGTCATGTTGGACGTGAACACAGTTTTGAATCATGTTGGATAATAAGGGTGCTGTACATTTTAGCGTCCTGTATCTAAGACGATGAGGACAATACAGTTTAACGTCATGTAGGATGAAAGGGGGACTGTGCAGTTTAATGTCATGCAGTAAGGAAAAAGAAGACACAGTTTAACATCTTGTTGAATGTATTAGGGAATTTTTCATAGTTTAAAGTCATTTTGGACATAAGGGACTTTTGTACAGTTTAGTATCATGTAGCTAGGACATCACAGTTTAACATCATGTTGGATGAAGGTGAAAATAGTTTAAGGTCATATGCTTGGACTATTGATTATGCAGTTTAACATCTTAATGGACAAAAGGTATGCAAGTAGTTTAAGGTCATATGCATGGACTGTGGATGCTGTAGTTTAATGTCTTACTGGACGATATCACAGTTTAACATCATGTTGGATGATGGTATTTTCATCACAAAAAATACTTCTTCAGAAATCTAGCATTGGTTGGAGTAGTGATGAGTTCTCCATCCATTGAGATTAAAGAATAAGATCCATTGGAGTAGACCTTATGTATTGAATAAGGTCCTTCCAATTTTGGCTCCATCTTGGGAGGTTTCTTTCCTGGTATCATTGGAGTTCTGATAACTAATACCAATTCTCCCTGAAAGAATGAATGAAGATGAACTTTTTTGTTGAAATCTCATGCTATTTGTTTCTGATAGACTTCCAAGTGGTGCAAGGTGCACAATATTTTCTCATCTAATCATTCCAATTCATCCAATAACTTTTGAGATTGTTCATCTATAGATGACTGATCACAAATGGATACTCTGAGTGAGGGTAATTGAACCTCAATGGGAAAGACTGCTTTCGTTCCATATGCCAATGAATATGGAGTTGACCGCGTTGCGGTGCAGGTGGTAGTTTGATAATCCCATAAATCATGAAATAGTTTATCAGGCCATGATTTCTTATCTTTATCCATCGTCTTTTGTAGTATGTTTGAAAGAGTCTTGTTGAAAGCTTCTATCTAGCCATTAGCCGCTGCATGATACCGAGAGGAATGATTGGATTTAATGTTGTATTCTTGATACAACTTCCTCACCTCAGATGAAAAGAAGTTGGTGCCATTGTTTGTTAGTATGGTATGAGGGAAAGAAAATCTGGTAATGATGTTAGACTTAATGAAGCTAACAATTCATTTATAACTTACTTCTTTGAGGGGTATTTCCTCTACCCATTTGGAAAAGAAGTCATCAGCAGTAATAATGTACATAAACTGCTTGGATGTAGCTGAAGGGTAAGGTCCTACTACGTCCATTCCCTTGGTGGAAAATGGCCACGAGTATTTAGTTGTATGAAGCAAATCTGGCGGTTGATGAATGAAGTTGGCATGTACTTGGCAAGAATGGCACTTCTTTGTGAAATCAACACAGTCTTGTATCATTGAAGGCCAAAAGTTTCCAAGGCTTCAAATTTGATCAGATAATCTGTGTCCAGACTGATGGGCACCACAGACTCCTGCACGCACTTCTTTTATGACAGTGATTCTCTCTTCTCCATTAATGCATATGAAGAGAACTCCATCAAAAAAATGACTGTAGAGAATTTTCTCTAGGTGATTTGGGATATCATAAAGAGTGAAATTGACCACACGTCTTCGGACTTGTTCTTTCCCATCTCTAACAGGTGGAAGTGTTCCATTTTGAAGGTATTTCCTGATTGGTATCATCCATCATATAGTATGACCATATGGTTTAGGAATGAGACTAATTTCATTGATTTACTCTGTTCTGTTTTGAACATAAGATTAAATTGCATGATGTTGGGAAATACTGATGGTTGTCTCATCCCGATTTGGATCTTCCAGAGCTATAACTATATTAGCCAGTGCATCCGCTTGGGAATTTTGTGATCACGGGACATAAGAAAATGTCGGTTCCGTAGGAAATTCCGCCATTAATTCTATGAAATAATAATAAAAAGGTATTAGTTCTTCTTTTCTAATTGCATAATCCCCATTGACTTGTTTGATTACCAAGTCTGAATCACCTTTCACTTTTAAGTGATTCACTTGTTCTTGAAGCGCCAACTCTAATCTTGCAATGAGATCTTGGTAATCCTCTTCATTATTTGTACCGCCTACCAACAATGATAAGGAATAGGGTACCACTTCCTTTTCTGGAGAAATGAGCACAATTCCTAACCCAAATTTGTTGAATTTAGGATTTTCCATTTTCCTCCCTATCAGACTTCTGGAAGCACCATCAAAGTACATTTCCCATGTTTGAGGACTATCTTGAATATAAAAGACTCCCTCATTAAGAATTTGAATATCTGTAGATTTATCTTCTACTGAAGGATGTTCAGCAAGGAAATCATCCAATGCTTGGCCCTTTATTTCCTTTTGAGACACATATTGAATATCAAATTGCTGCAAAATAACTACCCACCTTTCCAGACATCCAGTAAGCATTAGACGAATAAGGATTAATTTGAGTGGGTTATTGCGAGATACCAATTGGACCTCGTGATGCTGCAGGTAATGTCTCAACTTTTGAACTGCAAAGATTAATGCTAGGCAGTACTTCTCAATATTTGAGTTTAGGGTTTCTGCTTCAAGCATAGTCCGACTGAGATAGTAGAGGCTGTTTTCATTCCCAGCATCATTCTTTTGAGAAATAAAGGAACCCAATGATCACTCAAGAGATATCAAATAGATGATAAGTGGTCTTCCTTCAATAGGTGGCATTAACACCGGTGAACTCAAGAGATTCTTCTTGAGAATATAGAATTCTCCTTGACATTATTCAGTCCACTTGTAAGTGACTCCCTTTTTCATCAATTTGGTAAAGGGTAAACTTTTTCCTGCCAAATTGGCGATGAAACGCCGAATATAGGCCAAGTGTTCTTGAATTCCTCTCAATTCCTTTAATTTTCTAGGAGGTGACATACCAAGGATTGACTTTGTATTCTCCGGATCGACCACGATACCACGATGGGGTACAAAAAAGTCAAGAAATTTTCCTGAGGTTACCCCAAATGCACATTTTAGGGGGTTCATCTTCAAATTATGTTGCTGAAGTTTATGGAATATGATTTCAAAATCAGCCAAGTGATTAGAACGTTTTTTGGATTTAACCACCAAATCATCCACATAATATTCATCAAACTTCCCTAAAAAGGATTTGAATATATGATGCATGGCATGCTGATATGTTATGCCATCATTCTTCAGACCAAAGAGCATTACCCGATAGCAAAACACACCCTGAGGGGCTCTGAAGGCTGCAGATTCCTCATCTTCTTGATCCATTTGGATTTGATTATATCCGGAATATCCATCCATGAAGGAAAGTGCTTCATAGCCAGCTGTTGAATCAATCAATAGTTCTGTAATTGGAACTGGATAATCATCCTTAGGACAATGCCGATTAAGATCTCTAAAATCAATGCAAACTCTAATTTGTCCGTTATTCTTTTTCACAGGGAAAATATTAGCCAACCACTTGGGATATTGAACTTCTCTTATGAAGTTATCTTTGATAAGCTTATCCACTTCAGCCTCAATTTTGGAAGCATAGGTTGGGTGTGTTCTTCTTGCGGCTTGTTTGAATCCTCAATGTTCTTCTGGAAAACCCAAATGATGAGTGGTAACATCAGGATCAATCCCTGTAATCTCTGTATATTTCTAAGCAAATATATCTCTATTTTTCTTTAAAAATGATACATACATCTCTTTCTCTTCAAGAGTCATGGCCGCACTAATTAAAGTGGGGCGTGGATCTTCTTTTTTACCCAGATTTATTTCTCTAAGTTCATCCATGGTGGTAGAGATACCCTATTCAAATACTGGAGGAGCATCCCTAAGATCTTCCTCTTCTTTTTTAACATGTGTTATTTCTTTTGTTTTTTTACTTTCATAGTAGATGATGAAGTAGAATTTCCATAATCAGAAGAAATGTTAAAATTTGAACATCATGAAGAAGAAGATTTCATTTCTGACCCTATTGATGATGATGGGTCTTCCTTGGGTAATATAGAGGAGATAATGGATTGAGAATCAACATCATCATTCACCTCTGAAATTTCTATAACATCTTGTGGCATGATTGGCGAAGTATAGACTTGATGGATTTCAGCAAACAAAATGAAGACATATCCATTTTAGGTTTCATCATTTCTTGGTGGATCACCATGTTCTCCCATGTTATTTGGCTTGATTGCCATAATTGACATTATGGAAGTTTCCATAAGAGTATTTTGATTTGGGTCTATCCTGTCAATTTGACTGATAGGAAACACATAATATGTACTCACATTTGTAAATGGATTTATTGGAATCTTTTCCAAACCATATGGATCATTAACTTTGGTAATATCCCTTGTTTTAGATTTATCCTTTCCCCTCATGTGATAGAATTCTGCCTCAATGTATTGAGATTCACATGTCTTGAACGGGGACTTATCACCATACAATGCCACAATTTGACCATCGAAACTATATTTGAGACATTGATGGTTTGATGAAGGGATAGCCACATGTTGATGTAGCCAGGGTCTACCAAGAAAGATGTTGAAGGCTGAGTCTTGATCAACAAGCATGAAATCTGAGTTGGAAACAAGATATCCCAACTGAGTTCTGAGTGTAATCTCGCCTAGTGATTCTTGTTCATTTTTATCATATCCTTGTAACATCAATGTAGAAGGAGATAAATCAGATTATGTGAGGCCCAATCGACGAAGTGTACAAATGGGGATGAGGTTGACTCCTGAACCAATATCAATTAAGACTCTTCGGACATCTACACCATTGACCTTGCCAAATAAGTACAAAGGTCTAATATGTACATGCACGACAACATCTTCATCTTCATCTGTGAAATATATCACTTCATGGAATTTTTCAGGATTATTCTCAACATGGTAGGATTCAGCTGAAAAAATTTCAATTTCACACTCTTGAGGACTTGACAAAGCCTTGATGAGTGCCTCCCAAGGATCCTTTGATAAATTCAAGGCATCTAGAATTGATAACTTGGCCAAGTGTTTCGACACATCATACTTTCGATCCAAAGGTCTGCGTTTCCCAACAGGAACATGTGGTTTTCCAGATTCCTTAGAAGTTGATGCTTTAGAAGTTGATGCATCTTGTACCAGGATAGGATTTGGTAATACTCCTGGATTTGGAATATTAGACCGATTAGGTATATTTACTTGCTGAGAGGAAGAAGGTGGAACCTCCAACCGATCTTCCAGAATAATAGTGCCAGTACGGAATCTGCCTTGTGTAGAAGGACTTGCTTGTTCTTGTTGAGATCGTTGAAGGGCTCTGCTATGAGTTTCTTCTACATACACTGTTCTTGCAAGGGTTGAATTGGAATAGTGGCCCATGAAATATCCACGTCTTCCCTTGTACCCTGAGCCTCTGGAACTTCCTCTGATTCCTCTATTTGATACAGGGAATTCAGGCTCGTAAAAATTGAAACTGCGACTGGTATATGGATCTGTTAAATGAATCATATTAACAGAACCAAAGATCAACTCTTCATCTAATGAAGACTCTGCTGGATTAGCCAATTTAGGCTGTTCCATTTGGTGGGATGGTGCCCGTTGCTTCGAAGTAGATGGCATAAAATCTTCCAGAGTCAAAGACAATTTGGGATTTGACACTATCTCATCTTAATCTGATTGTTCCTCTATCTTTGAATTATGCTGTTTCTTTGAGGGTTTTCCCTCTGATGAAGAGGGTTTTGCTGTAGCATTCATGTCATAAGACACAATTGGTTTCTTCAATTGTGTTCGCAAAATGGAATGATTTCAGTTGATCGTTTTTCTGACCATCCAATCATCATATTTTTGCGCATTTTTGTTCTTCAGTTCTTGCCACTCGCCTTCTTCCTCTAGATATATAGCAGTAACACATGCTACCTGAGCTGAAGAACCTTTTAACTTGACTTGTCTCGAGTCCACAATTTTTTGTAGGAGTTCTGTGAAGAAAAAACACTCTTGAATGGGATTCCCCAACATCTGATGAAATGAGCAATAGTTGGGGTAGTATTCATCTCTTTCCTTGCGTGGCCTCATAAGCCTTGGCAATTGAACAAAATTATTTTCTAGAGCCAAAATGAAGTAACCAGGAACCTGTTCATTTCAGAAAGAGTAGAATTTTCTCTTCAGATCCTCAAATTGTTTTCGTCTTTGATCTCTTTGATTGTCTTGATGAAACGACCTCTGTTGTTGACGCTCAAGAGGAGGATCCCTTCGAGAAGATGAAGGTCTTGAAGTAAAAGCTGGAACAGGTTCTTGTTTAAGCATAACTATAGTAATATTTTCTTTACCCATTCTCCTTCTTGGAGTTGATGGAATTACACGAGCTTTATCCTTAGTCTTTATAAGAGAGTCTTCAATCTGTTGAGCAATTGAAGTAAGGTCTCAAAACCCTCCTGTATATTTAACAGGGATCAATGGCGTGCACAAATCATCATGCAAATTTTCCACACATATTGGCAAAAATTATTCTTGAGGGAGTGCTAAGCTCAGGGAATAGGTTAATCCCTTCCAGTGAGAAATGAAGTCTGAAACCCTTTCATTCTTCCCTTGCTTACAATTTGTAAGATCAAAAACTGTTGTCTTTGGAAAAGTTGAGCTGAATTGAAGAAGGAATAATTGGCAGAGATCCTCTCATTCGGTAATTGACCGGGATTACATGCTTGTGTACCAGACAAAGGCAGTCCCTTGTAATGACTGTACAAAAAACCTGAGCTTAACTAATTCTTTTTGCTGAGGGGTTCCCATCATAGGATCCCAACGAGAAAAAAATGTGTTATGTGTTGCTATGGGTCTCCCAAACCATTAAAGATTCGGAATGTGGTACTTGAAAAATTTAATGGGGTAGGAATTGCATCAACCCATTCAGGGTAAGATCTCTTTTCTGGTTGAATTTGAGCACACTTTCCCTCCATATATTCCAACCAAACTTTTAATGACTCAATAGTAGTTATTAACTTTTGATAAACATTTGGTTGAGTTTGGACCTGAGCAGGTGCAATGACTGGATCATGGATAGATGTGGTGGCTGGTACTGCAACTGATGGTAGCACTGCCGATTGTTATTGAACATGACCCATATGATTATACCTATGAGGGTTTAATGGTATAGGAGGATATTATTGATCCATCTCAGTAGCCGCAATAAATTCCCTTGGCTGACTGACTCCAACATGCTTAGGAGGAAGACTACCCTGAAGTAGTTCTGCATTCAACCTCTAAAATTCCTTCATTTCTTCCTCTTGTTATGCAAATCTTTGCTCTAGTGAGAGCGATTGGCCTTCTCCAAATGAAGGGTATGTAACCTGATTCTTTCCTTTCCCCTTATTGTAAACCTTTTAGAGAGGGGGTAGTGGGTTACTAGAAGGATTACCTAGATTCTGGGTAATCCTTTGATTTTGTGTACGCACACCTTCTTCATTTGTATCTGTTTGTGCAACTTCTTTAGCAGGAACCTCTTTATCTGATCCCTCTAATTGAGCCTCATCCGGAGGATCATAAAAAACAACATTGATGACATTAATTGGTTAATAAGGCATTGCATCTCTTTTATCGGCATTTCTGCGATATTTCCTTCTTCATTGTCCTTATTGAGACACTGCCTTTTGCTGATTTGATCCCTTAGGAACTTCTTGATGAACCGTAATTTGGAGGGAATCTTCTGATAATTTGGCCCTTCATTCCTCTTTTGGCTCCTTCCCTAATCGATAGATGACTAAATTTCTCTAAGGGAGAGATTGAGGATTTGAAAAAGTCCCCAGTCCTGTGGACTGGGGTTGTTCCTGCTATTTCTGCTCAACTCCTCAAATCCTATTTGTGGATTCTGAGTGTTGGGTTAAAAGAGTCCCCATTCTGGAAAGCTAGGATGTCTCTTGAGTTGCTATATCTGAAACCTTCTTAAAAGCTCTCCTGATCTTATAGACTTTAGTATGGAAATTGGTTGGATGCATCAACCTACATCCACTCTTATCACCCGGCTCAAAAGACCATTGGATGATTTCTTACACTTCTGTCACTTGATGATGTGCTTGCTCCAAATGAGAGGCCTGTTCAATATTCTATTTTTCTTGATACAGGAGCAATTCAACAACTTGTTCTCTATATTCCTGATTCTGGGAAGGACTAGATGAGGCATGTTCTTGAGCGATCCTTTGATTACAAACACAGCCAATTGGCTATGGCCGGCCATGGGCAATGACATTGCATGAGACCATTTTCGGCAGGCTTTGTTCACTGGAGAGTATAGTGAAATTTAATTCTCCATGAACACCCCATCCCCTGATATGAATACCAAATGGGGCATTGGAAATTAACTGGCACAATATTCTTAGTGCACCAAGGCATGAACACTGAAGGGCTCTCTGCTGCTTTTCAGCCTTCAGATATCGAGAAACTGAGAGAGATGCCAATTCAATTTGGGGTTGTAACCCTTCTATTATCTTGACATGATTTTAATATTCATCAGAAGATAATATTTTCTTTTTCAACTGACAAAGAGTTTTCCATATGTTGAGATGAATATCATGAGTTCCATCTTCCTTCAACATCTCTGGAATGTCATACTGAGAATCAGCCAAAGTCCAAAACATAACTGGCACTTCACCTCTTTCCAGTTGTTTTCTCATTTTCAGTACTTCCTCTTTATCATTCAATGATGATTCTTCTACCTGATTAGACCAGAGATGGTGCTTCCTTGTTGCTTCATCGGATTCAACAAGATTGGTAGAGAATTCACTGATCAAACTAGAAGATGAAGGACCCATGGGTGGTTCGGAGAATTAACTACACCCCAGGATATCTTTGGATTGAGAAAGTGTTTCACCTGCTAGTGGTAAAGCATCAGACATGACTGGCTTCACATTTTCAAGTGTCACAAGATAAGAGGGCTTTATAGTCACTACATTTTCCATTGGATAATTTTCTAGGCAATGTGCGTTACTACTACGGAGAGGACTTTCACAGCTAAATTCATCATCATGGGGAGGACCACCATGGTGGGATAAAAAAAAGATGAAACATTTTTCTCCGTGATCTTATGGCCACGTAGAGGGTTCCTATGGATCTCAACTGAAGATGAAACATTGAGAGAGACCGAACTGTCATGAAGCAAGCCTTCATGAGGAAGTGTCTGATGCAGACCTTCTGAATTAATGTTCCCACTATTGGGAACTGAGAGAGTAAAATCATGAGTTGCAACAGATAATTGTCTGAGTGCATCAAGAACTCCAGCATTAAGAAAGGCCTTATTACAAATTGGCCCCTGATTTCTTGACTGTGCTGGGTGGTTCTTCCTCTTGGACGCCTTATTACTCACTTTCGGAACCACTTTTTGATGAAAGTGGTCATTATGGGCAGGTGTATATGCCTACTTAGGAGAAATGATCAGGTTAGGCTGATTATCTCAACTCAAATCAGGTGTATGTGCCTGACTTGGTTGTCTGTATGATATGGGGGAGTATGCCCCCACAACCCTCTTGGACTGGGACAGAGGTGTGTGTCTGTTCTGGAGTGAACTGTTGATGTGTCACTCCACTAGTAGGGATATATTTATGTGTATTTTCTTGAGATGCTACTGAAACTGTTATAATATCCTGGTAGGCATCCAGAATATGAGCAGGGATTTGCTTCTTCTCCTTCACCATTAACAGAATGTGCTTGGTGACTTCATCTGCCGGAATGGGAATATACTTCCATTACATTCTTGTAGTAGGTGTGTGTTCCTGCTTCTGTCCTCCTTTTCCTTTTAGTGAATTCTGACAGTACTCATGTGTGGGGGAAGAGAGTTGAGTCTGCCTCCTGTTTGTCATCAGAGCTTTACGACTGACTTCTCCAAATGCTACCAAATGAGACTGTTGGTAGGCTTGATCAATACTAGCAGGTGTATGTGCCTGCTAATTTCACTCCTCCAAACATTGTTGATGAACTTCCTTCAATACTGACAGAAGAGGCTGCTGGCAAGACTGATTAGTGTAAGCAGGTGTATGTGTCTGTTTACCAGTTTTCAACACATTGGGTTGGTGGGATCCATCATATGTATTCAGAAGAGCCTTCTGACTAGCTGATGGTTTATAAACAGGTGTATGTTCTTATATATAGTACTCCGACGGAATTTCCTGGTGGGATTGGCGAGCTGCTGCCAGACAAGTCTGCTGGACAGCGGAATTAAAACGGACAGGTGTGTGTGCCAGCTCATTTCTTTCCACCAAGTTAGGTTGGTGGACTTCTCTGGAAACAGCAAAGATAAGAACCTACTCACTGTTAACTGGTTGTCACCTCTAGTGGTTCGTCTTGCCTGCTCAGGTTTGAAGAACCTAAGCCGAACGCCTGGAGATGACACCCTCATCATGTTGAGGGTGCACCGCCACACGAGTCTGGCAGTGATTGTTAATGGGAGCCCTTGGAAATGAATCCTTATTCTTTGAATTAAGGCCCTGAGGGACCTTCTCATTCACCTCCCCAGAATATGGGAGGGACTGGTGATTGCGTTCTGGGGATAACGACCCGAAACGGTTGGAGACGGTGGTTAACACTACCTTCTTCTTGAACGCTGGTCATCGCTGTCCAGACGACCAGGGTGAATTATTGACTTGGATTTCTTGTCAAGCAGCCTCCAAAGTCAAAATAGTACCGTTTTGGCGGTACTCCTTAACTAGTGCATTTGATACCAAGCATTGAAGACACTATGTAGGTGATGTCGTCCGCAGAGTGGACGACGATCCAGCAGGAGTAGCAGCAGATGCATTCACAGTAGAGGCATTCACAGACGTGAACTTAAGAAAATCCATTCTTGTAATGCAGAAGATCTTGGAAAAGCATTCCTATTTGATATAACAAACATAATCAATATAATTTCGGCTGCAACATCGTTTGGATGAGAACATATGTTTTTGATTGTTCTGTTGGCCTTCTCATTGAGTTTTAAATAGGGGCCTAACAAATAAGTAAAACATCATTTTAACTTGGTTAAGGATTTACATCGAGTTCACCATTTTTTATTTCCTCTAGAATTGGGGATGACCTCATTGATTTAAGATTAAAACATTCCAAGTGGTTTCTAACGAGTTTGTCCGTAGAACCGGAAACATCCAATGATTCCATACCTATTTGGACCTAGTTTCCAAAGGTATGTGCTAATTAGTTATGAACTGATGAGACTTAAGAATTTTCATTGGTCGAGATAATGGGAGGTCGGACTCATCACACCTTTTTGAGGGGAATTATTGTTTACTCCAGGAATCTCTTTATAGATTTAAGTTATGTTCATGAATCCTTATTACATTACCAAGTATGAAAATGAGTTTTACTTTAGTTCTGACAATCAATGATTAGTATGTATGAGATTTTAGAGAATCTTGTATATGTATTCGAGGTTCTTCATTGATAGGGAATCATATTTATTTGTTAGATATTTTTGGTCAATGGTATCCTTCGACACATTATATAGAAATCTCTTGGTTATTATGATAACCATACTGGTTTTAAAGCCACTCAGCGGGGCGCTTGAAGTTTATTGTCATTCAAGAGGACATAGATAATTTCATAGTTGGGATCGTACTCGTAGATAGGCTACCTAAGTAGACTTTGTTTTGGAAAAGGAATCATAAACCACATAGTTCGAGTAAAGAAGTATGAGGTTTATGCATGTTCGATGGCTCAAAGAAAGATGTCATAATTACTTTTACACTCTAAGCTCACGTGAGTCATACTCGGTGTGAGAAACAATAGGTATTGGTAAAACCAAACAATTATGCCACGAAATAAGAAATTATAAGAAATTATGTGGGGATTATGTATGTATGAATGCCCAAATAGATGAAGATTAGGATTTACTTCAGGGAAGGAATCTAGGAACAAGGTCCATAAAGGTATATGTGCTTTATGGAGATTTGGATACTCTAACTTGGGGCTTATTCCTGAGGAGGATGCCCAAATTAGGAGGGGACTTATGATTGTGTTTTACTCCTGAGAAGGAAGCCCAAGTCAAAAGTAAATTAAGACTGGTTAAGAGAAATTATGACTGGGGATTACTCTTAAAGAAGAGGCCAACGTTAAAAGGAATTATGATTGGGGCTTACTCCTGAAAAGGAATCCCAGGTTAAGGAAATTTGTATTTTGGTAACTTGGGGCTTAATCCTACGGAGGATGCCAAGAATTATGGTTTGGGGCTTACTCCTGAGGTGGATGCCCAAAATTAAGGGAACATAAAGACAGGGGATTACTCTTGAAAAGGAAGCCTAGGTTAGGGGACTTGGGGAATATTCCTGAGGAGGATGCCCAAATTAAGAGAACTTGGATTGGGGATTACTCCGGAAAAGGAGGCCCAAACTAAGGATTCTCTCATCTGAAAGGATGAGGTTGAATGAATGAAATCTCTAACCTTAATGACATAAAGATATGTAAATCACTAGGTTTTGAGAGATATTCCACAGAATTCCTTTCAGATAAGGAAGCCAACAAGGAATCCATTCCAAAAAAATGACTTTTAAGAGGGTTTTGAAGGCTGGATCTTGAATAGGAGAGGTGGATAGGAATAAGAGAGGTGAAATAGGTAGTAGAGGCACCCACAAAGAAGTGGGCGCACAGGTCCTGCGTGGGCGCGCAGGTCCTGGTCACGCAAGTATTCTTGCGCGATAAAGGGGTACTTGTGCGACGGTCAACCCTTAAGGTAATACTTGGGCGAGACTTGGATCAAGCCCTTAGTATTATCCCTAGGGTCTTCTAGAAGGGTGGCGCACAAGTTCTGTTGAAGGGGTAAGGTGGCGCGCAAGTGTGGCCATTTCCCTTAAGGGCTGGCTACTTAGGTGCGCAAGTGTTGATGAGTTTCAACACTTAGGCCTTACTACCCCTCTTTAGATCTTCCGTTATAGGTATAAAATTACCTTAGAAGTGTTCGGAAGCTTTGAGAAGAGACTAGGGTGCCGGGAGATCAAATCTGAGTTTTGGAATTTTTCCGTCCTTAGATGGGGGTGCCCACAGGGGGTATTTATAGGCTGCTGAAGACCCTGGGTGAAATTCAAAGAGGGTGTGCAAGTCACCCGTGCAACCACTATGCGGTGCGCAAATATACTTTCATGACAGTGATGAAACTTGCGTGACCCAAGTGGGAAGAAATCCTTCTCCATGCCTTTTTCGGTTTTTGATGTTTCTTCAAAGGATGAATCACTTTGGACACATGTATTTCCCTTTTTAAGTCATTAGACTTTGTGATGGAAAGGAGCGTCAACGGGTTACTATAGCAGTACTGTTCATTGAGGGGTCCATTGGGAAAAAATGGGATTTCAAGCCTTGTATTCAGTCCCCTTGGACTTGGGACTTCGGGAAATATAATGGGTCTCCCTTGACCCACACTAAATAGGTCTTTATTTTAAATAATAAATTGAGGATTCGGCCCCAACCTTTTAAAAAAATTGTAGGTTCTGGATGCAGCAAAAGCATGGGGTGGGTGATGCCCAACTTTAATTTTTTTCCATATTCAATGAACAATATAAGATCAATAGGAAAATGAATTCTAGTATCTGCAGAATTGAATCAGTGATTAAGATAAAGAAATAGAAACATAGAACCAAGAGAAAGAGTATCAACATATTTTGTTTATAATTAATTTAATTAAATTAATGAATTACCTCCAAGGTTATTCTTTCTTCGTTGATGCATTCGACCACATATCTACAATGTGCATTCATTGCATTGTAGGTATTATAAGTATATCTCCTCTAGTGGTTATCCACACGTGCTCCATAAATCTATGGATGTCAGCAAAGCAGTCTCTGGTTACTTTCATGGAAGGTCCTAGCGCTTGCATCGTCTAACTTCGATCTGCTTGAGAACCACTTCAAAATAGTTACCCTTGATCCGGTGGAGGAGGACTGCTCTCGTTCTTGAGAATGTTCTTAGAGAAGAAGGAACTCTCTAAGCTCAATAGAAAATATCCAAATTGTTGTGCGCAACCCGATTTTCTTGCCTATGGTTTTCCCCCTTGGCTAATTAATGAATAATGTAATCTAGAGTTTAATTCACTAGGTAATCGTAAAATAATTTTCATATGATCCTTAATTATTTTATTAACCAACTGAATCCTCCATGTCAAATAATAACTAAAATTATATTATTTCTTGGTATGTTCTTAACTCGAATGTTACAATTAAATATTATTTTAATCCAATAATATTTAATATTACTTTTTCTCACTAGACCCAAAACATGGTCCAACAGTCCTCATCAATATTTATCGGTCCTTGAATAATGAATATTTATTTATTAAAAAAATATAATTTCCTTATTCTCTAATAAATAAATAAATATAACATTTACTAAAATAGAAAATAAATATTTATTAAATATTTCATCCAAAATATTTTCTCTCGAATAACTAGTAATGAAATAAATGCAATCAAGCATACATGAATAGTTATTAAACCACAACCAAGAATAATATTTATTCAACTTGTTAAATAATAAATTGTTTAACTGAGATTACTCATACATGTTGTGCGTAACCCTCTAGGCCTCTTTCTCAGTGGCATTAGGTGAACCTACTTAAAGTCCAAAGTTAGAATCTAACAACATGAAAAGGCACCAATAGAGAAAGAAATTAATGTCACAATGAAATTTCACATCATACAAATTCTTACCATGTAATATAATACCTTTGTCTCGATATCTCCAATCAAGCCGATTGAATGAAAGTTACTTCAATGCGTGTGTTCAATTTCTCTTTATTTGAATTTCCAAAAATTGAAATTTCCTATAGAACACCATGGGCATGGATTTATTTAGGCTATATCATTTCAATCAAAGGGACTAAGAAATAAACTTCCATTATGGAACATAAGGGAAAAATACTCTCTCTCATTATTCATTAATGTAGTATTAGTCACAATGGACCCAATTTATCCTACCTCACCATGAACATATGTCATCATTGTTTTTGAAAATTAATCTAATCACGTGAGTCATAATAACCATTAATAATAATCGTAAATTATAAGGACCAATACACATATCCGTAGATAGAAACATCCAATGAAACTTGTAAATGTGGATTTCCTACTGGTGGGTCTCATTATCATAATATCTTAATGGATATCACCAAGGGAGTACACTATGAGAAGCTGTCTCAAAGTCCTATGAGTCTCCACGCTTGATAGCATGTATCATTTTTTCCCTAAAATGATATGATCCGGCTATAGAACATATATCTAAGAATATTTTCACAGAACTTTTAGGTTCTCATTGTAGCGGGGAACTACTTTAATCTTTTAATGAGACAAATACTTTTGGGACATTATCACATGTAATGTTATGAAAAATAACAATCATGATGTGTTAAGGAGTTTATTAATATGTATTCAATGAATACATGTTTATCATAAAGTACAAAGAAGTTGGTTCTAGGGAACCAACTCCAACAGACTCCCACTTTAACTAGATCTCACTGCTAATGACATTTAGCCCGCTAACTATCACATGATACTCATGATTATAGTGATATATGCATTTAGTAAAGGAGTCTACCATGTTCCCTTCCATGGGTTCTCTACTCATAGAAAATTCATCCACTTGATAAAAATAACTTAAGAGGTGATACTTCCAGATTATTCTCTGTGTTCATTGATGTGACCTTAGATATCTTTTAAGAGCCACCGCTACTGTATTATCACAATACAATGTGATAGGGTCTTCACTGCTAGGTACCACTTCAATTTCCTATACAAATTTTCAAATCTATATGGATTCGTTGGTTGCTTCATAAGACACTACATATTTAGAATCCAATATTGAATCAGCAAAAAATGGTTTCTTTGAACTCTTCCCACTCACAACTCCTTTGTTGAGACCGAAAACATATCTTGATAGTGACTTCAGATCATTTTGATATGTCTAAAAAGCAACATCAGCATACCCTATGATGAAATGATCCTCATATATTCCATATACTAGGAACTTATCCTTAGTTCCTCTCATATACTTATGGATAGTCTTAACATCAGTCCAATGTTGTTCTCTTGGGTCTACTTGATATCTTCCTGCCATGATTAGTGCATATTCAACATCAAGTCTGGTACATATCATGACATACATGATTGATTCTATCACTAAAGTACATGGGATATTACTCATTCTATCTTTCTACTATTGTATCTGGGGACACATTTTCTTATAAATATGTAAACCATGTGAAACTGGAACTAATCCCCTCTTGGATTGTTCTATACTAAATCTCTTTAGTATCTGGTCAATATATATACTTTGACATAGTCCAAGCAGCCACTTAGATCTGTCATGAATGATCTTGATCCCTAGAATGTAGGTTGATTCTCCTAATTCCATCATGGGTAAGCAGTTATTCAAATTTTCCTTAACATATTGTAATACCGGTATGTCGTTTCCAATAAGTAATATATCTTCAACATATACTACTAGGATAACGACTTCATTACCATTAAATATTTTGTAAACACATGGCTCACATTCACTCTTAATGAAACCAAATTCTCTTATGGATTCATCAAATCATATATTCCATGACTTGAGTGCTTGTTTTAATCCATAAATGGACCTATGCAATTTAAAAACCCTTTTGGCATCATCAAGCATCACTAAGCCTTACGGTTGTGTTATAGAGACATCTTCTTGAAGGTTATCATTATGGAATGTAGTTATGACATCCCTCTACCAAATATAATAGTCATGGTAAGCTGTTATGGAAAACAAGATTCTGATGGACTTAAACATGGAAACTGGAAAAAAATCATCATAGTCAATCCCTTGATTCTATTTAAACCCTTTAGTAACTACCCTTGCTTTATAGTTACTTACTTTACCTCCCATGTCTAGTTTCCTCTTGAATACCCATTTACATTCAACATTCATTTCATAAACTAGAACATTTACCAGAACCCAAACATGGATATCATACATGGAATCCATCTTATAATTCATAGCTTCTAGTCATATTATAGCTTATGAGATATCTGCTTCCTCCTTATTGGAGAGAGGTTCATCATTGCCCAACATTAATGAGTCACCATCCTCAGTTTCAAGAAAACCTTATCTCTATGGTTCCCTTAAATATCTTACACTCTTATGCAGTACATATATTTCAGGAACTACTTCTTCCATGGGGACCTGTGGAACATTTTCTTATACCAACTCTTGTGCATCTTGAGCCTCAAAACACTAAAGTAAATATTTCTCCCACTATAATTTTTAATTATGTGCTCCATCTGAAGAATGGAAACTTGTCTGGAAACAATCAATTTCTTATCTGAGAGGTTGTATAGGTCGTATCCCTTTATTTCCTTGGGATACCCTATAAAGATACACCTATTTCCCCAGGGTGCTAGTTTTTTTCATGAGAAATCCTTAACAAATACCTCCCCTCCCCATACACATTTATGTGATGAAATGGGTTTCTTTTCACTCCATAGTTCGAAGGAATTCCATTTTCTACTTTAGTTTGTACTCGATTTAATTTTTATTCCATAGTTTGTAATGCATATCCCCAAAAGGATAATGGAAGATCTTCACAAATCATCATTGACCTTACCATGTCCAACGAGGTATGGTTCCTCCTTTCACTAACACCATTCTACTGTGGTATATAAGGTGGAGTGAGTAGATATAGAATCCTAAACTCTCGTAAAAGGTCGATTAAATCTTGGTTAAGATATTCTTCCCCTCAAGCCAATTGATGCTTCTTTATCTTCTTACCCATCTAATTATCTACTTAATTCATGCATTCCTTTAATTTCTCAAAGGACATAGAATTATACCTCATCAAGTAAATATATCCCTATATACTGAAGTCATCAGTAAAATTTATGAAGTAAGAATATCCCCCTCAATATTCTACTAGAAATGGTCCACACACATTAGTGTTTCCCAATACTATATGCTTTGAGACCCTTTCACCCTGTTCACCAAATGGTGGTTTGGTCATTTTCCCTCGTAAACAAGCGTGATATATATCAAGTGGTTTTATCTCGGAAGAGTATAAATAATCATCTTGATAGATCATTGTCCGGAACTTCTCGTTTACATGACCAAGGCGGTGATACCACACCTGGTTGTTATATGATTCATGTGAACTTGATTTTTTATTGATTTCCAGTACTTGGTTTAATAATTTAATGCATGAAAACAATTATTTAAATGTTCCATACCATAACATATGTTCTCCATATAAAAGAAAGAACTTTTATTTCTGAATTTTAAAATAAACCCATATGTATCTAACATTGATACTGAAATTATGTTATTGTTAACACTAGGTTCATAATAACAGTCATGTAAAAACAAAATCATCCTGGTCGGCAATGAAAGGTGTTAGTAACCAATGGAAAGTTCAACCAACCTCAAACTATTGGAAGCTCGTAGATCCACCTCTCATATGGAAATTTTTAGGAATATATTTAGTTCCTACATTTGAATACAGACATGAGCACCGAAAGCTATATATAATACCAAATTTGTAGAAATGGAAATATTACACTCGATAAAGAACACTCCTTTGGATTCCACTTGCCTCTAGGTATAGTTCCTCCTCCAGTTTCTTGAATTTCTACATGAAAAACACACTACCTCCATTTCCTTTCCCTATCTATGGTTCTTTTTCTTCTTGGTCGAATGGTTCTCGGGGGCTTTAGACTGTTCATAAATCATAGACCCCTTTGCCTTGTCCTTACTCTTCCTATTAACTAAAAAGAATATGGGTTTTTTCATGCCCTATGTCTTTATCCACTTGGAGAATCAGGGTCAGAAGTTCCGATAGGCTCTTCTCATTATTTCTCATATTATAATTCATAATAAAACTAGAAAAATCATTTGGCAGTGATAATAGTATGATATATATACGCAAATAATCTGATAATTTAATCCCCAATATGTCTAGATACTCAATTTAGCTGATAATCTTGTCTACATGAGTCCTAGCTGGTGCTGATTCCCCAAGCACAATGGTGAAGAAAGCATTGGAGATCTCATACCTCTATTGTCTCTCTTTCTCTTGATAGAGATCCCAAAGGTGAGACATCATTCTATAAGCATCCATTTCATCTTATTACCTCAAGATATCATTGGTAATGGATGATATCATGAGACAGTTAACATATGTATCATAATTTAGATGTTTCTCATACACATAAATATCCTCATCACTCGCCTTATTTCCAGGTACAACTAATAAATGTTCTTCCAACACTTATAGTTTCCTTTCGTGGTGAAGGATAAACTGAAGGCACATTTTCCACTACTAGAAATTAATGCAAGTGAGAAGGTTTTTCTTCTTATTTATGGATCACAATGATATTCTTGATGTCATTTTTAAAATCATTTCTACAAATAATAGGAATAATTTTTAGTACTTATCAGATAAAAATAAGAAAAATAAATAAATAAATAATTATTAGTATCCCACTATTTTAACGAAACCCAAAATCCATCACCAATGGCTTTATAATATCATATTTATTTTACATTCTAGTAAAAAGGATCCATATTTTTCCTTCACATTAACCCAAATATGGTTGGTCAATCAAATTTAATGGTTTTAGGTAGGCATTACAAATGCTAATAACATTAACTAGTAGCTCCTTGATCTATTGGGTGGAATCCCCAATCATGAAATCATTAATTTTTGGATTTCCCTAACCTATGCCTATCAGTTACACCAATTACTACTTTTGAATTCAACCCTTGATGTAAACTAAATCACATTAACCCAAAAACTAAAATTAGAATTCCCTGAAAAATGAAAGCATCCCTACTTTGGCTGGTCATGCACTTTGAACCATGGTTCGATTCTAACCAAATTAATAGAAGGATATACCGACTTAATATTTTATTGTGGGATTTTTTGATTTAGGCATAAATTTCCATTTATTATATTTTCACATGATTTTTAATATTAAGTGGGATAATCTTAAGTGATTAACCATGTATTAGATAATATTTACATATAAGCCAGTTTATTTTAGTTCCATTTTTCATGCTAGTTAATTCATTAATTATGTAATCACGACAAAAAATCCATAATGAATAACCATATAACTAAAAAAAATCAAATAAAGTGTATAATCATGAGATTGTTCTAATGGTTAGTTTATCTAGCTGTTGATAATCTAACTACTGACCAAGGGGAGAAACACCTTGAACCAATTAGGTTAGTGTTTAATTATTTCCACTGTCCACCTTTGTATCTCCTTGGATTGGTTTCGCCTTAGCTCCTAACTTGTACCACCTCCACTAACTTGGGAGCTCCATACATTACATATTATTTTACTCACATGCAGGTGAAGGGTAAAATGGGGTTTACATAAAAGAAATCATGGGCACACATGCCCTACATATTAATGAGGAGAGAAGGCATGCATACAAATTATTTAATTTAATAATAAATTAAAAGGGTAACTAATCACATACAAAGGTATTGTATAGCTCATGATCATCCACATGAATGCAATGAATTACACATTTAATAAAACTATTATTAAATTATTTAATCATCCTTATTTAAGATAAACCCTAGTCGAATATATTAATTATTATCTTTAATTAATCAATCCTTTTATCTTAAACCTTTTATGAATTTTATTAAGATTCTCATACTTTATAATTTTAAGAAAATCAATAAATTCATCTAAAATTAATTATGTACATAAATTATACCATGGAGGAAACCCAGTGAATACTCTTCCAAAACAACCCAATAAGTATTATACTTGTATACACTTTATTCTCTATGACATGTAGCAGGAAAAAAGAATTATAATTGTAATACAAATCATACATGATGTTCATATCTTTAAACATTACGTAAATGTTAATTAAACATTTATATATAATAAACACCTATCACATGTTGTATCCCATATTTGCACCCACATGAAGGTACACGTCTCAAGGGTTACATATTATAATAATAAATTTTAAATCAGTGTAATATGGAAACAGTACACAATGTGTGGATCCAACTACATGTGGTGTACCCACCTCACCATCTATCCTAAGTACACACCTGGGGAAATGGAATGTGAGGTGTACTTTGAAAATCATCAGAGTACCTGGCATGTTCAGTGGGCCACACACCATATAGAATCTATGTTACATGGTCACCAGTCAGGCAATTTCGTGTTTGGGATACATGACTTAACCCTAACCCCAAGGGACTACACACCGTGTCTAGTGGGCCACATGAAATTTAGTCTAGCTGGTCATGCACTAGTCTGTCATGGTCAACATGCAGTGTAATAATTAACTACAATACGTTTCATTAATGCACATGGGATAAGTAATTTCCAAATTAATCCCAATGTGCCAACCACAACTACATGGTGTGTGATCCAGATTACACGTTGTGTATGGAAGATTAAAAAACATGTAACTCTGATTACATAGTGTGTACAACCATGTTATCTGGATAGAATCTTCGGTACCTCCTGATGAGATCCTCGATTTAATTTTAATCATAATTTTTTTTTGTTTCTGTAAGATCTACAAGAAATGATAATGGAGGAATATATCTTGAAATTTAGATTACAAGATTGATTAAAATTTAATTGAAAAACTAAATTATTAAAGAGTTTAATATCAATGAATTACTTAAATAATTATAAAAAAAATATTCCCATTCTGATAAAACTTATAGGTTCCCAGAATAGAGGAAGTGCGGGATGGTCGGTTCCCAAATTTAATTTTTTCCATATTCAATGAACAACCCTGAATCAATTCGACGATTGATTCCAGTATCCACGAAATTAAATCAAATATTATGGAAAAGAAATAGATACTCAGAACCAAGAGAGATATGATCAACATATTTGGTTTATAATTAATTTAATTTAATTAAATAATTACCTCCAAGGTGCTTCTTTCTTCATTGATGCGTTTGACCACAGATATGTAGTGCACCTTCACTGCATTGTAGAGATCAAGGGTCTATCTCCTCTAGAAGTGATCCACATGTGCTCTATGAATCTATGGATGTCATCGAAAGAGTCTCTAGGTGCTAGCATAGATTATCATGGAGATTGATTCATCCTCCTTATATCACCTTGAGAAGAACTTACAAAGATTTCTCCTTGATCCAGTGGAGGAGGACCACTCTCCTTCTAGATAAAATACTTGGAGAAGAAGGAACTCTCTGGGCTCGAGATAAATTCTCCAAATTTTTGTGCACAACCTGATTGGCTTGCCTATGGGTTTCCCCCTTGTCTAATTATATAGTAATGTTACTTGGAATTTAATTCATAGGTAATCATAAAATAATTTACACAGGATCCATAATTATTTTATTAATCATGTGAAAAACCCAGGTTAAATAATAACAGCAATGTTATTATTTCCTGACATGTGCTTAATTTTCAAGTTACAATTAAATATTATTTCAATCAAATATTATTTAATATTATTACCTCTAATCAGACCCTAAACTTGGTCCGCCACTCCTCCTAAATATTTATTGGGCCTTGAATAAAGATTATTTATTTTTTAAATAAATATAACTTCATTATTTGATGATATATAAATAAATAAACTATTTACTAAAATAGAAAATCAATATTTATTACATATTCCATAGTAATATATTCTCTCAAATAACAAGAGATGAAATTAATGCGACCAAGAATACAAGAATAATTATTAAACCACAACTAATAACAATATTTATTCAACTTGTTAAATAATAAATTATTTAACTGAGATTCCAGATACACTTAGTGTGTAACCCTCTAGGACTCTTTCTTAGTGGAAATAGGAAAACCTGCCTAAAGTATAAGGTTAATGTATATAACCGCACAAAGTAACCCATAGATAAACATTTTATTACCTCAACGACATTTCACCTCATACGAATGCTTACTGTGTAATATAATCACTTTGTCTCGATATCTCCAATCAAGCGGACTGCATGAAAGTGATATCAACTCATGTGCTCGATTTCTCATTCTTTGACTTCCCAAAAATTGAACTTTCCTATAGAACACCATGGCCATGGATTTATTTAAGATATATCATTTCCATCAAAGGGAATATGATATTGAATTCCTTTATGGAATAGAAGGGACAAATCCTTTTTTGCGTTATTCATTAATGCAGTATTACTTGTGACACACCCAACATATCCTACCTCACCACTAATATATGTCCTCACAGTTTTCACCAATAAATCTAATTTAACAAGTCATAATACTCATTAATAATTATCTTAAAGTCTATGGACCAATACACATGTTTTTAGATAGGACCATCTAATGAAAATTATATATGTGGATTTCTTATTGGCGTATCTCTTTCTTATAATATTCTACTGGATATCAAAAAGGATGTACACCATGAAAAGTTGTCTCAATGTCCTATGAGTCTCCACCCCTGATGGCCTATATTATTTTTGTACCTAAAATGATATCATCCAGCTATAGAACTTATTTCTTTGAATAGTTTCATAGCGCTTCTGGGTTCTCATCATAGCAGGGAACTACTACGACCTTTTAGTGCGACAAATACTATTGGGACATTATCACATGATATGTCACACAGAAGAACAATCATGATGCGGTAAGGTGTTTATTAATATCAATTCAATGAACACATGTTTATCATAAGGTACATAGAATTTGGTTCTAAGGAGCCAACTCTACCAAATACTATAAGTGGTAATGTTTTTTTTGACACCTATTGACTTCAACATACCCTTTAGTATGTATGGTCTAACGTTTTTCTTACACCACTAAATGTTGAGAGGATTTATAAAGGGATTCATTAAAATAATGAATTATAAATATTGAGGCCTCTTCTAATGTCATATCCAATTCTTGTTCTGTTATTTGCTCTTAGATGGTTATCTCTTATTTTACTTTGGCATGTAGGGTATTATAATCGTAACCATTATAGCCAAGAGTGGTGAACATATGCTGGAGGTGACACAGTCGATCTTTAAGATTATGGAATGAATCCTATATGGGCTATCCCAAGAGTTCCTTCCACATTAGTCACCTGAATAGGTATTGTAACTATACATACACTAATCCTCAACTCATGCACAGTCTATGAATATGAATATATTTAGTAACCAATTTTTTTAGTGATGAATTTTTATTCTCACATCCAAAGGGATTAAACACTAAAACAACTTGTGATTTAACTATTAATACTATATGAAACCCTGAAACAACTAGATTTCAGGTTTACAAACATTGGTATGAAGCTATTTAGACCAAATATATATGTTTTTTATCTAGTAGGAACAAAAAATAGCATTTTTCATGAATATTTCGATGCATACAAGCATGGGTTGTGAAAATGACTACTTTTATTGTGATTCCCTCAACACAAGGAGTGATCTGATGATTTTCTTATGGAACATTAGAATTATCAACAAGGAGAGATACTAATACAAACAAAGGTTAGAAATTAATTCTAATTAAATATGAAATTGAAATAAGGAAAATCAACCTTGTTCAATGATGGATTAACTCTTGAAAGATCAGATAAAGATTTGTTGGTTATGTTTATAAATCTAAGGGACCATGTTGTTGAACTAAATAAAAAAGGATAAGATCTACCATGTTATAATTGGGGGACAAGTCTGACACTACATGAAATTCAGATATAATAGGTTCTGCAATAACTTATTTCAGAAATTACGGTTCTATGGGTCATGGGAGAGTTGGATTCATCACATCCCTAATCTATGAGTATAAATGATCAATTATTAATCTCCCTACATCATTACCCTATGGAATAAAGATTGAATTTGAAATGGTTTTGTTTAAGGGGTGAGGAATCATCTTTTACATTTTCTTCATCCCCCACCATTATTGTATCCACCAAGGATCCCAGAAGAAGTTTTGAAACTACATTTCCTTCAGTATTGGTTACCTCTATCCTTATAAAACCATTATCAACACCTAAATATTCAAAACATGTCATGAAAATTTATTTTAAGTAGTCCATGGGACATGAATGAAAATATGATACTCACTTATTGATCCTATAAAAATTATCATTTCTTGTAGAGTTTCTTACTTTATCACTCTGATATCTTCAAGAGGATCCCCCTTATATGAAATATATGCTCGAGACACTGGAGATGAAATTGGTGGCTGTATAGGAAGCATGGATTTAGAATCAGCATTAACCACCTTCATGTGCTCCATCTTACTAGGATATCCTTGTCCATCATACTCCTCATTAGTATATGTGTCCACACCAACCATCGTTAATCTAGGAGAATATATTAGTGATTTGGTAGTTGAAAAAATATCTCTAACTTCTTATAATATGTGAAAGGAGTATTATTCTAGATTCTATAATACAAAATATTCCTATAATAATGAGATTTATCTCACCCCTTCTTCAATAGAGTGTGTGAACCCTCTTTATCCCCAACCACCCCGAACCAAGAAACTATCATCCACAGTGCCTAGATTGCATAGTGTATTTGACCATGTGAAGAGTGTACTATAGAATAAATATCTTTAAGGTAATAATTGACATTGGTAGGATGCACATCATATGAGATACTCCAAAATACATTTGCATTCCCAAATACCTCATGTAATAACCCTAACTAGAGGAGTATATTCCAAAATATTATAACATATGTATGTTTCCTCCCATTTCCCCAATACAGACATGAAAGGTGAATTGACATTGTGACTAGAGTAGATGAAGGGGAAGGGACCTCACTTGTTGCAACTTCAACATCTGGGAAATATAAGATCCTAGTGTCAACATGAAATTTTTATAGACCATTATAATTATTTATTGGATGAAGTTTAACCTAGATATGGGTCTCTCTCTTATCATTAAAAGTTATAATTATATAATGACCAACAAAAGTTTTTATACACTAATAATATTAGGAGGAGTCGGAAATTTAACACATATAAACTTCCTCCAAAATTTTCCAAGGTGTATATATTTCATTTATAATATTTCCATCTACCCAAGATATCAAGACACCCTCATAGATAGGGATGAAGTAAGCACACTTTTTAGGACCATGTTAGATGATGTTAGTGATGGTGTTATTTGATATCTCGATGATATGTTGAAAGAACCATTTTATGCATGAATTTTTGTATATAAAATTATTCATTTTTATATATTAATTGATTAAACTTGTCAAATTTTGATTTTTTTGGCATGATATAGAGTTTGACTAGAAACGAACAACAAGTGATGAGTAACAAGAACTGTGAACACTTTACACCATGTTTTCAAGGGGTGTGACATGCCACTATATTATTTTAAGATATATTAAAGCTAAAACAAGGTGAAGGAACATGTTTATAGACTTTAAGTGAAGAATTAGGATGAAACATGGAAAAATCTGCAGGAAGTCATCATTACATATAGTTAATTTCATTCACGATGTGTAATTTGTTGGATTTCAAGAATTGAAAACAAAATCCATGAAAATATTATCACCACACATTAAAACTCATTAATACACTATTCTTGATGTGAAATTTTTCAGAAATTAGAAGTCCAGTCTTGCACATTACACATCATAAAACAAGTACATGATGTGAAAACTCTCACTATATATGTGATAATAGTAGGTTTAATGAGATTTAATGACTTCTATAATCATTTATGACCTATTCACACCCAATAAAGACTCAAGTGACCTTTTTGACTATTTATGATGCCCTAGGGATACCCTTCATCTCTTTAAATAGAGGTCATGGGGGATTGAAAGAGGATCGACTGGTGAGGGATGCTCAGGATGATGACCTACTGTAGATTTATTTACGTACATTTTTATTTTTATTTATTTGTAATGTAATGTATCCCCTCTACTAAATCATCTCAACTTCCCCATCCATGGAGGGGAAATTCTTGTGAGTTGTCGGTGTAGGGGTAGGCTTTACCAACTTGTATTTTTGATTTTTTTTCATTTAATTTCATAAAACCATTTTCTATTTATTTTTCCAACTAGTTTCAATTATTTATAGAGATTTTAATTCTAAACCCATATATACTAGGTATAGATTATTTTTATTTCAATTTTGACAATGATCCATATCTCCCTCTACCCAATCTCTATTTTTTCTATAGAATATATTAAGGTTGGGCGGTAATGGTTTGGAAACCTCAAGAACATGTGATGAATTTTGAAATGGACTCTTGTTAATTAGGGAATAAAAATTTCAAATTGGGAATTCTAATAATTTATAAAATATACCCATTACAACACCAAACACAAATAAAGAAGGGTAGAACAATTGATACCTAATTAAGGA